>CM053623.1:227058870-227087372 GCA_028646595.1 Phalanger gymnotis
GATGGTGATGATGGGGACATTGATGACAATGGTGATGATGGTGATGATGAGGTCATTGATGACAGTGGTGATAGTGATGATGGGGACATGGATGACAATGGTGATGATGGTGATGATGGGGACATTGAGGACAATGGTGTTGATGGTGATGATGGGGACAATGATGACAATGGTGATGATGGTGATGATGAGGTCATTGATGACAGTGGTGATAGTGATGATGGGGACATGGATGACAATGGTGATGATGGTGATGATGGGGACATTGATAACAATGGTGATGATGGTGATGATGGGGACATTGATAACAATGGTGATGATGGTGATGATGGGGAAATTGATGACAATGATGATGGTGATGATGGGGACATTGATGACAATGGTGATGGGGACATTGATGACAATGTGATGATAGTGATGATGGGGACATTGATGACAATGGTGATGATTGTGATGGGGACATTGATGACAATGGTGATAATTGAGATGATGGGGACATTGATGATATCATGATGCTGGTCATGATGATGGTGATGGCAGTAGGGCAAGCACATGTGAGCCCAGTTAGGGTCACAGCCAGAGCTGAAGGTGGACAAGGCAGTCATGGGCCGAGGGTACAGTGTATGTGAGTGTGAACTCCTCATTCATCAGTGGCATTCATGGAGGCACATGACTGGGGGTCAGGGACACATGGCCCAATGTAACCCCTGGTCTGGGAGAACACAATTCTCAGAGCTTGCCCAAGGCCCACAGAAGGAGCACTGGCCTCACGCCAGAGACAGAGTCTTGTTGTCCCAGCCCCCAAAGGATCTTTCTGTGTGGCCTTGGGCCAGTGCCTTCCTCTCTCTGGGCCTCATTTTCCTCAGCTTCTAAATGAGGGCCTTGATCTCGATGATCCCCATTTCAAATCAAAAAGCATTTATAAAGCACCTACTATATACCAGGCCAATTACTAGGTCCTGGGTAGAGAAAACAAAGGTAGGGGAAGGGAGTCCCTGCCTTTGAGGAGTTTGACTCTGTGGGGCTTTGTGGGTGAGAACCTAAATAGAGATTACATAGACATATTATGATCACAGCTAGAAGGGACATCAGAGGTCATCACATCCAACTCTCTCTCTTTACAGATAAATAAATTGAGGCCCAAGGTTGGGAATATGGTCACAAAGTATCTGAGGCAGGATTTGAATCCAGGTCCCCTGACTTGAGTTAGTGTTCTTTCCAGTACCTCACACTGCCTCTATGAAGAGACAGAATAAATTTGAAGACCTTGGCAGGGGAGGGGCTTAATGACTCAGGGAATCAGGGAAAGCCCTTGTGGGAGGTGGCCCTGGAAATCATCCTTGAAGGAAGCTAAGGATTCTGGGAGACCATTCCTGGGAGGGCATTCTAGGCATGGGAAACAGTCTAAGCAAAAGCATGGAGATGGTGAACTCTAAGGCCTTGCCTAGCTTTCATATTCTGCTTGAAGGAGCCTTGGGAACACTCTGCTCCTTCTAAAGGAAGGGGCTTGGGGGATATCAGGGGTACTGTCAGTGATGTGATATTTGTTGTGTCCCCAGACATGATGAAAAGCTGCAGAACATGAAGCTGGGCCGCCCACCGCCCTTGGTGAAGACACCGCCACCCCGCCCTCCACTGCCCACCCAACAGTTTGGTGTTAGCCTGAAATAGTAAGCCAAGTCATTGCTCATTTCTCTTATTTCCCCTGAATTTCTGAATGGTTGTGTATCCCAGGACAAGTCAGAGATGGGCCTTTGAAGCTTACCATTTCCCGGAAGTCTTCCCTGATTACCATCACTTCTCACCCTCCCCTCCCAGATGGGCCTTTCTCTGATGCATGTGTCATGTGGCATCCTTCCTGTCAGCTAGCTGTCTGGGTTGGTACCTACATCCTTTACCAGACTAAAAACTCCTTGAGAGCAGTGTTCTGATACCCATGGGCAGCCAAAGCTCTGAGCAAGGAGCTTCCATTCTGTGAGACTGTTTCCTCTTCTGTAAAATATGAGAATGGGCCCTCCCAGCTCAAAATCCTGTGATTAACTTTGTCCAGTCCCATTTCTCAGTGGGCCTCATCTCCTTACTTCTAAAATAGATCTGTTGATAGTCTTATTCCCCACCCGAGGAGTGACTTGGCAGAAACGGACCTCTTTTAGGCCTCTCAGCATGGGTCTCTGTTCACAGTAGGTGCTTAATAAATTCTTGAAGAATTGAAAAATCACCTACTGGACACAAGATTGCTAGCACTTGGCTTGTCACATGGTAGGAGCTTAATAAACACTTGCTATTTGGTTGGATAATTAAAGTCAGTGGTACTGTGTGTCTTGTGCTTGCATGCATGTACCCGTGCTTACATACGTGTGAACAGCACGTTGGAAAGAGTGTAGGACTGAAAGGAACATCAGGCTACATGCCAGGAATGCCTCCCTGTCTGGGAGCTGTCCCAGCCTGGCCCAGGCTGCCCAGGGAGGTAGGGGGCTCCCCCACAAGAGGCTGACTAGTCTCTGGTCAGGAAGGTATATCAGGCATCCCTTTGGGTGCACAGTCCCTGTTTTCACCTTGCTGCCTTTCTCACTATGTCCCTTTCCCCTCCCCTCCTAGGGTGCATCCCTCCTAACAAAAAGGGAAAACAGGGAGAATCTGGCTCCACACCCAGCATGGCTGAAGGGGGAATAAGCCTTCTCTCTGGCTCCTCCATTTTCCATTCCCAACATGCATTTCCATTGTACTGTGGGCACCCTCTCCTGACATCGACATCATCCTGGATTGGATTTAAGAGTCTATGTCCTTCATTCTCCATCAGTCAGTTAATTTAAAATCAACTTTACTAGGCAGAGCTCTGGCCACATCACTCCTCCACTTAAATATCTTCTGTAGCTTCCACTGCTTGCTGAATGAGCTCTCACTGCCTGGATTCTGAGGCTCTCCACCACATCAGTAAACATTCTCCAGCTCTCCCACATTAGACTGGAAGCTCCTTGAGAGCAGAGACTGTCTTTTGCCTTCCTTTGTAGCCCTAGCCCTTAATAGGATTCCTGGCACATAGAAGGTACTTAACAAATGTTTACTGGCTGGTGGAGTAGAGCCTAATAAACACTTTGTATACAAGATAAATGGGAGATAGACAGAAAGAAGGCACTAGGATTAAGAGAGTTGGAAAAGGTTTCCTGTAGAGAGTGGGATTTTAGCTGGGACTTAAAGGAAGTCAGGGAACCCAGGAGGCAGGATGAGGAGGGAGAGCATTCCAGGCATGGGGAGTAGCCAGAGAAAATGCCCAGAGGTAGAGGGTCTTGGTCATGGGACAGCCAGCAGGCCAGGTCACTGGATGGGAGGGTATATGGTGGGGAGTGAGGTGTGAGAAGACTGGAAGGATGGGAAAGAGGCAGCTTATAAAGGGCGATGAAGGCCAAACTTTGTTTTGTAATTGATTTGTGTGGGTTTGGGTTTTTATCCTGCACCTTTTGCTGAAGTTGTTAATTGTTCCAATTAGCTTTTCAGCTTACTCTCTAAAGTACCATATCATCTGTAAAAAGTGATAATATTGTTTCCTCATGGTCTATGCTTATTCTTGCAATATTTTTCTTCCGTTCTTGCTGTAGGTGACATATCTAGCACCATATTGAATGGTAATGGTGACAATGGACACCCTTATTTTATTCTTGATCTTATTAGAAAGACCTCTAGTTCATCTGCATTACACTTAATGCTAGTTCTTAATTTTGGATAGATAATACTTATTATCTTAAGGAAAAGCTTCATTTATTCCTATGCTTTCTAGTGTTTTTGTTTTTTTAAACAGGAACAAAGGTTAAAGTTTGTCAAAACCTTTTCCTGTAACTATTGATATAATATATGATTTTGGTGGTTTTCTAAATCAATTTTTAATCAATTATGTTAATAGTTTACCTAATATGGAAGCAGCCCTGCATTTCTGGTATAAATTCCAGTCTGATCTTGGTGTAGTTTCTTTGCTATTATTTTATTTAAGATTTTTGCATCGATATTCATTTTCTTTCTCTATTTTGACTTCCCTGGTTTAGACATCAAGACCATATTTATGTGATAGAAGGAATTTGGCAAGACCACTTCTTTTGCTTTTTTTTTTTCTAGTTTGTGTGGTATTAGAATTAATTGTTCTTTAAATGTTTGATAGATTTTGCTTGTAAATCCATCTGGTCCTGGGTAGTTGTTGTTATTCTTTCCTTTGGGAGTTTATTTAGGGATTGTAGCCTTTCAATATCAGCCAGTATTAAGAGTACCAGCATTCCAGATTCCCTTTTCTGAAAAAAAAGGGCATAATCTCTCTTGTTTGTGAATATTAAATATGCAGAGCCCAGGGACAAAAAACCCTCCTCTAAACTGAGCCTCCATGGTGAAAAAACACTGCAAGAATGTTGAGAACACTGCCATGTGCAAATGCCTCCATGAACACTATCCAGAAATAGTGATTGATCTTCAGGCAGATAACTCACAATTCTCAGTTATGATATGTATTTACTCAGTGTCCTAGAGTCCTGTTCTTGGGCCAGTCACCTGGACCTTTCAGTCTTGCTGTGCACCAAAACTGATCTCATGCCCCTTTTAACCATTTGGGGAGCAACAGACATTGGTGAGAATACAGAACTAGAAATGCTGTTGCTATACACTAGAAAATACTGGGTGTCATACAGTCATCAACATGCCAGGATGCTGCTAATGGGATAGACATGGGGCTGACCATAATATTCCCATATCCAAGTTGCCTGTTGCCAGTGCATATAAGTGGGAGAAGGAAGGCAGCCCTTGGCAGAGTGCACATGCAGAAGAAAGAAGTTGGACTTGGAATCATATCCTTGATCTAACACTAGCTGTGTGACCTTGGGCATGTCCCTTGTTTCTCTCTGTGCCTCAATTTCCTTATCTGTGAAATGGAAATCTTAACTATTGTCCTCATTACTGCACAGAGCTGGATTGGAAAAATCATTTTGTAACTATAGGATACTCCATAAATATGAGTTCATATCATTATTACTGTAATAGGAGTTTTATAAATTAACTATCTTCACATGTAGCAGAGGTGGGATAATAACTCCTTAGTCTGCTATTTCACTTGTTGCCATATTAATTCTCATAATCCAGGAATATGTTCAAATATTTCCTTATTAATTACTAAAATTGCAGCATGGCTATTATTAAATAATTAGCTCTGAGCCCCCAACCCAGGTTACTTTTTTATTTAATAAACTGAAGAAATCCCTTTCCTAAAAAGGGGTAGGTAACTTCTCTATATACCAAAAATCTTCATCTCCTAGGTTTAAAGATATCAAAATTACTACCTATGCCATTAATTTTAAGTGGAAATAATAACACAATAATTTATAATGTGGTAGCTATGAGAAAGATCACATCTAGAGTCTGTGATTTCTCTTTTTTCTGAAACTCTTCCCCACAATTCAGCTGTGAAGATGGCAGTCATATTCTCTTAAAAATACTCATTCATTTGCAATATAAAGGCTAAGCTCAGTCCTTTCAGGGAATAAGTTCTTTCCCTCTGTCTTGTCTCTCACAAAGTTAACTCTTCAGAAGGACTTTATCTTTGGTTCCTTTCAGGTAACAGCTAAAACACAACTTCTTTACAGGTAACAGTTAAAAATCTGTCTCAACACAAGTTCCTCATAGTTAAAATTCAAACACTCCTCACTGAATCCCCAGGAGAGGTAGTTAAATTGATACTGTTCAAAATTCTATTGCCTCTTAAAGTGACAGTACACACATACAGTATGTATAGTCTCTGGGAGAGGAGATTGTGTGTGTGTGTGTGTGTGTGTGCGCATGTGTGTATGTGTGTCTGTGTAATAGCAATGTAATGCCTACCAATTATATATGTGTGTACATATGAGTATGTACATAAATACATATATAATAGTAATGTAATTGCTAATTATATGTATCATGTGTATATGTGGGGGTATAAAATCAGATTTATAATTAAGAGGCTTGTGATATAGTGGAAAGAATGGTGAATTTAGGGTCAAAAGTGGGTTCATATGTCAAATCCCAGCTCTATTCCTTACTGCCTCATAACATCAGACAAATCAGCTAACCTCTTGGTGTCCCTGCCTGTTTCTGTGCCTCAGTTTCCACATCTGTAAAATGAAGTAGTTGGATTGAATGGCCTCTGATCAAATTCCAAACCCACAATCATATGATTTAAGTGGCCATTTGTCTAAATGTTGGGGAGAGGAATTACAAGATAGGTTGGGCTTGGACTAGGTAGGTCTTAAATGTTGTGGAGAGAAAGTACAGGGCAGGTTGGGACATTTGCAGCTGCTCCCCAAGGCCTCCAAGGTCTCTTCCACCTCTGAGATTCAAATCAGCTGAGGCTTAAGAGCAGAACTAAGTAGGAAGCATGGAAAGAAGATACTGTGGCAGCTTAGCTTCTTGAGCCTCCTTTTTCCTCATCTGTAAAATTGGAACAATTGTCTTGGAACCATCTCTTCTAATTGGCACTATTTGTACCTGGAGCCGTGCCTGCTGTGCCTGGGGTCACAGGCATGAAATGTGTCCTCAGGTGGAGCAGGGGATGCAGAGGTCACTTGGGGTGAGACTGCAAACCTTCCAGCCGCTTCCTGTTTCAGTGAACTCATCTTGATGCTAATCATGGCAGCTGAAGGACTGTGAATGGCCCCAAGTCTGAGACAAAACTCTGGTTGCCCTACAATTCCATCTTAGTTAGAGTAGCATGGCCCCCAAGAGAGGGAAGTTCATTAGGTCCCGTTTCTCAGACCTGGGGACAGCCTGGTCAGTTGTATCACCAAGAGGAGAGCACTGATTAATTCATGGTCTTCTCACACACGATTCATCTCCACCTTTGCAAGCCTCAGCATGAAGAGTGAGCGATGATCGCCGTCACCTCAGTGGTGCTAATTGGAGATGATGCTCTGTTGCTGGTTGAGTTAGCAGTCCGAGAAAAGTAATTAAGAGATGTAAGGGAGACAGTGATTAGGGGAATCAGTGGCCTTATAATTGCTGCTAATTAAATTGTAATCATAGATTAAGTTGATGAAGTGCTGAAGAGTTCCCTGTAAATCTGGGTGCAGAACTCTCAGAGGGTTCAGTGTGACAAGAGATTGAAAGAAAACATGCTGATTAAGCACCTATTGTATGCAGAGCCAGTGTGGGGCAGTAGAGGAAAAACAAAGTTTGGACTCGATTATATCATTAAGGCAGAATTCATGATTTCAAAGAAAATCGCGAATATGCCTGAATGGTCCAGAATTGCAGGATATAAAGAATTCTCTATGCAGAAGGGAGAAGACTTAAAGCATTTATTCAAACTCCACAGTAGCAGACCCATGGACCAGTGTCCCCAATTCAATATCTTGGCAAGAACCTTCCAAAACCAATATGCCCATCTCACAATAGTGACCAGGAGGTTACACAAAAATATGGCAGCAAGCCAAGCCATACTGGTGCTTCCCCCCAATGCTAGGGTGCTCCAGTAAGAAGATTACCCACTGGCCGCTAGCACTTGCTCACCACTCTCTGGTCTGCACGAGAGTCAGTCCTGTTTCAGTAGTGCCTGCTGCAGCTGCGACTTCCGCTGCTGCTGCTGCCGCCACCACTTCTCCTTCTCCTGCCTCCACTTCATCTCAATCTTCAAGCTGTGTTCTCTCCTTTTATATAGTTGCCAGACATCATCCTGTCTATTAGAACATCATATGAGTGACCAGAACTCAGAACTCCCCCTAGGACCCTGAGAGCCCTCCCCACTGAGGCCTATTCAAATGAGCAGGAAAGATCTTCTCATTTACTGATTACCTTTACACCCATGTGACCACCCTGCCCTTCTGGAGCTCGTATGCCAATGAGGGGATAAAACAATAACACACAACAATGCCTGGAACATAGTAGGTACTTAATAAATGCTTGTTGATGCAGTGTTGCACAAGACATTAGAAAGGAAGCAGACAGAGGGCAATGTAAGGTCAGAGGGAGAAGTCCATTCTCAGCCACAGGGGTCAGGAAGGCTTCATGAATGAGATGAGATTGGAATGACGAGGAACATCAACAGGGCTGGAAGGGGGCTCAAAGCCCAACCTTCTTGTACGCCTCAAGAAACTGAGGTCCAGAAAGAGCACACAGCTAGGGAGAGACAGAGCTGGGACTCGTGTCTGCAACTTCAGCCTTCTCTGCCACTCGACTCCATACTGCCCTCTACTGGTGTCCACCTTTAATGCCTCCTTTTAACTTGGCGACTACCCCGTATTCCAAAATCTTCCTGGCCAGCAACAGCCCATGCTCCAGCAGGTCCCGAGAGAGAGGTGGAAGGTCACCAAGCTGGAAAAGCTTTGAAAAGGCTTTCTATGTCTACAGTTACATTTCATGTCATGAATATGATGGAAATCCTAGGGTCACTCACCTAGAACTGGCAGGATGGCCCCTCCCCAGCTTTGTGATCCATTCCTCTCATCTTACAGAGGGAATTGCTACCAGGGAGCATTAAGTGACCCACACATGGCATGAAGAGGCCAAGCTGGGATTTGAACCCAGGTCATGGCATGCTCTTTATGCAGCCCTGTCAATGGTTGGTACCTTGTTTTAGCTGATGCCAGTCCTGAAAACTGACCTGAATAGTGGAGGGGTAGAGCAGACAGGTTGTTTCTCTTCTGCCCATGAAAGAGAAACAACCAAGCTCTTGGGAGGACCCTGAGCTTCCCCTTAAGATAAAGGCCCATCTCAGTATTTTTCTGTCCACATTCTAAATGGGAGTTCTGGCCTGCTACAGTGAGATTTAAACTGGAGTATGATACATGGATGGGGCAGGCTACAATGTATCCTCATCAAGGCACTTCCTGGGAGCAGGGGGCCAGGGTTCCTCTCTTGTGCAGCCTTGGGCCAGCCACTGCCCCTCTCTGGGCCTGAGGGGATTGGATGACATCGGAGAGGGGCTCTCAAAGCTTCTGCTCCTTCTTCATTTCCCTAGTTCTCCTGGCTAGTAACTGGCCATTTTTCTTTCCTTTCTAGCATCAAAGACAAAAACAAAGGTGAGCTCATCCCGCCAGTCATGAAGGAGACAGTGACCTACCTGAAGGACAAAGGTGAGCACTGGCGTGATGCAGCAGGGTGGGGGGGGAGGGAGGGAGGGAGTCGGCCCCCGAGGGAACTGAGGGATGAGTCACAGTGTGGCCAAAGCAATAGAGAGCTGAGACATCTGTAGCTTCTCCCAAGCTTACCAAGTCCTTTTCGAGAACCACCCTGGAGGGGTGTGTGGTGTAGGAGCATCCCCCTTCAACAAAGAAACCGAGGCTCAAAGAAGGTTTGGAGGACCACAGATCTAAAGCTGAAAGCGACCTTTGAGACCGTCGAATCAGTCCCCTTGTTTATAGAGGATGCAGCTGAGGCCCAGAAGGGGAGTGACTTCCCCAAGGTCACACGTCAATAAGTGTCTCTGGACCCAGGTCCAAACTTTTTTCTACTCTTTTGTAAATGAAAATTCAAGCTTTGTCAGCTACCAGCTCTGTGGCCTTGGGAGAATCTCTAAGCACATCCCTAATCTCCTAAGTGCTGGATCCCAGTGAGCCATTGTTGTCAATGAGATGGGTCCACACCTGTGATTTCATCTGTCAGATGAGCCTCCAAGTTCTCTTCCACTTTTAAACCCTATGCTCCTGTGTCTTGAGCCCCAAAGTGTCAGGGCCAGAAATCCAGCTTCATCCAATGGGCTGACATGGAAAGGCCTTGGCAAACCTTAAAGCATTATTAGTGGTGGTGTTTGTGGTGCTTATGGTGACAGTGGTTGTCATTATTATGTCCTGATCCTAAGCCCCCATGATGGAAGGACTTTCTCGGCATCCCTGAGAAGGGTCATTCGGTCTCCACTGGAACATCTGTCTCTAGGGACAGGAAGCTTACTCCCAAAGCAGCTCCCCAACACAGCAGCATTCAGACTCTGAGTCCTCGTTAGCCCAGAAGCTGCTGCCTCTCAGAAAGGGTCCCCTGCCCTCCTGCACAGCTGAGTCTGTCAGGTCCCCAGCCAGAGGCTGGATTGTCCCCAAAGGAAGGAGACCCACACTACAGTAACTGGCACATAATGCCCAGGAGCCATAACTGTATATTACATTCCTAATGGGACATGACTTGGCACCATAAAAACTTGATATGATTATAAAACTGGTCTGAAGCACTGAGGCATTTTCATTTGGGCTCTGCCAGGTCAGAAATGAAAGAGCTGGAAGGACTTTATAGTTAGTGTGGAATGTCAGGGCTGGGAGGGCTTGAGAACAGGGGAGGGAAGGAGCTTAGGACAGGGAAGGTCAGAGCTGGGAGGGGCCTTAGAACAGGAAATATCAGGGCTGGGAGGGGCCTTAGAACAGGGAAGGTCAGAGCTGGGAGGAAGCTTAGAACAGGGAAGGTCAGAGCTGGGAGGGAGCTTAGGACAGGGAAGGTTAGAGCTGAGAGGAAGCTTAGAACAGAGAAGGTCAGATCTGGGAGGGAGCTTAGAAGAGGGAATTCCAGAACTAGGTGAGATTTCAGCACATGGGAAATCAAAGCTTGTGGCAGGAGGAGAACTGGACAGTACTTCTCTTCCCTTGCAGATGGGGATTTGAGTAAATGTCTGAGCAGGTCACCCCTGCCCTGGGACGATCTTCTCTGGGGTCAGCCAGGATCCAGAGCCGGAAAGGCAGCTCAGCATTAAGTGGCCCCTTTCTTTGCTCTCCTTAGGGACTTGCCTGCCTCCTGCCCCCCACCCCAGTCTCACTGCCTCGGTGATCTCAAAGCTCTGGGCTCACCCAGACCAACATTTCCTCCACCCCAAGAAGGCTTAGGGTCCCTTCTCCAAGTAAGCTCCTGCCTAAAGGCCTGAGGCAATGCTGATGGAGGCCCTTCCAGCTTTGGGGTACATCAGGAGATAGTTTAAGTAAACCACTAACTCAGAACTAGATTTGAATGCAGGCCTTCCGGCCCTCAACCCAGAGCTCTCCCCACTGTACCTGGTGGGCTATAAGAAGCCTTCATCTGGGATATTTGTGCCATTGAGCTGGCAGCCCATTGCTCAGCATCCTACGCGGGGATGCCCGTAGAGATAGGACCCAAACAGGAATTCTCTCAGGACTGTAAGGAAACTGGCTCTACCTACACAGGTCAGCCCCTGCTCTGCAAGCTAGGGTCTTGGAGGGATGCAAGGGGACGAGCCGAGGAGCCTGCCAAGGGTCACACAGCTAGTGTGTGCAGAAGTACCCTGGTACCCAGGGCTTCCTCAGGCAGCTAGGGGGTGCCATAGTGCATAGAGCCCTGCGCCCAGAGTCAGGAAGACCAGAGTTCAAAGCCAGCCTCAGACTCTTACTAGCTGTGTGACCCTGGGTAGACCCTCTGTCTGCCTGAGTTCCCTCGTCTCTAAATTGGGGATAATAACAGCACTTACCTCCCAAGGTTGTTGCGAGGAACAAATGAGATGATGTTTGTAAAGGGCTTCGCTGGCATTAAAGCATTGTATAAATGTCTGCTGTTGTTCTTATTGCTATTGGTAATAACTCTGAGACTGGCTCTCTCTCCACTATACTGTGACCGTAGACCGAGGGAGGCTTCCAAAGTGTTGGCCGGGTCAGCTGCCAAGGATTTACCCAAGGTCTACAGGGGCAGGGTCTACACCTCCCCAAGAAGGTCATGCCACTTGGGACTATCCCTTGACTTTTGTGCCATTTTGGCAAAGGAAGGCATCACGGGCCCCTTTCACTATCCATGTGTCCTACCTCAGGCTCCCCAGGGGATGATTAGGCAGCAGCGGTAATTAGTCCATATTAATGACAAATCATACTGAACTCTGCTAATGTGCTATGGCACTTCAGAACCCAGCAGGTGTGACCATGGTCCTTTCCTTATTGGGTTAGGTCCCATTCTTGACACTATGGGGCCCAGCTTCATCCTCACCCCAGTCATGATCTTGGGGATGAAGTGGCTGCCCCAGAAGCCCTGCTGGGTCTCAGCTTCCTTTTTGGCCCACTTCCAGCAGGGTTGTGGCCTTCTCCTTCACGCCAGGTGTCTTCTTCTCCCAGGCCTCCACTCCGAGGGCCTTTTCCGTCGGTCAGCCAATGTTCAGACTATCAAACAGATCCAGAGACTGTATAACCAAGGTGAGTATCCCTCCTCCATCCTCTCCAGTGGACACAATCCCAAGCCATGAGGCCAGTGGTGACAGGGAGGCTGGTTAGCCTGGCCAGGAGAAGACCCATCAAGGTCTCAGAGGGATTTTAAGTGGAAGAGACACTAGACACTGTGCTTGGCCTCAGAGGGCAGAACTAGAGCCACCTGGTAGAAGTGACGTGGAGGCAGATTTGGGCCCCACCCCCTCAGCTGCAAAGTGGGAAGTGTTCCATGAGATGATGAATTCCCTTACTAAAGGCGGTCAGTCCGTCAACATGTATGGTTGATGAGAAGTGGTCAGACAAATAGGAAAAGAACCAGGAGAAAGTCAAGTCATGAAAACCCGGAGGAGAGACTATTCAGGAGGAGAGGTGATGCACAGTGCACTTGCATCTTGCAGAAAAAGGCCAAAGAGGATGAGGACCAAGGGGGAAAAAAAAGTCATATTTTGCAATTATGAGATTGTTGGCAACTTGGGAGAGGATGGTTTTCCTTAGTGATGGTTCTGGGAGCCAGATTGCAGAGGGCTGAAGAGTAAGTGAGGGCAGAGGAAGAGGAGGCAGTGAATAGAGACAGAATTTTCAAGAAGTTTGATGGAAAAGGAGGAGAGATTGTTATACAGCTTGAGGGGATGGAAGGGCTTGTTGTTTTGTTTTGTAAAGTATGAGGGAGCTTAGGCCATGTTTGTAGGTCATAGATAGGGGACCAGGAGATAGGGAACAAAATAAAGGTGGGAGGACTCAGGGTTAGGGGTTCAGAAGCTGAAGAGAGTGTGGGGTTGAACTGGCCAACTCTTGGGGTTGGAGAGAGAGGAAAAAGAAGCTAGAGCAGAGATAATGGCATTCAACCAACCTGATCAGTGTTGTCTACACTAGACCCAGCTGAGTGACCAATCAAGGTCCAACACTAGGTGAAGTTCAATTGAGAGTCATCATTGATATTGGTTGTGAAGTGACCCTGCTTGGGGGGACGGGAGATGTGATGATGGCTGTGATGGGAGGAGCCATACTGGGTGCCTTTGATGACAGAGCCACCTCAATAGGGGATTCGGGCTCTTTTGTCCTATAGGAAAGCCTGTGAATTTCGATGACTATGGTGATATCCATATCCCAGCTGTCATCCTGAAGACATTCCTTCGAGAGCTACCACAGCCACTGCTGACCTTTGAAGCATATGAACAGATTCTGGCCATCATCAGTGAGTGCTTCCTGGGGGGCAGCCCCAGGTGGGCATCAGGCACATCTGGCCAGCTGGGCTGGCACATGTGGCGCCTGCTCCTCTCCTACCTGCCTTAGCCTGTGATCCGAGGACTCCAGGCACATCTGGCCCCTGCCTGCCTTAGCCTCAGGACAGGGGACTCCAGGAACATTTCAGGGTCACACTGTGTATTCTCTGGACTCCTGGCTGCAGCTTCTGCCTTTGGTTGTCTGACTGTGATGTCACACTGCCCTCCCCCTACCTCCAAGTTTGTTTCCTCCAGGTTACGTATCCCTCCTTCCTCCTAGTAAGACTCTTGTATGCCCAGGTCTCACCCCTTACTGGGCCCTGGGGATGCAGAGGCAAAAATGAGCCTGTTGTTGCCTTCAGGAGACTTCAGTTGGATCAGGGAAACAGTAAATGCACAGATATGCATAAGCTTGTACATTATTATTATATGCCTAATATTTCACAGAAGCAGACACAAAGTGGGCGGAGTGGGGGAGGTTACCATTCAGCACCTGCCCAGCCTGTCTTTGACTTCCTGACTCCAAGGTCAGGGCCTTCTGCAAAGCCCCCACATATCAATGGGATTCAAAGAGCAGGAGAAAAGATGGGATTGGGCAGAGATTTCAGATTCAACAAACTGAGGCAGGTCTAAAATTGACAAGGAGACAGAGATAATTCTCTCACTCGGTGTCCCATGAGTTTAGGAGTGTTTTCATGTCCTATCTTCCATCCTGCCCTAAAGGTGAACCTCAGCTGACTGGCTCAGATCCTGCCTTTGCCAATTACTAGCTGTGTGACCCTGGGCCTCAACGACTTCATCTATAAAATGGGGGGGAGACCTCTCTTTTGAGCCACTTCCAAGGACTGTTGCAAGGATCAAAAGAAACGGATGAAGAATACGCCTTGGGGAGAGTATAGAGTGCTGTGGATGCCTGTATGAGTTACTGTACAGGGCACAGAGGTTGTGTCTGAGTCCTGCTGCTTCTGGCATCCTCAATGGCTAGGCTTCATGCCTGCCTGGCCCACATATTGCTTAATTAAGGGCTCGTTGACTGACTTCCCAACCACTCTTGTCCCTCCAGGTGTAGAGAGTAGCCTGCGGGTGACCCGTTGCAAGGAGATTGTCGGGGGCCTTCCAGAGCATAATTATGCTGTTCTCAAATACCTCATGAGCTTCCTGCACATGGTAAGTAGAGGGCAGTGAGGAGGCCTGGCCAGAGCAGAGACCAGTGGGGCAAAGCTGAGACATCCTTGGAACATTTTTCTGTAGCATCTGCTGTGGAGCAGAGACAACATGGGTTGGAGGGGAGAGACAGTAGAGAGAACAGAGAGGGATGGGGAGAGAGGAGACAGAGAGAGAGGGAGGGAGGGGAATAGAGAAAAAAGAGAAAAGGGAGAAGGGAAGAGATGGAGAGGAAGGGAGAGAGGAAGGGGAGAGAGGGGGGTGTTAAGGTTAGGGTTAGAAGAGAGGGGGAGAGGGAGAGATGGGGAGGGAGGGAGAGAGGAAGGGAGAGAGAGACAGATAGTAGAAAGAAGAGGAGAGAGGAGAGGGAGAGGAGAGAAAGCAGAGAGGAGAGAGAGAGACAGAGGAAAAAGAGAGAGGGAGGGGGAGAGAGAAAAGAGAGAGAGAAGGGAGAGGCGGAGAGATGAGGGAGGGAGAGGAAGGGGAAGGAGTGGGGAGAGAGGGGGGGGGGGCGGGGGGAGAAGAGAAAAGGAAACAGACAGAGACTTCTTCAGTCTCCATCACTGCCTCACCCACCATCCCACCCATTCCCTTAGCAGGAATTCAGCAATAACTTCTCTGGGGAAGGAACACTGAGCTTTTCCCCATCTCCTCCAGCCCTCTCTCATTCTCCCTCCCCCATTTCCTCTCTTCTTTTCTTGCCCTTTCCCTCCTCCTCATCTACCTCTTATTTCTTCCCCATCACTTTCTGTCCTCCCTTCCTCCCTTGCTCTCTGTCTCTTAGGTCTCTTCCATTCATCTTTGCATCTTTCTGTCTCTCTGTCCCTGTTTCTGTCTCTGCCTGTCTCTCTGTGTCTGCCCGTTTCCCAGGGCTCTCTTCCTCTCCTGCTCGCTCTCCTCCTCCCCTTTCCTTTGCCAGAAGCCACAGCCTCTCTCTTCAGTATTTCTGGCCTGGTGTGCAGTCTGGGGGCTCGAGCTTCAATTGTGCCTTCCCAGCTGACTTAGTCCTTGGTAGGAACTTAGGGGACCCTTGGAAAAGTCTGATGTGCAAAGCCTTTGTCTTAGCAAAGTGATACAACAAAATTCAGCCCAAGACTACAAGGAGCTTCCAATCTAAAGTGGGGGTGGGGGTGGGGGACAACAGACTGCACCAGATGTGCTTGGCACTGGGTGAGCTAGGGCAGGGCAAGCTTTTTGGCAGAAGTGGGTTTTGAACAGGTTAGGAAGGGGATAATTTCATGGGTAAAGGAGGCCTGAACCTTTGCAAGGGTACACCATGACCTCATCTATGCTCTTTCCCAGGTATCCCAGGAGTGCATCTTTAACAAAATGACAGGCTCCAACCTGGCATGTGTCTTTGGGCTGAACTTAATCCGGCCATCCAATGGACCCTCGTCCCTCAATGCCCTGGTGCCTCTTAACCTGTTCACAGAATTGATGATTGATTTCTATGAGAATATCTTCAGCTCTCGGGTGGTGCCTTGTGGGACCTCACCATAGGCTACAGGAGGAAATAGTCGCATTCAGTGGTTTCTAAGCTCCCTTCTAGATCCATTATGATGGTCTGAATTTAAAGGCTCTTCCCATCTCTGAGGTTCTCTGTTCTAGGTCCTTTGTTCTCTCTTTTAAGCCTTCCCACCCCCAGCTCTGACATTCCTTGTTCTAGGGCCCCAGTCAATTTTAACATTCTATGTTATATGTTCTAACATTCCTCCCAGTTCTGATGTTACATACATCTGTAGAACATCATGTCTTCTCCCAGGCAAACTATCATCTGAGCCTTCTTGAAGTAGCTAGATTATGTCCCTATTCACATCCCATTCACACTACAAGACCAGTCATATTGGAAAATTTATTTGAAGGTTGGGACACATTTACATATGTTACTGTACTCATTTCCCCTTTAGTGAACTGTATATAATCATGTCAGCTTTCTGTCTGTCTGAAAAAAAAACCCATCACCAAAGGTATTAAATTTCTTAAGGATTAGTGTTTGTCCTCCTGGTGAATTTTCATATTTCATCTCCAGAAAAGTCTCATGGCTGCCTCAGAAGCTGCCTTGTGCTTGGGATCTGCAGCGACTTCAGTGAGGGGTAGATACAGAAAGACAGAGATTCAAGATCTACAAGATCTGCTTGAGACTTGTCCATGGCCAGTTGACTTCACCCCTGACCCTCAGCTTCCTCTTCTCCAAAGGGGGTCAGAAATGCCCACCATCCCCATCTCCCCATCCCATTGGGCAATTGGGAAGACCAAGTAACAGAGCAGAATTCTCTAACACTTACTTTGGACTTGGTCACTGTTGTTTCTCCGAGACACAGAAGAGTATCATAGAATGAACTTGGGACTGGGGGTCAGGAAATCTGGTTTCAAGTCCTGGCTTTGCCATTAATTCACTGGGTGAGTGATCTTGGGCAAGTACCTTCGCTTTTGTACAATGAAATATTTGGACCAGGTGATCACAAAGGTCCTGTGTAGCCCTGAACTTCTGGGTTATATGTTCTCTGCTACTTACTGAGGGTCAATAACCCTAATAACTGACTTTTATATAACACTGTGTAGGCAGTATTTCTTTTCCCTGATGCCTGGCACACAGTAGGTGCTTAATAATTGCTCATTAATTGGTTGGTTGATCCCCACAAAATCCTGGTAAGTACCAGGAATGTTATTATCCCCATTTTACAGAGAAAGAGACTGAGATTTAGAGAAGTACAATGATTTACCCATTTGGCATGCAGCTAATAAGGGCTGGAGGTGGAATGCCCACCTGGTTTTCCTGATTCAAACACAGTATTCTGTCTTTTTCCATGCTACCACTCCAGTCATTTAGACAATTCTGTGAGTCAGAGGTTAGAAAAGAGAGTGTTCCAGGCATGAGAACTAGCTATTGCAAAGTCATGGAAGTGGGAGCAAAGGAAATTCTGCGAAAAACCCAGGATGATGCCCTTCAACCCAGAAATAATGGTCCTAGGTCTGCATCCCAAAGAGTTCAAAGAAAAGGACCCACATGTGCAAACATATTTAGAGCAGCTATTTTTGTGGCAGCAAAGAATTAGAAAGCGAAGGGATGCCCATCAACTGGGGAGTGGCCAAACAAGGATAGTATAAGAAATGACCAGCAGGATGGTTTCAGAAAAACCTGGGAAGACTCATATGAACTGATGGAGAGTGAAGTAAGCAGAACCAGGTCATTGTACACAGTAACCACAAATACTGTATGATGATCGACTGTGAATGACCTAGCTCTTCTCAGCAATATAATGGTCCATGATGGTTCCAAAGGACCCGTAATAAAAAGTGCTCTCCATCTCCAGAGAGGGAATCGATGAGCTCTGAATGCAGAGTAAAGCAGCCTTTTTTTCCTTGATTTTTCTTGCCTTGCCTTTTTTTTTTTTACAACAAGGCTAGTGTAGCGTCATATTTTGCATGGCTTCGCATGTATAATTGATATCATATTGCTTGCCTTCTCAAGGAATAGGTCAGGGGTGGTTCAGAGGGAGAGAATTTAGAACTCAAATTTGTAAAAAATGAATGGTAAAATAATTTGGTATTTTATGGTATGGTAAAAATAAATTTATGGTAAATGGTAAAGATAATTTTAAAAACTAGCCCAGAAGTCAACAATAGAAGGATGAATACTAAACCTCAGAGACATTTTGAAGTTATGAAATCTTGCAAGCAGGAAACTGAGCTAATACCTAATGAACTATAGTTCATTAATTGACTTAATGGAGCTCAAAAAAGCACAGACTGACCATGGAAATGTCCCCAGGGGTTCAGATGAGAAGTGAAACCCATAAGTGAAGAAATTAGAAATGAATCCACACCATAGAAGTTTGAGCTCTCAACAGAAGACTAACTCAATGAGCAAATTGGGGGAAAGTGAATGTGCAATGAAGAGTTCCAAGAGGAAGTGAGAAAAGATGCACAAATCTGAACCACAGAACTGGAGGCGATCTGGCTGAGAGGAAGCGGGAGGAGCCAATTCCAAGAATGCCAGTTCTCTCTCCAAACTAAAACCATTGACCTTGAGAACAGGGCATGCAGGGACAGCTTATGGATCATAAGTCTCCCAGAAGAATGTGAAATCAAAACCCAGAGCATGCTAATTCAGGAAATAATACAAGAAAATCTTCCAGAACTTCCATCTGAATCCAGAAAATAAAGCATCGATTGAAAAAATCCAGATTGCCTCTAGGGAAAAGGATGCTTTCACACACCATGACACAGAGAGTTTAAACTAAAAGATTCTAGTGACGAGCAAATTCTGTTAAGCAGGGAAGGAAAAAGATCTTCGAGTTGGAAGGAAAGGAAATTCAAATGAGACGAGGCAATTCCAGCATAGAGTCTGTATGTCTTTTCTTGTTTTGTCTTTGGTCTCTGTTTGCTTGTCTCTCCCATTAGATTGTAAGCTTCTGGGAGGCAAGGGCTGCCTTGGGCCTCCTTGTGTCTCCAGGGTGTAGCACAGGTCCTGGCACGTAGTAGGTACTTAATAAACATTTATTGATTGAGGCTCTTGAAAGCCTCAGAAGGGAATGCAAATTCTGCAAATGCTGCACTCCAAATAACCCTCCCTTCGAACCTGAGCCTGACCACCAGCCAATGGGAGTGAGACATCTGAGGCATGGGGGTGGGAGCTGGGGGAGAAGAGTTGTTCAGTTTCCACCATCCCAAACCCCAGAAACCCAAGAGAGGTCGGTGAGAACAATTACCCAGGAAATAAAAAGCAATGATTTCTTGCAATGTCATGTCTGGTTTGGTGGGGGGGGGGTTGGTTTTGAATCATGGTTTTCAGGGAGTTCTGTGACTGTTGTGTAGCCTTCATCTCAATCCTGGGGAGGGGGCCCTCAGACTTGGCGCGCTCTCATAGCATTGGCCTCCCCAAGTTCACTTCCAAGTGTGGCCGGCTGATGAATGGAGGAGTCCGAATCCCTTCTACTTCTAGACTGTGGCTTGAGACTTGGCTGTTCACTGCCACTGCCTGGTTTCTAGCAAATCCTGGCATGGATTTCAGCTCCAGAACTCCTGGTAGCTCACTCTCCTAAAGTATGGAAGCTCACAGGATTGTAGCCATAGCCAGTCTCCAGCCAAAGGAAGGAAAGAACAGATAAGAGACGCGGATACAGACAGAGACAGAGAGCCCGATGGGGATGGGGGTGGGGAAAAGGGGAGTGTAGGAGGCGGGCATCAGTGGGAGCATGTAGTTGGAGGCTATTTGATGACCACAGTTGAGAAGTAAAGATGTGAACATCACTTCCCAGAATGGGCATTTCTCTTGCCTTGGGCATTTGAATATAACCAGGCTGGATTTGAGTCTAATGATTGAAATGATTTTTCCTTTACCTCTTTTCCAGGTGAGGTACCTGAAAGCAGATACTTTATATTTTCTTCTGGTTTTTTTTTCAATCTTTTAATTTTATTCTATTTCCTGGTGAATTGTGGAGTCTTTGATTATGTTTCGATGTATCCAAGTTTGGGGGAATCTTGCTCAGATAAAGTTTTACCACTTTTTCTTTTATGTCATTGGTTTAGTTTTGATTTAGTTTTTTACCTCTTGCTTTAGTCCTTCAAGGAGTCACAAAGTTGTAGGAAATGCATCATTTCCTCTGAGTCTCTTCATGTAGCTCTGAGGTTGTCCTTTCCCTCCAAGCTGGATTTTGGGGACCTTCTGGGTCCACTAGAATTCTTTGAAGAGATCAGCACCTTCTGTTTGCTTCTCTCTGCTGCTATGGCTTTCTGTAACAGGGCCAGGCTCTGCTCCGTGCTGTGCTTTTGGATATGGAAGCCAGTCCTGTTTGGACTCAGCCTGAGGGACTTTGGTTGCTCCTCTGACCTCCACTTCCCAGGGTATTTCTCTGCTAAGAATTTTAAGACCTCCAAACCTCTGAGTTCTGAAACACAGGCTCTTTGGAGTCCTCGATAGTGTTTCAGGAAAGAGCTCTAGGGATTTTGAGGTCCTTTGGCCTGGGTCTGCCAGCATCGCTCCTGGTCACTTCCAAGGTCCTCTCTATAGGTCCTTTCTTGGGGAGCTCTCCACTCATTGCCTCTTGATACAGAGACACCCAAAGACTGCATGTGTCTCTAGCCCATCTCTGGTCATCCCAGGAGGCTTCCTTCTGCCTTGTTGCCTGAGTATAGGCACCTACTTCACTGCTGTTCCCCCTTTCCTATTGCCCATGGTCTTCTGGCTGATTTTTTGTGACTTTCTAGGGAAGACGAGATCTTGGACATCTTGACAGCTGTCTTCCCTAGCATCTTTCTAATATATCAGATAATCCCCGATGTGCCTTCAGGCTCCAAATTCTCTGATTCTCAGAATCCATTAAAAGTGGAAGGCAGCCCTTGCACAGCCCTACCCATGGCCTCTCATCTGGTACACCCCCATCACTCATGAAGGAGCTCATGAAGGCCTGGGGGGAAGGGACTTGCCCATGGCCACACAGTACATAGTAGAGCCAGGAATCAGTGCCATCGCCTTGGTTCCAAACCCTGTGCTCCTTCCTGGTGGCCTGAATGCCACCCAGGGAACCAAGGAAGCAGCTCTGGCCTCCAATGCTGGCCAGTGTCTCGGTAGCTGGGCCAGCTGATGCTCTCTGGAAACAAAGGGAGGGCTTCACAGTCCCCTGCAAACACCCTTTGTTAGTTTAGGAACCTGCAGCTTTCTCCCCTGACAGGAGGCATCTAGCTCTCCAGCAGCTCAGAACAATAGTGCGACTGTTTCAGGGTTCAGCCTCAAGGAGAGGGGGGGGCAATGAATACTGGTTTTCCAAAGAGCCAGGAGCTGCGAATGCCAGAGTGAACAATGACATTCAGTCAAAGCTTATGAATTATGCAGGAGGGGCTGTGGGGAAATGCGGGTGTGGGGAAAATATATGTTTTAAATTTGCCGACTCTGAGAGGTGTCCCTGAGATGTTCCCTACTGTTCCTTTGATCACCGTCTCTCCTCACAAACAATAATTGCAGAACACCAGCATTTGTGCTGGGTGCCCCCATGAACTCTTTCCTCCTATCAAAGAACAATTTTTGGATCATTTCCATGGCAAAAAGAAAGTGACTGTGGAGATAAACCCCTAGCAATGTACACACATGCCCATGGTCACACACATATGGACATGTGCAAAGCAGATTTCAGCTTAAAATAATGAAGCACTGTCCAGAAATAAAGTTAGCACAGCTGATTGGCAGAATATACAGTGGAGATGGCTTTGAAGACATGAGGGGAGCTTGAAATTGAAATTTGTCCGAAGATGAGGCCAATGGCCCAGAATCTGGACCCTGCACCCTTGAAGAAGGTCAGACCTCAGCCTCCTGGACCTGAGAGTTCTGCTTACCAACTATAATAATAATAATAATGATGATGATAATGATGATAATTAATAATGCTAACATTTATATAACACCTATGATGTGCCAGGCACTTTAGGATCACAGTTGATCCTCACAGCTACCCTGGAAGATAGGTTCTATTACTATCCCTATTTGCAGATAAGGAAACTGAGGCAGACAGGTTAAATGACTTGCTTAGGGTCACACAGTTCATAAGTGTCTGAGGCTGGATTTGAACTGAGGTCTTCCATACTCCAGGCCCAGTATTCTATCCACTGTGCCTCCAAGACCTTGCTCTCCAGAAACTGAGTTTGTTTTCACAGGCAGCTTGGGTATAGAACAGGTTTCCTCTCTTCTACCCTGGGTCTTAGAGATCATCTTGTCCAACTTCCCATTTCACAGATGAAGAAACTGAGACCCAGAGGAGGGAAGAGAATTGGCCAGTGGTGATGGCAACTGAGGAGGAGGAAGCAGGAGAGCTTCCAGAAGAGGCCAAGGCCATGGTCCAGTGCTCCTGTGGCTAGGTCTCATGGGGGGCATGGAGGAGAGGGGATTCAGCAAGGCAAAGGCACCCTCCAGCCCAGGCCCAATAGCAGCTAGGAATTCTTCCTGTAAATAATGCCAGTCCTTGGACCTAGAGCAGAATTTGGAGTCCTGGTCCCTGTTGATGGCCAACCCAGCCCCTGGAGCCCACTGAGGCAGAATGTGGGAGCATGTGATCTCAGTGACATTAAGAAAGTCTGAGGCCTGAGGCTGAGACTCTGCTTTGCAGCTGACCCCCTCCCCCATGTAATTGGGTCCTGCCCTTTGTAGGGGAGGTGTGGCTCCTTGAGGGGAGGCTCCTTTTGTCTCTTTGTGAATCAAGGGTACAGAGTGAGAATCTGACTCCATTTAGGTTCAAAGGACTGGGCTGAAGTCCCAGAGGGTCATGTGGTATAGTGGAAAGAACACTGAAGTGTAACCCAAGGCCCTGGGCATCTCACTTTTGGGTTAAGGAAGAAGAAACCCCAAAGCTGACTTAGCTTCCCACTGCCTCAGGTTACACTGCACACGATTGGGTCAGCCCATCCTCTCTGTGGGAGAATCAAGGGGGAGAAAGCAAACTAGGGATAACAGGGGAACTGGGACACCACACTTGGGATGGTCTGGGATTGTCTTTGGTGTGGCTAAGTGTCATTCTGGCTTGTGGGGCTTGTGTATTCTCCTTCAGATGAAGCCCAGAGCCCTGTCTGAAGTGGGAGTTGTGGCCAGAGCAGATTCAAGATTCAGTCCCATCAACCTGCTTCAAGACTGAGTCCAGTGCCCCCCATCCCTAGAGAGATTGGTCATCAGGGGGCCCTTCATGGGACACATTCTCCCCAGCATCCTTTGAACCAGCAGATGGTTTGTCCAACATCACACAGCTAGTGAGGACTCAGAGCTAGGTCCCCTGCTCTAAGTCCCAGCCATGCTCTCCCCGTAGCCTTGGCCAGGACCTAGCCAAGCTGAATCACAATGCACCACACCCTAGTGGTTTGTGGACATGCATCTAACCACTTCCCCACTCAGTTTAAAGTGGACTAACACAGTGGGGGAAATGTCCCAGGAATCTCACCAAGTGAAATACAGGACCATGTAGCTGCCAACATAGGCAAGCTCAATGCACCCTTGGCTTTCTTTTGTGGCCATGGAGTCCACAGACCTGGATTCCAGTCCTCTCTCAACCTTTCTTTCCTCAGTTGGTCGGATGAGGTCATCCATCCCTCTTTCTGTGCCCACCTCCCAGAGCTGTTGGGGGAAGTTCCTGAGCAAACACAAGAGTTCTCTAGAAATACAAGGGACCGTTTCTACCCTTTATTTGGGTTTTTTCTCCATTACCTGAAGTTCCAAATATATTCCTCTTCTCCCATTCCCCAAGGAGCCCTCTCTTACAACAAAATATAAAAAAGAAAGAAAAATGGCTCAGCCAAACTAACCAACACATCACCCAAACCCAACAGAATATGCAGTGTTCCTCACCTACTGGCTCCCACCTCTTCAAAGAAGAGAATAAAGGGGACTCTCTTGGCTCTTCTTCTGGCCACATTCTCATTATTCCTGCAACACTCTACACAGCTTTCCTCTTCCACTGCACCCATCCCCTATTGCTCCATTAAGAATGGAATCTGTCTTCTCCCGGAAGCTTTGCTCATTCACTCTCCCATCTTGTCTCCATTATTTCCCGTCTCCCTTGTCTACTCACTGTGTAGTGCCTTTGCCAAGAGGGCCATGAAGAAGCTCCCTGAAATGTGTAGATGGGGCTGGCCTGGATGGTCTCTGGGGGCAATTCCTCACAAACATTCCATGATTCTCCAAGGTTCTCACTCCATCAGTCCCAATGTCACAAGATTGGAAGTCCCAGATTCTGTGATATTAGCAATCATTTCATGCCCATTATCTGACAGGGACACAAGGCTCCCATTCCATGCATTCTGTGTTTTAGCCACACTGCCCTACCTGCCATATTATTTCAGTACCCATTTCTATGCCTTTATGGGCTGTCCCTCATGCCTGGAACACCCTCCCACCTCACTTCCTCCCCTTAGAATCTTCAGCTTCTGTCAAAGCTAAAGCTTAAGCACCAACTTTTTTTCTACATGAAGAAACATATCTGTCTATATATATGTACAATTGTCCCCCATGTTGCAGTGGAAGCTCCCTGAGGGCAGGGACGACTTTGCTTTGTCTTTTTCTTTCCAACTCCTAGCCCATACTAGATGTTTCATAAGATTGACAGTCCTAACCTTCTGGCCTTGGTTTTCACAAGGAGGCTAATGCTTATTCATCTTGAAGTATCCTTTCTGGGGCTAAGAACCAGACTGCCCTTCCTGGCTTCCTCCTCAGCAGCCCTTAGAGTGGCCTCTTTCCTTCTACCTGCTGGCTTCATTTCCCTTAGGTTTGAAGAGATGGGGAGGGAGTGCTGCCTCTCAAGCCCCCACTGGTGTTCTCCCCACTCTGACCCAATGCCTCCCCACCTGGTGTTGGCCAGTTTGAAGCAAAGCCTCAAGGGAGCTGATTCCACTAGAAATTTAAAATCAAGACATTGGAGTGGATGGGAAATTGTTCTGTCCCTGGAAGAAATGGACAGTAATAGTCCCAAGAATTCAAGGACATAGCATTGATCCATACTCTCAATCATGGCGAGATGTGCAAGTGTATGTGTGTGTGCGTGTGTGTGTATGTGTATTTAAAATGAGAAATGTTCATCTTGCTCCTTCACATGAACCATTAACGATGAAAGGGAACTTGGGAAACATCCACTTACAGGAGCACAAAAACACAGACCTGGAGCTGGAAGGATCCATAGAGGTCAGATGATCAGAGCTTTAAAGACAGAAAATTGAACGTCATTTAGTCAGTGTGTTGGCAATCGAAATGGGCTCTTAGCACTCAGTTCAACCAAGTGCCCTTGAAGAGTTTGGTCTTTGTTTCCTTCATTAGATTAGGAGTCCTTGGTGTCCTCCTTGCCTCAGGGGAGGGCCTAGTTTAAATGGGTTTGAGTGGCATGTTTGGGACATCAGAGGCTTTTAGACCACTGGGCTTAAGTCACCTCTTTGTGACAATTTCAGGTCACGTGGGTGAGTGGCATGTGTGACTCACCCTTGACCCTGAAAAAGATATAAAACCAGGGGTTGGCTTTCTCTTTTTTGGAGCTCTTACCCACAGCCATGGTGGCATGAGTGACTGTGAGCCAGCCCTTGTTATGAGCTCCCAGGCTGAATCTAGGTGTTGGTAACTACAAATTGTATTTAGTCAGTCTGTCAATGTCTGTAATTTGTTTGAATTTTGCTCTGAAGTTCAGGGTACTGGCTTTTCCCCCTGAACTAGGTGAATGGTATTTGTATGCTGGATTAAAGTAAACTTGTCAACCCCTTAATGTTGCCTTCCTTCCTAAAGCAGATCCAAAGAACCTGGGCTTTTGCAGCGTGCTGGTAGCGTTCTTGTTGTTGGGCTTGTGTTGGTCTTTCACCCCCACAACAGCTGCTAGCCGGATTGTTGAAACAGTTAGTTGGTTAATAAGTATTTATTAATCACCTGCTGTGTGCCAGGCACTGTGCCAAGCCCTCGGGATACACAAAAGACAGCCCCTGCCCTCAAGGAGCTTCCTCTCTAACGGGGAGACCACATGCAAACATCTATGCACAAACAAGCAATAGGCAAGAGAAGCTGGAGGTAATCAATGGAATTCTGCTGTATTCTAGCAACGAAGGGGGATCAGCACTGACGTCCTGTACAAGGCAGGCTTATTAGCTGGGACTTCAGGGAGATCAGGAGGAGACATCTGGGGGGAGCGTTCTTCAGACATGGAGAATGTCCCCAGGTGTTGGGGGATGGAGCATTCTGTGTGAATAGCAGCCAGGAGGCTGGTGTCACTGGACCTCAGAGTGTGTGTGGGGGGTGGGGGTAAATAAGGTGTGGCAGGCTGGGTGAGGAAAGGCTTTGAAGGCCAAACAGAATTCCCTATGTGATCCTGGAGGTAAGAGGGAGCCCCTGGACTCTACCAATAGGGAATGTTTGCGCTTGTAGATGACGTACAGACTGTCTCACTGGCTGTCCCCCAGCCTATAATATTCTCCCTCCTCACAGCCACCTCCCGGTTCCCTGGATCCCTTCAAGGCCTGCTGATATCCCACCTTCTTTGAGAAGTCTTTCTCACGACCCTGCTCCTGAGGCCAGCACTAGTTGTTCCCATGCTTGACATAATTAGATGTTCCCTCCCCAAATAGACTGTGAGCTCCCAGGGAGCAGGCACTGCTCATTTTTTGCCTTTCTTTGTATCTCTAGCCCTTAGCACAGTGCATGACACATAGTGAATGTAATACATGCTAAGTGGCAGACTCTGCTTTGGGTATATTAATTTGATGACTGTTGAGTGGGAAGAGATGAAATAGAGAGACCCACCGAGAGGAAATAGTCTGTGATAGTCTGGGCATGAAATGACGAGGGCCTTCTCCAGAGCCAGCAGTGTCAGAAGAGAGGAGGGGTCCTATAGCAGAGACGTCATGAAGGCAGAAGATTGGATAAAGGGTGAGAGGGAGCCAGGCTCCTGGGCAGCATCTTGGGAGGATGGCAGTGCCCTCCACAGGCATAGGGAAGGGAGAAAGAGGGCAGGGTTTGGAAGAAAGAATGAGGAGGTGGTTTGGACTAGTCTATAGGGCATCTAGTTTGACACATGCCCAAGGTCAGAGAGATCAGGGCAGGATAGGAAGGTTTGAAACTCATCAGCACAGTTAACGCTGAGTCCGATTGGAGCTGATGAGATCGCCGAATGAAGTAATACAGAAGGAGAAGAGAAGATCCAAGAGAGTCGCCTGGGATGCCCACAGTTAGAAGGCATGGGTGACTATCCAGTAAAGGAGTCAAAGAAGGAGCAGTCAGATAGGGAGGAGGAGAACCAGGAGGGAGTAATGCCAGGAAAACCTAGGGGGTGTCAAAGGCTACAGAGAGGTCAAGGAGAATGAAGATGGAGAAAAGTATTTGGCAATGAGGAGATTTAGTCTGGCCAGCCCCTTCATCTTACAGATGAAGAAACTGAGACCCAGAGAGGTCACACACATAACAAACATCAGAGGAGGTGATGGAGGTCCAGATGGGAAGATCATTTCCCAAGACTTTAAACTAACCCAGCATGCCTGAACTGGAAGGGCCCCCATGGCTGCCTATGCAACCCTCTCACTTTGAGTGGAAAAATGACTGCCCAGAGTCCCAGGGGGGTGCACAGAGAAGATGAGACCATCTAGCCTCCTCTTTTATAGAGTCAACAAATGAGACTCTGGGAGGCTAAGGGAATCCTGGCTTCTCTCCCTGGCCAGGCTCCTTCTAACATGTGGTAGACCAGCAGGGTGAGTCTGCCCCAGATTGGCACTTAAGAAAGCAGTCAGAGGGGTGGAACCAAGATGGCAGCTGGAAAGCAGAGACTAGCATGAGCTCCCTGCCAAGTCCCCCCAAAAACCTATAAAAATGGCTCTGAACCAATTCTAGAACTGCAGAACCCACAAAATAGCATAGGAGAGCAGGGCTCTAGCCCAGGACAGCCTGGATGGTCTCTGGGTAAGGTCTATTCCACACAGAGCTGGGAGCGGAGGGGAGCGGAACTGAGCGGAGCTGAGCCCAGTGTGGGCGGCATGGACCGACCAGTCCCGGAGCCGGGTGGAGCATGCCCTAGTGCCTTGAATTAGTGAGTGGCGGCAGTTACCAGACTTCTCAACCCACAAACACCAAGGACAGCAGAGTAGGTTAGTGGGAAAAGCTGCTGGGGACTGGGATAGAGTTTGTGGTTTGGCTACTGCCCCAGGGGCAGCGGAGGTGGGGCAGCTTTAGAACTACAGCTGCAGTTGCTTCTGGCCCCAGGCCCACCTGGTGGGAGGAATTAAGTGGCAGATCAGAGCAGGAGTGAAGAGCCTGCTGAAGATTTAAGCCCAGTCTGGGTAGGGGGCTCTTGGGGAAGGTGGAGTGCTGGTGTGGCAGAGCTGGCACATCCCCCCAGGTTTGGAACATAGAACTCTTTAGTCTACAAGCAGTCATACCCTGCTGAAAAACTCAAGGGTCAAGTGAGTTGGCTGGGAACATGGCCAGGCAGTGAAAACACACTCAGATTCAGTCTCAGACTCTGGAATCCTTCTTTGGTGACAAAGAAGACCAAAACAT
>CM053623.1:227087872-227106932 GCA_028646595.1 Phalanger gymnotis
AACATGAGTGTTGTGGAAGGGTTATACATAATGATATGCATGTGGACCATGTTGAATTGCTTGACTTCTTAGGGAGGGTGGATGGGAAGGGAAGAGGAGAGAATTTAGAACTCAAAGTTTCAAAAAATAGATGTTCAAAAACAAGTTTTTGCATGCAACTAGAAAATAAGATACACAGGCAATGGGGCATAGAAATTTATCTTGCCCTACAAGAAAGAAAAGGAAAAGGGGATGGGAGGGGAGTGGGGTGACAGAAGGCAGGGCTTACTGGGGAACAGGACAACCAGAATATACACCATCTTGGAGTGGGGGGAAGGGTAGAAATGGGGAGAAAATTTGTAATTCGAACTCCTGTGAAAATCAATGCTGAAAACTAAATATATTAAATAATAATAAAAAATTGAAATAAAAAAAGAAAGCAGTCAGCATTTGAGAGCAGCAGGAGGCGAAAGCCCAGCAATGGGCCAATGATGGTGGCACGTGTGCCACCCACGTCAATGGGCCGATGATGGCGGCATGTCTACTAGAGGCCAGAGTCCAGGCATTGCCTGAGGAGCTGAGC
Organism: Phalanger gymnotis; assembly: GCA_028646595.1. NCBI lineage: Eukaryota > Metazoa > Chordata > Mammalia > Diprotodontia > Phalangeridae > Phalanger > Phalanger gymnotis. Next base: position 227,088,435 of record CM053623.1, read on the forward strand.
AGGCCAGGTCTTCCAGTCGCCTGCTGGGTCCCAAGGCTGCTCGGGATATCCCATGTTCTAAGCTAACAGGAGCCAGGCTTTCGAGGATGGGCAGAAGAGATGACAGGCCCACTTAGGAGATTGGGCAGGCAATGTCCAGTGTCCCAGGCCACCAGGCTTCTGGCACGCCCTTGTCCAATCACCTCATTTTACAATAGAAGAAAGGAAGAGAGGAAGGGATCTGCCAATGGGGGGCAGAGCTGGGAAATGGGTCCAACCTCTTTCTACTGACTGCGATGGGGAGGGAGATGAGTATTGAAATGGGAATTTCTGGAAGACTGTTGGTTAGTCACCTAGAGAGAGGTCAGAAAGCAAGTCCAGGACATCAAGGATACCAGGAGACAGCAGGGATGCCAGGGGGTGAGAAGCACTGGTCTAGGCACAGGCTACCCTGCACGCTCCAGTCACCAGGAAAGCAAAGGCACAAGCACAAACCACAGTTTGATTTTAAAATGGCTACTTGTAGACAGCAGTTCAAATCCTGCCTCAGACACTTCCTAGCTGTGTGACCCTGGGCAAGCCACTTAAGTCCTGTCTGCCTCAGCTTCTTCACCTGCGTCATGGCGATGATGCTAACAGCATTGGCTTTACAAAGTCCAGTGAGATAAAGATCTTTGCTGCCAACCTTAAAACATCAACATTCACCATTTTCCTTGCCCTGCCTGAGGCAGCCCAGGTTGTGAATGGCAGACTCTGGATCTGAATGTAGGTGCTCTGACTCTAAGCCCAGCTCCTTTCCCACTGTACCAATCTGCCTATAGTATGGGTCCTTCCAGGGCTGAGTGTGTGACCCTGTGAGTCACAGTGAATCAGAGAACCTGGAAAGAGTTCACAGAAAGAGCCTGTGCCTGAAAGCTGCCCTCTAGCATCTGAAAGATTGCCCTGTGCTCAACCTGGCCCCAGAAGCCAGAGCTGGTAGCAACTGAGGGAAGTCATGGGCAGATTCCAGATGGATATAAAGGCCCTTTGCTAGTCAGAGCCAGCCCCCAATGGGTGAATGGGCTATCCCCTGAGGAAATGGAACCCCCATGGAAGGAAACCCAAGGTCCCACAGCTGGCTCATGGCAGGGTTCAGGCTCAGACCTCCAGGAAAACAGTCTGAAATTCCCCCTCCCACTCTTTGGAGGGAGCTTGGACCAGACCTTCTAAGGTCCCTGCCAGCCCTTCTCCAGGAGAGAACATGGCAGCCTCTTAGCTCTGGGTGGAGTAGGTACTGCACCAGGCTGATGTGAGAACACAGACCCACAGAGCACCAAGGCTCACAGAAGCCCCTGAGCTCACCTCAGCTGCTGCCACTCCTGTGATTCAGCAGGCACCGGGGCAGAAGCCTGGCAGGCACCCCAGTGGCCACAGCTCCTGTGATGGCCCTGAGTGGGCACCAGCCTTTCCTGTCTGAGGCTCCCTGCAGGCACCAAGGGTGGAGAGCCCAGGCAGTGCCTTGTAGTCCTAGAACCAGCAAGGACCCCAGACAGAGGTTCACAAATTCCCTCCTTTTACTATGGCTAACAACAGTCTTGTTGATGCTGCCCAACACCAGTCATTTCAAGATACACCCTCCCTTTCCTGCCTTCAAAATTGGACCCTCCCTGTGTTAAATCAAGGGACGGCTAGGTGACCTAGTGAATAGGGTGCCAGTCTGGAGTCAGGAAGAGCGGAATTCAAATCTAGCCTGAGACACTCACTAGGTAAGTCATTTAACCCGTTTCAGTCCTCAACTGTAAAATGGGGATAATCATGACAGCTACCTCCCAGGCTGTGAGGACCAAATGAGAAACTGTCCAGAACCTAACACAGCACCTGGCACATAGTAGGTACTATGTGCATGTTAGCTGTTGGTCCTTCCTCACTGGAGGACTTCCCTTACAGGGAGAAGGGAGGGGATAGACAGAATTATGTCTGATGTCTCTTTCAGCTCTGTGGGTCTGAGCTTTTATGAACAGGGCTAGAATCAGGCAGTGTAAAAGATGTAGCGGTGGCTGACCTTGGTGCTAAGTCATAGCTGGCCAGGCCCTTGGGGGATCCTTGTGCTGTGTATCTCAGGCACAACCTGGCCCCCAAGGCTCCCAGGAGCACCCAGGGGAAACCTCCCAGGATCCTCAGAGCCCTGGAGTCCCCAGCTCTGCCACCAAGAGGGCTCAGCTGACTTTCTTGTGGCCAGTCCCTCTCTCCTGAGAATAGAGCTGACCACGGCGGCTTGGGAGTCAGGCTGTCCTTGCTTTTAGGAAGTGCCTTCAAAGTTTCTTAGGAAGAGAAACTCAAGCCTTTCTCAAGGCTGTTGGCCACCTTTCTGAGCCTCAGCTCATTTGTCCTGCCTCCCTGAAAATGCTGACAGCCAGAGAGTGGCCTCATCTTCCTATTTCAGCTCTACCTCTCATTCCCGCTTCCTCTCTTCTCCTCCCCTGGGGCTGGCTCTGCCATGCCCTCCTCCATGACCCAGCCATGGCTGGGAAAGGCAGAAACCACCAGGAGCCTCTGAAATTGTCAATTAAGTTTAATGCATCATAAAGAATTAAAACTACAGAAGCATATTTAAGACAAACACTTTTTTCTCTATGTGTACTATCCACAGGACAGTTCCCTTTTGCAAAACCAAACCAAAGCAGAAAAAATGAAAATGAAAACCAAAGCCCACATGCGACCTGTCCCAGGCCGCAGCACGCGGGAGCCACAGCCCTGGGGGGGGGCACAGCGCCAAGGGGTCAGGGGGTGGGAGGGGAGAGCGCTGGCTGCGCCTCTGTCCTGCCTTCTAGTGTTCCCATTGGATCTGCCCCCGAGAAGAAAGAAAAGACCGTGAAACCTGAACCAAAGTTCCTACTGCAAGCCCCCTTGGGATGCATATAAATATTGGCATACAATTGCCAACAATAGCAATGGCATTTCTTTAATCCACTTTGTTCGTCAATAAAAGAATATAAAAATCTTGTTCAAACCAGTGTTAAGTGTATTAAAATAGATCTGTATCATACGTTCCGCACAGTTTCTCCCGGAATGGTGAAATGGCTGCAGGGCCCATCAGCTGTCTTCAGCTGCCGGGTTAATAAAGACCAAGCCCCTGACTGGAGATGCCTGGAAGTGGCTCATGGGATATGGCACCATGGGATCTTCGGATGTGGCAGATCCCTGTCCCGCAACCTGCCCAGAGGCCACTTAGGGCATCTAAGCAGGTGGACATGACAAGGATTGGCAACAGCCAGGCAGACGCTGCTGAGCCCCAGGTCCATCTCAACGTTGGCCTCAGAAGGCCCGGGTGCAGATCCTTGGACTCTCAAGAATACTCGCTTGTGAAACATCCGGAGGTTTAAGGGTTTTCTCATGTATGCTCTTGCCACTGGCCAAAGAAAGGACTCAAGGCTTGCAAACCCTTGAAATGTCACAACCCAGTCCTCCTCCTCTTCCTCCTCCCTGATCCACTCCCCCCCCCCACACACACACCTTAGAGTCTCTGGATCCCTGTAATGGGATCACCTCTCTCCCCCAGAGGCAAGTCAACCTTTGTCCTGGGCCACAAGCAGCCGTGGCCCCACAGGGAAAGAGCAGCGATTTTTTTTTCCTTCACATTAAATATCTTTGCAATAAAAACACAGTACAAAAATGTAAAAGTATTTTTTGGCATAGTGTCCATACTGGCAAGAAATGGAAAAAATGGAATATTTATTGGCTCTTTCAAAGGAAAAACACAACAAATCCCACCCCCCAAGGCTCCAATCCCAAAGTCAAATGATCGAAAGCCTCAAATCCTGCCGAAAAGCTCCAATGTCCAATCTATGCTCCATCGTGCCCCCAAACGCCGGGAGGAAAACACATCAGGAGCGAAAGAAGTCAAAGGGACCTGTAAAAGTGAAGGGTTGACAGTCACAGCTCATTCAGTGCTTCAGAAGGTCCTCCCAGAGGGCTCTGGGTAGAAAGGCGTGTGTGTGTGTGTGTGTGTGTGTGTGTGTATGTGTGTATGTGTATGTGTGTGCATGTGTGTATGTGTATTGTGTGTATGTGCGTGTGTATATGTGTGTATGTGCATGTGTGTTTGTATGTGTGCATGTGTGTATGTGTATTTTGTGTGTATGTGCGTGTGTGTGTATGTTGGGGGGGCAGGGCTGGCTCTTGGCTTGCCTTTGGAGTAAATGCCTATTCTCTTCGAGGAGAATCTGATGGAAGGGTCAGTGTGTGCGCGTGGAGGGAGGAGCTCTGCTGGTGTCCAAACTGGAATCACTACCAGCCTCAACCCCAATGCCAACACTCTCCCACAACCACCCTGAGTCAAGGGGCAAGGCTCGCTGGCAATAGGCTCTGGTTTCCCGGCTTCCCTTCCCCCAGCTTGCTCTAAAACCTACCCCTATTCTTACTAATTTTCACCAACTAAGTCTTGGACTTGAAATTCTGCCCTCCCAGCCAAACACCCGTCAAGATGTCTGCTCATCCCAGCAGAGAACCATCCCTTCTCCCCTCCCACACTCTTCTTTCCTTGTGTCTGTTCTTTCCCTCCCCTCATCCCTCATGCTTTCACTCTTTTTATTCTCCTTTCTCTTGTTCTTTCCCCCTTCTCTTTCTCCTCATCCACCTCCCTTTCTCTCTTTCCTTCTCTTTCTTCATCTGAAATTCATCAGGACACCGTGGCCAGTGACCAGTGTGACCCAGGTAACCAGAGGTCTGCCAAGGAGCTGGCCCCTTAGAAGGGGGACACGGGCTAGGGGATATCTGTGAAGGTTTGTTTTCTCATGCCCACTCCCCAGCACCCCTCACCCCATGGGGTCTACTCCTCGCTGGGCCTTAGTTGTTCCCATGGGCCTGCTGGAGGGCTGTGTGCATGGCCATGGTGGCAGAGGTGGTGGCTGGCTTGATCCAAGGCACAGCCAAGAGTGAGGAGGCAGAGGCGGTGGTGGTGGTCATGGTGACCTGAAGCATCTGTTCATTCTGTATCAGTTGGAGAAGAGCCCGGAGCCGCTCCAGGGATGACTGTGCCCCCTTCCTCTGGGCGAGCAAGCTAGTCTTGAGCTCCAGGCATTTCTGTCCGAAGGGAGCAGAGAGAGGGTGAAGGTGTCACCTTACTCAGCGCCCTTCTGCCCCCCCCCAATCTGGCCCCTGTGGGATGGAACTTGGAGACCTCCCCAGGTCTGAAAGCAAGGAGACACTGGCAATAATTATGATCTGGACATTGCAGCCATCTGCCATCTACCCACAAACAGTGTAGAAAGGGCTGCAGGGGTGGGGGTGTCAAAGTTTGGGGTCCTGCTCCCATGAGTGTGGTCCTGCCTGGGCAAGTCAGTTAATAACCTGTGCCTCGATCTCCTCCTGAGTAGAATAGAGACCAATTTGCATATGTCACCCGTCCTCCAGGATTACTGTAGGGAAAGCCTTTTGTAAACCTTAAGGAGCACTGGGAATAGGAGCCATTATAACTTCTGCAGGGGACAGAAGCAGGTTGGGCGACCTGACACACTGAGAGTCAGAAGGGAGACTAGAAATGGCCCCAACAGACTGCCAGGATGGGAAGACTCTGATTCCAGACAGATTCAGGTTAGATATAGATCAGACCATGTAGCAGAACCCACGTAGACCGGCTTTCACTGCGCCACACAGAATGTCCCACACTTGCCCAGGTATGGGAGTGGGGAAGGGGCTCGATGCTGTTTCCTGGGAAAAAGATCTTGGGTGTCTTAGTGGACCAGGTGCTTAACGAAAAGTTAAAAAAAGCCTCCTGCCATCAGTAGTGTTGGTCCAGGAGCCTCACATTTACTGCATTGTGAGCCTGTCTTGGCTAAAATTTGGGTCTGCCCCCAAGTGATGCTCTGAACATAACAGGTGCACAATCAAAGTGGTGTGAATTTTTATCGGTGTCTCCCCTAGAACCACACACACAGAGGTCACATATGGGTATGGAAGAGAGAGCCCAAGTTTTCCAAATGGGATCCCTCTGGCTGGAGCCCACAGAGTAAGAGATTGGCCTGGGTTGGGCTTATGAAGCAAGGCTGGGCTGGGCAGGGTTGGCCTGGGCTAGACTGGTCTGGACTGGTCTAGTCTGGCCTGGTCTGGGCTGGGCTGGGCTGGACTGGTCTGGTCTGGGCTGAGCTGGGCTGGCCTGGGCTGAGCTGGCCTGGGCCAGTCTGGGCCTGGCAGGGCTGGCCCCACCCAGGGCACACTGCTCCAGCTGCCCCAGCCAGGCTAAGGGCTCACCTTCATGGCTGTGTTCAGGAGCCGATCCTTCTCTTCCAGCTGTCTGTGTTCACTCTTCAGCTCGCTGCTCCTCTTGAGGAGTTTTCGCTTCTCCTCTTCTTTGACTAGGACACAAGAAGCCCCCGATCCGGCCCCAGGGTCAGGCTCAGGCTCAGCAAGGAGAGCAGGCTGTCAGGAGACTTCCCGCCACCCCAGCCACGCCAGCCCCAAGTCATGGGAATGGGGCAGCACTTTTGGGATGAGCTCCGGCTCCCCCAGCCCTAGTGTCCTGAACAACAGGAGCAGACTGTCAAAGGCACAGAACCCTGGCTGTTCTTCAGGCATGTTCTTTCATCTCTCCGAACCTCAGTTTCCTAACCTGTAAAATGGGGGGGCTTGGCCCTCCCCTAATCTTCTATTTAATGCTGACTGAGGGAATCAGAAAATCACTGGCTTCACCAGGAAGGGCCTTGGAGGACATTTGGTCCAAGAAGGAGGAGATGGAGGCCCAGAGTGGGAGAGGCCTGACTGAAGGCTACAAAGGTGGGTGATGGTGGTCTCTATAGCACTCACAATCCTGTGGCCCTTCCCTCCAGCCCCTCTGCCCAAGATGGGGCACAGAGAAGTCCTGGGTTTGAATCTCAGTCCTGCCCCCTGCTGACTAGCCATGGGTTACTGAGGGTCAGTCTTCTTACCTGTAATATGGGGCCACCTGTGATCAGATTACCAGAACCCTCCCAGAGGAGGGCAAAGCCAGAGGTGTAGAAGGAGCCTAGGATAGGAGTCAGGGCTCCAGAGGAGGACCCGTGGGCCTCATGCCTCCTCTGTCTAATGGGGGGCGGGCAGCACAGTGCTCCAGGCAAGGAGGGAGCTCCGGACTCAGAGTCAGGAGTCCCTAGCTCTGGAGGGGACTCCTGGCTCTGCCCTGGGAGCTCCAGCAGCATCCTTTCCCTCCCTAGGAGCCTTGATGACCCCAGGGCCCTTCCAGGTCTGGAGTCTGTGACCCAACAGACCATTAGCCTTGTCCTCACTATTCCTGGGAAGGCTCCCTGCCTGCACCCCGGGCAGAGGGGCCCAGACCCCAGGGGCACACAGGGGAGCACTGAGGCAGAAGGCAGGGCCTAGCTCCTTCTCTCCAACCATGGCTCAATCAGATCTAGCCAGGCCTCCTACCTGTTTTGTGGGTGACGTAGGAGTGAACGATAGTTAGCATTCCTGTCCAGGGCACATTTTCATCTTTGTTCAACACCTGGAAGAAAGTGGAAAGGGAGCATACGTGAGGATCAGGGACATAGGGAGATGAGGCCTGAGCAGGGCAGCCTGTGAGGCAGCACCCAGGGTCCACCATTCCTGGCCCAGCAGTTTGGGGCAGCTTCCATGGATGGGCTCAGATGAGGCTGGCAGTGAGAGCTAGATCCCTGGGCAGCTGGTCTAGCTAGGATCAGCACGGGCAGCATCCAGAGGAAGGTGGCCACTGAGGGATGAGGCCTGCAAGCCAGACTGGACACAGCCAGAATGCAGGGTCTGGTTCCTCTAACCAGGGCCTTTCAGGTCAGTGAAGGGAAAGCCTGGGGCAGGTGGGAGAGGGACGCAGCAGCTATCGTTGGGTACGTAAAGAGTGGTTTTTATTTGGCACAGGGACCAGCTTTGCTCATCTTGACCTCTGCCCAGAGGGCAGGATGAGGCCCAGGAGTGGAAATTCCAGGGAACAGAGTCTGGTTCAACACAAGGAAAAACTTTTTGGAGAATCAGGGCTGCCTGAATGTGAAAGAGGCTGCCTGGGTAAGCACTGAGTTCCCCATCCACGGAGGTATTCAGGAAGAGACTGGATGACTGCTTGTGAAGAATGCATGAGAATAGACACCTATTCAGTTGATGACAGGTCTCTGAGGTCTCTGCCAGCTCAGATACCCCTTGACTTGTTGTTGATCTGGGCTCTTTGCTGGCCTGATACAATTGGGCAGCTCTCTGAGGGAGTGGAGTATGGAAGAGCAGAAGGGTGCCAATGGCTCCAAGAACAAGGGCTCTGGCATTGGGGGAAGAAGCCCTGGGGGCCAAGGCCTCTGTGGCTGATGCCAAGTATCTCTCCTCCCCCTCCCCATAAGTCACTAAAAAGGGACAGAGGGAAATGGTGAGAAGAGGGAGGGGCCTTCTAGTAGGCTGCCCTCCCCTGGTGCCCAAGGGAGGCCAAGGCCCTGGTGTGTAGAGAGGGGACAGCTCCAGCATTGTCAAGCTTTTACACACACTCAGTACCTACTGGTGCCAGGCAGGCCCCATTCCAGGGTTACAAAGATGGGCCCTGCCTTCAAGGGGTTGGCATTCTTGCATACAATAAACTCACCAAGAGAGAAGTAGAGACAACGTAAGGACAGTCATTTGGAGGAGGGAGGGGGACACTGGGCAGCTGGGGGCCAGGGGGGAGGCCCCCGAGAGGCCTCATGCAGAAGGTGGGGCCTGAGCTGAGCCAAGAGTGAGGGAAGTGAGGGGGGGAGGGTGTGCCTGGCATGAGGAACGTCCTGGACAAAGTCCTGGAGGTGAGAGAGGATGCTGCATGCTGGGAACAGCCATTTGGGCAGGAGCCCAGAATGCATGGAGGGGAGTCCTTTGCAACAAGCTGGGAAAGGCCAGCCCAAGTCTCCACCCCTGGAAAGCTGCCTGGACTCCCAGCTCTGTCCTCTTGTGCCAGGGTACCACCTTCTTCTTAGAATAGTGCTGAGGGGCCAGAGTCTCCAGTGTTTCCAGGACCCATTGGCCTGGTGACCCTACTCCTGGCCACCTTCTCTGATGGAAAAGCTGCAGCTGGAGGATGCCCACCCTGGGGCCCAGCATTGCCTTCTAGAACAATTTGGAGAAAGAGACCCTCCCTGCCTCCCTCCTCAACTGTCCAGCCTCAAACCCCACTTCCCCATCTCTGCCTAGGCACATCCCCTTCCCCCACTTCTGCCTAGGGACATCGCCCTCCCCTCCACCTCTGCCTAGGCACACCCTCCCCCCAATCTCTGCCTAGGCACATCCCCTTCCCCCTGATTCTGACTGGCCCTACCTTCTCTTGGCACTTGGGACACACCCAGACACCCTTGGGTGCGGTTTTAAGAGGAGGGTCGAGGCAGCTGAGGTGGTAGGCTCCAGGGCAGGTGCCACAGGGCTGCAGGTCAGTGCCTCTCTTACATATCACACACACCTCCTCATGGGAGATCTCGTTCTGAAAGACAGAGGAAGAAGCAGTGAGGCTGGAAGTGGCAGAGGAACTGACAGGATTATGTGTTTCCTGAGGCCAGGAGGAGAAGGCGCCAGATGGAAAGGATCCCCAGCCCAGCCCCATCTTGGCCCAGCTGCAGACCCCGGTCACTGAGGGAGGTCACTGTAAGGGAAAGTCTGCCCCTAATAAGCCTGTGACTGTGGTAGCTCAGATGGGAGAAACTGAGGCACCCAGAGAGGTCTCCCAGGGAAGGGCTAGGCTAGCCTTGGGCCCCTTATCCAAGGGACCTCACTCCTGGGAGACTGTTTCCTCTTCTGTGCCATCCCCCTCTTCCTCAGTTTCTCTGAAAGAGGTTGCAGGCCCACCCAGAATAAAAATGTGCTCCAGTGCTTTCCAGTCACTGGAGTTGGGAAGTGCCTTCTCTCAATCTAACTTGGCCCCTCCATGCAGAGGCAAAGGCTGTGACGCTTACTAGCTGGGGCAATCCTGGGCAAATTATTTTTCTCCCCTGAGCCTCAATGTCCACTTCTGTACAATGGGGCTAGCAGGGCTTGGATCCTAGGACTGAACTGGAAAGGTCTTTGGGGATCATCTGAGGCCCACGAAGAGGAGCAGCTTGCCCCAGGCCAAGAGGTGACAGAGTTTGGATTCCCAAACTATCACTTTTACCCTTCGGCTGCCAAGTGCCAAGCCCCCAAAGTACACCCCTGCAGACACACACACACTTATACACACTCACACCTACACTCATACTTACACACTAACCCTCATATACATACTTGCGCTTACACACACTCACACTTCCACATACACTCATACTGACACTCACATTTACATATACACTCACACTTACACATTTACTCACACACACTGACACTTATACACACACTCATACATATATATACTCACACACACATTTTCATACTCACACACACACTCTCTCACACACAAGGGTGATTAATATTGGGTAACACATACCTTCCAGCAGGGCTCCTCATTTGCTAAGGCATGGAAGAAGGGCAGAGAACAGTTAATGGAGAATGAGGAAGTTAGTGAGCTGGCATTCTCTGGAGGCAAGACCACAGAAGGGCAGCCAAGGCATGAGCAGGGAAGGGAAGGCAGGGAGGGGACATATCTGCTTTGGGCTTGGTCCAGGTAAGAAGCAGCGGCTCAGGTCTGCTGGCCTGGCCCAAAGGTGGCCAGGATTAGGTGCTACCCTTCTGGAATGAGACTAACCTGATTATTGCACTGGCCACCTTAAGCCAAGGGTTCTTGGTCCTCACTGAACTACTGAATGGCAAAGCCAGAAGGAACCCTAAACTGAGCACCTGCCTACCCTTCATCTAAATGATAGGGAAACTGAGGCCCAGAGAGGACAGTGATTTGACTAATGTCACAGGGTAATAGAGCAGGTATCTGACCCCTTTGAAGTGACCAGTTCAAAATCCAGGAATGAAACAAGGCCAGTGGAAACATCTCTCAAGGTCCTTCTGCCCTGCGGGCACGATTGCAGGGTACTAGGAGCTCTGCCCTGAGCCTCCATTCTCTCTCCGTACATTCTCTGGCCTGCTGTGCTGATAGGGCTGGGGACAAGGCAGGTAGGGAGAGAAATGCAAGAACCTTGTCTTGATCATAGAAATGCTGCTTTAAAGAGCACCGTAAAAAAAAGCCAGGAGATGTGTGTGGCGATGGGAGGTGGAGGAAAGGAGAAGTAGGATCCAGGGATTTGGAGGTCCCCAGGGACTTGGCTTAGTCTGAAATTTTTGCAGTGGTTCAGGGGAGCTGACCATGGTGCTGCCAGCGTTCTTGCTCTGACCAAAGAACAGGCCTCCACAGAGGCCCTCCCTTCAAGCACACAAGGACCAGGGAACAAGGAGCTTACCTCTTGTTGACAGGAACAAAGGACTGTTTAGGCAGTTGGACGCCAGGCGTTTCCGCTGCAAAGGATGAGGAGGCCTGCATGAGTACCCTTGGCTAACCCAAGAGCCGCCCCCTCCCAAGTTCTTCCCTGCTTCCCCACTCGTCACCTGGCTCAGTGCCTCCCACCCACTGAGAGGCACCCAGAGAGCAAGCTGCCATGATTTGTATCCAGCTCCTAAGTTGGGGGCTCTTTCCACTGCTCCAGAAACAGGCCTAGACCTGACTATCCTCTCTCCTGACTTGCTATGACAGGAATCAGGAGCAGCCAGAGATGGCTGAGTTAATGCCAAGCCACCCACTGGCAGGATGTGCCCAGTATGATGGGATAAGCCTGGCTCTGGAATCAGAAGGCCTGGGTTCAGATCCCACCTGGCACTCCCTTTAGCAGTGTGTGACCTTGGGCAAGTCATTTAACTGCTAATGTTTCCATTTCTTCCTCTGTAAAATGAAGGGATGTGACTTGATATCTTCTGCCATCCTTTTCAGCTCTGGAGTTCAGCTCTTATAATTTCCTTTGAGCCCAGAAGCAGCCCTGGGAGGTAGGTGCTATTGCTGCAGATGGGGAAACTGAAGCATTGCATAGTTAAATGACTTGCCCAGGATCATAGGCTCATAATATGAGAGGTGGGATTAAAACCCAATGCTCTATCCAGGACATTTAAACTGGACTGTTAGGCTTCACCATGAGTTGCTGCATGGAGAACAAAGACGGAGTGTGTCCTTGGCACTGCACATTACCAGACTGGACAGATAGTGGGATATGGGGCCAGGGAGAAGATTTGAACCAAGGCCTCGTGACTGTCAGGACTGGGCTATTTCTAGGACACTGCCAGTGTCCTCCCCAGATACAACCTGTCACCTTGGCTGCTATCTCCCTGTGCCTCATGCAGAGGCACTCACCTCGGTCTCCAGGAGGCCACTGTATGCTGGATTCGCTGTGCTTCTCCTTTTCCTTTCTTGACGCTTGCTCTGGATTTCTGGAAGGGCAGAAATAGACAATGCCCACCCAGTGTTATATCCTGGCATCATCCCTAAGGGCTACTTTCCTTCCCGGCCATACCCATTTCCTCTCCCTAATACAGTCACAAACCCCTTTGGGACTTGTGCCCTTCCACAATGAAGGCGCCAAGAAGCAGCACCTGGCGTGAATTCCACAGCACATCCTGTGGTCCCAAAACAACCAGGTGGGGGGGGGAAGGGGGGAGGCAGTCACCAAAGCCACAATGTGCACAGCTGGATGGGACCTCAGCCAGGCCAGCCTCTTGCTGGGTGTAGGAATTCTCTCTATAGCTCCATTGACAGTTGGTCAGTCAACCAATCCCTACTTTAATAACTCCAACAATGGAGAGCTCACTACATCACAAAGCCACTCGATCTAATTTTGGGTACCTCTGACTGGTGGGAAGTGCTTCCTTTCTAGTTAGCCAAAACTAACCTCTGCAGCTTCCTCCTGGGGCCAGAACAAGGCCAATCCCTCTTCACCAGGACAACCGTCCAATTCTTGAATCTATTATTAAGCATCTTGGTACCATTGGTCCATCAAATGAGATACCTGTAAAGCACTTAGCACAGTGCTTGGCATATAGTAAGTCCTTCATACACATTCCCCTTTCCTCCCCTTCCTGAAGCCCAGCCCATCATCCCTTCCAACCACAGTCTTATCCCTTTCTTTGCTTTGACCAACCAACTTCTAGAATTGTCTACACCAGTCTTATCCACTTTCTAACTGCCCACTCTCTTCTGAATCCCTTGAAATCTGGCTTCTGACTTCATTCCTCCTCTTTCTATTGGCTTTTTCCCCACTCCTCCATCTTGGCAGCTGCTGACAGGATCATCACTGCTCCTTCCTCCTGTAGGCTCTCCTCCATTGAGCTCATGCTCTAACTCCCCTTCACCCTGTTAATAACCCAGATATATTGACCTTACTTTTCCCCAAGCTCCACCCTCCTTATCTCACCGCGCTGCACTCCCAAGCCACCCATGCAGGGCACCCCCATGCCTGAAACAGGCACCTCTCCTTTCCCACCTCTCAGAATTCTCACTTCCTTCCACAGCTCAGCTTAGGCACCACCTTCCTCAGGAAGCTTTCCTGAGCCCCCAAGTGCAAGTGTTGCTGCACTCTCGAGTTGTCTCAGGCTGACTTATTGATGTAGGTGCTGTATGCTGCCATAGAATATAAACTCCTTGAGGGCGAAGTCCTGCTTCATTGACCTTCGAATTCCATTATATCCTTAGTGCCTATTATGGCCTGGTGCCTTGAACCCCGTTGAAATTTAATTAATATCAGATTTCATTTAAATAACCTCATTCTCACCCCCATCACAATTACTTCCCTTTGTGTCTTTGAAATTTCATTCTTTTTAAAAAGATTTTCTATTTGTTTCATTAAATACTTTTCAATTATATTTTTAAAAATTTTAACATTCATTTAAATTTTCTTTGAGTCCCCAGTGTTAAGTGAGCAGAACCAGAAAAACAGTGTATACAGTAACAGCAATATTGCATGATGACCAACTGTGAATTACTTGGCTCTTCTCAACAATCCAAGACAATTCTGAAGGACCCATGACGCAAACTGTGATCCACCTCCAGAGAGAGATCTGATGGAGTCTGAATGCAGATCAAAGCAAAATTGTTTCACTTTTTTATGGGTTTTTGGGGGGTCTGTGCTTTCTTTCACAAAATGGCTAATGTGGAAATGTTTTACGTGAAGGCATATGTATACCCTATATCAAATTGCTTACAGTCTCAGGGATGGGGGAGGGGAAGAAGGGAGAGAGAGAATGTGAAATTCAAAATTTAAAAAAAAATGTTAAAATTGTTTTTACATGTAATTGGGGAAACATTTTTAAAAGGGAGGATATGAAAGTCTGTAAAAATGGATCTTATTATTACTTTCAAAAGGCAACTGAGATAATATTAATCAACTAATTAAAATGTAAAAAAAAATTTGAGTTCCAAATTCTCTCCCCGACTCCCACTCCTTTCCCACCCCTTGAAAAGGCAAGCAATATGATATAAATTATGCATTCACCAATTACATATACCTACATATATACAAAAATCATAAAATTAGCACCTTCTTTGAAGATTATTGTCTTAGAAAGTTGCCTAAAACTGAGGGGTCAAACTACACCTCAGCCCTGCTACTGGCAAAATTCCCAAGTGCAGCCAGAACTAGATTAAAATGTGATTGGGAAATGTTTACCAAGATAAAAAAAAATTCAATGGAACCTAGATAATATTCATTTGTGGTTTCCTAAGTCACTGGGGTCAGGTGACCAGCCCAGGGTCATACAGCCAGTACATGTCAAATGCATGGCTTTCTCTACTTCTCTGTCATGAATTATGAAGTTCAATTATCCTTTCCCTCCAAGACTCACATCATCTCCACTTGAACCACCCCCTTATTCTTGTTGGTAAGCATCAGGTGCAGGAGAACAAGTCCTCTTGGCTCTTCTACATTTGGAAGAATTAGCCATTAAGGAGAGCAAAGAAAATATTGGCTGATAGACAGACCAAGATGGAAAGATGGAAATGAAAAGGGAAGGAGAGATAAAGAGGGGAGGAGAGAGAGAACAAGGGAGAGACAGAGAATGAGGGATAGAGAGACAGAGACAGAGGACGAGGGATAGAGAGACAGAATGAGAGATTGAGAGATAGAGAATGAGGGATAGAGAGACAGAGAAGGAAGGATACAGAGACAGAGAAAGAAGGATATGCACTTCAGATGCACTTCAGGGGATTTAGTGACTCATGCCCCCTTCCCCTGAGGTCCTCAAGCAGGGGCTGGATGACCACAGAAAGAGAGCTCTGGCAAGTGTCCAACTGACTGAAGTCCACCATCACTATTACACCAATCAACCAATGAGCACTAGCAAGACCAGCATTGTGGCCCATTCCCTGAGTCCCAGGATTTCTTTCCAGATGGTCTTTAACTCACTCCCACAAAAGATCCTTTCTGTCTCTCCCTTCACTGGTCTTCCCTAACACTCCCCATATTTCTCCCAATGCTTCCTGGACTTCTTCACATAATGTATCTCATTAACTTACCTAGCTTCGCTACCACACCATCCCTCCATGAATTCTCCCTTGACCATGGCACACCCTCCCAGATCTGGGTCCTGTCCCATCAGGTCTCAGGAGCACTTCCTTTTCACCTTGCATATCCCTATGCCTTATGTCATCCTTGGTATGTGGACGTGTGAGGTCATGGATGTCATGGGCATCTGCTCTCTGGGACTTTGCCTCCTCTGAATGACTAAGCATATCTCCTGATGTCCTTCCCCCATGCTCTCAGTGGCATCTGGCTTGATGGGTAAACATCAGCCTGCCTCCCCATTCCTTTTCACCTCCACCTTCTAGTTAAATCAGGAAGATGCCAGATAATGCATCATCATCAGTCCTTGTTCTGTGTCCTCTCCCTGGCCTCCAGCCAAGCAGGACTAGCATATTCTAAGCCTCAGGTCTACGAGTCCAGAACCTGCCTTCAATCTTCAACATTTCTCTCTGCCTAAAGATGCCCTCAGTGCCTCCAATGGGCAGCATGGATGGAAATGCTACCTGTGTCCCAGGTGGGAGAGTTCTGGCTTCAGCCTTCATAATCTGCTGCCATTCCTCCTGGCAGTGCCCACTGACCTCACATGATTCACAACAAGGGGAGGAGCCACTGGGGATGCCGACTGTTCTCTGTTCACCGTTCTCCTCCCCTTCTCTCCAACCTCCTAGTCTTTGTTCATGGTCATCCCATCTGCCACTAGGACACTTGGTTTGTCCCCCAAAAGGCTGATATCATGCAATAGTGTAAATTTGAGCTATATGTGTTGGAGTCTCCTCCTTTTAGATAGAAATTTCCAAGAAGGCAGGGCTCTACCTCCTCTGAGTTTTCTCTCTCCCCCACAAGAAGTCTCTGCACACAGTAAGTACTACATGTTTGTAGAGCTACATTGCACTTCAGGGGATTTAGTGACTCATGCCCCCTTCCCCTAGGGTCCTCAAGCAGGGGCTGGATGACCACTCATCAGGTTGGCTGGAGGAGGGTTTCTTGGAGGCAGGTGGCATAAGCCAGACTGGAAGGCTGCTGAACCCTCTTCCAATTCTAAGGTGTTCTGATTCTGTGTGGGCTGTGAGGACTGGAAGTCAGCTGGCTGACCATCTCATTGTGGAAAGGGGGAAACCAAAGCCTAGAAAGGGAATGGAGCTTGCCTAAGGTCCCACCACCCACCTGGAACCCGACCTGAGGTCTACCCTGACCCTCAGGCCTGCCCATCCCACCAAGCCCCTGTCCACTGGCCTGGACCACTGAGTCAGGACAGGAAGGAAGAACCCTTGGACATCTTACCTTCTAAATGTTCTGCTGTGACCAGGCCTAATGCTACCATGAAGGCGATTTTCTGAGAGGAAGAAACACAGAGAGAAGAATCAGTTTGGCTGCATGCTCTTGTATTCATACATTGAAAGAACCCTGTACTGGAGGTATATTTGTTTGTTTAAGTGGATGCTCATTCCCAGCTTGAACATTCAGCTTGAGAATCCACAGGTGAGAGGAGGGAAGGAAGGAGATGGGGAAGGCAAACTGGAGTGCAGTATATAATGTCAGCAAAAACATGGAGGTGGGAGAGCTCTTCCACTTTTGCTGAAAGGTAGATCAATCAATCAACCAACAAGAACTTTTGAAGCACCTACTTTGTGCCAGGCATACTATGCTAAGTACTAGGGCATCAAAGACAGAAGTCAAATAGCTTTTGCCCTTGAAGAGCTTATATTATAAAGGGGGAGACAACATGTAGGTATGTAAGAATATTTGTAAAGTGGAGCCATACAAAGCAGACACTAGGTAGTCTGGGGTGGGGGGAGGGGTGGGACTGCATAGGGCACTGTTGGCTGGGCGGAGGCTGGAAGAGGCCCCCCAGCACAGTGAGAAAGAGGTTGGCACTGGAGCTAAGTCTCAATGATTCTAAGGGGTTGTGGGGGGCGGGGAGGTACAGCCAGTACAAAGGCATCAAATCCAGTTTGACTGACCAGATCATGCACAAAGGTGAATAATTTTCAAGGAGGCTGGAAAGGGCGACTGGGATTGGGTTGTAAAGAACCCTAAATGCCAAACGTCATCCTGCAGCAAGAAGGGCCATTGGCCTTTACTGAGCAGGTAACTGATGTGGCCAGATCTGAACTTAAGGAAAATCACTGTGGCAGCTGAGGGGAAGATGACCTGGAGTGGGGAGAGAGGTGGACCCCCTGCAGGCAGGCAGATCCCCTAAAGGTAGGCAGACCCTGCTGAGGCAGGCAGACACCCAAGCAGGCAGATGCCCTGGGGCCACGAAGACCTCCTGGGGCCATGCAGATCCTTGGAACAGTGTTTCAATGGTGCTGAGAATGGAAACAAGATTTCAGAGAATCAGAGAGCATATGGGGGTAGTCTATGAGTGTAGTTGCACTTGACAGGGAGTTCCCCAAAATATAGAACAGGAGACACACCAGGGAAGAAAAAACACCTTGGGGAGCACCTCTAATGCCTAACAAAGGAGCACAAATTCCAGAGAGAATCATTATATCAGACACAGTGGGGGCACCCTGAAGCTCAGCTTCAGGAGGGACGTGGGGTTATCCTCCTAAGCTGTTGTGTGACCCTGCACAGATATCTCAGCCTCTCCGAGTGCCAGGGTCTTCTCTACACAATAAGGACAAGGACGATCACGCTGGCTGGCTCACTGAGTCATTGTGAGGACGTGTGAGAAGTTCTAGCAAACCTGAAAACTTTAGAATGTCTACTAGGGCAGAGGCACCCAGGACCTAAGATCAATGTTTGTACAAAGGCAGCAGCTGGAGACAGTGAGTGAACCCAGATGACCTGCATTCCTCTGAAGGACCCTGGAAGCATATTTCTAGCCTTGCCTTTGGAGGGCTCTCCAATTCATTTCTTCATTGACTGCTCTCGAACCAACAAAGCCACCCCCACCTCAACTCACCTCTCTCAACATCTCTGTCTTCTCTGTCTCTTGTACAATCTTTCACATCCCCCTCTCTCCCCGTCTGTCTTTATGTCTTTCTCTGTCTGTCTGTCTCTGTCTGTCTGTCTCTCTCTTTCTCTGTGTCTCTCTCTCTCTCCATCTCTGTCTGTCTCTGCTGTCTCTGTCTCTACTGTCTCTGTCTCTGTCTCCTTCTCTCTCTCTCTCTCTCTCTCTCTCTCTCTC
>CM053623.1:227107432-227144437 GCA_028646595.1 Phalanger gymnotis
CTCGTTAAGCGTCTAGCTTATGAAAATGCTAATGCTATTTGCCGTGCCACCCTTCGTGGACAATGGCGGGACAAAACTATAGAGGAGATGATCCGCTTGTGCAGAGATATAGACCCTTTTACCTCCAAAATGTCACAGGCAGTACACCTAGCCATAGGGGCGGCCCTACAGACGAGTGGCCCTCTGAGAAACTGTTTTAGGTGCGGGCAGCCCGGCCACTTTGCCCGTCACTGCCCTGATTCCACCCGTCCCCATCCTACACCAGGCAATGGCACTCTTTAAGTCATTAAATGAATTTACGCTAATTATGTCATTAGCTGTAATTATACTAATTGTATACATGCACAATAATCAACCAGAATTTACTTCAAAGAAACAAAGAAAACTGGCTCAGGAACTTTCCCAGAAGGTTCAGGTTGTAGGAGGGAAAAAAGGCCCAAGGCAAGACTTGATCAGGGTAAGAGTGATGATGACCTTGTGCCGCTCCCCTCCCCCCCCCCACTGTCCCTTCCCCAAGCCATGATGACCAACAGGCCTGGAAAACATTGGGGAGAATCAGTTCTGAGGCCAATAAAAGCCTGGTGTGTTAGAGCCAGGAGAGGCCTTAGAACAGGGGATGTCAAAGCTGGGAGGGGCCTTAGAACAGAGAAGATCAGAGCTGGGAGGGGCCTTAGAACAGGGAAGGCCAGAGCTGGGAGGGTCCTTAGAACAGGGAAGGTCAGGACTGGGAGGGGCCAATAAAAGCCAGGAGCTGTGTTAGAGCCAGGAGAGGCCTTAGAACAGGGCATGTCAAAGCTAGGAGGGGCCTTAGAACAGGGAAGGTGAGAGCTGGTTGGGGGTCCTAGACCCTGGCTGGTAGGGCCTACCACACTAAAAGATATCAGAGTGTGGAAGCAATCTAGCTGAGTTCTAACATGGGCATTCCCTGATTGGCTGCATGGGAACAAGTTGTGATAACAGGGACCCTCCGTGTCTGTCCCCATGTCACAGAGGTTCTGTGGTGCCCCCAGGCCAGGGAAAGCAGACAAGGATTCTGAGAATTATTCCTTCATTTACTTGAAGTCGCCAGTTTGTAAGAGTTGGGTGGGACTCACAAGGGACCAAAGGGCTATGGACAAGGAAAGGAGAGAGGGGCCCTACCAGTCACTGAGCACTGGGTAAAGTCAGGTGGCAACCGCCAGGTCCATTACATCAAGTGTCCCCAGAGCAGCCAGGCTCCAGCAGGTGTCAGAACCCTTCCTTCCTGAGCCCCTTGAGGGGGTAGTCAACAGGCAACCTGACATCTCAGAAGTGAGGAAGACAGGTGGGGGGCAGGGGGATAAAACTTCTTGATCTCTGCCCTCCACACCCCTCCTCACTGTCACTCCATTCTCTCTCTTCCTGGTGACTCCAGTGGAGGGGGGGAAGAGGAGAAGCCCCCTCCCCTTACACAGCCCAGGGTGGGAGACAGGGGCCCACTGACCTCTGGACTCTCCTGAACATCAGGAGCTGCTTCTTTCTTCTTTTTTGAGGCCCGGGCTCCCTGAGACAACTCCTCTGGAGGCTTCGATGTCTCTGCCTTGCTGTCAGGCTGTGTCTGGACTTGAGGCTGAATGATGATGACCTGGAAGGAAGGCAAGGACCACCATCATGAGGCACATTTAAAGAACCCTCTCAAGCTCTTATACTCTCTGGTCTAAGTCCCACCTGCCATCCTGCTCTGACTGTCCCAGGCTCTAGGCTTGGAACTTTTATACTTGGGAGAGGTCTGTATTCACAGTGACACAATGTACTGAATACAGGCCTCTCTTGAATAGGTCAGATCCCCAACACATGACCTCTTTGACCCTGCATCCATGTGTATGAAAATATGTTCAGCTTTCTTTATCCAGCAGAACTAAAACCCAATCTCTAGATTTCAGGCAGGATTTGAACCCAGATCTTCTGGGTCGAAAGCTCCCCAGGTATTGTACCTTAAATCCCTCTGCCCTCAGACCCACCTCCCCCAGGCTCCTTCCCCCTCGTGGCCCCCAAGCAGGCAGGCAGGGCTCCATATCCACCCTAGACTCACTTTGTTGTCGGCACTGATGAGGAGAGGCTGGACTTTGATGCTGTCGCTGACCATGGAGACGGCGGCGGCGGTGGCAGTGGTGGAGCTGGGTTTGATGGGAGAGGCAGCATTGCTGGAGGATGTGGAAATGATGGCGTAGGCAACCCCAGCTCCACTCAGGGGGGAGGAGAGGGCAGCAGGCTCTGCCACAGGTTGGTTGGCGGTGTTGTTGGCGGTGGGGAGGGCCGGGCTGGGGTTTTTGATGCTGACAACAGCAGACTTCTGGAAGCCTGGTGTCTGCTTGGACGGACGCTCTCGGCATGGGGAGATGGGAAGGCTGTCGGGAATCAGGGTCTTTGGCCTGACCTGGGGAAAGGTAGAGCCATACTCACCCATGGGAGCAGATCAACAAAGCAGTCTGCCTTTGTAAGCACCTATCAAGGAGCCAACAGGAGCCAACAAGCTCCCAACCTAGCCAGAGAGGGCAGTTCAGGAATCAGGAACTGAGAAGCAAAGGCAAAAAGGCTGGAGAGTACAAAGGATGCTAAGGGGACATGGTCATTTGGCCTGGGCTGAAGCCTTGACAAGGCAGGGGGGGAGCTTGTGGAGGTCCTTGAATGCCAGGCAAGAGCCTGAAATTTCCCTGGGGCACCCCGACTCACCAGCCTCCCTAGAAATTCCTCTCCTTCCTACTATGATCCAGCCAAAGTGGCCTCCATTCTCCTGTCGCTCATTACCTTTTTTCCCCCTTCTCTTTCCTCCCCTCCAAATTTTGCTCCATGAGCTCCATGACCTGCCACGCTGACCCATGGGTGGCTCCTCACACAGGGTACACCACCTCCCATTTTCATCCCACTGCACTGGCTATCCTTCATGCCAGGAAGGCACCCCCTCACTTCAGTTTCCCAGAGTTCCCCTCATTCTTCAAGCCCCACTTTCTGTATGATCCCCCATCCTAGTCCCCCAGGTGCTCCCACCCTCTCTGTCTCCCACACTGCCTGGAGTAGGGCTACTTGGCTTCTTCTGTCCTGATTCTCTTTATTTTTAGTCTCTGCTTATCTCCTGCATTAGAATAAGAAGAGCTGTTATTTATACCATGCTGTAAGGCTTGAAAAGCACTTTAACCTAGGTTAATTCATTTAAACCCCATAAGAAATAAATGCTACTATTGCTTCTATAGATTTGGAAACTGAGGCACAGAGAGGTTGTAATGTGCCCAGGTTCCCACAGCTGATAGATGTCTGAAGTGGGATTTGAACTCAGGTCTTCCTGGCATGTGCACGCGCACATCCATGCAGGTACACACATGCGCGCGCGCACACACACACACACACACACACACACACACACACAGAGCTGCCCAAGAATGTAAGTTATCTGTAGATAGATTGTTCCATTTTTATACTTGTATCCCCAGCCCCTAGAGCATTTCTGACATACAGTAGACACATAATAGATGTTTTCTGATTAATTGGGAACATTGGGAGCCATTGATGAGTTTGATGAGCAGAGAAGAGCAGGGTCTGATTTACATGACAGACCTTATTCTGGCTGTGATTTGCTTGATGGATTGGGGTGGGGCCAGACTGCCTGGTGCTATCAATGTCAGATCTAGATG
This sequence comes from Phalanger gymnotis, assembly GCA_028646595.1. Lineage (NCBI taxonomy): Eukaryota > Metazoa > Chordata > Mammalia > Diprotodontia > Phalangeridae > Phalanger > Phalanger gymnotis. The sequence continues at coordinate 227,111,080 of CM053623.1, forward strand.
GGCATTAGAATACAGTGTTAGGGGGTCCAGTCTACCTTCTCACATTGATGAAGACCATCTCTTTAGTGGGAAGTACCACATGCCAATTATGTCATGGGTCCACAAATTAATAATAGCAAAGGAAAAACAAAACATGTTTGTAAAGCACTGTATCTTAACCCTATTCTTCCCCTAACTCTTGCCTAAACCTCACAGGAGCCTGATGAGGATGGGAGCATCATCGATGCAACCCCCATTTTACAGATTAGGAGATCTCTGAGAGGTCAAGAGACTTGACTAGGACCACACGGCTAGCAAATGTCAGAAGTCAGACTTGAACTCAGGCTGCCTCTTAGTCCCTCACATTCTCCTCTGTGCCCAATGCCTCCCACAGTGATAATGACCTTTGTAACCCTGACCTTCAGCAGGTCAGTGTGTGGGAAGAGCTTGCACTTCCATGAATCTAATTTAATTTTATTAATAATCAAACTATGGTCACAGTAATCACCAGTAATGACTTGCAAAAAACCCCAGACATGCTATAGACGGTTGGGGACAGGGAGGAACATCTGACCAGAAGAAGAAGAGACAAGGGGGACAGGGAATGAGAGAGTTGGGGACCCCACTGTTCTGACCTAGACCATGCTGGGAACCACCAGATGCTGGAGGATGCAGGTGGGTTTGGGGAGGGGCCATGCTCCCAGATGTGGCCAGTCTCTACAGATTTAAAATAACAGAGCTTGGAGTTGGCAGGAGCCTTGGAGGGAGGAAAGAAGCATTTCTACAGCATCTACCATGTGCCAGGCACTGTGCTAAGTGTTTTTACCCAAGAAGATCTCATTTGAGCCTTTGAACTCATCTTATCAATCCCCCCCTTTTACATAAGAGGGAGGTAAGGCCCACAGGGGAGGGACTTTCCTGAGGCCAGGGTGCAAAAATCACAGGTTTGTTTTAGAATGAAGTGAGACCTGAAAAGGCCCAAGGGATGGTGGGCCCAGGGCCACAGAATGACTCGGCAGCAGAGCAGAAGGAGAAGCCGGCAGTCTGGATTCTCAGGCCAGACGTTGTCCGGGCAGTGCTCTGAACTTGATGGGAGCGCCTCCAGCTCCCATTACCAAGCCCGAGGCAGCGGTAGCATTCTGCACCCAGCCTTGACAGGCCAGGCTGATCTTGGCAGTCCGATGGTGGGCTTACAAAGTGCTGCTGGAGCTGCAACCTTCTGGGGCACATCCGTTCTGTCCACCAACCAACCCCTTAGCACTGGGAGGCTCACACACCCCCGGCCCGTTCTGGCAGCACCTATCCTCTGTGGACAGCGACCACTGAGCAGTCAAAGGCTGAGCGCTGCCTGCCCCCTTGTGGCCAAGGCCGGGAACTGTGAGGGGGTTCTCAGAGCTTTGTCCAAAGAAGGCACCAGGTAGGAATGGAAGGAAAGTGAATAAGCATTTATTAAGTGCCTGGTATGTGTCAGACATTGAGCAAGTGGATTTTCACAAATATTAGCTCATTTGAGCCTCACAACAACCCTGGGAGGCAGATGCTATTATTCCTATTTCCCAGGTGTGGAAACTGAGGCAGGCAGAGGGCAAATGACTTTCCCGAGATCATGTGGCTAATAAAGTCTGAGGCCAGATTTGAACACATGCTTCCTGAGCAGCTCTCGATCCCTAAGACCCCAGCTATCTTGTCAAGGGAGCAGGGCAGGGGACAGAGAGCCAGACGGGTTCAAGTCCTGACTCTGACACTAACTCTGAATGACTTAAGGCAAAGCCCCTCCTCCCTCAGGGCCTCAGTTATCTTATCTAGGAAATGGGAGGGTTGGACCAGGTGATGATGAAGGAGAGCTGGGATTTCTATGTTGCTTGAAAATGGTATCTCGGGGCAGCTAGGTGGTGCAGTGAGTAAAGCACCGGCCCTGGAGTCAGGAGGACCTGAGTTCAAATCCGGCCTCAGACACGACACATGTACTAGCTGTGTGACCTTGGGCAAGTCACTTAACCCCAATTGCCCTGCCCCCCCAAAAAAAGAAAATGGTATCTCATTTGATCCTGTGTGAGATGGGAAAACTGAGGCACAGAGAGGTTAAGTGAAATGCAGACTCTGTCAGCTTCTATATTTCTGAGACAGGATTTGAACTCAGGTCCTCCTGACCCTAGTTCAACATTCTATCCAATGTGCCACCTCTTAGACGATTTCTAAGGCCCAGCTCTTACATCATGTTTTAAATTTCTCCCACCTCTAATAGTCTTTGTTCCAATCAATCAGTCTACAAGCTTTTATTAAAGACCTATGTCAGTCAGTCAAGAAGCATTTATTAAGCACCAAGCACTGTACTGGGCACAGGGGATACAAATACAAAGCATTAAACAATCCCTCTTTTCCAGCTCTGTGATTCTATAGTCTACAATATAAAAGCTTCAAGCCATGGCCTTCCCACAGGTCATGGTGGTCACCAATGACCTGTCCAGGTCAAATTGGAAACACTCTCCCAACAGAGCCACCATGTACTTTTTTCTCCACCACAATAATTCACAAACTGTCCATAAGGTGTGGAGAGGTCTACCCCCAGGGCCCCAGCTGCAGTCTTTTATAGCTAAAGACATGTAGTTCCATGGTCCTACAACACCAAGGCCCTGCCTTAAGACTCTGTGGTCCCCTAAGATGCCAAGTCTCTGCCTTAAGACTCCATGGTCCTCAAATGCTACTTCTAGGGTCATGGTAGGGGTAGGGGAGAGGTTGAAGATTCTAAGCCTGAATGAGCCACAGACTTTGAGCACATGAGATTCCAAGAGGCTTTGCTGCCATGAGTCTGAGGCTAAGACGCTTTGCTTCTAAGATTCTCAGCTTGGCAGGGCTCTCGAGAATGGACTCCTGGGGCTCCCGGCTGATGGGGACAGGGAGGCTTCACAATCTAATTACTGTCTGCACTGAATAGCAATCTTGTAATTAATATTCGTTGCTTTTCCTATTTAGCAGTGATTCCATAGCACACCAAGTGACTTGGCGATCATTTGTAACTCAGTGCCACTCCAGGCAAGAACTGTAGGAGGGAACAGGATGATTCTTGGAGGTTTTACCAAGGAAAATCTTTCCAATTAGCATGCAGTGGCCAAGTGGACACACATCTCCAGCCTCCAGCTGATAGGAAGCCTCTCTTTCCCCCATTTTCAGGATCTAACCCTAGTCTCCCTCTTCCAGGTAGTATCCCCTGACTAACCCCATCCCCCTGGCACAGATGGGTGTTTGTACCAACCATTAGGCCTTGAACATGAGGCTCCCTTTCACACCTAGGATCAAATGTTAATTAGCCAATAAACATTGATTCTAATTATGTGTCAAGTGGAGTTTTGATGGCTAGGAAAACAAAGAAAGGGATGGAGTCCCTATCCTCAGGAATGTCCCTTTCTCATATGAGAGGAAAACTTTTTTGGGGTGCATTTCAAGCCCTGCACAACTTGGTCCCTTACCACTCCACCAGCCTTCTTACACTTGCCTCCCCCCACATAGTCAATGATCCAGCAACACTGAATCCTGGCTGTTTTTCACCCATGAGTCTCCATCTCAATGCCCCTCACTCCTCACCTCCACCTCTCAGAATCCATCATGTCCTTCAGGACCTACCTCAGATTTCTTCCTTCTACAGGATAGTCCTGAGCCCCCAAAGCTGGCATCTCCCCTCCCTCCTCCCACATTAGCTTGTCTTCATTTCCTATAGACTCCATATATTTCTACATGTGCATTTTGTTTTCCCCTAACCATTAGAATGGAAGTTCCTTGAGGGCAGGGACAGCTTCTTTTTGGGCTAAGTATCCCCAGTGCTTGGAATGCAGTTAATTAAATGCTCGTGACTGGTTGCAGCATAAGTATGCTGCCCAGAGTGACTCTTTTTTTTCATGGGGCTTCTGTGCCTAATTGAGAGGCAGAGTCATGAAAGACCCAGAGCCACAGGGCTGGGCTTCAGCTGGTTGGGTCATCCCAGGCACTTGAAAAATGCAGTCACAGGATACTGGGATCTTGCATTTAGAGTCGTAAGAGATCTTAGGGCTCCATTAGTCCACCCCATTCCCTTTACCTATGAGTAACTGGCCCAAAGTCATTGAGCTAGCCAGGATTTGAACTCAGGTCCCTTGGCTGTGGGTGGAGGGCTCCTTCTACTATGCCACAGGATAACCAGGTTCACACTATGTTGTCAGCTTCTCACAGCTGTTGTGGAGAAGGCTATCCACCACTATATCATCATTGGGCATCTGGTTGGTGCAGTGGATAGAGCACTGGGCCTGGAGTCAGGAAGACATGAATTCAAATCCAGCCTCAGACACTTACTAGATATGTGACCCTGGCCAAGTCACTTAGCCCCTATTTGCCTCAGTTCTTCATCAGTAAAATGGGACCACACTGGACCAGGAAATGATAAACCACTCCAGTATCCTTGTTAAGAAAACCTGCCCATGGGATCATAGAGAGTCAGATATGACTGAAAATTGCTGCTCCCATGGATGCACAGGGGCTCTTACATACATTTCCTCCTTTGGACCTTGCAATAGCCCTGCAGTGGAGGCAAGGCAGAAATTTATGCTGCATTTTCCATATGAGAAAACTGAGGTCCAGAGTATGGAAGTGACTTGTCCAGGGCCTCACTTTTTTTTCTTTGTAAAGCTAGAATCATGGGACTGAAAATGAGGGACCTGGGAGGTCTTTGGGGTTTAGTGCACCCTGTCTGTCACCCAGAATTGTTTACATCACACTAGGCTTCCTCCCCAGCAAAAGGGAGAAGCAGGCACAGGGACCTAGTGAATGGGACCTAAATGCAGAGGTCCCCCAGAGCCACGTCTGGCTCCTCAGCAGCTAGAGGAGGGATCTGAGGGGAGAAGACACCCATCAACACCCCCTTCCCCACCAATACACTCACACCCACATACACACATGAGAATATAAACACCTGCATGCACATGCCCATGACCATATCCATACCACACAGCCTCCAGGACTACAGATGTGGCTGGCGTCACAAATGGGGCTTCTCATGGGTGATGAGCAGAAAACAGATATGAAGCTGCCATGGGCAGTCCAGATGTCCCTTCCAGAAGCCTACAAGTCATCCCTCAGGGTAGAGAAAGGAGGGAGATGCCCATTCTTGGCGGACCAGTCCGGTTATAGGGACTGAACATAATTATATGGTGACGCCATGGAGAGAGTGATGGATTTGGACTCAGAAGCCCTGAATTTGAATCCAACTCTGACAGTGTGACGAGAGTGCATTCGCTTTGCCTCTCTGAGCCCCAACTTCCTTCTATGTCTCTCTGCAAGAGGGGTGGCCAAGGTCACCTTGAAGTTCCCTTCAAGCTCCTAAGGGGTGACTCATTCATTCCAAGCTCCCTCTCTTCCCCTCCAGCCTGAGGACAGCTTGGTATAAAAGGGAGAGAGGAGCAAATTTAAGAGAGGACCCTGAAGTGTCTGTGTGCATGTGTGCCACTAAGTGACTTCCCCACTCCAGACTTAATGTCCTCCTTTGTGAAAGGAAAGGGCTGGCATCAGTGACCTCAAAGCCCTATGAGTTTGGGCTCACCCACTTGGGAACACTTCCACCTCAGAGCCTTTGCTTGGCTTTCTCAGCTCATCTGCTGCATCATGGAGAGTCCAGCTCCTTTCTTATCCCCTTGATATGGCAAAGTCTGAGTATAACCCCCATTCCCCAAGATTCCAGGGAAAAGGTGGTACGGTTCTGGAATTTTGGCAGGAGCAGGGTGACTCCCAGAGGCTACTGACCGAAGGGTCCCTTCACCAAGGTGGCCATTGAGGGAAAGGGGGAAAATATACACGCAAAAAGAAAGTGTTGTCCATTTACCTGAGGTAGTGCTGCTGGTCCTTGCCCTGCCAACCTGTGCAAGGAGCTGACCTGAGGAACTTTAATAGGCACTGCTGCAATGGTGCCCAAGGCCTGTGGAAGGAAATAGAGACAGCAGAGAATGAGAACTCTGAGGCACCAAAGCCAGGTGTCTGGGGGGAGGGACAGTTGCCCACTGCCTCCATAATCCAGGACAGAATGTCAAAGCTGGGAGGGGCCAGAGAACAGGGGATGTCAGGGCTGGGAGGGGCCTGAGAACAGGGGATGTCAGGGCTGGGAGGGGCCTGAGAACAGGGGATGTCAGGGCTGGGAGGGGCCTGAGAACAGGGGATGTCAGGGCTGGGAAGGGTCTGAGAACAGGGGATGACTCCACTCTAGGGGCTTTAGAAAAGTCATGAACTAATGAGATAGTAAAACAATTATTTTTGGCAATTTCAATGTGACCATTTAGGACCTAGACAAGTCTAACAGAAAGATAAGAAAGAAATTAAGGGTCTAGAGGGGATTTTAGGGAAAGTGGATATGATCAACCTCTAACAACTGCTGGCTGGGAATCAAGAGAAATACACGTTTTTCAGCTCTGCACTCCACCCTTACAAGAACTGATTACATGCTAAGACATAAGGAACTCACACACAAAGAAGAACAGAAGAAACACGACACACCTTCTCTATATATGACAATATAATAAGATTATAATCAGCATAAGGAGTTTAAAGAAAGGATACACCCTAACACGAAGACTAAATAATAGGATACTAAAGAATGAATGGGCCAAAAGACAAGTCATGGAAATAATAAAGAACAACGGGGGAGCATACCAAAACTTTTGGGATGCAGCCAAAGCAGTCCTTAAGGGGAATTGTATCTCTCTAAACACTTTCATTAACACAAGAGAGTAAGAAAGTATCAGTGAATTAAACATGTAGCTTAAAAACAAACACTAGAAAAGCAATACATTAAAAACCTCTAATAATCACAGAGATATGAATTCTAAAAACCAAAGACATAAACAAACTTAAAAACAATAGTCATTCAGTTGATAAATAAAATTAGGAGCTGGTTTGGTAAAAATATTAATGAAGTAGGCAAAGCACCAACTGATTTAGTTGTTCAAAAGAGAGGAAAACCAAATTACCAAAAGGAAAATTCATAATAGTTAGAGAAGAAATAAAGGAAATTTTTAATAATTATTTTACTCTACTATTGACCAATTACACCAAAAACTTAAATGAAATTGATGAATATTTACAAAAACATAGAATAACCAGATTAACAGAATAAGAAATCAATATTTAAATGACACAATCTCAGAGGCAAAAATTGAACAAACTATAAATGAACTCGCCAAGAAAAAATTTCTGGTATAAACGGACTTGTAGGTGAATTTTATTAAACATTCAAAGAAAATTAACTCCACCCTCACATAAATTACTAAACAGAGATAGAAGGTAGTAACCAAATTTCTGTAAGACAAATGGGATTCTGATAGCCCTAAATCAAGTAGACATAACATAGGGAGAGAAAACTACAGACCAATGTCACTAATGAATATGGATTTTAAAATAAATGCTAACAATGAGTTTAATACAATATTCACAGAATTTTCCCTTTGGAAAGGACCTCAGGAGCCATCTAGTGTAATTCCAAAGATGATTCACTATGACCCAGTTAGATTTATATCAGAAACACAGGGATGCCTCAGCATCAGGAAAAGCATAAACATAACAAATCACATTCCTAACAAAATGAATGAATTAAAAAAGTGTTAGTTGAGTATTTGGTGTTTGTCAAGCCCTGTCCTCAAGGAGCTTATATTCAAATAGGGGAGACAGCACATATATGGAAAGTATGGGCAGGGAGGGATGTTTTGGTTTGGAAAGTTACAGAGATTGTAAGCAATAAAAAAAAAATCACATGATTGTATTAATAGAAGGAGAAAAGGCCTTTGACGAAGTAGAGATTTCATTTTCGTAAAAAGCAGTAAAAACACAGGAATAGAGTGGACCTTTCCTTTATATGATAAACAGTAATTATCTAAGCCTTAGAGCTAGCATTATTTGTGAAGCCTTTTAAATAACATTGTGAGTAAAGGAAATATATCAAATGTCAACATCATAATTTGACATAGTTTAGAAATTCTAGGCATAGAGAGTAAGGCAAGAAAAACAGAACAAATAAATATGAGCAAAGAGGAAGAAAATCTCTCTTTTTGGGAGGTACAATTGTTTACTTATAGAATCTTCAAAAGCTAACACCAACAGAAAAGATCATTGAAATAAAAAAATAGCAGAATTATCAGATTCTCTATATATTACAAACAAAACCCAACAAGAGGAGATAGAAAAGTAAATTCCATCCCAAATAGCTAATTAAAAAAAAAAACTCGGGCTCTACCTACAGTTAGGACTTATGTGACTATAACTACAACATACTCTTTATAGAAATCAAGTCTTAAAGAATTGGATAGATAACTGTTTATGGCTGAGCCAAAAAAAAATATGATAATGATGAAGACACTATCTCAATGAATTAGTTCACAGATATAGTACCATAGCAGATTACCAAGGGGTTACCTTACAGAACTGCACAAAATAAGAACAAGGTTGATCTAGAGAAACAAAAAAATAATCTAGCATCATTAGATAGGAAAATATACCATGAAGCAAAAAACATAAAAACAATTTAATAGTGGCTGAAAAAATAGAAAAGTGGAAATAGGTAAAAAAAAAATGGAATAGACTAGGTCAGTGAAACCCAGAAAAAAACAGAACCCAGTAGCCTAAAGCTAAAAAAAAATCAAAGATACCGCCTACTGGAATAAGAACTTCTTATTTAACAAAAACCTTCAAAAAATTTGGAAATCAACCTGGAAAAAATTAGGTTCACACCAGGATCTTACAATATATATTCCCTATTAAACTCCAAGTGGATATATGATTTAAATGTGAAAGGTAACATCACCAAGAAATCAAGACATTAGAAATAGGTACCTCATACAGCAATGGCTAGCAGGAGAATTCTTAACTAAAATAGAGTAGTGATCATAGAATGGATCATTTCAATTACATAAAACAGAAACACATGATGAAAATTAAGGCCAATAGAATTAGAAGCCATCGATTGGGACAGGTGAGGGTGGTGAGAGAAACTTTGCAGCAAATAAATCTCAGAACAATTTGATATACAAGATATATAGGAAACTGATACAAATATAAAAGAACAAAATCTATTCCTCAATAGATAAACAGTCAAAGCATGAGAACGGGCAGTATTCAAAAGGAGAAAGCAAGGTATCAACAATCATATAAAAAACTATTCTAAATCACTAATAATACATATGAGGCATGCAAATTTAAATTCTCTGGTTCCATTTCACAGCTATCATATTTACAAATGTAACAAAAGATAAAAATGGGAAATATTATTGAGATTGTTTTAGGTAGAACCACGAATTGGCCCAGTCATTCTTTAAAACAACCAGAAATTATTCCTAAAGATTATCAAACTACACTTTGACCCACAGAGACCAGTACTAGGAATATACATCCAAGTAGTAAAAGACATCCAAGTAGTAAAAGATCCAATTAGCAAGTCCCATATATATACCTATCTATAGCAGCACTTTTTATAGTAACAAAGGACAAAAACAAAATGGGCGCCCATTAATTGGTTGATGGCTGGACAAACAGTGGTCCATGAGTGAAATGGAATATTACTGAGTGATGATAACAAATATAAAGAACTGAGAGATGGGAATGTGTGTTTAAGCCAATGCAAAGTATAATAAGCAGAAAATAAGATCACTTAAAATCCCCTAAGTAGGGGCCATGGAGGCCATGGAATTACCCCAAGCCAGGAAGATGAGATGCACCCCTCATCTTCCCCCTAAGCCAATCCTTGGTTCGTCTCCCACACAACTATACCCTCCCCTTCACATTCAGTCCCCCACTCCGCCCCCTTCTAACAGCCAGCCTTCTGTGGCTACACATGATGTTGACCCTTTGGTGTGGTTACATCCTAACCAAACCTATTCACCTACATCAGCTATACAGGCAAATTTTCACATTCCCCCTCCCCAGGGGCCACACCCCTTGCCCCTAGGATCACCACAACAATTGGCTCCGTACTCTAGTGCGATGGTACATAAGTCACCACACATGCAAACATGAACACAAATTATTTTAGCAAGAAAGAATGAATGGCACAGAATAAGCAGGTACAGATAGGTTGGAATTATGCTCTGTTGTCCCAAACCTACTCCCTTTCTCTATGTCCTTATTTCTATGAAACACAATATGATCCTTCTGGTCTCCCAGGTCCTCAAACTCCTGCACACTCTTCACTCCTCACAAACTGCTCTCCTCAAAGTTATCAATAATCCTTTAGTGGACAAATCTAATGGTCTTTCCCCCTCAATATTCATGCTTTTGAGCGCTCTTTGTAGGATCTGACAGCACTGACCACCCTCTCCTCCTCAATACTTTTTCCTTTCTGGGTTTACTGTGACACTGCTCTCTCCTGCTTCGCTTCTACTCCTGCTCCACTCCTCCTCAGTCTTCTTTGTGTGCTGCTCAGCTGTATCAAGCCCTCCAACTATGGGTTGTCTCCTATGTTCTCCCTGCACACTCTTCTCACTTGGTAACTTTGTCAGTTCCCTAAGTTTAATGTAAATTATGTCCTCTTCTATTTATTCCTCCCCAATCTCTCTCCTAAATCCCAATGTCCCAGAAGCATCTCAAATACAGAATGTCCCAAACCTTTCCCCAGATTCACTCGTGTTCTGATCTTCCCAATGTCTGTTGAGTAGACCTTCACTTTAGTCACCTGGATTCTCTACCTTGGGATTATTTCTCTGGCTTCTCACTTGTCTCTCACTTGACATGTTTCCAACCCATTACCACATCTGGACATGTCTACTCCACAGTATCTTCCCCTGACACCACTGTCATGATGCAGGTCCTCAATGCCTCGTGCCTGCACTGTTCCCAGAGCTTCCTGGAAGGGCTCCCTGCCTCAGGGCTCTCTCCTGTCTGATCCATAGTTTGGCAGCAGCCAAAGGGCATTTCCTAAATGTCACTCTCCCATTCAATGAACTCCACCATATCCTTATGATTCTAGGATAAAACATTATTTCATTTTCTTCTCATACTTTTAAATTCTTACCATGCATTCCTTTTTAAATGGATATATTAACTCTTTATAGAGTGAATCAATAAGTTAATATGCAAATATTAGAATGCACATGCTTCTTATTTTTATTATTATTTTGCCGATTAGGGATGCAATCAAAAAGGTGTTGAGGCCACCAACCGAAACAAGATCCAACATGATGGACAGGAAAACATCACTGGCATTCTGCAGAACTCTGGCAGTGGCTAACAAGGGCTTGAATACATTCTGCTGAGGCAAGCTTCCCACTCCGTGGTACACTTGCTGCCCAAGAGCTGGGGAATGGAGCATAAATTTTCAGTCATGGACAATGTGTTGGTTTATATTGCTTGAGCACAATTACTTATTGTGTATGAAGGATTAAAGAAATAAGAAAGCATTAATTAAGCATTTACCATTTTCCAGGCACTGTGCATCCCACTCTGGGGATGCAAATATGGTCACTTCTCTCAAGGGGCTTTTATTCAAATGGAAAAGACACCACATATCAGGTGTGGTGGCCAGAGAGGGCTACTTTGGCCTGGAAAGTTACTAGAGAATGAATTACAAAAGACAGTTTTATGGAAGCCAGGGAAATGTGGAATCAATAAAAGGTGGGTGATGTTTTACAAAAAAAGTAACAGCAACAAAACTTTTTTAAAAAAGAAAGTCATCCTATTCTGGAAATGTTTTGCAAAATGACACATACATAGCCCAGATCCAATTGCTTGCCTTCTCAATGGGGGTGGGGAGTAGAGAGGGAGGAAGGGAGAGAATTTGGAACTCAAAGTATTAAAAACAATGTTAAAAATCATTTTTACACATCGCTGGGGAAAATAAACATTAAACAAATTTAAATAAACAAAAAAAGAAATCACGGACAAGTTCTGTGCAGGCTGAGGAGGCATGGCCAAGATGCACTGTCATGCAAGAGGTGCCCACATGAGCTAGAGGAAATCGTGAATTCATCAAACTGGAAATGCTTAGGTCCTGTACCCATCCCCCACAAGGGTGGGAGTGGGGGGATATTGGAATGAAGTTTATCTTGGCCCAATACAAAAAAGAATTTCCTAACAAGAGAACAATCAAGTTAGAGTGGACCCACAATCATAGGTAACGTGAGTCCCTGTCACTTGAGGTCTTCCAACAGAGGTGAAAGGATCAGGAAGCATGATTTTTTTCCATTTTACAGGTAAGAAAACCGAGGCCCAGAAAAGGAAAGTGACTTGTCTGCAGTTACATTGCTAATGATTGACAGAGCCAGGACTCCAAACCCAGTAGTCTTAGGTCCTTCCATTATACTACATGTTTATGTTTCTGTCTCTTTGCCTGTCTTTGTTTTTGTTTCCCATGTCTGTCCCTGTCTGACTCTGTCTTTATCTCTGTCGCTGTCTCTGTCTGTCTCTGTCTCTCATCTCTGTCCCTATCTCTCTCTGTTTCTGTTTCTATCTTTCTGTCTCCATCTCTGTCTCTCTCTGTGTCTGTCTGTCTGTCATCACACACACACATACACAGAGAGAGAGAGAGAGAGAGAGAGAGAGAGAGACAGTAAAGAGTCTGGGTCTTCTCATGTGGCCCCAGGTGGTCTAATCTTGGGCCCATTCCCATGACTGATCAGTGCACCAGCTTGGACGTGGGCCATCTTGCCTGTCTTTAGGCAGCCTGGGCCCTCCCCACACTCTGAGACTCTCAGTGAATTGAGGGTAAACACCAGACAGCCATAATAGGATTGCAAAGCCAACTATTAAGTATTCAGTGAGACATTTACATCTCAGAAATTGACAAATGCTACAAATTGGGCCTCGATTTATTGTTTTGTTGATTGTTTAGACTTAAGAAACTTAAAAGTCACTCAATAAACTTTATTAAGCACTTACTCTGTGCCAGACACTGTTCCGAGCACTGGGGATACCAAGAAGAAGAAAAAGACTCCCTGTCCCTGAAGACTCCACCACGGTGGGAGAGACAACAACCAACCAAACTATGTACAACTAAGCTCTACACAGGATAAAGAGGAAATAATTAAGGGAGGGAAAATACTCAGATTAAGAGGGGTTGGGGAAATCTTTCTATACAAGATGAGATTTTAGTTGGGACTAAAGGAAGCCAGGGAAGCCAGTGGCAAGGATGATGACAGAGTCTTCCAGGCAAAGGAAAAGCCAAAGAGGATGCCTAGCACTGAGAAGTGGAGAGTCTTGTTTGTGTAACAGCCAGGAGGTTGGTGTCCATGGATTCAAGAGTATGTGGCAGGGAGGGGTGTAAGAAGGCTGAAAAGGTAAGAGGGGGCAGGTTATGAAGGGCTTTGAAGACCAAACAGAGCATTTTGTATTCATTCCCAAAGATAATAGGGAAACACTGGAGTTTATTGAGCAGGGGGATGACGTGGTCAGACCTACATTTTAGGAAAATCACTAGTGGCTGAATGGAGGATGGGCTGACATGGGGAGAGACTGGAGGCAGGCAGACCCTTCCCCCCCGCCAAAAGCTATTACTAAGCATGAAGTCTAAGCATGAGGTGATGAGAGTCTGTACCAGGGCATCAGGGGCATATTAGAGAAATGATGCAGAGGGAAAGTCAACCAACATTGTATACAGATTGGATTGGCGGTGGTAAGAGACAGTGAGGAGTCCAAGATGACTCCTAGGTTGGGAGCTTGAGGAACTGGGAGGATGCAGGTGCCCTGAATAGTAATAAAGAAGGTGGGAGGGGGAGGGTTTAAGGGGAAAAATAATGAATTCTGTTTTGGACATGTTGAGTTTAAAATGTCTACTGGACATCCAAGCTGAGATGTCTGAAAGGCAGCTGGAGATGACAGCCTGTAGGTGAGCAGAGGTGAAACGTTTATCATGCATATATTTTTCCCTCAGAGAGACAGTTGTTAAACATTTTGCCAGCACACTAGTGGACATAGCACATTCTAGCTCAGAACTCTTGAACTCAAAATGTCCACTGCCTTCAGCCTCCTCAGTAGCTGCAATTACATGCATGGATCACCACAACCAGCCACATCCTTCTAACACAGCAGAGCACTAAAAAGCAGAGCATGGGCAAGGCCCTCATTCAGCAGCAGGATGAACCAAAGGAAAAGCAGACAGTGGTTAGTAGAGTGGAAGCTCCTTGAGGGCAGGGCTTGATTCATTTTTTTCTTTGTATGCCCAGTGCCCAGTATGTGATTAGCCTTTAATAAATGTTTATTGGGTTGAACTGAATTAAAAGGAACTGAGCTTTACTGCATTCTAATTCCTCTGTTCTGTATGGGAGATGCAGCATGCATAGATGCTTAATGCCTCAACAATTTTCAGACTCTCTATTTAAATTTGAAAAAGGGCCATCTGTCTGTTAGTTTTAATTAGCTAATTAAAATCAAACTAAGTGATGAGTTGCTCAAAGATCCAGGCCCACACTTAAGCCTAAGGAGGGGGCATTGGTTTCAAAAGCGTTCTTCCCCATTTCTTTGGAACTTGGACTCTCCCAAACCACTGGCCAAGATGCCCCCAGGAATGTGGAACTTGGAGGATTTCCCACTTATCCCACGAGGTCCTTTTTAAATCTTTCTTTGGTCTTTATTGCTTTTAAGCAGCTGCCAAGGATGCCCACATTTCATTGTCTAGAAATGATAATGATTATAACTAACATTGATATAGACCACCTACTATGTGCCAAGCACTGGGCTAAGATCTTTACAATTCTGATCTCATTTATTCCTCGTAACAACCTTGAGAGTTAGATGTTATTGTTATCCCCATTTGGAGGAAACTGAGTCAGAGAGAGGTTAAGTGACTTGCCCAGGGTCACCCAAATGTACTAGGGCCTATGCCCACGAAAGGATTCCAATGAGGACACAGTGGCTGCCTTCAAATTCTGAGTCTGGCAGAAGAGGTGAAACAGCCAGAAAGGACTGTCACACACATCAGAAAGTGACCTGTTCATGGGTTCCTTCCCAAAGGTCCTTTTCCTTACAGGCCCACCCTGAGAGATCTGAGAGGTCACTGGCACCTGGTCAGTTCTAAGAATGGAAGTGGTTTCCTGCAGAATGCTGATTTTGCCATTGGATAATATTGTCATTTGAGACTGCAGTTAATCCAGGTCTGGGCACTTGGATTTGCTTGTATACACATTAATTAAGCACCTAATTTGGGCAAGACACCAGAGGACAAAGGCACAACCTCAGTCCTCAGGGAGAAAGCCACCCCTCCCAGCCTGAATCAGAGGACTTAGCACCAGAAGGGACTCAGAAGTCACTGCCAGGTCTCTCGTTTTGCAGAGGAGGGAACTGGGAGCACAAGACATGACCAGAGACATGCTGATGTCAAATGGGAGAACCAGGATTTTGTCCAGTAAATTCAACATTCCTTCCATGAAATCATGCACAAAGAACTCTAAATTAGCAAATAATCATATCCACAAGGGAAGTTAAGGAGAGTCACTTGAGGTATTTAAGACTTGGAGTAGGCGGTGGCACAGTGGACAGAGCTGGAGCTAGGGCCACGAAGACCTGAGTTCAAATCTGAACTCACATACTTACTAGCTGTGTGACCCTGGGCAAGTCACTTGACCTCTGTCTCAGTTTCCTCAACTGTAAAATGGGGATGATAATAATAGCACCTACTTTGCAGGGTCACTGTGAGAATAAAATGTCATAATATCTGTTAAAACATATTAGGTGCTATATAACTGTTTATTCTTTTCCCTTCTTAAGGAGAGAAAGATCATTTTCAGCTCATAGGGAGGGAAGGGAATGCGGTGGATTGAGGAAGATTTCAAGGAGAAGGTGACTGAACTGGGCTCTGAAGGAGATTCCAGCCTTGAAGGAAGATTGGATAACAACAAGCTTGGAGGCAAAACAAGACAAGAGATCATCGAACTTTTAGAGCTGCTGCTGAGCTAGAAGAGACTATGTGAAGGGGAAAGGAGTGAGACAAGGCCAGAGTGGCCAGCTGGAGTCAGAGTAAGAAGTAATTGGCATGCCAGGCTAGAGTGTGGAAATAGTAGATATACCTTGAAAGGTCTGAGAGCCAAGGTCAGAGCTCTGTGAGATTCAGAGGATTGTTTCTGTAGCTCTGCAAAGACTCCATTAGAACAGAGAATTGATGACTGATTGGGATGTTATGACAGCAGGCCAAGTAAGAGGCCATGAAGGCGTGAACCAAGGCATGGCCATCACGTGAAAAAGTGGGATACGAAGCTGGATGCAAGAGATGTTGTGGAGGTGGAGTTGCCAGCTCATCACAGTGCGCAATGCCCACAGTCATTGTAATGGCTCTGATTTCCACATGGGTGTGGGGTTTCTTCCAAACAATAATTGGCCTTTGTAATATAACCATCACTGCGCCCATTTTACAGGAAATAGAAGGCTCAAGGAGAAGAAGTGCTTGCTCTCCATATGCCTCTGGTCACATGAAGAGTAAATGTACCATCTTGAATTAGAGGTAGGGCAGTTCAGAAGGTTCCTTCGGTCACAGATTTAGGCAGTGTGAGAAGATCACTCAATCACAGACTTGGAGAAGGGGCAGGAGGATCACCCCATCACAGATTTAGAGCTAGAAAAGGGCTTCAGAGACCATTTAGCCTAAGGCCTTCATTTTACAAATGAGAAAACTAAACAAAAAAGGTTAATCACACAGGTAGTAATTGTTAGAGGTGAGATTTGAACCTGGGTCTTTTGACTCCAAAAATCAATGTTCTTTTCAGGGAAAAGAAAGAGTGAAAAATGACTGGAGATTTTGCAACCAGGTAACATAAGATAGCGAAATACGTAAGGTGCAAAGAGAGAGAATGCCACCCCGATCTTGGACGGCTGTTATCACTCTCTCTTTCCTCAAGTGCTTCGTGTTCTGCTTGGTGTCTGCAGGGACATTTGTCTTTGCGTCCACAGCACCAAACACATGGCCCTGCACTAATTTATTAAGTAGGGACTTAGGAAATTTTCATTGACTGAACCGAATGGCATTCACTCTGGGCCACATCTCATTTATCTTTGCATCCTCTCTTCAGCTTTCCTCCTTCTCCCAGACTTGTCCCCCACCCCCAAAGAGCGAGCCCAGCCACGTTCATACAAACCTTTAATTAACAAGCAGCAAAGACATGCTTCCTGGCGATGTCTGACCTTTCCTCACTTTGTCAGAATTTATTGATACCAGCAGAAACAATCATTGCAAAGGTTATTTTATGAGGGCTGGCTACTTGATAGTAACACTTTTGTCAAGATAAATGAGTTTCTTATGATTACATCTACAATGCTAAGCAATTTAATAATGATTTTCAAAAAGCAACCTCAAAAGTCAAAGATAACTTCTAACCTCTCCTTGGTCTTCAGGCTACCTTGGGTGGCCTGGGAACCCCTGGAAACCTTATGACAAAGTGAAATGGGATGTATGAAGAGAGTGGGGGAAGGGAAGAGGCCAGGGTCAGAGTCAGCAATTGCTGGTTCTTACAGCCTTGGGCCTTTTCTCCAAAATGAGAGGGGGAAATAATCAATGATAATAACTCACATTTACATTGAACTTTATGATCTATTCTTATTATTAATTATAGTAATAAAAAGAATCATGGACTTTTGGAACCTCATAATCTCCAAAGAATAAAAATTGCAGTTGACAAAAAGGGAGATACAAGTAGTGACCACAGCATGTCACCAATAACAACTCAGTGCCTCGAGTGGTATAGCAGATGCACTCCAGAATGTGTGTGATAAGAAAAGGGTCTAGGCTGACCATGAGACAAGAGCCCTGCCCAAGTGCAGAACATTACTGAGAGACTACACAAAGAATTTAAGGGAGACAAATGGGGTGATCCATCATGAAGCATTCTCACACAGGGTGAGCAGACTTTGAGCAGTGACCCCACACGTAAATGTGTGCTGACTGGCATTAATGAAATTATGGGCCCTTCAAAGTATATCTCATAAACTTCAATATATAATAAGTTTATGTATAATATTTTAAAAGATCCTTGTTTTCATCAACATGAGTATACCTTCCACCAATGCAGATCACTATTCTTCCATGCCTCAGTAGATATTTTCATGAAAATACTCCTTCTCTCACTTGGAAGCCATACTTTTGGTAGTGGGCATCATTACCAATGTTACTAACAGTAGTAGGAGACATTTCTCAAGAGCTTTATGAATTACCAAGTGCTTTCCTTCTGGCAACCTTGGGAGGAAGGGAGGTAAGTACCACAAATGGCATCCGACCCCACAAACCTTCACTGAGGACTAACCACATGCCAAGTGTGGTGCCCAGTGTTGGAAGGGCAACGACAAAGTGAGCATCTTCCAGAAGAGTGAGAAGGCCTGCCCCCAATCTCAGAATTTGAAAGTGGTAGAGACAAAGCTGAAATGCAGGTCTCTTGACTCCCAACCAAAACAATCACAACAATTTCTGTCACTTGTCTGGTGCCTCGAGGTTCACAAGATGCCCTCTATATGCATTGTTTCATTTGGCACTGATAACAGCCCTGTAGGGTAGATACTGTTGTAGAACATGAAGTGCAGGGAGGGGAGTGGTGGGAAGCACATGGGCTAGGTCAGAGGTGCTGGGTTTAAATACCACCATTAATGCCTGCTGCTTGGAACTCTGGACAAGCCATTTCAGCTCTCTGTGCCACAGTTTCCTTCTTCGTAAAGTTTTGGGAGCTAGCCTTGATTATCTGTGAGGTCTCTTTCTGCTCTAGATTTCTAGGATCTTCTATGACTTGCTCACAATCACACAACCAGTAAGTGTCAGAGGCAGAATTCAAGTCCAGATGCAACACTCTTTGTTCCACGCCACTGACTCTCCAAATATTTCCTGATTTCATCTGGACTTCAAACCTTAATACTCAATAAAAGTAGCTCCAATTGTCATCACAAACATGCTGTAGGGGAGTGCAGAGTAATCACTATTCTATACATAAGGAAACAGCCTCAGAGGAGTGAAATGATTTAGCCTATGCAACATAGCTCCTGAATAGCAAAACCAGGCCCTCTGACTCAGGTCTCTTGAGTTCAGGGCTGGGGCTCTCTCTCACTGACAGAACCTGGTCTCCCTCCACTAACATTACCTTGAGTACACCAATGACAACTGCCACCGAAAATTCACAAAGAAAGCAGAAGCCTGCATTTAAATCATCCCTTTGCACACCCTCAACTACGCTACATATTTCACACATTTCACTCTAGAATTTAGAGAATGCCCTTTCAAGTGGGATGGAGGAAGTGGAGCTGAGAACTGCCTCATTTTCCACTCTGCATTATTTTCACACAAGCCTATCCCCACTTCATTCGTAGGGACAGCGGCACCATCTACACTACCGCAATGTCCTTTCAGTACCACAGACAGCGCCATTCAGCACCACCACAGGTCTTTTCAGAACCACAGACAGAGACACATTCTACCCTATTTCAGTCTTTTCGTAACAGTGAACAGACATTCGCCATTTGCCCCAAGGCCCTTTAAGGTCCATAGGCAGCAGTACTCTTTACAACATGCCAGGGACCTTTCTGTACCTTCGACAACTTCGCTCTCTCTCCTGTCCCAAAGCCTTTTCAGAAATATGGGTAGCAATATTCACTACACTGTTCTAAAGATCTCATCGGATCTTTCTTAAACCTGCCGAAGTCCAGTGGAGTCTCTCTTTACAAAAAAAAAAAAAAGCATAGGAATTAATAGTCAAAAATGTGCCTGATCAGGTCTGTGCTTGGTGTTGGCAACAACAGGCAACAGCCAGAGGACAGAATGAATTCTTCACAGGAGAGTGATGAGGACCCAAATTGCCATGGCAACGGTAAGGTGGAGCATTCTGAACCAGAAGTGGGGAGAGTTGGGGACAGTGCTGTATCCTGTATGATTGGGGTCTTGGGTGAGCTTGCTTTGTCTTCTTCCCCAGCACACCCATCTTCCCATGTGAGGGTGGCCTTCATCTCAGAGGCACAAGTATGAAGCTCAAGACATGGCCCATCATTCTAAAGTGTTCTGTTGGCCTTGCTTCCAAGGTGTTACTGAGGCCCCATACCAGAGATATATGTGTCTGAATCTATGCTGCAGCCCACAAATTGGGCACACAGAATCATAAAAGAACCCTGGATCTCACCTGAAGCCAAAAGCCAAGCTCTGATAACAACTCCCTGAGTGGACTTCCCCTCTCGGGGCACCAGTTTCTTCATTTTGAAAAGGATATAAGAATACAGACCTTCCAGGACTGGTGGAAGGATCAGAGGAGAGCATTAAAGAGGGTGCTTTCCAAAGCTTATGGTTGTTCTATAAACACCAACTCTGGTTACTACTGGTAACTCCAATAAACAATACACTCCTAAAGTTGGGGGAGGGGCATTTCACTGTCATGTAATCCAACCACCCTCCTGAAGCAGAAAGTCCCTCCACAGCACCCATAACAAGCACTTGCCTCAACCCTCCCAAGGATGGGGAGCTCACCCTTTGAACAAGACAACCCAATGGACGGTTGGCTAGACCTCACTGTTAGAAAAGTTCTTCCTTTGATTAATCTCAAACCTGCTATCTTGTCATTTCCATGAACTGACCAGAGATCTTCTTCAAGGAGCTAGCTCATCAGACTATTTCAAGTGCATAAATCTCATCTTCTCAATTGGACCAGATGTGCCTTAAAAAAGATAATAACAAATGACAACTGATATTTCTAGGTTACTTCAGAGTTTACAAAGTGCCTTATATGCACAATCTCCCTTGAGGCTCACAACAGCCCTGGAAGACCGGAGTCACAGGTATGTCCATTTCATGTCCATTTTACAGATTTGGAAACTGAAGCTCCAAAGGTTGATGCTGGGCGCAGAGCGGCATGAGGCGACAGAAGCCTGAGAAGGCAGGCTGGAGACAGATTGAGGATGGTCAGGAATGGTGGTTACATTTAGCTCCCCAGGAGACAGAAGGCCATACACACAGTAGGTGCTTTAAAACATGTCTGTTAAATTAAATTGCTAGTCATGTGGAAGGTCCTGACTGACGATGGCAAATAATTCCCATTGCAATACTCATAGACCCTGTGACAGCATCCAAGCTGGGAGGAAAGGTGTGCTGGCAGTAGCTTTGCCCAGGAAGCTGCAGCAGCAATCTCGACATGCCAGGAAAGTGGCCTGGTAGTTGTCTACTCTGAGGCAGGCTGCAGGGAAGGCCAGAAAGCCTGGCCCGTTGGCCAGGCAGTACGCTTGAACTGCTACACACTCACCAGAAAATCATTTCTAATCAGGAGACAGGAGAACCCACAAGTGATGATTTGGAGGCTGACAAGGAAGCCTCTTACCAGAAGCTACTGCCCTCCTCATTGCAAAGTGGAT
This sequence comes from Phalanger gymnotis, assembly GCA_028646595.1. Classification (NCBI taxonomy): domain Eukaryota; kingdom Metazoa; phylum Chordata; class Mammalia; order Diprotodontia; family Phalangeridae; genus Phalanger; species Phalanger gymnotis. Next base: position 227,132,347 of record CM053623.1, read on the forward strand.
TAATTAACATGCAGAGATGGCATATGATGTCACTGAGGAGGTGATGCATCCCTTAAAGGCCAGCAATGTTGGCCTCATCTGCACCACAACATCTCCATTCCAGTTTGGGCTTTGCCAGGAAAGAGGGCTGGTGAGGGAGAGAACTGGCACACCCACCATGCACAGTCTGGCATCACTCTGAAGTCCCATGACTTCAAAGAAGCCAACATCATTTCATGCAAACAACTGACTTTGGGGAAGTCAGGGAGCAGGAACTGGGGCCAGCCTGATTTCCCATTCCCCTTCACACACTCTACATCCCAGTTCCACCAGATTCTCTGCTGTTGGTTCTGGCCCTGTGCTCTCCCATCTTCATACATTCACTCAGGCCATCTGCTTTTCCTGAAAGATGCTCCATCTTCACTCCTGACTGCTGAAATCCTCTTCTTTCTTTGTTGTGGAGCACTATGGATCATAGGTTAGCAGAGAGGACATTTCTACTGCAGGTCTGGGCTGGACTAGGCATCATTTAGAACTTCTGAGAAATTCAGAAATTTATCTTGGGTCAGTAGTATAGGAAAGAAGAGATAGGAGAAGCATCATGATGCAATTTTGGTTTGAAGGGCAGGAAAGAGATGGGCATGGGAGACATCATGAGGAAAGAACCAGGTAAGTCAATATAGGAGAGAGTTAGGGAAATGTTTGTTTTATTCCATAAATTAAAAATTAACTAAATACAAATTTTAAAAGGAGAAGAAAAGAAACATGGCAAACATGAATGATCTCCATGACAGAAACAGAGAAATCTGGAGTGAAGGCAGCCTTGGGAAGGGAGCAAGGGGACATGGGATGGAGACACTAGGCTGGGGCCACAGCAGGAGGAGCTGGCCAATGGGCAGTGGCAGGAGACTAGGTCTGAATGCTATCATGGAAGTCTGAGCTAGAGAAAAGAAATTGGCAATCCCCTCTAGTAATAATACCAATGATAGCTAATTAGTTATCAATTCTATGGTGCTCTAAGACTTACAAGGTACCTTCCATACACATATGTATACATGTTATAAACATTGGTACATGGGTATATCTAAACATGTGTATTGTGGATATATACATAAATATACATGTGTACATACACATACATATAATAAACACCAAATGTGCATATATGCATATATGTATATATGTATATATACATGTGTGTGCATACATGAATGAATGAAATTGGATCCTCACAGCCAGACAATAAGGTAGTTGCTAGAGAACAGTGATTACTGCCACAGGAGTGAGTGAGTTAGCCAGGGGACATCATATGGAGAGCAGACCATAGGACTAAGGAATGAATTGTGGAAGGCCCCTACACTTATGGGAACTGAAGAAAGAAGAGTGGCCATGAAGAGACCATGAAGGAACTGTCAGAGATATGGGGAATCAGGAAAGATCAGTGTCCTGGAAGCCAAGGAAGGAAAGAACCCCAGGAAGGAAACAGTGGTCCAAGGATGTAGCATAGGCCAAAGAGGATGAGGACAGAAATAGCCACTGGCTTTGGCGATTGGGGAGGGGCAGGGTAGAGACACACTTCAGGGGTTAAGGAGTGATTTAGCAGTGAGGAGGTGGGAGCAGAGAATACAGACCACACACGTGGTCCGAAAAGAACAATAAAAATATGCAAGTGCCTTGAGGAAGGTCTTGTCAGGATTGGGAAAGACCGGAGCTGAGCACGCCTGACAGCAGAAGGGAGCCCAACCACACCCCCCAGATAGAAACTGCCTATATCCCAAACCATCCCCTCTTTCAAACTCTCCTACTTCTTTGGCCACCACATCCTCTTCATCTCTCTAACTTTCCCTCACATACAATCACTTGCTAAGCCTCATCCATTCCACCCTCGTGGTGTTGTCTCTCCCATCAGTCCCCTTCTCTCCTGGGATACTGACACCTCCTTGTCTGGGGCAGCACCTCATCACTTTATACCTGAACAACCGCTATGACCTGCTGGTGGGTCTCTCCTCATTCCACTGTAGTCTCCATCCGTTCTGAAGTCTAACTGATCTTCCTAAAGCTTAGGTCTGATTATATCACCTCCCTATTCAAGCAGCTCCCGCAGCTTCCTGTCACCTCCACGATGAAATGCAGACTCTTACATGTGGCATTTAAGGCCCTTCCCAACATGGATCTAACCACTTCTGTAGCCTTATTATACATCGCTCCCTTTTTCACACTCTACAACCCATTAAATCTGGCTTTCTCACACGTGGCACTACACCATCTATCTCCATCACTTACAGATGCTTATTGACTAAATAATTAGAAGAATAATTGTCAGGTTTGCTAAGACTGATGTATACATCATTTGAACCTCTCAACCACCCCAAGAGGCAAATGCCATACATCTTGTCATTCCATTTCACAGATTATGAAACTGAGGCTAGAAAAGGCTGAGTGATTTGTCCAAAGTGACATAAGTAGGTAAGTATCTCAGGGGAATTCAAGGGCAGGTCTGCCTCACTGCAAGATCAGCATTTTATTCACTATGTTGAACCACAAAGACAGGGCCAGTAACTGATCAGTCTGTGATTAGCCTGACACCATACATGCTTCCAACAGCTCCCTCAAATGAGCCTGAGTGACTTGGGATGGGTTGCACATTTCAAATGGCAACCTCTTGGGGTCATCTGAATCCACAGGGCAGTAATCAGCACTGCCCATTCTATGCCTGTGACAACTGTGCATATTGAGCTGGGGGTTCCCCATGCGTGGGTCCCTGGACTCCCTTCACTGTTGCACAGTGCCTTGTATACATCTTCCCAGAGAGTAGGGACCTAAGAGATGCCATTTGGATGGAACTGAATAGGGTCATGTCCTGAAGGGGAGGTCCAAGTTCACAGCTGGGAAACAAAATCATAACTTCCTCAGTTGGAAGAGAGCTCTAAAGGTGCCCAGTCTGACTAATACTGAGCAGAACCCTGCCCCAACACACATACACACACACATACAAATATACATGCATATAAACACACATGCACGCACACTTCCCCAAGCCTCTGCTTGTAGCTCTCCAGGGATAAAGAACTCACTTACTCTCCAAGATATCTAATCCTACTTCTGGAAACTTCTGATTGTTGGAAAAGGTTCTGCTATAGCCAGCTCTAATATGCCTCTCTGACCTCCCACCAAAGACCAAACCCAGGAACTATTCTTTCTCCAGCCCCTGCAGGATCTCAGAACTTTCAAGGCTTCAGAGGCTCAGAACCACAGGCAGAACATCTTTTTTAAAAGGATTCTTGCCAGACATCTAGTTCAACTCTTTTCTTCTGCCCAGTTCAGGAACCCCACTTCTAGCCTCTCTGACAGTTAGTTTTCACTTAAACATTGACTCCCAGCAAATGCTGGAGCCAAGCCAGTCTAGAGCTAAATCCCTGAGGTCCTAAGAACTGCCCCTAAGGCAGCACCAACTGCCAATGCTGACCCTCACAGCACTCCACTCCAGCCCCAAACTGTCTGTCCACCCTTAGGTTCCCTGGCTCAACACTAAGCATTCTGGAATCCAGCACAGCTCTACATCTTCCTAGCTGAACTCTGACTTCCCCCTGCCCAATCCCACCTCCATGAATGTGCACAATCCTATCCTTCTTGGACTTCTGTTGTAATGACCTCTTAGCTAATCTACACCAAGGTGCTAAGTCCCAGGGCTGAGATCAGACCCCAGGTCCTCCAGCTCCTTCAGGGCTCCTGTTAATGCACTGCCCACTATCATCACAACTGGGTTTTTTTTTCCCATAGAAAATCCAGGAAGGCCATTTTCAGCTCAGAGTTAGCCTGGCTGACAATCAGATCTGTCCCACAGTGGAATGAGCTGCCTCACATGAGGTACTGAAGGATTGCAGCGTGTGGGACTCGGCTGAATGCAGCCTTTAAAAAATGTCAAGCCTTGAGTACTGTGGAGAGGTGAACCAGAAACGTGGCCAGGATTTGAACCCAATCCTGCATATTCCTTCTAGCAGCCCAGTCTCAAGAGAAGCCTAGAAGGCCACCTGTGGGGGACAGCACAGCTAGAGATGGGGATTCCAGCTCCAATAAGGATTGCTGCCCTGGGAGTTTCTATCAATTCTGGGATTTTATGTATTTTCAGAGCTCCCCAGTTTCCAACTTCCTGCCATCCTATGAGTACAGCTCTGCCTTCTTTGGCTAGCACCTAGCATGGAGGAGGAGCTTAATAAATGCTCCAACAATGAATGAATGAATGAAGGAAGGAAGGAATGAATGGCCGATCCCAGCTGGTAACATTCTCTTCCTGGAGACCTGGAGTCTGAGCCGGTGATTCTCTACTCCAGGGAAAAGAAGGCAGGAATCTTTAAAAAGATATAACCCCTAAAGTGCTGGATAATTAGCAGCCCCTTCCCTCCTACCCCCAACCTCTGACAGCTTCTACGGCATTAACCCTTGAGATCGCTGCTTCCCTCCCCCGCAACCTCCCTTAACCCAAACCCAACCTGGCCCCTCCCATGGCTGCCGACTCCTGCCTGCCCACAAAGAGTCCATTAACCCCCCGCCGTGGTCTCAGTCCCCATTAACCCTTGCCTGTCCCTACCCACCTCCACTGAGCACCTGTGAAGGGAGGAAGTGTGATGCAAAGGAAATGACCTGGAGTAGAACCCTGGGTTTGAATTCTGTCCATTGTACCACCTGCAAATGGTGCGTGACCTTGGCTGAGTCACTGACCCTTTTTCTGCTTCCATGGGGCGAAGGGGACAGATAATGATGGAGCTCTGACATTGGAGGTCCGAAGGTCCAGACTAGCCCCAAATCCGAAGAAGCCTCCCCTGCTCCCGCTGTACCCATTAACCCCTGCGTGCCCATCCCATCCCAAGAGCCCTGATCAGAGCCAGGACGGCGATGCTGTGGGCCAGAGGCGGGTAGAGGGAGCCCCCTTACTCCCTACCCTCCCCCTTCCTTCGGCGGGACTCTACCTACCCGGGCGGAACAGCTAATCAGCTCTGCCAGAATCACGGACCCCGAAGGGAATACGAGGAAACAAGGGTGCGTGTGGGCGGAGTGGGGAAGCTGCTCAGTCTCGGACCTAGTGCTCATCGAGACCCTCCCCCCATCCCCTCACCCCCACACACACCTCACGGCAGCCAAAGATGCTCGGCTCCGCTGGGCAGACAGGGCAGGACAGGCTGCAAAGCGGGGCCATAGTGCGCCCTCGGAGCCCGCAGCTCCCACCAGCTCCTCAGGCACGCTTCGGCCACCAGCATCTGGTCCCTCTGCATCCTCTCCAATGGCACACAGCAGCAGCCCTGGGCGCGCGGGTGGGGAAGGAGGGAGGAGGGAAGGAGGCGCTCACTGCCAATGCCGCTCTGGAGCCTTGGGCGGGGAGAAAAGCCGACGTGTGGGATTAGGGTGGCTCTAAAGTCCCTCTCACCTGCCACATCCCCAGTTCCACAGCCCCTCCCAGCTGTGACATTCCCAGCTCTAAGGCCCCTCCCAGCCCTAGCATCCCCTGTTCTAAGGCTCCTCCCAGCTCTGACATTTTCTGCTCTAAGGCCCCTCCCAGTTCCCAGCCCAGCTTCAGTGTCTCTTCAGCACGGAGGTAACTAATGGGTGCCTCCTGGGCACCACCCATCCAATGGCTTGGCCCTGTCTGGGCACCATGTATGTTTCATCATCCACTCAGGGTTTCCTCTGTGGATGGCTAAGCAGCTCTTCTTGGATGGACAGAGGCTCCCCTGGATGGCCAGAGAGCTGGCCTGCTTCTCTAAAGGCTCCATTGATAGGGAATTTGTCTTTGGCTCAGACCCTGTCTGAGAACTTAGGTAGGCACAGGCCTCCCAGTTTTATGGCCAACTTCACATATTAGTCCTTAGGGGATTATCAAACAAGGTCATCTGTCCATAGAATTATCACCGATGCCCCCATGAAGGCAACCCAAGCCAGCAGAGCTCAGACATGCGGAGAAAGCAGGACATGTTTTAGAGCCCCAGAACATGGATCCTTCTGCTCCACTGCTGAGGGCTGGGCCTGGCTGATGTGGTACAGACACTGACACCCCCACTACTCCCCTGCCAGCTGGGGACCCCAGAATTTAGTATCTGGCACTTAGGGCTGTAAGACCATTTTGACAACCAAGGCCACTGGACTTCTAATTCCCCAGCCCCTAGGCAGAGGGAGGAGGGCATGCTACCCTCACCACAGTATCCTCTAGACTGAGGGCCCTTATGGCTGTGGGCTCGCCTCCCCTGTTCTGGTTACAGACTTCCTCAAACCTTTCCTTTTATATCGGGCTTAAAGCAAAGTATCAGAAAACTTCAGTTATGCTAAGAATACACAGCTCCCAACTAAGGAACTTCCCTGGAAATTCCCAGGGCTGCCAGGCCCATTCACCTCATCAGCTGGACAAGGCAGGGCTTCTCATTAAGCAGGGCAGCTTACTCATTGGAAGATCCTCTTGGTCTTTGCTCTCAGCCAGGCTCCTAGAAAAGCCAGGAGTCTCCTAGGACAACTTCCAGCTTCCATGCCCCCAATTCCCAATGCTCAACACCAGAATGGGGTAACAGTAGGGGCAGGAATCCTTAATCCAGAAGGATCAACACTCTGACCAAGACACTTCACATGTGTGGGGGATCCTTATTATCTATATTGGGGGTGGGGAGAATCCTGGAGCACAAGGAAAGGGACCTAGAGGAGCATAAACTGAGGAACCCATCCCTCAGAATGTTGCCCCTCCCAGCCTCCAGGCCCCTGTGGAGCTCCTTCCCTCATCTTCTTAGGAAAAGTGACCACCCCACCCTGATGGCTGGGGCCCCTCAGCCCTGGACTGGATGCCCTGTCCAGCTCTAAATCCATTGTCCTGTGAACCCAACTTCCAAAAGGAGGGTGATAGTACAACTGATTTCCCCTCCTTGGCTGCTTTCCCCTCAGCACTCAATTCAGATCAACACAATTCAGTCATCACCTAGTGTGTGCAGGGGCCCATCTTATTCAATGTGAGGATGTAATAATGATGACTGTGACCTCGGGGAGCTCCCAGTTAAGTAGGAGAATGGATACCTGCCCTCGAGCCAAAGGAGGAACATGTTACAAGCCCTCTGCTGAGTCTTCCTTCCTTCCTTCCCAGCCTCAGAAGAGGTTGCCTGGAGGAGGCTGCCCAGGCCATGGAGCTAGGGTCAGGGCTGCATCCACAACTAAGATGCTTCTTCCTCCTCCATGACTCCAGAATCACAATCATTTTCCCAAAAGCAAATGGCTGCCTGGAAGTCTAAGTTTTATTCTTTGAGAGCAAATGATTTTAACGGTATTTTTTAAAAAGCCTCTGCAGGAACAGCAGAGATAGATTAAAGTCTTAAAGGGGGATGGGAAGTAAAGAAAAAAGACCTGAGAGAATCTACAGCTGTTGTCACATTTTCCAAGGGTCTGGGTTTGTTTTTGTAGCTTGAAAAGGCACATTTTTGGGAAATGGGATGATGCTCTTGGGCAGGGTGAGAACTAACATAAAAACTAAGCTCTCTCTGAAGGTTCCAGCTGGGAGCCCCCCCTCGCATGGGAGACTAGGGAGAACTGTTCTAATCCCCCCAGTCTAGCATGTGACATCACCTAAGATCAGAGCCCGTGGAGACCAGCTACTTTTACTCTCTCCTGCGGACATGGCTTTACTTTGTTTTGTTTTTTCATGAATGAAGAGACCAAGAGCCAGAGCAGGGCCCCACCCTCATCTGAGTAGCAGGAGTCAAAGGCAGGAATCCAGCCCAGGGCTTCTGACTCCAGATCCTGCCCACCCTGCCAAAGTGCAGAACATGTGCTCCTTGGAGGTCATCCATGGCCATAAATACAGTGCACAGGATGGACTTGACGTTCTTCACTGAAGGCTCTCCCCTGGTAACCCCACAGAGCATGGTTGGAGGTGACAGAATATCATGGCCACTCACATAAAAGGCCTGGGAAGGGCTGGGTGGATGTCTCTGCTCCTGATAAGCCCTGGGATTTGGGCAATCACTTCACTATCTCTGGGTGTCAGCTCCTCATCTGAAAATGGGTGGGTGGGGGAGTGGCAATCATCCTGGCATTACTCACCTTTAGGGCTGTGAGGGCACCCAATGACAAAACTGGGAATGACAGCCCTGATTTTGTTTACAAACACATTTGAGTACAGCACAAGTATCAGCTGTCATTATTTAGTTGCTAACATGGACAGGTGGTGACTTGCATTGTGAAGAGAAGAGACCTCAGACCACTCAGAAGTCACAAATCTAGCAGGGGACAAGTCCATCCCAATCTAGGCTGTGAGTAAGCCCTAAAATACAGATCCCTACTGTGTCTGGTCTCCTTTGCAGGGATGAGACCTAACAGGCTTCCACACAAGAACCACTGTCTAGGCCAGTGCAACACACACCTCTTAAGGTTCAACCCCAGGCTTGAAACAAGGGTCAAAGCACTTTTTCCCACTGCTGCCAAGGTCTGCCAAACATGCAGCCCTAGGGCTGGCCTCCAAGCTCTCTCCCTGGGCACTGGGGCCCCTGCTCCCTCTGTTCTCCTCCTCTCAGTCCACATCATTGCCTTCGTTTAAACAGATTTATTGCGGCATCATCTACATATCCCAATGTGTTAATTTCCACTCCCCCTCTGAGAGTCATTCCTTGTAACAAAAAAGGAAAAGAGAAAAAATATCTACTGTTCAGTAAACCAACCAACACAGTTAAAATGCCTAACATGATATGCTACATTCCAGAGCCATGGCCCCCCACCTTTGCACAGAGTAGGTGAGGCACACGCTCTCTTCCTTCTTTGCCCCCTTCCTCTTTAACCAGTAAGGCGAAAACAAGGCATGTCTTACTTAATGAGGGAAGTTCATCATGCTAGAAGAATGCATCATCAGAAGCTTCTGAGCCCTCTACAGACTCTTGCCTCATTGCACCTCACAATCGGCCGATGAACGAGCTTGTCAGATTTCACAAAAAAGAAAGTCAAAGGGAGAGGGGAGAGAACATTCGCAAAGGTCACAGTTTCCAAGTATCAGTCAGTATTGCAATCCAAGTTTTCCCAGTTGCAAGTCAGATAGCCTTTCTACCAGTCAGCTGTCATCAACAAGTGTTTATTAAGTACCTACTAGGTGCCAGAGGCAGCTAGACAGTGAAGCAAACCAAGTGCAAGGCTTGGGGTCAGAAACACCAGGAAGACCAGAGGTCAAATCTGGCCTCAGACACTCACCAGCTGTGTGACCCTGGACAAGCCCTTCACCCTGTTTGCCTCAGTTTCCTCATCTGTAAAGCGAGCTGGAGAAAGAAATGGTAAAACCCTCCTGTATCTTTGCCAAGAAAAGCAAATTGGATTGCAAGAAGTCACACATAACCAAATAGCAATGAAATGTGCCAGGCATTGTGCTAATCCATGGCTGAATGAAGAAAGGCTCCTCTGGGAGCTCACATTCTAATGGGATAGAGAGCATTTCTGGCAAAGCCTTGATTTCTGCCCTCATTTAATCCTCACACCAACCCTCAGAGATAAATGAGATTATCGAGCTCATTTACTAGCTGACATAGGAGCCCTGACTCGCATAAGTGAGTCTGAAGTGAGATTAGAACTCAGGTCATTTTTCCGTTTGTCACATACATCCCTTTCTCTCCTCTGACGCTGCCCCCACCCTGGTGCAGGCATTCATTGCCTCACACCTGGCCTAGCCTGCCAGGGTGGGTGTGAGGTACTGCCTGCCCATCCTCCATTCAGCCCAGATAGGCCCATGACATGACCTTTTCAATCACCTCCAGGACCAAACACAAAGCCCCTCCCAGCCTGCCTCTCCTGCCTTCCTTGTCCCCACTGTCCTTGCTGAGCCTCATCCCAAACACCATCTCTCCAGACTCTGGCTGTCCATCCACCCCACCCCACCCCCACCTGAAATGCCTTCCCTCCTCATCTTCACCTCCTGCCTTCCCTGAAGTCCTGGCTAAAACCTTGCCCTCTCCAGGAGGCCTTTCCCAAGCCCTCTGAATTCTAAGTCCTTCCCTTTGTTAAGTGTTTCCTGTTCATCTTGTATCTAGTTTGTTTGTATATTTATTATTTATGTTGTATCTAGACTTTTGCCCTTTTTTGTATCCCCAGCACATAGCACATTGCCTGGAATACAGTAGGCACTTAAAAAATGTTTGTTGACTGCCTGCCTGATTGGTTGATGTGACCCTAGGTCTGCTAAATCAATACATCGATAGACACAGGTAATTTGCATCTATCTTAATAAACACATGCTGTGAAGAGTCCAGAGTCTTATGGGGGTGAGCCCTGCTTCTTCTGGCTGCTTGCCATGGGCCAGTCTTGTCCATATCCATCCCTAAATCCTTCACAGGAAAAAAGCTGCTCTTTATACAACTAAGTCATTTACAATTTACAAAGTATTTACAGGACTGATCTCATCAAATCATTCCCAAGTCCCAGTAAGGTTGGTAGAGCAGGGATCAGGGATTATCCTTCCCTTTCCCATGGGCTGGGGGCCTTATTTTGACCCTATAGAGCTCCAGGATGCTGAGGGACTTCTCACTGGTCTCTTGTACTGGGTCCTCTTTCTTCTCAACCCCTTAAATGTGGGTCCAGAGCCCCTCCCTTTCTATACTCTCTCCCTTGAGGATCCCCTTCTCAATGACCTCAGGCACCACATCTACCAAGGTGACATCTAAATCTCTGTTCAACCCCCAAATCTCCCCACCTCCGCACATTCAAATCTTCAGGTCCCCTTCCCTTGAACATTGTACCAGCGTCTTCAACTTAATATGTCCAAGGTTGGATTTATCAGGCTTTCTCCACCCAACCCTTTCTCTAGTAACTCCGTTCCTGTTAAAATGGGTGCCCACTTCCCTTTCTCCTAAACTTGAGCCTCAGGGTCCTCTTTGACCCTTTCCCCTCCTTCATCCCACACATTCCAGTCACTCTTCCAGTTTAACTGTTCCTACCCCCACACTATCTCATTTGGCTCCTCCTTGCCCCAGCTAAGGAGTACACACTGGATCTGGTAGGATTCGTGTGACTTAAAGCTGAAAGGAACCTTAGAGACCATCTACTCCCAATCCACCATTCCATGGAAGAGGAAACACATCTTTTAACTCCAAATAAAACATCCCTTCCACTGCCCCCACACTGCCCCACACTGCCTCCTAATGGCCTTCTCCCATAGACTATTGTAATCACCTCTTTGGGAGTCTTTCAGCCTCCAAGGCTCCCTTCATGCTCCTGGAACCCTCCTTGGACCCCATCATTCCAGCTGGGGCTCTCAATGTCTCCAATATCCTATAGTCTGGATCCTCCTCAGCTCTGACTTTCCATGCTCCATGTTCAAGTCCTTCCAGAGGAAGCCTGGCATCATAGAGAACTGAAACTAGAGGCAGGAGACAGACTCCCCGTCTGATCCTCAGTTTAAAATGAGGAGGTTGGGTCACATGATCTCTAGGCTCCTTTCCTAGGATCAAAATTCCAAGTCCCTCTCACCTCTTCCATTCTGTGTTCTGCATTCCTTCTCAGGATTATTTTAAGCTTTATGTTCTAAGCTCCTTCTCAGCTCAGACATTCTCTGTTCCCTTCCAAGCTCAGACATTCCCTATTCTAAGTTCTCTCCCAGCTCCAGTATTCTATGATCATCAAATTCAGCAAGAGAGGAGATTCTACCATGGGCAATTAAAACAAATTACAGCTAATTTCAAATAAAGTCACTGACAGATTTGCTTCCTCCTCAGACCTTGAGATTTTTTAATAATAAACACTAATTTAGACAATCTAACTTCAAATGGGCTAACTGTTGATGTTCTCTCCTCCTTGCCTGATTTCATCATCATTCTCCCCAACAGGGTCCCCATAGTATTTGATCCTATATGGGGGGTCGGGGTCCCGCCTATCAGAGGAGCTGGCTAAGGGTTTCCACCACCACCTCAGATCTTCCAGTGATGGTAGTTGACCCATCTACTGCCCTATGCTCATAGTGAATGAAACTAGCAGGTCTTTCATAAAAAGGGAGAGAGAGAAGGAGGAAGGAAGGAAGGAAAGAAGGAAGGAAGGAAGGAAGGAAGGAAGGAAGGAAGGAAGGAAGGAAGGAAGGAAGGAAGGAAGGAAGGAAGGAAGGAAGGAAGGAAGGAAGGAA
>CM053623.1:227144537-227166546 GCA_028646595.1 Phalanger gymnotis
CATGTCACTTCCTTCTGTTTGCTTCAGTATCCTCAATTACAACCTACAAAATGGGCTAAAAAATACACTCATATCCCAGAGTTATTGTGAGGATCAAATGGGATAATATTTGTAAAAAAAAGTGCTTAATACAGCACCGGGCACATAGTCGACACTATATCAATGCTTAATCCCTTCCCTAGAAAGGCCTGGCTCATTGTACATTTTTGCTGCCTATCTTGTACAGATAGTGTGTGTGTGCGTGTGTGTGTGTGTGTGTGTGTGTGTGTGTGTCTGTGTGTGTATGTCTGTGTGTGTATGTCTGTGTGCATGTAAGTTCTACAGGTTATCTATTGCATATGTCATAATCTAGACAAAAGGTATTCCTTATCCACATAGTTTTTATTGTGTGGATGGTCAGACCCATCTCTTTTGAGAGGTTATAGATCTCTTCCACAAGAATCTACAGTGTTCTGGGAGTTAATGCAAACAGTACAATGTCACCTGCAATGAGGAGTTCCTGGAGGACTTCATCATCCACACAAAATCTCTTGTCAGCTTGGGATCTATGTTGGATCGCTGGATGAAAATGGTGAACATGTTTGGCCAGGACACAGCTCCATTTTTTGCCTCAGGTAACATTTGTGATCAGAAAATCATCAAACAAGATTGTCTCAGTATTTCTCTCTTTTTAGACTCAGGAATAATTTTTAGGTATGGATAGGAGACACCTTGTTGGAAGAGAGTTTTCCAATGAGCATTTTGCTTTACTGAATCAAATATGTTTTTAAATAATGAACAAACAATACAGTGTGAATGATTCTCATGAAAACTTCATATGGAAGGAAAAGTGGGCTGGCAGCTGTTGGTGTGCTTTAGATCACTGTTTCTCCCTATTGCTGAGCTCTGCATTTTTTTCCATGCCTCTGGAAAGCCTTTTCCATGCTCCTCATTGTATTCTGCCACCCTTCTCCAGAGGACTTTACAAATGAGTTTAAAGCCTAAACTTTGTTGTCTTTGGTCATCATTTCTCTCAGCTTGAGCAAATATTTGCTGACCAGGATGTCTGTAGACTTCTCTTTTTGAGATTCTTTTTGGCCTCATTGATTTACAATGGTTAAGCAAATGAAAGAAATCACTGTAGTCCGTGACTATGTCCATTTTGTTCTTAATATACCTCAGGCTTATCTATAAATGAGCCTCTTCCTTTCAACTGTTGGAACTGACTCGGGAATAAGGAATAGAATTTCTAAACAGAGACAAAGAGTCAATTTAGAAATTCTACTCCTTACTCCCAAGTCAGTTCCACATGGTTACAATGAGCAGGTAGCAGATCTTGAGCTCAAACCTTAGGCTGGTTGGGATGCTAATCATCTGGAAGGATGGTATTTTCACCACACCGTACTGAGCTTTATTTTCAAATTCTGAGAGAAGTTTCCAGTCCACAAATAGAACAGAAACTCAGTTATCCAGTGGAGCAAAATGAGGGGGGAAGTTAGGTCATCACAGTTTAAGGCTCCTCCCTGCTCTGCCATCCCCTGTTCTAAGCTCTCTCCCAGATCTAGCATTCCCTGTTCTAAGGCCCCTCCCAGCTCTGACATTCCATGTTCCAAGAGTTCTCCCAGCTCTGACATCCCCTGTTCTAAGAGCTCTCCCAGCTCTGATGTTCCATATTTCAAGAGTTCTCCCAGTTCTGATATTCCCTGTTCTAAGAGCTCTCCCAGCTCTGATGTTCTATGTTCCAAGAGTTCCCCCAGCTCTGACTTTCCCTGTTCTAAGAGCTCTCCCAGCTCTGACATTCCATGTTCTAAGAGCTCTCCCAGTTCTGATTTTCCCTGTTCTAAGAGCTCTCCCAGCTCTGAAGTTCCACATTCCAAGAGATCTCCCAGCTCTGACATTCTCTTCCCTGAGCTCCCTCCCAGCTCTAACATTCCCTATTCTAAGAGATCTCCAGCTCTGACATTCTCTGCTCTAAGATCCCTCTAAGCTCTGACTTTCTATGATTTCAATTTGTATCATATTTATGCTGTGACACTTCTTTAGTAACTACAAGCTCATTCCAAACTCCAACTTTCCCTCTCAGAATCCCCCAAACACTAAGACACCAACTCACAGCAGATCCAAAAATAACCAAGTGAGTGCACACTTCTGTTCTGAAGGAACTGGGGAGAAACTCAAAGTAAAGGAAAATGGACCTTGTCCAAATGGCCCCAAATGAAAATAGAGTTGTTCTATTTGTGGCTCCGAAGGCCTCCAAGCTGCTGCTTTTCTCTCTTCCTTCTTTAAATTGCACTTTAAGGGCCCTGGGAAGCATCTGAGCCTCGTTCAGGAGCCACTGGCTGGAAATAAACATTTGCGTGGGTTGTCATGTTACCTAGTTGATGTAACTCAGAAACAAATTTCCCATTGGTGGGATCCCAGCTGATTGGTGCATTTGAAGGTAGTGTGTGCTTCTGCTCATGAGAGGCAGGTAGTTGAGCCTAGACAGAGGACTAGGCCACACAGCCCTCTTGGCAGCCAGTGGAAGGTAAAGAGTACTAGACTAAGGTCTGAAAGACTTGGGTTCCAGCTTGAACTCTCCCACAATTCACTGGGGAACTGCAGACAAGTCATTTAACCCTTCTGAGCCTCAGGTTTCTCATCTGTCAAGTTGGGATAATACCTATCTTCCCTCCCTTACAGGATTGTTATGAGGATTTATTCATTCATTCATTCTTGTGGAAACCACTTTGTGAACCATAAAATGCTATGTAAACATGCCAATGTAAGTTCATTCACTTTCCCTCCTGTGCCTCATCTTCCTCATCTTTGTAATGGGGATAATAATACTTGTGCCGTGAGGCATACAGTGGCATTTGCTCTTCAGATATTGTCATATCATGCCTCCCCTCCCATGTTGGGGCTCTATACTGCTCCCAATTGCAGAGAGCTCTCTGTGACTAGCCCAGTGCTGACCTACACTCTGCTTCTTCCCAGCCAAATTCAGGCCATGCACAGTAATCACTTAATAAATGCTCACTTTTCCATTCACTCATAGAGAAAGTATAGCAAACCATTTTGTGAACTACAAAGTACCATGCTAATATGACATCATTTGGAATTACAACTAATACAAGAATTTGGGGGGACTTCAGACCTGTGATTTCATTGGTGTGGGGAACTCTGAGTGCGTAGACACCTTCTACCAATGCAAATCAGCAATGGGGTTAGAAATTTGCTGGGGATGCTGAGAAGGGAAATGAACTGGCCAGTGTCACAGACTGGGTCAGAGATGGAACCTGAACCCAGGTTTTCCTGACCTCCTGGCATGTTTTCTAACCACCACAATGCCCTGCCTCTCTTTATAATGATGTAAGTATTATTAACGTAGATTATTCATAATAAATTTGGTAATATTATTAATAAATATTATGATATATATATTTTATATAATACATAACATTATATTAGGTTTTACAACACATTTGCCTCAGTCATTCTGTGAGATCAACAGTACAAATACCATAATAACAATGAGATACACATCGTACATACAAGTACACATGTATACACACACATATACATATGTATGTAATCACTTTGAGATTTACAAAGTTCTTTCCTCCTTCTACTCCTTTCCCTCCTTCTCTTCCCTTCCTCCTGCCTGTTTCATTCCCTTACCTAAAGAAGCAGATGATACAGGTAGAGAAGACTCTGCATCAGAAAGGAGAGTCATGAACCCTTAGTCATAATTAGAGTTTGAAAATTCAGTGCCAGGAAGCATGGGCCTTCAACACACAGTGTTCAATGAGAATGTCATCAACAAGAAAGCTCAAAGAGCTGTAAAACACACAATTAATTATGCTGATCAAAGCCCCTCCAGGAGGGGTCGGCAGGAGGGACTGCAGTGTAATGAAAACATTTATCTGTCAAGGCACCACAAATAATTCCTGAAGAGAAGCTGGAAGAAACACTTCTATGCTAATGTTAGGATAAAGGCAACCTTCCTAGAAGACTCTGAGCACCTCCAGCAATACAATACTTCATAAGTCCAACCGAAGAGGAGTTGGACCCTAGCAAAGCTTCCCCTCTAAGCATGACTAAGTAGGAGCAAAGTTGGTGCTTAATAGAAGATTTGCAAATAAGAAAAAAAGCACAAGAAAAGCACTGAGGAGTCAAGGGAAAAGAGTTATCTTAACTATTGTCTTTCCTTGGATGGGATGTTTTATTTCATTTGAATCTTACAATAACCAACTTAGGAGGGTGGCATTATCACCCCCATTTTACAGGTGAGAAAACTAAGGTTCAGAGAATTTAAATGACTTGTCCAGGGTCATACATAAATGTCAGAGATAAATCCAAGTCTTCCTCACTCTGATTCTAGCACCCTACTCTATGACAGATTACCTTTTAAAACCCAAGCAGATGTCTAAAGAAAAGACTGTCTAGAGAGTTGACCCCCATTTTAATTCATCTGGCATTGGCTCAAGTAGTTCAGGACCAGGGACCATTTCCCATCAGCCCTATATTCACACTCAGATTAGTAAGAGTACACGAAGAACTCCATTTTCTCAGTCATGTAGTATCTGGGACACACCGAATTTGAATCAATACCAGCATCTTTAAACAATTATCAGGCATTCACAATGGAAGACAGGTTCAGACAATAGACACTACAGGAACAGGGTACATCAAGCACATCCTCATACTTATGGAGAGAAGGGGAAGAAGGGCAAAAATAATCAGAGTGGGTTCAGCATCCCTTGCTGAGTGCCATCCATAGCCAGTGCCAGTCTACACTGCCACTGCAGCCCTATTGAGAGGCAACTAGCACGATGGATAGAATGCTAAACCTGGATTCACGAACTCCTGAGTTCAAATCCTATTTCAGACTAACTGGGTTATCATGGACAAATCATTTAACCTCTCTAAGCCTCAGTTTCTTAGTCTGTAAAATGATGAGGCTGGACAAGATAATCTCTAAGGTGCCATCCAGTTCAAAATCTAAGATCCTCTGAAAATCAGAGCACCCCCATTTGTATCTTGACTCCATCACTCACTGAAAAAAGTCACTTAAACTCTCTGAGCTTTGGCTTCGCCAACGGTAAAATGGGGATGATAACACAATACTTACCGTACCAACCTCACAATGAGAAAACAGCCTAAAAGCCCTTTGCAACTTTTAAAGCTCTACAAAGATGTCAGCATTCATCCTCATTTTAGCTTCCTTGCCCAAATGTCAATGCTTTCAGAGCTCAGCTGAATCCCAGCTATGACCAGCTCTGGGGCTGAGGCCACCCCCTGTGGTTCAGCACAATGGCCAGCTCCCTTTCTGAAGGAATTGGGCTGGCTCTGGGTTCAGCACCACGGCCAGCTCTCCCACCGTGGCTCCTGAAGAGGTTCCCTGTGGCTGACTGACATCAGCAAGGTCCCTAGTAAGCTGATTCCCTTCATTGGTAGCCAGGCATCACAAGAGTGCTGCCTTAGATGAGGGCCTCCAGCCCTGGTGTCGTGACATCTCAGTATCATCAACCGTGTCAAGATGTGTTTCGCACTTACAGGATGACCTTAGGCAGGCTAACCCTAACCTGTTTCCTCACCAGCCAAATAAATCAGCTGTGGCAAGAACAACATTTTATATACTTTAAATTGCTTGTAGACATGAGAATTTGCTGTGTTCCAAGTCTGTTCCAGCTCTCACATTCTCTATCAACCAATCAATAAACATGAATTAAATGTTTACCATGTACCAGGCACTGTGCTAAGTTCTGAGGATGCAAATAAAAACAAAGATAGTTCCTGCCCTCAAGAAGCTTCCAATCTAATAAATCTCTAAGTTTATGAGTCTGTCTGTAGCCTTTTCATTGTAGGAAAGGGAATAAAACAGGAAAAAAGAGCAAAAATGACCATTATTCTAGCTTGTTAGATAACTTACTCCTTCTCGAAACCACTCTAGATCCAAGAAGGTAGCACCCTTGGACTGGCCAAGCCAGGTTCCACTGGATGAGGCATTGCATCCAGGCCATCCATCAGTCCAACCAAATGTATCTCTTGGGCTGGAATCCTCACCATGCTGTTTATTCCCCAGATACCTACTAACCAACTACTCCAAGGGAGGTGTGGTAAATACATGTATCAAAGGAAGTTGCAGTGCTTCCCTTCACAAAGCCCACAGTAGGTGTGCAGGATACAAGGCACCAGCATGGATAATGATATAGCTCTACAAAGTCTCTAAATGATTCTTTGCAAATTCAGTGTCTGGAAAAATGACACAAGAAGGTAAACTGAAGGCCACAGGAAGGTCACAAAGATGGACAGTGAGACCTGGCTGTTCCAGCAGGGTTTGGCTAGAATGCATAATGACCAGAGTACTGATCAACAGTGGTCAGGGTGACATTATCCAGGGCCAGCCTGTGAGATCAGGCAGAATAGGAAAGTCCCAGGAGGTGAGCCCAACATGCTGAGAGAGTAAGAGTCATGGCTCTGTCATCAGCTTTCTATGTGACATTCTATGGAAAGTCACATATACTCTCTGAGTCTCTGCTCCCTTTTCTGTAAAATAATAGTAAAAATTCCTGTCCTTCCAATTTCATGAGGCTGCTTTGAGGATCCAATGACATCAGGGGTGTGACAGTGTCTGGAGAGCCGCAGGGTTCTATCTACAATCAAGGCTTCACTTTGATCACCATTCCTAGGGGGTCCAAATTTTCTCTCTAATGACAGTCCATAGGGGCATCAGGCACAAGTTTGTATGTTTCCCTCCAGTAACACCAAGGGAAGTAGTACACACACACACACAAACACCAATGGGACATACATGTTGGGCAAATGGCAAAAGTTTTAGACTTGGAATTCAAAGCAACAGAGGTCTTCTCTGAGCCATGGCTTCTAGCTCTTGAGACACTATCGACCATGATTTATAGTCTTTACTGTCTCTATCTCACAGGGTGATTGTTGAAAGTAATGTGTTAACTAAAAAGTGCCATAGAAATGTGACTCATCACTATGATTCATAATTAATTAATAAATCCCACTAAATAGCCAACTCAGGCCCTGGGTCCAACAGGTTATCTGCCTTCAGATCTCTTGGTACAGTGAAAGGAATGCTGGACATGGAGTCAGAGGGGACAGGCCTGTGGTTTCACTGGCCTAGGAAAGTCCCCAGGGAGGGAACTCCCTGTACCAAAGCGAGTCAGCATCCGAACCATCTAGTCTTCAGGAAGTGGTTAGAACACTAAGACACATAATTTGGCCAGGGTAACTCAGCCACTAGTTGGTCCCAGGCCTTCCTGACTCTAGGGAGGCTGGGTCTGTAGCCACTAGGCAACACTACTACCTAGAAGACTTTGATTCACACCACAGCCCTGAGTACAGGGCTCTTCAGTCCCAATTCCAACATTTGGTAACCAAGTGCCTTATGCAAGTCTGTTTCCCACAAGCTTCCTCACCTGTAAGGGCTACAGACAGCTGAGTTTTTATTTCTCTGATATTCAACATTTGAGGCCTTCAAAATGATGGACTGGCGAAAAGGGGGATCTAGAGGTAGGGCAGTCCTTGAAGATGTGGAGTCCTAGGATCCCAGGACCCTAAATGTGCATGCCAGAAGGGGCCTCAGGGGCCAGCCAATCCAACCTCTTATTTTACAGTCAAGGACACAAGGGCCCAAAGAGGAGAGGTGTCTTGCCTTCACAAGGTCTCCCAGTCAAGTAAGTGGTAGGGCCTTGGGGTGGGGAGGCTTGAAAGTGGGTCCTCTAATTACAAAGCAGCCTTCTTTGCATGACACCTCACGATTTTGCACCACATGGGCCTGGCCTGCTCCTGGGTAATGTGAACAGACACCAAACATTCTGTCCTTTCCCCTGAGGTATTTTTAGAAAGAACAGTACTTCTTACTGGAAACAGAATGTGGTGAAAATAAGCTTCAGATTTTCAGTTCAGTGCACTCAGGGAAGAAGGGGGGAAAGCCTTGTGGGCTGGATTTAGCAGCAGCCACGTCTTGGTGGGGGCTTCACTGAGATCTTTCTCTTCCATTCTCAGAGCAGATTGATGGAGCCTTTTCTCCTGGCAGACTTATGGGGATGGCACCTGGCCCTCCCATTCTCAGTAGAATCGCCAAGAACTGGAACCAAGAGCACTTCTCCAAAGGCCTTTGGTGAGGAAAGTGGGTTGCCGAGCTACAGAACAAAAGGACAATGCAGCGATCAATATGTTAATTAAAAGACTTCTTTCTGAGGAGCATCGGAAAGTGATGACAGCCAAGGCCACCCATTCTGTCCTCAGCCCTCCGAGACTCAAAAGGGCGAGCTCATGAGCTCGTGGCTGGGGAACATTTCCACTGCTGTCTCCTGGCAAGCTGCCCTGGCCTTCACATTCCCCCTCTCCCTTTTCTGCCTCTCAGCCCACTCACCTCCCCCTCTCCCCATTTAGCCACAAAGAACTGAAAACTTGTCTTTGTGGTAAGAACGACATGTGGTTAAAGACAGTGTGTGGCAGTCCAGGGCTTCGAGCTTGCCCTTCCAGAGGCAGTGTGGGGCAGAAGAAAGCTGGAGTCAAAGTGCCCAGGTTCAAGGTCCAGCTCCACCACTTCCACCCAGCCACAGGATGCTGGGCAGGTCCTACTGTGTCAAAGCTCAGCTTCCGCCCTTGGAGACAGTATCGGACAGCAGGTCCCTCCCAGAGCCGGTGTGAAGATCACATTGGATGATAAATGTAAAACCCATGGCAGTATGCTCCTTGTTGTTGCTGCCAATGCTGCTGTTATTCTTCCCCCACCCCACCCCACTCACTGCCCTGTGTAAGCTTGGGCCAGGCATTCACTCCCTGGGCTTCGGTTTGCTTCTAAGTTATATCTAAGGTCCCTTTCAGCTCTCTGGAATCATCAGCATCAACAGAGGAGCAAGAAATAGAGGTCATCATCGATGGCATTGCAGCAGAATGGGGATGACAAAGTCAGCACTACCCACTGCTGGGTGGCAGCCAAGGCATGGGGCAAGCTGCCTGCCTGCAAGAGGGAGTGTGGAGTAGTGGATGGAGCACTCTCTTCAGAGCCAGGAAGTCCTGGGTTTGAGTCCCACCTTGGATCCACCATGTCTGTGACTGGTCAAGTCACTCACTTCTCTTGACTCCTGCAGAGCAGGTGCCAGCCTGCACTAGTAGAGGGAGTTTCCTTCTCCAGGAGTTCCCTTTATGAATGAAGTCTCTCTGCTGTATCCTCACCCACTGCCCAGTAGTCCTGAGAAGGCTGTGCTTAGCTAACCTCAGACTATCATAGGAAATGGAGTAGTAATTTGTGTGTCCAACAAAATCCCTTTGAAATTAGAAGAGGCTGGGGAGCTCTACCCAGGTCAAACCAGGTGGGAAGCATTGCAATCTATTTGGGCTACCACCTTTTGGGCAATGGCCTTCCCAAGTGGGAGTAGGTGGGTCCCCATGAGAATTGCCAGGCTGGTGAAATGACCACAGAGTGCACCTAGGGACAGACTTTAGAAGACAGTTAATCTAACCCCTTCATTTTATAGAGTGGTAAACTGAGGCCCAAAAGGGGAAGTGACTAGCCCGAGGCCACACAAACAGGAAGTGAAGGAGCTCAGCTGCAAACCCAAGTTCTGGGAATCCAAGTTCAATTTCCCTTCTTTTTGGTCTTTAAAATTTTCTGGATAGTTTTTGTTTTAATATCACTTTCATTGCCAAAGAGATCACTTCTTCTCCCTCTCCAAGGAGCCATTCCTTGTAACAAAAATGAAGTAGAAAATGGAGGGGAAAGGCAGTTCAGCCAGCCAAGCCATACATCCACATTGTGACAAAGTATGCTCTGCTCTTTCCCCATAGCCCCCACCTCCACAAAGAAGGGAAGGAGATTGCCCACCTTCTTTAGCACTGAGCTGGGCCATTACACAGAGTTTTGTTTCTCCTTTGTTCTTTCCACTGCCATGTGGTAGCCACTCTTTCCAGCATTGTCCTGGTTCTGTATCTCAGCTGCTGAATGAAGGCGTGAGCTCCAAGATTCTCTGACAATTCCTGGGCTATAGACAGCACGTCAGGAGGGAGAGGAGGCTTCTGCTGAGCTGGAACATTCTTCTGGAATGTCAGCTTCCTGAGAGCAGCCACTTCTGTGTCCCCAGTGCCTGGCACATGACAAAATAAATGCTCGGTGCAACACATATCGTGCACCCATTTGGTCCTTCTTCCCCTGGGGATATTGAGCTGAGTGAGAATAGGGCTGGCCCAGAAGAAGAGGGATTAAACTTGTCTAGCTCGACCCTGAATGACAGAACTAAGCAGGAGCATTGGATGCAATTTGTAGAAAGCATATTTCTGTTCAACTTAAGGTAAAGCAATGAAATTGGCTGCCTCAGCAGTTAGTGAAACTCCTAGTACTGGAGGTGTTTGAGTAAATAGTTGTCAGGAAGGCAGCAAATATGGGGGTTCAAGTTTTAGGGGAGGCTTGCCATGGAGGACTCTTTCAGCCCTAAGAGCCCATGATTCAGCGACAACATTGGGGTAGAATGTCTTGATTTCTCAGGTCCATTTTAGTTAGGCATGAAGCAAAATACATTTTGAATTCTATTCCAAGCTTGCTGGTCACGATGCCCTGCTTCCCAACAGTTAAATTACCACACATGACACAGAGGGACACACACACACACACACACACACACACACACACACTTGACTGAATCATTTTCTGTCTCAGGGTCTCAGTGACATTGCACAGAGAGCACTCATGCTTTAGCAGAGGCCACCAAAGGAGGAAACAAGAAACCCAAAGGCACAATTCTGAGCTGTGTGACTGGCTGGGCAGCCCTTCCCTGATGGTCATCCTGGGCCCTCTGCATCTCCCCAGAGCCTCAGGGTAGGGTGGACAGCAGGACACCTGGCAGCCCTGTCTCATCATTGACAAGTAAAGGAACTCTGATTCTGTAGCCCTGGACCTGGGTTCAAATTCCTGCTCTGTCATGGATGGCCTGGATAATCTTGTGCAAGTCACAATTTCTGAGTCTCAGTTTTCTTATCTGTAAAATGAAAGGGATGGACTGAATGGTTTCTTAGGTCCCTCCCAACTCTAGGACAATGACACTGTGACTTGGCCAAGGTCACATTGTTATTTAATGGAATAGCCAGCACTGAAATGTGGGTCCCTAGCTCCCAGGTTGGACCTCTTTTCCCTTTCCACCAGTGTTTGGCCTATAATAAGCACTTGGTAAATACTTTTCATTCATTTGTTCATCCATCCATCCATCTATTCATCCATGAACCCATCCAACCATCCATCCATCCATTTATCCATCCAACTATTCATTCATTCATTCATCCATCCATCCATCCATCCATCCATCCATCCATCCATCCATCCATATGTCCATTCATCTATTGATCTATCGATCCATTGATCCATCCATCCAACCATCCATCCATCTAACCATCCATCCACCCATTTATCCATCCAACTATCCATTCATTCATCCATCCATTCACCCATCTGTCCATCCATAGATCCATTCATCCATCTATCCACTCATCCAACCAGTCCTCCATCCATCCACCCAGCCAGCCAGCCATCCTTCCATTTGTTTCATCCTTTACTCCACATTGTCACTCAAACAAGGCATGGTAGATGTTATGAATAGAGTGAGTCCTGGGGCAGTAGAAAGAGGGCCAAACCTGGTCTTTGAGGACCTCAGTTCAGATCCCAACTTGGCCACTTACTAGCTACATGACCTTGGGCCTAAAATGAGCCAGTTGAGGTAGCTAGGTGGTTTAGTGTATAATGTTGGACCTGGGATCAGGAATTCTTGACCTCAAATTCTTGACCTCAAATCTAGCATTGGACACTTGCTAACAAGTCACTTAACTTGTCTGACTCAGTTACCTTGGCTATAAAATAGGGATAATAATAGCACCTACCTCCTAGGGTTGTTGTAATGATTGGATGAGAGAAGCAAGCTTTAAAGTGCTGTTGTTAGCAAGATATTACATAAACCATTCAATCAATTAACAAACATTTAAGAGCCTACTATGTGCCAGGCAGTGTGCTAAGTGATGGAGATAGTGATAAAATCTTTCAATGTAGACACAAATACAGATGAAATCCTACTTATTTGAGCAGCACCCTGGTGCTAGAGGGCAAAGATTCAAAGAGGCAGTGATGAGAAGGGAGGGCATTCCAGGCATGAGAGACAACCCAGGCAAAAGCATGGAGATCAGAGGAGGGTTATATATGAGGAACGGCAAAAATCTGTTTGACTGGAGTCCAGGGGTGGGGACCCTGCATCCTCAAGGCCACACATAGCCTTCTAGGTCCTTGGGTGTGGCCTTTTGACTGAGTCCAAGTTTGACAAAACAAATCCTTCTATTGAAGGGATTTGTTCTGTGAAATTTGGATTCAGTCAAAGGACCACACTTGAGGACCTAGAGGGCCACATGTGGCCTTGAGGCAGCAGAATCCCCACCCCTGGCTTAGACCATAGAGTGAATGATGAAGAGCGAGGTGTAATAAGGTTGGAAAGGTAGGATGGGGCCAATCCCTCCCTGCAAGCTCTAAGTAATAAGATCTATGACCTGAGAGAAGAGATAATTTAATTTTTGTCTTTGTAATCCAAATGACTTCCACCTGCTTGGGGTCTAGATCTCTAATTTCACCATTGGGGAATTTCTGGTAAGGGAACTCTCTCCCCCAATGCAGTTTCAGCAGCCAGACAGTGATGGATCTTAGAGGGTTGCCTGGGGCATCAAGAAGAGAGTAAGTGACCCACCCAGGGCCACTGGGCTAGCATGTGTCAGAAGCAGGACTTGAACCCAGATCTTCCTTCCTCCAAGGCCAACACTCTCTCTGATTTGCTGCCTCTGGCCTTGCATACAGCAACAATTAAGAGAAGTGGTAGAGAGCACTGAGGCTCAAAGAAAAGTGACTCCTTGTGGTCAAGGGGAGTGGAGCCCCAGGCTTGAAGCTTTCTTCTGTGTAGTCCATCCCACTGCCTTGTCTGAGGGCCATCACTTGTCAGCCTCCTCCACTCCCACCTCACCCCCAATACACACCAAAATCCAGGCTGCATTGATCACCACCTTCTCTCCCATTGGCACATTTACAGTTAACTTGTTTCATTTAGGACTGAATCAATATTTCTAATGATGCCAATTAGAGCCCTCAACATAAAGCAATGAGATAGAGAGGTGAAAGGGGAACATTAGAAGGTAATGGACCCTGGCTATGGCTGAGCACACACCTAAGATCAATAGCTACAGCTCATGTAAATAACGACAAAGAACATGATATGTGCAGAAAGTAACCAGCACCTCTCTGAGCTTTGGTTTCCTCATCTGTACAAGGAGGGTTGGGTTGGGCTTGGCCCAAACAATAACCAATGTCCCATTCAGCTCTAGATACTATGAGATGGACTGCTGGGATAGTTTGGGGAAACAGGCTCCTATAACGGGGGATGGCAAGCATCACTCAGTCCCCTCCAGTGGGCCAGGCCCTGCACTAAGCATTTGGCTTAGGACAGTGCGACAGCATGGGACCGTCTAAGCCCTGCAAGGGCTGAAGCCACCTCCCTCTTGCATTCATAGGCTTTTCAAAGGGCGTATCATGGTGGATTGATTAAATGAAAGGGAAGAGCACAGGTTTCAGAGGCAGAAATCCTGGTTCAAACCTTGGTCCTGCTCCTTACTCTCTCAATGACCTTGCACAGGTACCAGTCTGTTCCTCTCCTTTCTGGTCCAATTTATAAAATGAAGGCCTTGACTGGGTCACCTTGAAAGTCATTGTCTATGTTGAGGTTTTTTTTTAACATCACTTCCCTCTATGGCCTAGAGGCAAAATTAGTCATTTTACCTTGATGAGCCTCCATTTGCCTGTCTGGGAAATGGGGATGCTGCTCCCTGCATCACCAGCTTCCTGAACTGATGGGGAAATTTCAAGTGCCTTAGAAATGGGGACTATCTCTGTTGTCATCACTGCTGAGACACGGGAAGCACCTGACTAAGGCATTACTGAGGCACACACAGAGAGGGTTTTGAGTCCAGCAGAGCCAGGGTCTTTTGTTTGCTGGCACTAATGGAAGAGATCTCCTGGATACTCCCACTTTTAACACCAGTCAATAAAGTATATAAGTTTTACCAAAGCTCAATTAATTGAGGTCAACGTGTGCTTTTCCAATGACCCACTGGCATTCTCTGATAAAAACTCAGATACGTTCTAACAGCAAGTGGCTGGATCACAAACCAATCCTGCCCAATACCAAGTAATTTTCCTAATGTAGGAGGCCCTAGCAACCCTGGAGAGAAGCTGGCAGACAGAGACAGCCTCGAGGAGTAGGCAGGGCTGGGGGTGGGGCTATAGTGCTGATCCCTCCTGGCACTGGCCAGCTCCATCGGAGATGGTGCTAAAAGTCGAGACTAAGGAGTTGGGAGGCCTGGAGGAGGAAAATCCCATTTCTGACACCGCTGGTGCGGCCTTGGGTGAGTCACAACCTCTCTGGACTTCAACTTTTTCATTTCTAAAAGAGGAGAATTGGATTCAATGGGCTCCTTTCCTCATAAGGGACCTCAGGTCACCTAATCCAACTTTTTAAGCAACGAATGCTCTCAATAAGCTCCCTGACAGGTGGTCCAGGAGAGCCCACTCCCTCACAAATCAACCCACTCCTTTGTGGGACAGCATGCATTTTAAGCAAGTTCTTTCTTATGCCAAGATAAAATGTGTTCCTGTAATTCCTATCCTCACTACTGATCCTCTGCCTTTTCCTCTACATTACCAGCAATTACACCTTCTTGTCTCCAGGCTAAAGGTCCCAGCCTCATGAACATCTAATTCCCAATCTTTCTGGCCACTTGGGTTTCTCTCCACTTGGGTTGTTCTCTCTTGGGTATCCTCTGATCTATCACTCTGAAAATAGGGTTCCCAGAACTGGACACAGAAGCCAGATGGTAAGTGATGGTAAGGGTAAGAGACTGGATGCCCTCCAAGGCCCTTCTCAAACTATGATTCGATGTGGCAAAACCAGGACAGAGACCATAGGGCCCAGCTCTCCTCTCCTTTATGACACTGAGCCCAAGATTCTGTGAGCCCTTAGATGCTATATCTCACTACTGACCCATACTACATATGAGTCATAGGACCAGAGATTTGGTACCATAAGCACCATAGGAATGACCTCCTCAGACTCACATTTCCAGTAAAAGTCAGGGTCCAGATTCAAATCCAGATTGCCCTGACTCCAGGTACAATGCTTTCTCCCCTTAAGTGCACTTTCTACCCTGGCTTTTCTTTTGTTATTAGTTAGCTCCATCCACTTCCCTGGATTCTTGGCATGTCAGAACTGGAAAGGGAGTTTAGAACAGGGAAGGTCAGAGCTGAGAGAGGCTTTAGTACATAGAAGTTCAAAGCTGGTGGGGGCTTTGGAACTAGAGATGTCAGAGCTGGGAAGGGCCTTAGCTATTATTTGGTCCAACTGCCTCATTTTACAGATGAAGAAAATCAGGCTCAGTATAGAGAAACATCTTTTCTGAGTACCTATGGATTACTGGAGCCTAAAACTGAGTACCTATATTACTGGAGCCAGCAAATGTCATCTAGTCCAATTATGTCATTAAACAGAGAAGAATATCAAAGGGGAGACTTACCCTTGGTCACACTGGGACTAGATTTCAGAGGAGGGATTTGAATGCAGATCTCTGGCCAGTACAGAACTTGAATCCAAGTCTTATTCCAAGACTTTCTTTCACTTTCTTTCTTTTCCTGCCTCTCTTTCTTTCCTCCTTCCATTCTCTTTCTCTCTTCCTTTCCTTCCTCCTTTCTCTCTTCCTTCCCTTCCTCCTTTCTCTTTCTTTATTCCTTTCTTCCATACTTTCTTTCCCCAAACCCCCTTTCCTCCTCCCTCTCCCTCCCTCCTCAGCATCCTCACATTTTCCAGCTGCACAATGCCCCAGTCAGTATCTCCTCCCTGTGACTAAAGAAGAGCCTCTTCCCCACAGTTCAGGTTTAGGAACAGTCCAGGCTCCTCCACACAAACAGGTCAAAGTCGTCCCTTCTTGACTCAGCATCTTCCTCCATTCTCCTCCACATCCTCTAGGACAAAGCCTCTCTTCTCTCTTCCCTTCTCCTATGGCCCCCTGGGCTCAGGTTTGTAATCTATAAGGCTTAGAATGTCAGCTGTGGGGGGAAAGGACTAAGAAATTATAGATCTCCAGGCTAGAGTAAAGAACTTTCAAGTTAAACCTTAATTCCTTTGACCTTGGTGACAGCCACAGAGAACAGAATGAGGAAAAACAGTCAACACAATTATCCCTGCCAGAAGAGACAGGGGCAAGAGCTGCCCAGAGAACTGGCAGGTACTTTACTGGAACCAGCTTCAGACTGGGTGAGTGCCATGTTCCCTTACAGACCTCATCTACTTAAAGACCTCAATCCCCTGCCCAGCTCTGCCCCAGAAACAAGCAGGGTAAACTTGAGCATGTACCTGCCTCCTTCCAGGCCTCGGTTTTTCCATCCATGAAATGAGTGAATTAGACTAGCTGATCTTTTATCCACCCGTACAATACAAGAATCCATAGAACATTAATTATAAAAGAATTATAGCTGGCTGGTGACTCACTCCAGAATCGCTTCTATCTGAGCCCCATCCAAAAAATGAAAATAATGAGATAAGAATGTAACTATTAATGTTGTTGAGTTGTCTCAGCCATGTCTGACT
Organism: Phalanger gymnotis; assembly: GCA_028646595.1. Taxonomy (NCBI): domain Eukaryota; kingdom Metazoa; phylum Chordata; class Mammalia; order Diprotodontia; family Phalangeridae; genus Phalanger; species Phalanger gymnotis. The sequence goes on from CM053623.1 coordinate 227,161,187, forward strand.
CTTTGTGACTCCATTTGGGGTTTTCTTAGCAGAGATACTGGAGTGGTTTGCCATTTCCTTCTACAGCTCATTTTACAGATGAGGAAACTGAGGCAGAGTGAAGTGACTTGCCCAGGGTCACACAGCTAAGAAGAGTCTGAGGCTGGTTTTGAGTTCATGAAGATGAGTCTTCCTAACTCCAGGCCCAGTGCTCTATCCACTGCAGCACCACCTAGCTGCCCCCATGACTTTTAACAGGAACTGACATTTCTTGGAGACATCAAGATTTGGAAAGCAGAGATTGTCTCCCCTGCTCTTCACGACCGTGCCGAGCTCTGGGTATTTTTATTCCGTTTTACAAATAAGGCAACTGAGCCTCATGGAGTTGATATGACATGGCCAGAATCACACAGCAGGGAAGTATCCCTTCGAGCTCTGGCAGGCCCTGACTCTATGATTCTGTGAACTCAGCTTTAAGCCTGTCTCAAATCTCTGCTTGATTTACTGAGAACTGCTGAAAAGGTGATTCTCAGTATCACCTCCTTTCCTTCCCTTTCTCTTACCAGGAAAAGGGGATCTTAGAAAAGAAGAAAAGTTAGATGTTTGGCTGATGAGAAGAACTCAGAAGGACACATGACAGCTCACAGAGCATTGAACTCACAAAACAGTAATAATGCCAGCTACCATTTATACAGCACTTAGTGTGTTCCAGGCACTGTGGCATTAGGGTTAGGGTTATTATCTCATTTGAGCCTCACAACAACCCTGGGAGGGAAGTGCTGTTATTATCCCCATTTTACAGATGAGGAAATTGAGAGGTGAAGTGGCTTGCCCAGGGTCACACAGTTAACAAGAGTGTGCAACTAGAATTGAACCCAGGGTTTCCTGACTCCAGGCCTGGCGCTCTAGCCATTGTGGTGCCACCTAGCTGCCTTGACACCAAACTATTCTTTTTCCTATTTGGGCATGGAGTGGAGGAGGAGAGGGAGGAGAGGGTGTGATTGCCTCAGAATGGGGAACTCATGGGATCATGCTGCATTGGATTATAGATCATAGACCTGGAAGGGAATGCAAAACCCATTGAGCCCAATCCCCTCCAAAGGTGAGGTGATACAGGCTTAGTGTGTCTACACAGGCAACGAGTTCACAAAGCAGGATTGGAACCCAGGGCCTTTGGCTCCAAACACAAGACTCTTTCAAGGGAAGGCTTTGTGTAAAAGTGAATCCATAGCTGAATGATAACAAATCCTGGGGGTCCTAAGAGAGGAAAGAGGAAGCCGCTGAGGCATACAGAGGCAGTGAATCTCCTATGGCTAAGTCTTCTGAGAGAACAAAGAACAGTGGAAACAGCCCTGCATTCAGAGTCAGGGGGCTGGATTCTAATCTGGCATGTGCCACTCAGGGAGCTGTGCGACCTCAAGAAAGTCCCTCTTCAGTAAAATGAAAGCATTGGATGAGATGAGTTTTTAGGTCTCCTCAAGCTTTCTAATTCCAGGATTATGCAACCCCCTGGCCTGCCCGATTGCCACCAGCCCACAGGAAGCTTCTGAAGGGCCTAGGGCAGCATGCCCACAGCCTGTGAGTTCCCCCAGGGGTCTGGTCCTCTTCTCCTCCTTCTAGGCTGTTTTACCTGGTGATCTATCAACACCCATAGGCTCAGTGATTGTCTCTGTGCCAAGGTTACGCCAGGCAGGCTCCTGAGTGCCAGTCTGGCTGTATCCTTATCTACAGACCATCCCCCCTCCCCCATACATTCCATTAGTGGCTGCCATCTTTGCCCCCACACCATCTCTCTCCTGGTTCCCTTCTCACCACTCACCTGGGCTACCACCTCTCACATCACCTCTCACCAGACTATCATCTCTCACCAAGCTACTACCTCTCACCAGGCTACCACCTCTCACACCATCTCTCACCAGGCTATCACCTCTCACATCACCTCTCACCAGGCTACCACCTCTCATACCACCTCTCAAGAGGCTACCATCTCTCACCAAGCTACCACCTCTCACACCACCTCTCACCAGGCTACCACCTCTCACATCACCTCTCACCAGGCTACCACCTCTCATACCATCTCTCAAGAGGCTACTGTCTCTCACCAGGCTACTACCTCTCACCAGGCTACCACCTCTCACCAGGCTACCACCTCTCACCAGGCCACCACCTCTCACCAGGCCACCACCTCTCACCAGGCTATCACCTCTCACATCACCTCTCACCTGGGCTATACCAATAGCTCCCTACTTGGTCTCCTTGCCAAAGTCTCAAATCTATTCTCCACAAAGTCGGCTGAGGAATATCCTAAGGCACAAGTCTGACTATGCCATCTTCCCCATGCCATAAACTCTACCAGCTCCCTAGTACTATAAAGATCAAATAAAAACTCTTCCATACTTAAAAGTTCTTCACAACCTGGTCCCTTCTTACATTTTCTTACTGTGCATATTAATCCCTTCAATGTACACTGGTCTCCTTGCTGTCTCTTATACAGTGTTTCATCTGCCATCTCCACAAGGCACCTAGGAGGCACCATAATGCACAGAGCCCTAGGCCTGGAGTCAGGAATCCTCATCTTCCTGAGTTCAAATCTGGCCTTGGACACTAGCTGTGTGACTCTGGGCAAGTCACTTAACTCTGCCTCAGTTTCCTCATCTGTCAAATGAGCTGAATAAGGAAATAGCAAAACAAGGCAGTATCTCTACAAAGAAAATCTCAAATGAGGTCATGTATAGTCAGACACGACTGAACAGGTATACACACATACATACATATTATATATATATATATACATATGTGGGTGTATCTTTATGTGTGTCTGGGTTGTCTTCACAAAGAAATGTAAGCTCTTTTAGGGAAGGAGCTGCTTTACTTCTGTCTGGTGCCAAGCCCAGGTTCTTAATCAATGTTCAATGACTGATCAATGAATTTGAACATGGCTGTCCTTTCCTTCTCTCCCAAAAACTTCCTCACCACCTCAGAAGCCACTGAGGCCCCAGGGCAGGAACTTTTCCATAAAAGGTAGAACCTTACTCAATCAGGTCATCTGCTCTTTGGTGCTCTGGCAACATGGAAGTGTAAACTGTGGCCTCCTGATGAGGCACCTTCCTAGTCCTTCAACTCAAAGACAGACAAAGGCCCATTGCTGCCTTATCGAATTAGGTGAACTAGGCCTCTGCAGTCTCATATCCTAGGCATGAGAGGGACAGCTGAGATTCCAGGACCCAGAGTAGTTGACCATACAGGACTTAAAAAGTGCATGTCTATGAAAACCAATTTCCTAAGTAATCAGGCTCCACAGTTGAAACCCCTGAACTGATTAAAGATGAGCAAAACTATTTTTGTAGTCCTGCAGTGTCTGTGAGTATATGACAGCTGTTTGGTAAATTTAATCATCTATATATAGGCAATCAAAAGTGAAATAACAGATATATATATAATTCCATAGACACACATATATATGTCTACATACTTGGCCTACTTCATGGTCTATGGTAGGGTTGGTCCTCTCTTACTAAGGACAGCTAGCTTCAGTCTGGGGTGGGGGAGGAAGAGGTCGCCCTGACCACATCTCCCAGGACTCTTAGCTCTGCCAGTCAGGTGCAGTTCCTGAGAAGCCCACCTCACAGGATCACAGGGTCATCATTAAGACCAGTTCCTGAGGTTGCAATAGAAAGGGTTGACAAAGCTCCTTCCTTAAAGAGATCCTGGGGGAGGGAGGAAAACAATCCCCTCCTCCTGCCCCTGCTCTTTGTTTCTATTGAATTTTAAGGTTCCTGGGGGATCTCTCTGGTTATAAAAAGGAAGAGTGGCTACAAAGGTCTCTGTTTCAAGGCAAAACAGTTTTTCTTTGAGGGTCAGTAATGACAGGTGGATAGCCCAAAGGCTCAACAGTGTCTTCCTGATGACAGGAGAAACCAAGGCAGGTCCCCGGCAGCAAACAGAGATACCTCGGCTGGGCAGGGGTGGAAGCGTCCCTATCTGAGCCATTTAAGGGGCATTTACATCTAAGAGGCACTAGAACCATCAGGACCTATTGAAGCCATTTTCAAAATAAAGTCCACAAGTGCTAGGTTAGATCCCAGCTCTACTCCTCCCATCTGTATGACTTCTGTGCCTCAGTCTCCCTTCTACAATGTAAGAGAGCACCCTGTGCAGGTTCATCTTCCTGAGGACCTTCAGATGCTCCATGGGCACAGAAATACAGGCCTGGCTCCATGGAGCAGGGCCAGCCCGCTGTGGGGCACCGTGGAAAGAGCTCTGCATTGGGTTTCGGGGTCTGGGGGGAGACCTCACTCTGTCCCCACTGCCCCTTCTACCTATGAGCAGATTCTGAGGAGAGCTTCTATCCAACTCATCCCAGGTGGTCACAATCACTCAGTAGGTGGAAAGATGGCTCATCCAAGGCCTGACAGCCAAGAAGGGTCAGAGTCCAAGATGTGAGCCCAGAGCCTGGAGATTCCAAGTCCAGGCACCAACACCTCACTAAACCAAGCTGTCTATATCCAGAGGACCTGTGTTCAAATCCTAACTCTGCTCCTTAATCCCTGAGAAGCCTTGGACCAATGCCTTCTCCATGCTAAGTCCTTATTTGAACTGTAGGATGGCTAAGGTCCATTTCAGCATCAGTGGGGAACAATGGAAACAGATCTGCTTTTTCAGCCAGCAGGCTTGGGCTGACATCCTGCTTCTGACACACTGGATGACCTTGGACAGATCATGACCTCCTTGGGGCTTCATTTGCTCATCTGTAAAATGGCCACCAAGGTCCCCTTGTGATTCCATGGCTACAATCCTTATGTTCTATTTCCCTTCGGTGATTCCCCTACATGTCCCATGGACCCTTCAGAAATAGCACTCAAGCTCCAACTCTGCATGCTTGAGTCAGTCAACAAACACCCATACACAACAAGAAATTTGTTTTAACCATGAGGCCCATCCAGGAGCTGAGGAAGCAGAGGCCCATTGGGGCAGCTCAGCCAGCCTCTTACTCAGGGAAGGCCTCTAGCATCATTTATTCAGTTAATTCAGTACTTATTAAGTGCCTACCATGCGCCAGGCACTGGACTAAACTCTGGGGACTCAAAGGAACTCACAGTCTAATGGGAAAGCCACCCCACACACAACTACATGCAAACAAGATCAAGACAGGGTACATTGCAAAGCACCAGAGGAAAGACCCTGGCAGTAAGGGGGATCGAGACAGGCAGACGGTGTAGACAGTGGGACTTTCACTGGGACTTGGAGGAGGAAGGGAAGCCAGGAGGTGGAGATGAGGAAAGAGATCATTCCAGGCAGGGGACACAGCCAAGGGAAACCCTTGTAGTAGGAAGGCTGAATTTATAATCTCAAATATAATCATGTATATGTTTGAATGATTC
>CM053623.1:227167046-227220444 GCA_028646595.1 Phalanger gymnotis
TGGGACAGATTTTAAAACCCTTGTATAAAGTCACCAGAAAGAAATACGAATTTGATTGGGGACTTGAACAAAGTAGAGCTTTTGAGGAAGCAAAAGCTGCTATACAATTAGCTCTGGATTTATGGCCTATGCAGAAATGGGCCAGTGGAGTTACAAGTGACTGTACAAGATGACTATACAAATTGGAGTCTGTGGCAAAAACAACAGAGCCGAAGTGTACCTTTAGGCTTTTGGTCAAGGAAACTGCCCTTATCTGGAATGCAATATACACCTTTTGAGAAGCAGCTGTTAGCTGCATATTGGGCTTTAGTAGAAACTGAGCAACTAACTCTGGGTCATGAAGTGGTATTAAGGCCTGGGGTTTTTTTGGTCAAGATGTCAGAATGGGGAGGCTGGTTCGCTAATTTGTTGCTCTGGGGCCTAAATAAATGTTCTGTTGCTTTCTACTTAGAGAATCCCTCATACCTTGTGATTTTGAACCAAACATATACATGATTATATTTGATATTATAAATTCAGCCTTCCTACTACAACCCTCCAAGTCCGGAGATACAGGGTGGTATGTGAGGAACAGCAAGGAAGCCAATGTCATCATTCATAGATTATGTAGGAATGAGTAAGGTGTAACAAGACTGTAAATGTAGGAGGGGGCCAGGCTAAAGAGAACTTTGAATGCCAAACAGAGGGTTTGACATTTGATGAGGGTGATGGGGAGTCATGGAGGTTTATTGAATGTAGAAATGTCATGGTCAGACTTGTGCTTTGGGCAGATCCGTTGGACAGCTGAGCTGATGACAATCTGCAATGGGGAGAGATCTGAGAAAGGAAGACCAGTCAGGAGGCTGTTGCAATGATCCAGGACTGAGGTGAGGAAGGCCTGACCCAGGAGGTGAGTGGCTCTGAGGGCTTAAATTATCTCCTTCTCCAGGCAGCCCCTGCTTTCCCCCATAATGGGGAAGACCCCCCCTTGCTTTGGGGTGGGGCCAAGGTGGGCTTTTTCAGAAATTGGTGAGATTTTATTGGGAGCCCCCCTTAGAGAATACTCCTACAGGAAATCTGGGACCTAGAAGGGCTGAAGCCTCACAGGGCATTCATGACCGATGAATTAACTACTGCTCTTCTCAATGGGTAAGCAGTCTCTACATAATTTAGCTTTCAGAAACCTGGCTTTGAATCCCAGATCCACTGGGCAGATCCCTGGATCTCTTGAGGCTGTTTCCTCCTTGGCCTAGAGTCATTCCAAAATTCCTTCCTGCTCTAGATCTGGGGACTCCATAGATCTCCTTCATTCCATCAGGTAAGGAGTCTGGCCCAGCTGATGTCTATGCTCTCCCCCACACTGACATTATCTGAGGCATGGGAATAGGAGTGTGGCGAAGAGGACTCCTCTCCGTCAAGTACATCTTTTCCTCATTATTCAACACTTAAGAGGGATGACAGCTCAGATGAAATAGTAAGGCATTCCCAGCTCCCATTACAGCTCCAGTGTGATTGCTGCAAATTAAATCTAACAGTCAATGAAATAGTCAATATTTAATTTACTCATTGTAGGTGGTGAGTTAGCCTTGGCAACGGTATTGTTTGATGGCAGAAATATGAGTATTTAGCCCTTTGGATAGCAATGCAGAGATGGGAGTCTCCTTGGGACAGGGACATGGGGAGGGGGGAGAATACTACCCACTGCTGGAAGTCATCAAGTGCTTGGCTAAGGCCAAGACTAGCCCCTCCTCTGATCCAAGCCAGTGAACACAGAGCCAGACAAAGGACATCCAGCTCCTCTGTCCTCCTTTAAGCCACCTTCCTGGTGGAGCCAAGAGTTGGGAAGGATCAGCAGGCAGTACCCTCCCCATGCACATGGACAATGAGGAGGACTTAAAGCAGTGCTGGTACCCCTCCCAAGATTACAAAAGGATGTCTCCCAGGAATCTCCCCACCTTGGTTAAATAGGGAGCTATTATGGCTCATAAGGAGGTTGGAGGAGCTCCCTCACACAGTGCCACATAAGAGGCAACCAAGAGAAAAGAGACAAAGCTGATTTTCACCCACACACACACACAGGGGAGCAAGGATAAATCCATCCAGGCATGGCAATAGCCTTCTCCCAGGGCTGCTCCATAACATGAAGCCCTCTCTGTACTTTCTGGTGGCAGATACTTCATCAATGCCGAGAAGAAACAGGTTGAGGGATGATGTTCTTGCCCAGGGGATCAAGGGAAGGGGCCTGTATTTTTCCTGCTCATCAGGCCTCCTCTAAGCCCTTCCACCTTGGCAGGAGCTGCCAAAGATTGGGTTCCATTCGCACAAGCTCGAAGAATCCCAGATCACCCCTGCACTCTTATGAGGCATTGGAAGATCACCAGAGGTAGGAGACCCTTCATGGCCAAGGACACTGGAGTGAGTGGGACTCAATGAGGGGATCCTGGGAATGGCAGCATCCAAACCAATGCATAAAGGTTAGGGAAGGCATTCCAATCATGCACATGTGAATACGTCTGAGTACAAGGACAAAACTTACACCCAACACCAAGAAATAAAAAGATCTCAGACTTCAGCACTTCAATGACTCGAAGATTTCATTCAGCATTCCAAATCCATCCATACTTCTCATTCTGGCCTGCTCTTGTGCATGCCCAGCGTGTGTGGGGGTGGGAAGACCTTCTCCCAGGTCCCTTTACCTTTGGTGTGCACCCTGAGGATAGCCCCTCCCTCTCATGATCTGGCTGGCCAGTCTCCTTTTCCTATTGGATATTTACAGGATGACTTCCCTTAAGTCAACATAGATAACATGCTGCTGCCTCCTACCAACCACAGGCCCTTTCAGTGTCAGCCAGCCAAAGTACTGAATCTTTGAAGATCAAGATGCTCCATTCTGGACAGTCATATAACATGGGGAAATAATGGTATTAAAAAAGTGGTGTTATACTTCAGAACCCCAATCTATTCAACAACCAACTATCTGATAGAGAAATGAAGGATATGGGGTGAACAATGAGATTCACATGGTTGGACATGGCCAATGAGGGAATTTGTTTTGCATGATACACATATTTGGTACCAAAAACTAAAGCAATGTCATCAGGAGGCAGTTTGTGACTGTGTAAAGTCCCAAACATAGTTGCCTCTCCTCCCTTCCTCCTGTTTCATTACGAGACCACTACACCATTCATCTTTTGGGTCTGTCCTTGTCTAGAAAACAGACATCCTTCATCCACTGTTTCCCATATGACTTGTTATGCCCATCTCTTGAGGCATCCTGATCTTGGTGAGATGGCTCTGTAGAATTTTGGGGCTTGGTGCAATTATCCATAAAGGGCAGCATTTGGAGGCCCTCAGTATCTACAAAGAAACCCTCTTCCATTTGGATCCCCCCAGGACATGCTCCTTGTCAGTTGTGAATGCCTTTGGGGCATTCACATGCCCTTTTGCCTTGTTTTATCCCTCAGCTGATACCTGATGACAAGAGGCTCATAGAACAAAGTGATCTCTTGGCTACATCTATCAAGGAATCTGATCTGATCAAATGAGATCACGTATGTAAAGCACCTTGCCCCTTTAACTTGATTCCTAAGTGTCAGCTACTGCTAAGCTCAGGTGTTTATTACATGCAGGATCTGGGGCAAGTCCTGCTCTGGGACTCAGTTTCCTCAGGGCTCAGGATTAGACTCCCCCCCTACTAAGACCCCTCCAGCTCTAAAAATCCTGCATCTTTGTCAGCCAGCAGCAGGTGTCTTCTAGTGCTAGACATCTGAGCAGCTGGTTCTCAGCTTCGGGGGGAGGGGCAGGACTTTTTATGCTTAGAAACAGAGGACACCCCAATAGGATCTGAAGCCATGGGGAACTGAGTCCTTGGAAAGTCTCCAGGTCAGCCAAGCTTTCTCTTGAGTGACTGTGTGAGTGTGTCCTTCTGGGTCAGGACCTTGGGCCCTGGTGCTTGTGGGGTGGGAAAGTGGGCCTCGTCTTCTGTGCTCCAAAGAGAGCAAGAACATAGACCCCAGAGCACCCTCCTCCGCTGGTGGTCTCTGGGTGGCAGGAGGGAAGCAGGATGTTTTCTTGAGTCTGTTCGGTTGTGGTGGTGGTAGACCCTGGTGAGCACAAGTCTCAGAATGATCTAGGTACAAGTGATACCTGAAAGCAGAGTCTGGCGTCCCATCAGTACCTAACAGTGAATTTAGGGTCCCTCCAATAGGGCAGGGCTCCTTCCCTTCACAGCCCACTAGGCGACAAGGCTTGGATTCTACACACTGATGTGCATGTTTCCCGCTTTTATAATCTACTAATCACAGTTGGAACCAGAGTGTCCAGCAATCCCACGGAAGCTGGGAACATATTTGTGCGTATCCAATCTCCACCAATAAGACAATGCATGCCAACTCCACGGGGCAGAACAGGGGATACTCTAACCCACTTAGGCTCAGCATTTTAAGTAACTGATTATGCTAATTTCAGTTACAATGATTAATAGCCACATTTTAAAGGAAAATACCTCCCAGGATGAGACCTTTGGCATAAAGTTTGCCTGCAGCAAATTTTTCCAGCTGACTTTGGACAATAAAACACTGAAGGCAGCAGCTGGAGGGATGCAAAGAAGCCTGGATGGGGTTTGGGAGCCCTGGAGGCCAGACCCGGCTCTGACACTAATCGGGTTGCTTTGCCCACTGCCTCAGTTTCCCTGTCTGTACAATGAGAAGAATGGGCTTAATGATCCCAATGGGTGCTACATCAGACATTGTGCTGTCAAGAGGCCCTCCCATCTCCAAAATTTCATGTTCTCTATTCTGACATCCTGTGCTCCACTTCTGGATCCCCTTTCAGGTCCTTCATGCTATGAATCTCTGAGATTCCATGGAAAGCCCTGAGAACAATCCTCCCCACATCTCCCATAGTGCACCGTTGGGTCAGCATCCTGCCACATTGAACAAAGAACTTCTGATCTGATGGCATCTTGTCCCTTGCCCAACTCTTTCATCTCCTCCACCCAGGAGAAAATAGGGTCTTCCTCACTCCTAGCCAGTCAGGGAGTACAGCAAAGGTGGGGAGCCCAGTAGAGGTGACTCACGAAGGAGCCAATTTCTTCCAGGGGTCTCAGTGGATAGAGTGCTCAGCCTGGAGTTGGGAAGTCCTGAGTTTAAATCCATGCTATTATGCTTCTTATTTTATAGTTGAGGAATTGTCAAGGGATCTGTCCAGGTACACACAGCCATTAAGTACCTGAGGCTGGATTTGAACTCAGCTCTTCCTAACTCCAAGTCCAGAGATCTATCCACTGCACCACCCAGCTGCTGAATGAATGTTCGATGAGGTGAGCTGAAGTCATTTCCCTTCTGGGGGCCTCACTGATTTCTTAGCCCTTAAAATCATGTGATCTCCAAGGTCTCTTCCTGCTCCAAAGGCTACAATTCTACGTTTAGCTTCACAGATATTCAGGGTGCTATGAATCTCAGGCCTGGCCCTGCCCCACCTGAGGAAATCGAGGGAGGGACTCTCCCTATCTCAGCTGAAGGGAGGGCTATGCGATCCCATAGCATAGGGTTATACCTACACTGCTTGCCCACCTGGCCCAGCAAGGCTCCAAGGAAGCAAGATGCCCATGTCCACAGGGTGGGAGGGAAGAAACGGGGAGCCTCAAAGGCTCTGATTAAGTCACAGAGCAGTGGCTAACATCATCTAATAGCCAATCCTCAGTGCTTACGTGGTGTGCAGTGCAGTCGATCAGAATACAGAGCAGGCCTTTGTGCTGGGAAGAGACAGGCCTTATCAGCCCCCAGCCTGGCGGTGGCAGCCCATGCCCCACTTTCCTCTCAATTCTAGTCTGCTGGTCTGCCACAAAAACTTAATTCATTAACTGCATTATTCTAACTCAGAACTGCAGAGCACATTAACTCCTCTCTTTTCACCTCCTGTAAGGCATTTCCTCACATAGAAGTTAGCTTTGGGGGCATGGAGGAGGGGGGAAAGAGAGTGGGCACAGAGATCTTAGGGAAAGTACTTGCATGAGACTAAACATTTGGAGTGGAGGCAGAGCCTGGTGAGGACATAGGAGTTCAAGGTTTCATCAACTACATGACCTGAGACAAGTCATCAAACTCCTCTGAGCCCCACTTCCCTCTTCTGTAAAAGAGGTAATTCCTGAGCAAAGAGATTGAATAATGATAAATCCCACCTTGGGTTCTGAGACTCAACAGGATAGGGAGAGATACATCGGCACAACAGTTTGGAAAGGAAAAGATATGGCATGGGTCAATAGTGTGATATGGTGGCCCAAAGGTTGGTGAATGAGATCTTAACACATCCAAACCTTCAGGGGAAAATATGAGGGGCCAAGTCCCTCTGTTCTCTACCCTGACCAGATCATGCCTCAAGGGCTATGTCCAGTTGTGGGAGCCACATTTTAGGAAGAACATTGACAAACTAGAGTTTGTCTAGGAGAGGAAGACAGGATAGAGAGAGGACTAGAAATTAGACCATAGAAAGGAGAACCAGGTAAAAGACGTTGGTCTGTGGAACCTGGAGAAAAGAAGACTCCAGAAGCATGCAAGATGTGTCCTTATGGATTGAAAGAAAAGAGACTAGAAGGCCCCTGCTTGGCCCCAGCAGGTTGAAGCTGTAGGGAGGCCCCGTGGAGCTTGGTGTCATGAGAAACTCCCTTTTCCCTCAGCACAGCTGCCTCTAACAGGAAGGGAATCAGTGGCTGGCGGATGAATGAAGGAGAGGTCAAAATGGATCATCTCCCTCTGAATCTTGGCTACCTTCAAGAGGCACCCCTCTTTCATGCTCTGCCAACAAGCATGAATAGAAAGGGGAAAAGAAGACAACCCCGCAACCCCACATCATTCACACACGTGAAAAAGGAAATGTGTTGTATTGGCAGAAGTTAGGACCGCCCAAGGAATTTGGTCTCAGGAATTCTGGGTCCTAGTGCTGCCTTCTGGAAAGCAAATCATTGGTCAAGGGTGGGGAGGTTTACAATTATAGGGCTTCTCAATAACTCATGAATGAAGAGCACCGAAGGTCTACAGAGCACTCTCCTCACAAAAACTCGGAGGCTGTATCACAAGCATGCTTATCCCCATTCTGAAGTAGAAGAAACTTGCCATGTTGTTGTTGTTGTTGTATACATTGTCCTCCTGGTTCTGCTCATTTGGTCTTCACCACAGTCCTCAGAAGTGTTTATTTTACCAATGGTGATGTTCAAGTACAAATTGTTCTCCCGGTTCTGCTCACTATCCTGTGCATCAGATGTTCATGTAAGTCTTTCCATGTCTCTTTGAAATCACCTCTTTGCCCATTTCTTATAGCTCAATAGTTCTCCATCACATTTATACACCACAAACTATTCAGTCATTCTTCAATTGACAGGCATGCCATTCCAGGTTTTTTCAATACCACAAAAAGAGCTGACATAAATATTTTTGTACATAAAGAACTTTTTTCCTATTCCTTTGATCTCCTTGGGATGTTTTATTTGACTTTGCATATTTATTACAAGGGATGTTTTTCTTTTCTCTTTTTTATTGGGGTGGGGGGTGACAGTAAGGAAAAACAGATTTATGTTAATTTTTAAAAATTAAAATGGAGAGACTGGGCAGGTGCACTTTTAGATGAGGTCACTATATTTTTGGCTTAGCTCAGTTGTGTTATTTTATTACAGAAATAGGAGTAATCTGGAATTGATTGTAACAGAAAAACAAAAACATCAATAAAACTTTAAAGTAAAATTTATTTTTAAAAAATTGGAGGAAGTTCATGCTTAGAGATATCAAGCGAACTCAGCCAATGCCACACAACTCATAAAGGGCCACAGGCCAGTTCTCTCCTGATTCCCCAGTCAATCAGCCTTCCACCCTTCCATATTGCCTCTCTGATATGGAAGTGATCTTTGAAATCATTCAATCCAATGTCTCACTTCAAAGAAGACAACTGAGGCACAGAGAAAGGAAATGTGAAGTTCTTGAGGTCCAGATTCAGTCCTCTTTACACTTATCTACTAGACTTCTGGGTACTTACTGTAGCACTTCAACAGCGTTCTACTCCTGGCTAATAAGGGAACCAGGGCAGGCAGTATCTGACAGAAACCACATCCCTCTGCACCAAAGGCATGGTGGGGAGAGAGGAATCAAAAAATGTATCAGGACAGAGAAAACATGAAGATTCAGTGTGAATTGGGGGAAAGAAGCAACTGGATTTGCTGCCAAAATGAGCTCTCTTCACATGACCACTCACCCCCAACCAGACAGTGATAGCTTACATTAATCACCAGTGGATACCAACTAGTCCTGATAGTCTGGATTTGCTGCTTGTCACATGAGATGCCAGGATCTTAGATCTAGGGCTAGAAATTACCTTGGAGGTCATCTAGTCCAATCCCTTCATTTTGTAGAAGGGGAACCAAGGCCCAGAGAAGATAAAGAACTTGCCCAAGGTCACATGAGTCTCCTCTTACCCAAGGCAAGTTATCTTGGAGAAGTATCAGTGGACTCCCCAGGAGCAATACTTCATAGAACCTTGAGAACCAAGGTTTTCTAACAGTATTGGGAGCCTCCCCTCTATTGGCTATTTGTGTGACTACCACTCTAAGTTTGCCTATTGAAGTCTGGGTCCAATAAATGTCCTACATTTGCGCTCCCAAGGACACCTAGCATCCAGGCCCATATTGATATAGCAAATCATATTCAAGCACCAACTGACATTAAAACCCAGGAGAGGTGTTCACATATTTTTGGTTTCCCCTAAATATTTCTACCTAATACCACTGCAATGCATGCTGGGGCTGGCTTCCACTAGTGCTGTGGCAGTGACATATCCAGCAGGAGGTACAACAGAACTAGTGTGACCACTCTGGCTGGCCCCACCCAAGGCTCCTTTGACTAGCATATAGTCCTGATGCTTCAAGCATGACTCTAGGGAGAGACTGGCATTCAGCTTATTCACATTCCTGGCCATTGATTTCTAGGGTCATGGAATCATTGATCCAGAGCTGGAAGAGAGTTCACAAGACACCTCGTTCAACTTGCTCTTTTTGTAGAAGAAAGTAAGGCCATTGAGTGACTAGCCTAAGGCCTCATAGGGAGTCAGTATCAGAAGCAGGATTTGGAGCCAGGTCCTCTGACTCCACAGCCAGGGATCTTTATCCACACTAAGATGTATTAGTTCCAGATTAACTTCCAGATTCTCTCCAGCCCAGCATCAAGATAGAGAAAGATGGATCTCTCCAAAGGAATCTCACCTCAGAGTGCCGAGGACCCAAAGCTCACCCCGTATACCTAAGAATCTAGACCCCCAGGCAGAAACAATGTGCAAGCAAGCCCAGGCAGAGAGAGAGAGAGAGAGAGAGAGAGAGAGAGAGAGAGAGAGAGAGAGAAAGAGAGAGAGAGAGAGGAAGCAGGGTTAAGGTTCCCTAGAAGTGTGATCTGTTGAATGTTCCTTCATAGTGTCAACACCCAAAGTTAGCAATGGAGAAAGAGCTGCCACTGCTAATAAACTCAGGAGGGCTTAAAGTTCCTGGAGGTCTTTCCTGGAGGGTCTGTGCTTTGGGCCACTGAATTGGCTAAAGCTGCTACAAGGGAATGCATGTTTATTTGTTGGGAATCCATGAAGATGGCAGCTCCCAATCCCAAAGTGGTTCAGGACCATAGATAGAACCCAGCATCTGGTAGGCAGCCCACCATGTTGGAAAAGCAGGCCAAAGTGATTTCAGTCTTCCTCATGACAGAATTCATTCTCTGCTGACAGTGCCATGGAATTCAGAACCTAGATTCAGGATGGTTTCCATCCTGCTTTTGACACTAGCTGGCTGGCCATGGGCATATATTCCTTACCCTTGCTGAGCCTGTTCCCTCAGCCATGAAATGGGGCTAATATTGAATGTCCAGACTATATCTCAGGATTGTGGGGAGCAAAATGTTTTGTAGGTCTACCAGTGACGTAGAAATGTGCCGTGTGCATGTAAGGCTGACAGATGAAGTATGTCCGGGTAAAGGAGCATTCCTTGATGTGTTTTATCTATCTTCAATGAACAATACAAGCCTTGAAGTTGAAAAAGGCTCAGCCTGGCCCTCCAACTCTAGGCCCTTTCATGGCCCTGGGCTGGATAGAGAAGGAGTCTAGGGTTAGCAAGTCCCATGCTCCACAAGATTTAACACAATTCCCCAGTCACCCCTTCTAAGAAGAAAGAGGTGCTGACTGGGGGTAGAACAGGGACGGTTGGTGTGAGGCTCAAATGAGCACTTTTCAAACCTTAAGAAACCATCCAAAATTAGCTGTTATTACAAGAGAGCAGCGTGTTTGAGGGAAACCTTTTCCCAGTGAATAAAAGCTAGCAAAGTCAGCACATATTTGACAGAAGTAGAGGGGAAGATGCATCAAAAGAGGTCATTGCTGGCCCTAACTGTGTGCTGAGAGCACAGGGAGTAAAATGAAATAAGACCCTCATTTCAGAAATGCCAAAACATGTTCCGAAAGGAAGACCTCCTTCCTAACTCTTAATTGCTCAACTCTAAAGCTGTGGCATCCCCTGTTCAAAGGCCCCTCCCAGCTCTGACATTCCCTATTCTAAGGCCCCTCCCAGTTCTGACTTTCTGCAATTCTAATTGATATATTCCAGCATGCTCCACAGCTCCAGTAGCCAAGAAAATGGGTAAGTAGGGCACAACCCTAAGCCAAGGAGAGAGGCCATGTGAGGAAGTATTTTCTTTCTGTATAAATGGGACTTGGTCCTGATTCATTACTTGTACATGTTTGGGTTAATTCTGTACTCCTTAAAACAAAGAGTCTATTTACATAACAAAGGGCACCTAGAGAGCCTCTCTGAAGCAGGACTGACCACCCCAAGTTAGCTTCACTCACAGCCACCTACCTCTGAGATCTTAAGGAACTTTGCCAGAGCTTGCCTTTTAAGGAAATGGCCCTCTCAACCAAGCCTCTTTATGCAAAGCAGGAATTGTTACCCACATATAACAGAGAAAGAAAATAAGTCCTAGAGAGAAAGGAATTTGCTAATGAAAAGTGTTTGTTGGATTTGGAACCAAAGGATCTGAGTTCGCTCTGTCTCTGCCAGTGAGGTGACCTGGGCCAATTCACTTCATCTCTCTGAAGATTGGTTTCCAAATCTGCAAAATGAGGGGGTTGGAATAAATGACCTCTTAAGGTCCAGTCCAGTTTGAAATTTCTAATCACATGATCTCCAAAGACACATATATACACGTAGTGGATGAACTGAGGCAAGAACCCGGGTCCCCAGCCTCTAGTCCCCCAGTGTGCGTTCTGTACCATCCTGCCTTCTCCACCTCAGTTCTTTGCATATGTAAAATGTTTGTGTCCAGCTTTGGCAATATCAGCAGATCCATTTAATTCACAAATATCTGCTGACTATCTCCTAGGTGCAGAGCATTTTGAGAGGCACTGGGGGGAGGAGAGGATCAGAGATAAACAAGTCATGGTCCCATCTTCCAAGAGAAGAGGCAAAAACTGAATCAAATATCATCCTCAGGCTTCTAGATTAAGAAGAAAAAACCTCTGTTCTAGACCCAACCCCCTATGTGGCAACTTTGGGCTAAAGTGGAGCCCAACCTTACAGCCCTTTGATCTCTGTCCTGGTCCCTCATGTGAAGCCCTGATGATGATGCTCTCTTTTCTGAATAACAGGAAGGAAAAAGATGCCCTGGTTCCTCATTTGGATGGCCCAGGGGATGAAGTATTGGGCCTGGAGTCAGGAAGGCCTGAGTTTAAATCCAATTTCAGAAACTGAGTGACCCTGGGCAAGTCACTGAACCTGTTTGCCTCAGTTACCTCTTCTCTTTGTCCTGAACTCACCAGACAAGCCCTCAAGGACACCTGGTTCCCTCCCCACCCACCACCACCCTTTGCCAAGTTCCCCATCCCAGAAGTCACTTTGTATACACTTGTATTTGTGTTGCTTCTCTCCAGTAGAATGGAAGGTCCTTGACAACAGGGACAGTTTCACTTTAGTATCTGCATAATGGGGGCTTAGCCTAGTGCCTGGCCTATAATACATGTTTATAGGATTGAACTGAATCCCCTGTCCATATCTATTCATTTCATTCAACAAACAACTTAAGTGTGTGCTGTGTACTCATTCCTGTGCTAGGGGCTAGAAAAAAATACAAAGTTCTTCTAAGATACTAGGGCACCACACACGCTGGAGTGATTATCATCATCAGTATGGGCCCAGAGAAGGACTATTGCCTCTGCCAAGAAGCACATCCCTGAGGGAAGCCAAGAGGGGATAAAGTCTTTCTATGACAGAAGCTCATGAATTTCATGCGCCTATTGACAGAGGCACAGTGGGAATGAGATCAGTGACAATGGAAGGTATAAATGGAGTCACATGTTCCTGGTTCTTGGGAGAAATTAAGAGCCACTGAGGTCCATCATGACTCAGATTTTGTGATACTATTTGGGTGTGTGGGACGGGGGGTTTCAGCCCAGGCTCTTCTTCCTCCTCCTTGCTTTCCTCTTCCTCCTCCACCTTCTCCTCTTACTATTACTACTACTACTACTACTACCACCACCATCACCACCACCACCACCACTACCACCACCACCACTTTATTTAATCAGGTAACAAGGTGATGGCTGAAAAAGCTAAGCAGGTAAAAAAAAATGCCTCCATTCTTTTTTCTGTCCTCAGTGAAAACTGTAGAGGCCATTAATCTCAAACTTTCTGGCTGTCACTAATAGGAATCCTTCTATTTACTGCCAAAGAAACAGATAAATGTGTCTCATAACTGACAATGAAGGAAAATGACCAACCCAAGGCTGCCAAGGCCAGATATAATCAGTAAGTCCTGACATGAAGAGTTTTATTGGGTTGAAACCAAACAATCCCAACTTAGTTGTTTCTGTGACATCCTGTCTCTCAGCAGAGTCCAAAAGGGAAGCAGACCCCACCAAGAAGGGCTTCCTTCCACTCCATGCCCAAGTTCCCCCTTCAACCACCAGCCTCCATAGGTAGGCAAACACTGTTCATGCTGTCCCTTCATAAGCTGTGATTGTCTTGGGATGGCTATGGCACAAGATAACCTCTGAAATCTAATACAAACCTCCCCTCCATCCAGGTCACACTCCCATCCCCATCCAAGATCTGGTTACCTCAGAATTTTTGCCCGTTTCCCCTACCTCTATACCCTAACAGACCTAAAGAAACTCAGTACTGAATGGTTCTCGTTGATCAGCTAATCTAACATCCCTAGGCAAGAATCCCCTCTTCACCTCACTGACAAGTATTCATCCAGTCTTGGCTTGAAGACATACAGTGATCTTATGACACAGCTCATTTCCCTGTAGGGCAGCTTTCTCTTCTCTCCAAGCATGATCCATTACTCAAAGCACCACCTAAGCCATATTAATGCCTCCAGGGCATCTTCCTAACAATTCCTACCCAATGGTTCTCTCCTGTCTCTGACTTCCTACAGAATTTAGAGTGTGCACTGCATTCTAGTACTTGACTAGAGAATGGCAGAGTCAGAAGGGGCATCAGAGGTCATGCAACACCCCTGCTAAGTAGCAATTCAGTCTCTGCTTGGAGCAATGGGCACCTCCCTCCTAAGGAATGAAACCTCTGAATGAAAGACAATTGGGTCTTCTGTTCTTATCCAATAGCATATGGTTGCTGTCTCTCAGAAGAGGTAAAGTTTTTTCAGAACCAGTGACAGGCTTTGCCATTCTCTTTTAACCACTTATCATTACTCTGGACACAAAAGAAACATTTAATAAATGCTTATTGAGTTAACCTGTTTGTCCATGGGGTGAAGTGGAATGAAATGCTATGACTCTAGCCTTCTTCCAACAGCATTAGTGCCAGCTGATACTCCTGTCAATGAACCCCACACAGGCAGAAAAGACAACAAGCCAGTAGCTTTTACTGTACAGTGGTGAGCTTGAAGGGGACACCTACATTCTAGTGAATACCTCAAAATAACCCTGCTTCCAACTGCCAAGGTGTACCTTTGGCCAAAAGGCACCTTTCATCATCACCTTATTGGCACTTGTCAGTCAGTGAGTAAACAATTTTAAACACTGTGTCCACTGCTGAGGATACAAAGAACAGAAAGGGAAGAGGGAAGAAGGGAAGGATAGAAGGGAAGGGAGAGGACAGGAAGGGAAAGGACTCCCACTCTAAAAAGGAGAAACAACATTTTAAACAACTAGTTACCTATAAGATGCATACAGAGTAAAGAGGAGGTAATCTCAGAGGGGAAGACTGGTACCATCCTCACTCCCACAGGTGGATGCCTCTGTTCCACTCTCCAGTCTATTTCCTGTTTCATCATGTCATGTCAAGTGGCTTCCTAGTAAGACCTGGCCTTGGGGCCTGGCACTGTCCCCATTCTTATCCCCAATCCCAGTGGTAGAGTCATGTCACCATGACAATATGACATTACAATGACTAGAGAAGATCTCACAACCGTAGGGCACTTTATGCTTCTACAGCTTTTATCACGAGCATCTAACAGACTCATACTCACCACAAGCCTGAAAACAGTACAACTATTACCTCCGCTTCATAGATGAGGAAATTGCCTAGAAAGGGCCATGAACTCACCCAGTGCCCCACACATAGCTGGAGGAAGCAGAGGAGAGGAGCAAGGGCTCTTCTGTTTCTAAACCCAGGCTCTCTGTCCTCTGCCTCTCAGTCCCTACATCCAATAAATGTTTTCCTTGATTCTGCTCCACATACAGGAGTGGGTGTAGGAAACAGATTCCTGAGGGTCAGAGGCAGCCTCCTGGGGTCCTTCTTCATGATAGTCCAAATGTTCATAGCTTCCTCTGTGACATCTGGCCCAAGGCCATTCTCTCTGTGGCTGTCATCCTTCTGAAGCTGTCAGCACACTTGGGACAAGCTCTCTACCAGCTAAAGACACAACACAGAGTTCTTGAGGACCCTCACCCAAGGCCCCTCTCCACCCAAAGTGTTCTTAGGGAATGGAGGCTTCCCTTTGAAATTCTAATCCCCTTGGTTTCCTCAGCTTCTTGCAGGAGGAATAGGATTCAAGAGAGTTTGTTCTAGATCAAATTGCTTTGATGTTGTTAATGAAACTATGAAAGTTGATGAAGAAAAGCTTTCTCTGCTACGTGGCATAAATTCATAATGACTTATGGATGGGGGCACTTCTGCCAACTGTGCGTTTTCATCATTTTATGAAAACAAGCAGAGAAAAGTGGCTTAAGGCTATAAAAGCAGGTCCTGCCTCAGAGAGAGACTGAGAGAGAGGAGAGCCAGAAAGAGACAGAGGCCACTTGGAGCAGTCACTTCCCCTTCACACTGTACATTTCCCCAATCTTCACTACAATCAGTCACTATTTAATATCTATGCCTTAAGCATCTATGTGTGCTCTGCATTAGAAGGGGACAGGGAGTGGTGCCAAAGGCTTGGATTAGGCTAAGACACCACCCCCAGGGAGCTTACAGTAGGGAAGGGACAGAGCTCCTGTCCCTCTAACACTTCAAGGTATACAAAGAGTTTTCCTTCCAACAGCTCTCAGGTGTACAAAGAGCCACTATGGCATGATGATTCTCATGTTACAGATGAGGAAACTGAGGCCCAAAAAGGTTAGGCATTTTTCTCCTGGATGATAAAGTTTATAGCAGGGTCTCTCCCACCCTTAAAGGATTTTTGTTTGACTCTAGCATCCCCCAAAGCTATCATCCGATACCTCTCCTCCCTCAGAGGCAGATGAAGCTGTCTGCTCTCCTTTTCTCCACTTACTCTTTGTTCTCAGCTCTTTCTCATCTAGTTTCCATCTTCACTATTCGATAGACAGTGTTCCTTCCAAGGTTACCAATGAACCTCTAACTGCCAAATCTGACGGGTTTTTCTCAGTTCTCCTACTTGATGACTGAAGTCTTTGACATTGGTGAGCATCCTGTCCTTCTAGACACTCTCCTGCCTAGATTTTCATGATGCTTATCTGTCCTTGGCTCTCCTTTATGGCACAGTTCTTCTCAGTCTCTTTTGCTGAATCACCATCCATGTCTCACCATCTGTTGACAGCCCTCAAGGTTCTGTGTTGGCCTTCTTTTTTTTTTCTTCTATATTAGGGCTGCCCAAAATGCAGCTCGCATGCAGCCCAAAGTGTGATTTATTCAGCCCGCCTACAAGCATATAAATTTACATAAATGCTTTAGTAAATGAAGCCTAGCTACCACAGAACTCTCACTAAAATGGCAAATCAAAATATGTTGTCTATTGTTTCAATAAAAACCTATGGTTGAACAGCCCTGCTCTACACTATACTGTTCTCTCTCTCTTTTGAGAAGGTGAGTTGCATTAGTTCATCTCTATGCAAATGACTCAAATAGGTCTCTCTGTGTATCCATCTACCTACGTACCTACCTACCACCCTAATCTCTCTCTCTCTCTCTCTCTCTCTCTCTCTCTCTCTCTCTCTCTCTTTCTCATCACAGCCGATATGAACTACCTAGTGGGTTTCTCCACGTGAATCTCCCATAGGCAGCCCAAATTCAACAAACAAAATAAATCCATCGCCCCTGCCATGAGTCCTCCTAACCCTCGAACTTTTCTATTTCTTCCTGCTATCCAGGTTCCAACCCTCCAAGTCACCCTTGACTCCTTCCTCTCCCTCATCCCTCCTTTCTGATTAGTTGCCAAGTATCTACAGCTACATTGTCCCTTGCACCTTCCTCTTCTCTCCATTCACAAGGCCACCACCCCAATGCAGGCCCCTAACCACCTCTATCCTGGACTTTTGCATCACCCCACCCTCGCCATCTTCCATACAGGCCCAAAATTATCTTCCCCAACCTCAAGTCTCCCCAGGTCACTTTCTTGCCCAAGAACCTCCATTGGGTCTCCATTGCCATAGCATATTATTTCAAGACTTTTCAGTCTGGCTCCAGCCACCTCTTCCA
This sequence comes from Phalanger gymnotis, assembly GCA_028646595.1. Classification (NCBI taxonomy): domain Eukaryota; kingdom Metazoa; phylum Chordata; class Mammalia; order Diprotodontia; family Phalangeridae; genus Phalanger; species Phalanger gymnotis. Next base: position 227,183,935 of record CM053623.1, read on the forward strand.
GGCATGCTACCCACTGCTTCCCTTCATGTACTTAACATCACAGCCCAACTAGCTTATCTGCTGTTCTCCCAATGCAACATTCCATCTCCCACCTGGGAACCTATGCATATGTCCCTCGTGTCTAGAGGGCATTCCATCTTCCTCTCTACCTCTTAGAACCTTTGGCTTCCTGCACATTCCCTCTTCACCTCTACCTCTTAGAACCTTTGGCTTCCTGCATATACCCTCTTCACCTCTACTTCTTAGAACTTTTGGCTTCCTGTGTGACTCAGTTCAGAAGCCTCCTCCCACAGGAGGCCCTCCCTGATGTCTCCAGTGGTTAATGCTCCCTCCCTCCCACCCAGCCTCCTTGGATCAGCATGTCTATACCTCTTTATTTAAACATGCAGTAACCCCCAGGAGAATATAAGCTCCAAGGAGGGAAGATTGGGTTTTCGCTTTTTTATTCCAGCTCCATTGCCTAACACGGTGCTCTACCCACAGAAAGCACATAATAACCATTGACTACACAGGCCTGGATAAGAAGGTTGGATTCAAATTCAGGTCTTCTGACTCTAAAATCCAGGATCTTTCCACTGAATCACCCTGCCTTTCACTATGACGTACTGCTTCTGACTGCCACAGAGGCAGCTCACTTCATACAAGGGCCAAGGATCAAGGAATGTTGTAGCTGGAAGGGCCATCAGATGCCTGGGAGTCCAACTCATTCATTTTACAGATGAGTAAATGAAAGGCCGGGGAGGTGAACATGATCAGTAGGTGGAATGGCCAGTTTGGCTGGAGTGGGAAGCATATGGAGGGATGTAGCATGAGACTGAGCTACAGGTCAGAATTCAGAAAATATCAGAGCCAAGGAGAACTCTCTGATATAATCCGACCATCTTATTTCATAGAGGAAGAGACTGAGGCCCAGAGAGATTAGAAAATTTTCTCCAGATCACTCAGTAAGTTAGTAAGAGAGACTAGACTAGAACCCAAGTCTTTCAGCTCCATGTGTTTTCAACTGCACCATTCAGGCTCCCTAACTAGGCTAGAACCAGACAAGGAAGGACCTTGAATGCCAGGCTGAGCCTGGACTTCATTCTATAGGCAACAGAGTACTACTACAGAGTTCTAAACAGGGGAAGAAAAACCACAGGGCCTGTATATTAGAATTAATTTGGCAGCATGTATAAAATGGGAGACTGGGGGAGAGTCTGGGGGCAGGGAGACAAATTGGTTAGTAGCCAGGTAGAGATGAGGGCCCACCCAAAGGTGCTTGCAGTGAGAGTTAGAGGAGGGCCTGGTTGCCAAAAGCAGTGAGGCAGGAAGGACAGGACTTACTAACTAATGGAATGTGGAGGATGACAAAGGAGACAAGGAGGGATGGCCTTTAATTCCAAGCCTGGGGAAGTAGGGAGATGAATAGAAGTAGGAAGTCAGAAAAATACAAATCTGAGAGAAAAAAATAATCCTGTAGGTAAGAGAAAACATATGCCTAAATATGTCTTCATTCAAGGCTCAGCTCAAATCCCAACTCCTATGGGAGGCCTTCCCCATCCCTGCACCCCAGTGTCTCACTTCTGAGATGGCCTTCCAGCTGTTCTATGCACTTCTTGTGTGTGCCTCACCACATAACATGCTGTCACCCCCATTAGGATGTGCAATCCTTGGGGCCAGGAACTGTTTTTACCTTTCTTTGTACCCCTGGCACTTAGCAGACTGCTTAATAAGTGACCATTGAAAGAGGAACCAATTCATTCTCATCTCATAGTGATCACTTGATTCAATTCAACAAGGATCTATGAAGCACCTACTATGTGCCAGGCATCGTGCTCAGCCCTGTGGGCAAAGAGACATCATAACAATCTCTGCCTTCAAGGAGTTTACATTCCCTTGGGGCCTATGACAAGTGGACACTAAGTAAAGACAAAAAGTAATTTTTAAAAAGTAATCTCAGAGGGACGGAGTTCTAACAATGAAAAGGATTAAGGCCTTGTAGGTGGTTGGAAGCTGGATTGTGCCACCTGTGAGACATGAAGCTAAAATAGAGAACCTGGACCATTGGGGGACTACTTTTGCAAGAGCATGGAGGCAGGAAGTGTCTGGTGCTCTAATCAACTGACCCATTCCAAGAGCTGCTTGGATGCTTCTTGGACCATCCTCATAAATCCCCCCATGATACTCTGATATCTATCTCTTCACCATCAGCAATCTGAGTGACAACTAAAATGTCACTTTTTTCTCTCTTTTTAAGATTAAAAAAAAATAAACTCTAGCCCTCAAGGGAGCAACACTTGGAAAGCCACAGGAAAAGGAATTATTTTGTTTCACAGATAAGCAGCAGACATACCAAGCAGAGGACATCACTTCAATAGTCTAAGCAACAGTGCTGTCTAATCTGCCCCACTGTCTTGTGGCATGTTGCATTTGCGCACCTGGGAACTGTCCCTTCACCAAAGTACTTCTGTAGTACTGGGAACTGTCCCCTAGGGATGGGCTTCTGAAGCACTAGGTAGCAGCCCCCTCCACCCCCCACCAAAGTGCTTCCTCAGCATCCAGGAGCTGTCCCCCTTGGATAGGCTCTGCAGCACCTGGGAACTGTCCCCCACAGAATTGCTTCTGTGGTACCAGGGGCTGTCCCCCACACAAAGGCTTCCTCAGCACCCAGGAGCTGTCCTTCATTGAAGGGCTTCTGCAGCACCAGGAGCTGTACCCCCACCGAAGTACTTCTGTGGTAACCGTCTCCCACAGAAGGGCTTCTACTGCACCGAGAGCTGTCCCTAGCTGTCAGTAGGAGGTAAAAGAGGCAGAGCTTGCTAAGGGGGAGCACTTGAGAGCTTCCAATGAGCGCCTCCCACAATGATGGCCACAGCAGCCACTCCAATTTACACAACTCTTTAAGGCTGGTAAAGTTCTCTGCTCACCATAGCCCAGGAGGCAGGCAGTGTTCAGAGACTTCGTTCCATCTCACAGAGAAGGAAACTGAATCTCACAGGTGGGAATTTGAGGATAAGTTACAACTGGCATTTCTATAGTGCTCTCAAATGTGTGGAGCTGCACAACAACCCTGTGAGGCAGATATTCTGGCTATCATTATTCCCATTTTAAAGACAAGGAAACTGAGGCTCAGACATTTGCTTTGAATACATAGCACTGTATGAACAGTATTTGAGACTCATCTTTCTCTCTCTCTTCAGAGCCTTTTAGGTCTCAGAACTGAGCAATTCTCCAAATGCAGAATCACCACAAGATGGGCCTTGGCAAGGAAAGGACTTTGTAATGTTACAGTACTCTGGAGGAGCCATTGTCTCTGTGGAGTTAAGAGCAAGGATTTTCTCCTGGTCTCCTCATTCTATAGGAGGCGTTCTCAAGCTAGAGTGCTTCTGAGTAAGGACAGGAGGCAGATGTGGGGCTCTGGACATGGAAGAAGTAAAGCAGAGCTATCTATCAGTTCTAGGAGCTGACTTGTGACAAGGTCACAATGAGTGGCATTGAGGCCATCAATTAACTACCAATCATTTATTTACCACCTACTTTGTGCCAGGCCCTGTGCTAGGCACTGGGAATCCAAAGGCAAAAATAACACATTGTCCTCCAGGAGTTTACTTTCTACCCAAGGACAGAGGAAAGAGCACAAAATCAGAGTTAGAAGAAGGACAGGCTTCAAGTCCTTGCTATAACTCTTATGAGCTGTATGCCTATCACGTCACTTTGCTAAGCCTCAATTGAGGCATCTGTGAAATGGGACAATAACACTTACACTCCTGTCTCACAAGGTTCTTGTGAGGAAAGCATTTTGTGAACTTTAAGAGGCTACAGAAATGGGGACATGTACTGTGACTTCTGGTTCTGGTTCTTGGGGATATTTAAGGGTGAGAAGCCTCTTTCCAGGAGGTGCCAGAGATTTGTCTGGATCACTGCCAATAAAAGGGCACTGGATCTGCAGTCAGAAGACCTAGGTCTCCAGCCCAACTTTACTTATATGCCCTCCCCGGGCCTCAGTTCCTTCCTCAATAATAGGAGTGGGGCTGTATGAGATAGCTCCTAAGGTTTCTTCCAGGTCTAAACTCCTAAGGTCTCAGATGACCTTGGAACTGCATGTCAGCAGCAATTCAATGCTCATCTACTTCCTCTCCTCTGGTTCCTTGGCTTTGCCGCTAAGGGCTTCAGATTCCAGAAGGCTTCTGCCCACATCTTCTCATGGCTCCTCCCAAAGTCTCCTACAGAATGAAGGCCACCCTGTCTCCAAAAAGTTGCCTCAACTGTGTCTGGGGATGGAAGCAGTTTCTGTGGAGGGCAATAGCAATGGCAGATTCAGTGATGGCATGGGAGTTACTGACACTTTAATAGGCTCCCTGATCGTGTGATTGTGACTCTTTATATCCCAAGAATATAAATATGATTGGTTAACTAAGTATCTCCATTTATCAGTTTCAGGACTCCCCAGGAGACAGAGGTTTATTGTTAGCTGGGGTCATCATTGCCCCCTCCCTGCCTAGCTATAGTAGCCAAAGCAGCATCAACATGAAACAAGCAACCAATGAGCATAGATTAAATCTCTACTGTGTCAGGTACTGTCCTGAGTGCTAAGATATAAAGATAAAAGTGAGAAGTCCCTGCTTTCTGGGAGCTTACATCCTATCAAGGAAGAGCCTGGACCCTAGTCTAAATCCAAGCACATGCTGAGTAAATATACATCATAACAAGGTGGTTTGGGTGAGGGGGCAATGTCAGTGGGAGGATCAGGGAAGGCTTCATGGAGAAGGGTCCTTGAGCTGAGTCTTTAAGAAAGAGAAGGATCCTTCTAGGAAAGAACACATTACAGGGCTGGGGGTGGCGAGTGCCAAGCAGCAGGAATTTGCAAGGTGAAAAACAAGGGGACACACATCTCAATGTCTGGTCCTCTGGCAGGTCTCCTCTATGGTCTGAGAAATGGTGACCTGGAGCTTCATGGAGCATGGATATTGGGAGCTTCTTGTCCAAGCTTCTTATTTTACACACAGAGAAACTGAGGACTAGAAAAGTAAAGTGATCAGATATGGATCTTATGAAAACCAAGATCAGAATCTAAGTTCCCTGTCTCCCATTCCATTGGATTTGAAGTCAGGAAACTCGAGTTTGACCCTAGTTCTGCTCCTCACCACCTTATATGACCCTGGACGGCAGTGGCTGGGCCTTAGTTTTCATATCTATTAAGACGAAAAGTCTGGACAGGATAGTTGCTAAGGTTCCTTCTAGCTCTAAACCCTGAACTCCTCAGCTCAGCACCTCTCAAACCCAACCCCTGCCCTCCCACTTGGAATCTCTGTGTACTCAATGATGTTTCTTCAAAACCACCTCTCTCTTCACCTCCCATGGTCTGCAGCTGTACTCCCCTATTCATACACTCACTAAGGGGCTCACTGCTTGAATCATCCATCTCTCCTGCTAGAGATATTTGCAAGAGAAAGTGCCAGGTAAGAATGGATGATTTAATTGCTGGTTTTGTGCCCTCATGTGTGGACATGATCAGTTGACTCAATATGCAAATGGAACTATCTTGTGAAGGTGAAAGAAAATTGGGCTAATATTCAAGAGACCTCAGTTGTAATCCTGGCTCTGGCATTAACTTGATGAGTGACATTGGACAAATCATCATCTCTCTGGGCCTCAGTCTCCACACTGTTATGATAAAGGGAATGGCTATAAGATCTCCAAGGTCCCTCCGCATGCTGACAATCTATGCATCTCCCAGTCAGCATGGGGATGTTAAGTTGGCAAAACACTTCGTTGATGTTCATATTTTCCAGCTAACCAAGATTTTCTTCCTGGGTTATTTGAATTCTTGTCTATACATTCTGGTTAGGAAAGAGATTATCTGGCTAATTTGTTTATTCAACAAACACTAAACACCCACTATGGGTAGTGCACTGTGCTAGGCACTGAGGGTACAAAGATGAAAAACAACACAGTTACTTCCTTCAAGAAACTTACTCTTCAACTAGGCAGATACAACATGTACATGAAAAGGCGGACTACAAGGCAGTATGTCAGAGGCAAAAGGGGCTCTCAGATAAGGTGCTCAAAGAAACAAGAAGAGGCAGAGATCATTTTCTTCTGGGGAATTAGGTAGAAAGGCTTCAAGAGGGAGAGGACACCTGAGCTAGGCCTGGAAGGTCATCAGCATCTCAGGATTGAGCACAGAAATAAGAGGACCGGGGGCTAGCCATCCACAGAAACTTGGGCATGGCTCTGACACACCAGGAGCCTCAATGTCCCCATTTGTAAAGTAAAAGGGTTGGCCTACATCAGTGGTTCCCAACTGGTATGGTCTGAGGAGCCCTGAGGAGCAACAGAATAATTGCAAGGAGTCCTCCAATCTATATGTCCCCCTAGCACTGCCATGTTGATCTTCAGTGCTAACGAAATATGCTTTGTGCCTCTGTGTAACAAACAAGCAAGCATGCCATCTGCAGCCTGAACAAATACGCTCTTTCATACATAGATGCATGACTAGTTTTCCAATGGATAGAGACACTGGCATGGTTTTTTAAAAAATACAAATTCATTTAAAATCTTTCAGAATTCATTGCCACATTTGTCAACATGGGTTGCCTCACTCGATGGATATCGAGAGAACAAACAACCACAGCTTATGGTGATCTATGAAAGTTTGTTGTATTAAAAATGATTCCCAGTACTCCAAAAGGCTGGACCATCTACAAGGATCCTTCCAGCTCTGTGTTTCAGAGACTAGAGATACAACACAGCTCAACCCTCCCTTTTGGAAAAAGTGATCTTTCTGAAAAGTGTAGGAGAGAAAGAAACTAACCTTGATGTTGGAAGACCTGCCTAAGATACTCGTCAACTATGTTACCTTGGGATCAAGGGGGTGTATTGAGAGTGAAGGCTGGATTTGGAACCAGACAACTGGGTTCTGTTGCAACAATTCGGCTAGTAGCTGCTGTAAGGGTGTAAGACCCACCAACGACTAGCACATAGAAAGCTGCCAACACAGGTTCTTTCGATCTGCTTTACTAAGGAAAGTAACGTTAAGGTGTTAACAATCTTGTTTCAATCCAACATACAACTATCATTCACTTAGTTCAGGGGGAAAAGCCATCACCCTGAACTTCAGAGCAAGTACAAACAAATTACAAACATCAACATACAAACCTTGTCTGATTCAAATCTCAATGCATAGTTACCAGGGTTTAACAAAGTCCCAACATCCAAGTTTACAAGCTGGAGGGCTCTTAACTACAGCTGCCCAGTCTCTATATCAACACACCTCCAAAAGTGAGAGCCCTTCACAAATAGCTCTGTTGTCTCTTTTTATACATTCTTTAGCCATCATCAAATGTCATCTGAACAACCAGAATTCAGGCTCCTACTATTGGCTCTGGTCTTAACAACTCCCCTGAGGACGCTGAGGGCTTCACGCCCACATAGGCTTAGCACTTAGCAGATAGGGGTTTGGGCCTGGGTTTAGCACCTAGTAAGACTCAATCAAAGACACCCAACTTAATTGATATTACAGGTTCAAAACCCAACTCTACCATTTACCACCTGTGAGACCTTGGGTGAATTACTTCTCTACACTGGAATGCAGTATCCTCCCATAAAAATGAATGGTCAGTCTCAATGACTTCTGAGGCCCCTTTCTGTTTTGAATCTGATACCACATCTTAAGTCCCATCCTTTCTCTGGGCCTCAGTTCTGCACCTACTACATGAAGGGGCAGGGGACTGGACCTAACGATGTAATGGCTAGAAGTGTCCACAAATGCATGCCCGTATTGTGACTCTGCACCTGACCAAGCCTTGGCACATGCCAAGAGATGATTCCTATACAGCCCGTTGCTTCACAGGTCAAGGTTCTTGCATCAATGAAGAGGTGCAACTCATGGCATCTGCTTGCATCCTGCTCTGTGCCTTCACCCGACTTGGCCTTGCCAGATGTGCACTAATGCTGTACAATTTATGTCAAATCCAATCAGAAAGTGAAGGGGAGAGGCTGCTCATCTGAACAGTGGGCTTTGTTCCATTCATGCTGGGTTAGCAGTTTAAATCAGATCTTCCAGACATAAACATCATTTAGATTTAATAAGGCAGGGGTTGCACATGATGGTGCAGAGGCCAGCTCATTTGTTTCAGTGAACAGCGTTATACTTCCCCTACTTATTTGGAAGTTATCCCACGCACAGGTACCTGCAGAGACCACAAGGATACACAAATCAAATTTAACTTTCTTAATGAAGGAACTTTGTGGAGGCAAACCAGAAGCAATGGCTTGGAGAGAGCCATAGAACACATCTAGTACAATCCAGCATTTCACATAAGAGGAAACCAAGGCCCAGAAAGAGGAAGGGACTTGTCCAAGGTCACAGAGACAGTCACAAAGCTGGAAGCTGAATGCAAGAAGCTGATTCCAATCTCCAGACTCTTCCCACAGAGCTGAACAACCTGGGCATTTTCAGCCTTGTTTGTAACAATGCAACCCAACACTTACTGAGGACCACTAGTTGTCAGCAAACATTAGTTAAAACTATTATTTAAAATGAGATGTCAGTATGGATTATTTTAAAACCACTAGTTGTCACATTCACCTCTGATCTTAATTTTTCACTTCTGGAAGGCCAGTAATAAGGGAAGAGGCTTCTCTGCCTGATGCCTACACCACTGGAATCCTAAGCCCCATGAATCTCAGAGAGAAGTGTTCTCAAGTATCATGTAGTCAAACTTGGAGCTGAGCAGGAATCCTCTACAATACCATATTCAAGTGCTCATGTAGCATCTTTTCAAAGACCTTAAATGACATGGAACTCACTTCTTCCTTTGTTGGACAGCTCCATTAATCATTAATGTCTTCCTCACTCTGATTTAGCATCTACCTCCCTGTAATTCCTCTCCATTCTTCCTATTATTTGCTCTAGGGTCAAGAAAAATAAATCTAATCTCTCTTCCACCGGCAGCCATTCTTATACCTGAAGACAGGGACAATGTTATCTTCAAGTCCTTTTCTCCAATCTACACATTCCTAGTTCCCTCCATAGATCCTCACATGGCTGAGCATCCAAGCCTTTCACCATCCTGGCCAGCCTCATGGGTCATGCCCCAACCGTTGAACATTTCTAACATCTTTCCTGCATGTGGCTCTCAGAACTGAGCCTCCTAGTGCTCCAGATGGGTTCTGACCAGTCCAGATGGAAGGAGGGCCATCATCTCCATTCAAAACACCAAAATAGCGTTCTTTGCAAGCTCTTTTGCTACGATGACACTTTCTATTCCCATTGAGCTTCCAGTTGACTAAAACCTAAAGATCTTGTTCACATGGACTATTGTCTTGTCATGCTTCCCCTGATATGTCCTTGGATCCTTGATTATTCAAGGCTGAGTGCAGGACTTTATATTTACCCCAATTAAATTTCACCTTGTCATTAATCCCAGGCCACTTGAAGACATTAGCACTTGCCCCATAGTTACTACTACATTAACATTAATTGTGGAAAAAAAATTGCTTGCCTTCAAGCAAAGTTAGAGCAATCTATCATAATAAAGCAAAATATGGAGGAAAAATCCATGGGCTAAAACCCAGGAGACCAAGGTTCCAGTCTAAGTCCTGAACTGAACTTACTGTGTGACCCAGGCCATGCTGGTTTTTGTGGTGTGCCCTTCATTTTCGAAGAGAACAAATGAAATCGTGAGGTGATATCTTGACTTGTGCCTGAATTGCACTTAGTTGAGGCAGAGTTGCATAAAGTTATCAGCTTCATTCTCTCTTCTGAATCATTTTAGTCCAGTGGCAAGACAAAACTCTGGATGACTGGCTATGGTCCGGGATGCAGTGGATAACCTTGGCATTTTCAATGTGTGGCCAATCTCTAAGCACTCCACAGTGCCTGCTTCAGCTGCCTTCATGGCCATCAGAACAGATTGTTCTCATCCACCCATTCTTCCTGAGAAGTCTTCACATGCTTGGGATAGATATCCTCCTAACTCACTGGTAGGTTTGAGGCCCATTGGTTACTCTCAATCTGGTTTATAGCCTGTTTGCTAATATGGTTTAACAGGGTGTGGCCACTACACATGCTACAGCTTCTTGGAGCCACAGGTGAGAGTTAAATGCCAGGTGGACACCAAAGGTGAATCAGCAGCCCTGAAAACTGCTTGGCCAGCCTTGACACCAGAGGTGCTAGTGCTCCCTGAACACCCACACACACCCTAGGCCATGTTGCTCCCTATTCCCGGACCCCACTTGTCTCATTCAAAAAATGACTTAGACTAGATGCTCTCTTCCACCAGTTCTCATAGTTTGGGCTCTAAGATCCCTTTCAGCTCTGACAGCCTCAAAGCTAACATACCTTCCACTCCTGACCTCTATTCTAAAGCCCCTCCCAGCTTTGCCATTCCCTGTTCTAAGACTCCCTCCTACTTCTAGGGTCCTTGGCAACTCTGACACTCTAGGTTCTAGGCTCTAAGGTCCCTCTCAGCTCTGCCATGTTATGTTCTAGGCACTAAGGTCCCTCCCAGCTCAAGGTTCTGTCCTTTCCACACAAAATGCCTGAGTTCAGCTCCCACCCTCCTTTCAGTGAGCTCCTTTTCCAAACAAGTAGAGCATTGCTGTATTTCCTAGGTTTCTGTGCTGATTCAGGCAAACTTTGGTTCTAATTAGCTCTTGAAAAGTTCAATGGCAACTGTTCTATTTTTCCATGTTTTATATTGCAGAGATTTTTTCTGCTGTCACACACATCTGGAGCCCAATTTGACAGTGTTTGGCTCCCAGCTTTGGTCATGCCATCCTGCCCACTTTGATCTCCTTGTCACAGTTTAAGGATCTCCCTCCCCCCACCCCCAGGTCTTCTAAGGCCCCAAGCACCTCCCTCCCACCAGCAGGCCCTGGGTCACTCCTGTGCACACACTCCAGCCTAATGAGCTACTTTTTTCAGGAAGAGGGAGGCATTGATTTCCTGATAAAAATCACAATTAATTTTAAATGCCCTTCACAAACCTTGTTATAAATAATTGGTAGAAACATGCAAAGTCTGAAATTAGTTAAAATCGATGGCCTTGTTTGATAGCCTGTTACTCCTTTCTTTGTTAAAAGCAGGAGATGCTTATTAGGATCATAGAACTCTAGCATGCTAGAGCTAGAGGGAGCCTCAGAGGGCAGCTTGCCCAGGCTTCTGCAGGCCCCTTGGGTCAAGTGCCTTAACCACACACTCCTAAACTACTGGCAAGTGGCATTCAAAGCTCTTCATCATTAGGCTTGGGAGGAATTGTTCCAGTAACAGTATGACAGGCTCAGGACCCACTCACAATACAGGCAACATGCAAGAGCTTCCGGGGGAAAAGGTTTTGATGGGAGAGACCTTAGAACAGGGAATGTCATAACTGGGAAAGGCCTGAGAACAGGGGATATCAGAGCTGGGAGGGGCCTGAGAACAGGGGATGTCAGAGATGTGAGCGAAATTGGAACACAGAATGGCAGAACAACAATCCTAGAAGGGACCCTAAAAGTCAGAATGACAAAGAACTTTAGAGATCATTTAATTCAATCCTCTTTTATGGATGGAGAAACTGAGTCCCAGAGAAGGTCAGTGACTTGTCCAAAGTCACACAGAGGCAGAGCATGAATTCAAACTTAAGGCTGAAAGCAGCCTTTCCTTTCCAGGGGAAAGGAAACCCACCCAGAAAGGAGATATCAGTAACATAAGATATAAAAAGATATCAAAGACAGGATTATTCTGACCACTGCCACCCATGGACCCATCTGTCCCAGCACTGGTCACTACATCTTTCCCATAGCTTTGCCCCTACTGAGAAATAAACAGCAGACATAAACTCTTCAGACAGCAGCCACACAAGTGGGAACAAAGCTGGGGAGTGCTAGTGTTTTCCCCCACCTGGCAGAAATGTTTATTTGGAAGCATCGTTGCAAGGTAGAAGAGTTTGATTTGATTAGCAAGTCTAAATGTATTAGCAGCAAGCCAGAAACTATCTTACAATTAGTGATAATTAGTCGCACTGATTGCTTCAGCCTGCAGTCCGGTGACAGCTGTTGTTCAGTGGGACCTCGGTGGAAGAAGAGGATGCTTTCTTCTTGTAAAGGCACTTGGATCCCTTGGGGAGCAAGACCCCAATCTAGTTGTCAGTCACTTATTAAGCCTCAGGAGCAGCTAATGAGTCACTTCACAGAGAAATCCAAGCAGGTGCCTTCTATGTGGCAAGGCTTTGTGCTTGGAACTAGGAATAAAAAAATGAGAGATGGCAGGGCTCAGCCTGGGCTGAGAGTTGACAGCTGGAAGGAGTCTTGGAAGCAATCTAGTTCCACACTCTCACTTCATAGATGGGCAAACTGAGGCCCAGGGAGGGGAAACCACATGCCAAAGCTCACATGTGTGGTGAACAACAGAGATTGGAGTTGAAAACAGATCTTTAGATTCCAAAGCCATGTTCTTTCTATTCTAAAGACTGGTTGTCCTGCCCTTGAAGAGTATACAGTCTGATGAAGGAAAGGAAGGTATGAAAATATTAATTGCCCAAGAAAGAGGAGGATGAGGGTAGCTGAGGGATGTGGACACCATGCTGTAAGAAGCAGAGGAGGGGACACATGCTTCCACCTGGGAAGTCCAAGAAAGTCACATGAGGCAAGAAACATTTTAAGTGGATGGACCTTGGAAGAAAGGACTTGGGGAGAAGGAGAGAGAGGGGAAGCTGTTCTGGGCTCAGGGGATGAGGCAAGCAAAGGCATGGACACAGGAGGAGTGGGGACAAGCAGGAGATGGTGACAAGAGAAACACAGATGAAACCTCAGGCACATATCATGAGGAAGAGTTTGAGATGTGGAGAGTTTGGCTAGGCCAGAGCCAGGAAGTGGAGGGTTTGGAATGCCAATCAGCAAATTGTACTGTGCTCACTCAGCAGCAGAGAGCCACTGAGGGTCAAAGCTCGTAGGAGTGAGAACTAGAAAGGGCATATTTCCTTTCATGTCAGAGCCCAGAGACAACGAACTTGAGTAGTCACAACCAAGGCAGGTCTCCTAAATGTTTCAGCTCCATGGGAGCAGAGAGTGTTTCTTTCACTGTGTTTGTACCTTCAGCACCTAGCTCAGAGCCTGACACAAAGTAAGTGCTGGAGAGACTTAAACATCTAGGGAACAATATGGTGGATCAGCACCATGGCCAGGGCTCCTCACAGCCCTTAAATAAACTCTCTCACCTATCTGGGATAGGCTCACCCAAAGAATCACTTTGGGATTCCCTGTATCTTCATTGTCATAAAAACCTCCCTCTCCCTTTCCAAACTGCTAGAAAGTAGTCTGGAACCAGATTGGAGAGAAAAATCCACCATAAATCTCCATCCTATAGCCATGGTAGCTTGACCCCTTATGAGAGGCTCTCAGGAAATCTGAAGCAGAGTCCATGCTGTCAGAGACCAAAACCCAACCCCCTTCTTTTAGAAAGAGGAAAGCCAGGCCCAGAAAAGAGCTGTAACTAACTCAATGTCACACAAATAGTCAATGATAGAGCCAGAACCCAGGTTCTCTGACTCCAAATCCAGCACTCTTTCCACCGGACCCCCATGGTGGGTCGGTCTGTTAAAAATGAACACCCATAGTTATCACAATTCTTCACTGTTGGCAAAGAACTTCACATTTATTACCACTGGATTCTGGGCACAATCCTGGGAGAAAAACCACCACAGACAGGCAAAGGTAAAAGCATTTGGCAACAGATGACATGGAACAGGAGGAGAGAGGGCTGATCTTGGAGTCAGAAAGACCTGAATTCAAGTCTGACCTCTGACACATCCTGGCCATGCGACCCTGGGTCACAACAACCCTAAAACATTAAGATATACGTGAGCTACTGATGGGCGTTGAGGGAGGCAGTTTCCCAAAGATCCACACACCATAGATCTCAGGGAGAAAATTTCCAAACTCGGCAGATTTACAGGAACTTTGCAATGTGGCTTCCTACCTTATCACCATTTCCTGTTGAGAGGATTCCAGAAAACTCCTATTGGGTTTTGGGAGCCTAGAGGGTCCCTAATGGGTTTGAGAGGACTTGAGGCATCCCTAAGGGCATGTGAGGGCCTAACCCATCCCCCAAGATATCCATGCTAAAGCTGCAGTCAAGGATAGAGGATACCAAAACAGGAAGAGAAGGGGTGGGGTGGGCTGCTCAGGGAGGATTCTTGGGAAGGAGGGAGGGGAGGGCTCAAGCTGGCCTTGGATGATGGTAGGATGCAATGGAGAAGTAGGAAGAGAATTTCAGTTCAGAGATACTTTCCTAGAGCGGGTCAGGGAGCAAAGACAACAATGACAGTGGTGGTCATCACCCCTTGACGTACAGTGTTTCTGTCCAACAGCCATATTAGGCGTGCCCTACAATCATGCCTGAATTGTAGCATTTCAAAGGGGGAAGGGAACCTAACCGGGCATCTGCTCCAATTCCTAAGATACCAAAGTGACCCAATGTCTTTGGAGTCCTTGATGCTGCCTCTGCCACTTACTATCGGTGTGACCTCCTGTTAGTCAATTAATCCCACTAAGCCTTGGTTTCCTCATCTATACAATGAGGGGCTTGTATCAGATGGCCTTTGATGCCCCTTCTGGCTCTAAACCCAAGCTCCTGTGAGCCTACCTGAGCAGGAGTGCCTTCAACAACATTCCCAACAAGTGGCCATCCAATCAGTTCGAAGACTCCCAAGGACAGGGAAGCCAGTCCATTCTTGAAGGAGCCCCTATCCCTTTGAGGCACCTCTCACCATTAGGAAGTTTTTCCTTCTACTGAACCAAAATCCACTTGTTAGCATCTTCCACCCATCACTCTTGGTGCTTCTCTTTAAGACCAAGAAGGGCAGCATTGATCTCTCCATATCACAGCCCTTCAGATGCATGAGTAGCTCTCATGCCTCACCCTCCCCACCTCCAACCAAGTTCTCTTCTCCAGGATAAAAACGACCCAGGTCCTTCAACAACATTGTTACATCCTCTTCACTAATCCATCCCTATTTTAGAAACAAGGGAATGGATGCTTGGGTGATGAGAAGTGACTTGACCAAAGTCACATAGCTGGTGGCAGCAGGACAAGGCTTCAGCTCTCCTGACTAGCCTGTGCTGCCACCATTAATATGCAAGACACCAAGAGGATGATAGGAATCGACACCATCTTGGGCAGAGCTCTGGGAGGAGCAGAAAGATGGTGAACATATTCTGCCAAATTCCTGAGAGAGGAGACCATGTTCCCAGCAATGATCACCGCCTGTGATATCCATAATGAATATTATGTTCCGGGCAGACCCAAAAGACAGTGAATCGGGTTTTATCCTAGAATCGAAAAGATATAACTTAATGTTACTTGCCAGAAGTCAGGAGAATTGAGGTCAACTCAGCTCTGCTACCTGACCATGGCATTTTGGGGTAAGCCAATTCTCTGAGCCTCAGTTGCCTCATTATGAAATTGGGGGAAGGTAGAGGGAAGGCTGTGATATTACATTCCAAGGTCCTAGTTCTAAAATTCTCCATTCTATATTCTGAGGCCCCTCCCACCCTTCACATTCCATGTTCTAAGTGCCCCCCCTACCCAGTCTGGCATTCTCTGTTCTAAAGCCCTCCCAGCCCTGACATTCCATGTTCTACACCATAAAGTCTTTCGAATCTCTAAAATTTTGCCTCCCTTTCTAACATCCTCTATATCAGGCTCCACTGTAGTGCTAACATCCTATGTTCAAAGTCAGCTCTGAGCCCCATTTCTCATCGCTACAATATTCTTCCTCTCCTTTCTTTTCATCCTGCCTCAGATTATGACCAACTCCTCAAACATCTCCTCTTGCCCTTTCAGAGCAGGCATCTGTACAAATTATGCCCTCTCCTTCTCTCTGGCAGCAGAAAGAGAAGATTCCTAGACACATTCCTTCTCACGGTCTCTCTTTGCCCTCACTGATGCTCTCTTCCCCTCACCTCTCTGCACATCTCTCTAGCCCAAGCCCCAGGTGCCCGAGAGACCATTTCACATTTGCGATGAAAGCAGATAAGCCTTGAGGAGTTGGCCTGGACCCATAGGAGCCGGAATTCAGAGTCAGGGGGAAAATGCACATCCCCCCTGCAGTGGAGGACATAAAGTCAGGGATGGCCAGAGCCATTATGCTGCCCACTCTCATTTGTGGCCTTCTATCCCCTGACATGTCATTGAATCCCCTGACTTTCCTTTGAGATTGAATGAGGCTCTATTTCCTATCACCATCCTGGATCTCCCAGCTGTGTTCTATCCCTCACTCTGTCCTCAGAGTCAGCCCACCTCTTTCTCAGGCCCTCCCTTCCTTCAGCGCTCAGAGAACAAGTCCTTCAGGAAGCTTGGCCTGGCCCCTCAGAGGAAGGAAATCTCATTCCTTCACTCCATGCTTGGTAGCAGGAGTGGGGAACCTGTGGTCTTGAGGCCTCATGTGGCCCTCTAGGTCCTCGAGTGCAGTCCTTTGTCTGAATCCAAACTTCACGGAACAAATTCCCTTAATAAAAGCATTTGTTTTGTAAAGCTTAGATTCAGTCAAAAAGCAACACCCAAAGACCTAGAGGGCCACATGTGGCCTCGGGGCCACAGGTTCCCCACCCCTGGTAGGGTCTGCCTCCATCCTCTGCCTTCATCACATTCTACCTTACACCAAACTTACTTATCTACATATACCAGTTCCCAACCCCCCTCCCTCCACACACACGCCCTCATACACAGTGAAAGCCTCGAGACATGATCTGGCTTAGCCCAACCCTGGTATTCTCAGCACAAAACACAGGGCCCTGCACTAAGGTGCTTAATAGCTGCCTGTTGAATGATGAATCTGTATTAAATCCAGTTGGGCCTCTCCTTGCCTCATTGAGAACCTGCATCTAGGGAAGGGCTCAGCCCCTTCTGCCTTTGCATCTCCCCTGGCATGAAGCACAGAAACTCCTTCACAGTCATGGGCAAAAGAATTCTTACTCAACTAAGTTAAACTTAAGCCATCCCTTTAACTTTACAAATGAGGAAACTGAGGTCAAAAGAAAAGGGGGTTTGCACACAGTTATACAGCAAGTTGGTGGCAGAGCTGAGATTTAAACCCACATCTCTTGATTCCAAACCCAGGGTCCTTCTCTATGAACCACATGTCCATGCTCAGCATGTGTTCATATGCATCTCCCTCAAGCAGTTAATCATTAGCCCGTGAGGACTGACTAGGAACCTACTATGTTCAAGGTAGTGTGTTAGGCACCGGGGGTGCTGAGACAAAAGTCCAGTACTACCTACCCCCAGGGAATTTACGTTCATTCTATCAGGGGAGACATTGTATATATACACAATATACAAAATATGCATAAATATAGGATATTTCAAGAGGTGGGAGGGTGCTAACTGCTTGGAGGGGGCGTCAAAAAAAGGCCTCATGTAGAAGGCTGCACCTGAGCTGAGCTTTAGAGAAAACTTGGGATTCTAAGTAGAGGTAGGAAGGGAATATATTCCAGAAATGAGGGATGATAGCTATGATGATAAAGAAAGCCATGATGAAGATGGTGATGGAGATGAAGATGGTGGTGATGGTGAGGATGATGGTGGTGGTGGTGATGAAGATGATGATGGTGGTGGTGATGCTGAAGACGTGATGATGATGAAGATGATGATAGTGGTGATGGTGAAAATGATGACAAAGATGGTGATAATGATGATGGTAATGATGGTGGTAGTGGTGATGCTAAAGATGGTGATGGTGATGAAGATGAAGATGAGATGATGGTAATGGTGGAGATAATGATGATGAAGATGGTGATGATGGAGACAGTAATAATGGTGATGAAAATGGTGATGGCAAGATGGTGGTGATTCTGAAGATGGTGATGGTGATGGTTGTGATGATGATGGTGATGGCTGTGATGATGATGGTGGAGATGGCGATGGTAGTGATGGTGAAAGTAGCAATATCAGTGGTGCCATGACATCAACATCAAGCAGAGACTTCAAACATGGTCATAACTCAACAAACAGGTGCCAGCTAGCACTGACAGTGACCAGATGCTTCCACTGGTCTTTCATGTTTCCCAGTCTGTTCTGTGGAGCACTGCCCTTGCTGAACATCTTCCCAAATGGACCCTTGGTTGATGTCCTCAATTCTCTCTGGGAGGCAGACCTGGAAGAGGAGAGGGCTGGGCATGTCCACATGATCCAAGAAAGAGGCACCTCTCTGTGGTTTGATCTTGACCAGGGAATGCCCCAGGCAGAACTCTGTACAGCAATCCTGGGGATTTAAAAGGGCAAGAATGACTATCTCTACTTTAAAGATGAATCAACTGAGGCTCATGGAGGTTGTACAGCTAATAAGGGGGGCAGGTGAGGCTTGAGTCCAGGTGTCCTGACTCCCAGGCCAGTGCTCTGCCCACTACTAAATGTCTATGGCTGCCCAGAGGAGAGAGGGGTCACTCCCCTTGGGAGGAGGGGAAGAGGGAAATTGTCTTTTTAGTGTGGGGTATGGATGAGGCTGGGAGCCCAGTCTAATTCAGCTCAGTCTCCCACAGTCCCTTGTATAGAGAAGGCCCTGGACAAGTGTGTTTGGAGTGACTTTTTGTAGTGAATTTGCTTAATTGAACAGGATGAGATCCAACCTCCAGATTCCCTGGAAACCTCTGCAGACCCCAGGTGCACAGGCAACTAGCCCAGGAAGGATGGGGAGGAGTATCTCTCCCATGTGGAAACCTGGGAGCAACTTGTGGAGCCAAAGAAGAGACTTGGCCAGCCAAGCCACTTGCTGACATTCTCAGTGTTTCCTGTGAAAGAGACTTCAGTCAAGGGAAGAAAGCCTACTGTTGGCTACCCCTGCCTCGAATATCTCCCCACAGGACAGCCAAGAAAACAATCCCTGATATCTCTGCTCTGAATCTAATAAGGGACAGCTGAAGCTTTCATCTCACCCATGTATTTGTCCAAGAAGAAAGGAAAGCAAGTCTTTGGGGCATATTTCTAAAGGCAGGCTTTGCATCCCTCCTTCTCCCATTCTGTAGGCTCAATGGTGAAATGCGAAGCCTGGTCCAGACACACCAGAACTCGGGTAGTAAGAGAAACCCCTGGGGAAAGACTTGGTTTGGGGGAGTTTCATTCTATTCTGTTTAATATTATAACCCTTTCAATCTTCCTCTATCTATCTATCTATCTATCTATCTATCTATCTATCTATCTATCTATCTATCTATCTATCTATCTCCCTATCTATCTATGTGAGCATTTAATGTGTGTGAAACCCCAGGCCTCCAGGAAAAGTGAGCCCCTACCTTCATGGACTTTGGAGTCTCTCTTAGGTGGATGATGTAGACCTTCCAAACTTCCACTCCTCCAGTGTATATGGAGCCTCACCCTTATGGCTGGCCCCTCTGCCAACAATGCAGATGGCAGGCCACCGACCCCTTCCCTCCCTGAATGTGGCTGCCTAGATCCTCCAAATGTCTGCCACAGGGGAAAGTCACTCAACAGGCTGGGATGGAGGGAGCTTCCTCACCTCCCATTGAAAAGTTCTTTTAGTGACCCCCAAGCAACAAAGGTTCATCCTTTCAACACCCACATTCTACTAGTGAGAAGCTGCTGCACAGTGAAGTTTATGGGGAGCCAGGAGTCCAGAGCCAGGAAGACTGGGGTCCAACTCTTGCCTCTGACGCATACTGGCCAGGTGACCATGGGAAGGTCATTCAATCTCTTAGTGCCATAGGCCAACATTACATCGAGGAGCAGCTGCCAAAATGGTATCAAGGGAAGGAGTTTTATCTACTGATCAAATCCCAGGTCTAACCCAAAGAGAAAATTCTACAGGTGCTGTTGCATGGCTGCAGGTCATGGGGAACAGCTGCATCCAAAGAGTCAAAGAGGTCTCACTCCAAGTGCCACAGAGGGACTCACAGAGGAAATGAGCAGCAGCTGACCAGCACTGGATATGGATGACAAAGGAGAAGCAAAGAATAACATCTGAGGTCTGAGGGAGAATGGAGGCAGGCCAGCCCATGAGAAGAGTAAGAAAGAACCAAAGGTAGAGTTCATCCAGTTTGATCCATGGGTGTCAAGATGGGGGAGGTGGGAAGGGGAGAAGGGAATGAGCATATTAAGTGCCTACTATGTGCCAGGCACTATACTAAGTGCTTTACAAATATCATCCCATTTGATCATCACAACAACCCTAAGAAGTAGGTCCCACCAGCTCAGATGCTCTGTGCTCAGGATCAGGCCCTGACTGTCAGTGCAGGGCATTGGCCCACAGCCTTCTCTTCTCTTTTCTAGACAAAAGACCTCCAAGATTGCTCGGACATGTCTTTTACCAGAGAAAGGAGACCAGCTTGGCTTTGCCACAGAGGACCAGACCAACCAAGAGGAACATGGGCTCAGGGGAACATGAGGAATTTAATATAGCCACTGGAAAGAATGCCCCAAAGGCAATGTGGCCCCTGCTGAAATGGGCAACTTAAGAAACATCCAATCCAGCTCAACAGATGTTTCTGAGAGAATGTTAGCAACATCCGTATGTTACTCGAGGTTTGCAGAGCAGGTCACTGCACTAACCAGCTGCTAGACATGTGGCTTTGGACAAGTCATTTCACCCGTCTCTGCCTCAGTTTCCTCACCTGGAAAATAAGGCTCTCAAAGCCCCCAGGGCTGTGATAGGGGATATGTGAGTGCCACTATTACTGCCCTTGTGGAAAGATCATGGCCTGTCTGTAATCAAGCAAATAATGGATTTAATTGAGCAGCTGGTGAGTGAGTAACTGCAGGATCCAAAGGAAGCCTCACCATCAGCCAGAACAGTGCAGCCTCTGCAAGCCTAAACTCAGAAATTCTTGGTCTGAGCCCAGCCTCATCTCTTTCTTTCTCTTGTCCTTCAGCAAACCTTCAGCCTCACTACCCCCTCCCATCTCTCACCCCTTCTCTGGCTCCACTCTCCTCCCTCAACCTCTGAACTCTAGAGTTAACCAGTTCAAACGGATGGTGCCCTGTACGTCCGAATCTCCTGCCCCCTTGACCTATGACCATTCACCATTGTCCAACCCCAGCCCTGGGTTAGCCCCACCATCTGTCGCCATTATGTCAACTTACATGCTGCTGGAGAGTCACACGAGCCACTCCCTGGGTGTACGTGAACTATGTGAAGGAGAACCTCTTCTGAGCTCCACACACCTTTCTCTGAAACATCCATTATTCCTTTTAGAATCCCCTGATGGGCTCTTCCAACTTTCCCTTCTCTCCTCAAGCCAGTCCCTCTTCCCCCATCCACCCATACTTCAAAGTTCCTTAATATTCCTCCTGTTCTCACCTCCTTTCTTCCAGCCTCTAGATGTGGCTTTCCCTCTGTACAGGGCCAACCCCTCCAGGAGTAGACTGACCCCTTCAGTCATTCTCTCTCTCTCTCTCTCTCTCTCTCTCTCTCTCTCTCTCTCTCTCTCTCTCACTCTCTCCCCTTGCTGCCTACAAATATCCTTGATCATTAAAATGCAAAAAACAAACCATTCTCCTGACTCTGCTCTCCCCTCAAGCCATTGCCCTATATCTCTTCTTCCTTTCACAGCCAACTCCCAGAAATGGCCATCTACACTTGAATTCGCTGCCTCTACTTCCTCACCTCTCACCTACTTCTTAGCTCCTTGCAATCTGTGTTCCAACCCCAGAAACTCCCCTGAAATCCTTCTCTCCAGACTTAACAAAAACCCCTTAAGTGCTGCATCCTGGGAATCTTTGCCAGCCTGGATGCTGCTGGCCACACTTGCCTCCTGAGCACGCTCTCTGACATTCTATGACTTCTATGGCATTGTTCTTTCCCACCTAACTGATGGATCCTTCTAAGTCTCTTCTGCTGAGTCAGCACCCTTCTCCCACCCCCTTGAAGTGGCTGTCCTCTGAGGCTCTGTCCAGGGCTTCCCCTGCCCCATGACCTCAAGAATTCCCCTGTGGCTCTGTTGTCATCTCTGACCCTGCAGCCCTCTCATCCTAGAAGATCTCTTCACCACTGCAGCTTCTCCAGAAGCCTCCCTTTTTAAGAAAGTGCCCACACCAGCTACACTCAGTCCTTTGTTCCTCTCTGGAACTTGCCCCAGACTCTCCAGTCTACTTTCTCCACTCATATATCTCCCTACCCCCAATGCTTTGCAGCTTCCTTGTACTCCTGCTTATATCTGCATCCCCAGTGTTTAACACGGCGTCAGGCACACAAAAAGCACTTTCAAATGCTCATTAACTTGGCTTGGCTCTGACAAGGTCTCCTAGAGTTCCAAATCAAGTCTTCTTTAACTCCAGAATGAGATCTATACCTGTCTATAGGACATCACCAAGCTGTCCCACCATCATCTCAAGACAGAAAAGGCTGGCTTCCTCTCTAACCCAAATGTCCTCGTTAATGTGGAACATGTCCCCATCTTTCCAGTTGTCCAGGCTCGCAGACTCAGCTATTTGCAAGGCCCTCTGTCCCCAGAATCAGTCAGTTGACAAACCACATCCACTCTGCCTCTACACCCCTCTCCTGGCCTCTGTTAGCCCCTGCACCTCCCAAGTTCAGATCTTCCTGATCCTGTCTTCCACAGTACTAGTCTCCTAGCTGATCTCTGCGCTTCCGGCCTCACCTCTCTCTTAGCCGCCTTCTATTTAGCTTCCCAAAGAATCATCCTGCCCCATGGGAAGGCTCTAGCCATCACCGCATTGTTCAGAATCATCCCTTGGCTCCCTATCTTGGACAAAACACGACCTCTTTGGCCTGACCTTTAAAAGCCGTGCCTAACCTTATACCAACTTCTCTCTGCAGATACATTTCATATAACTTGCCTCTAAGCCATCTTCCAGCCAAACTGGCCTGCTCTCTATTCCCCAAACATGACCTACCATTTCCCACATGTCTGTCTTTTACCAGCCTGGGCCCCATGCCTAGAATGCCCTCCCTTGTCCTCTTTAATCCTTAGAATCCTTAGCTTCCTTCAAAGATCAGCTCAAGTGCCAAGTCTTCCAGGAAACCTTTCCTGATCTCTGCTCACTCCAAGTTCATGGCTCTCTCTCCCTCCTTAAATCATTGTATTTACTTATCTTTGTACATGTTACATCCCCTCAGTATACTTTACATCTAAGAGGGCTAGTAAATGTCTAGAAAAGATGACAGCAATCACTCACCAGAAACCCAGAAACCCACATTGCTTCACCCACAACAGATTGCCCAAGGCTAGCCTAAGGTCCTGGCTGACAGAGCTCCTAGGCTGCAAGATCAGAGGCCTACCCTAGAGAAACGTTCCCTGGACTTCACCAAAACATCTGTCAAAGTCTCTCTGACGACTCTTGTGGATTCTGTGGGAGCCATGGGGCAGACAGGAGCACACTTGCTGCATTTGCAATGGGATGAAAGGGGAGACTCAAAGAGAGGTCAGCAACAGCTCCATGTCCACAGAGTAGATCTCTGATGGCACATCCTGGCTGGTGATTAGCGTCTGGCCCTGGACTGGTGAACACTTTTCTTAACGAGTTGGACATAGGTAGAGACAGACTGCTCTCAAGATTTGCAGATGGCCTGTTGGTGGAGTTGTGAACTGATCCAACCATTCTGGAGAACAGTTTGGAACTATGCCCAAAGGGCTGTAAAACTGTGCATACTCTTTGACCCAGCAATGCCACTGCTAGGTCTGCATCCCAAAAATATCATAAAAAGAGGAAAGGACCCACATGTACAAAAATATTTGTAGCAGCTCCTTTTGTGGTGGAAAAGAATTGGAAATTGAGGGGATGGCCATCAATTGGGGAATGGCTGGACAAGTTGTGGTATATGGTTGTGATGGAATATTACTGTGCTATAAGAAATGACAAGCAAGATAGTTTCAGAAGAACATAGAAAGACTTACATGAACTGAAGGAGAGTGAAGTGAGCAGAACCAAGAGGACATTGTACATAGTAACAGTAATATTGTATGATGATCAAATATGAATGACTTAGTTATTCTTAGCAATACAATGATATAAGACAATTCCAAATGTCTCATGCTGAAAAATGCTACCTGCCTCCAGAGAAAGAACTGGAGTATAAATGCAGACCAAAGCATACTATTTTTCACTTTCTCTCTCTCTTTCTTTTTTATTTTATTTTTTGTTTGAGTTTTCTTCCACAAAATGACTAATATGGAAACATTTCACATGATTGCATGTGTCAAACCTCTATCAGATCACTTACCGTGGGCGGGGGGGGAAGGAAGGAGGAAGAGAGAATTTGGAACTCAACATTAAAAAAAAGAATGTTAAAAATTGTTTTTACAGGTAAGACTTGCAGATGGCAACAAACAAGGAGGGGTGGCTAATACATTAGAAAACAGCCCATCTGCCATCTATGTCCTTCTCCCCCAAAACACAGTGGTCACCATTCCTATTCGGACCCTCATCGCCTCTCAGCCCGACTACTACAAGAACTTCTTCATTGGACTCAAATGCCAAGCCTTAGTCCCCTCTGGTTTACCTTCCCCAGCTGCCAAACTGGTAAACTCCAAAGCCCAGACGTGAAGGCCCTCTGTCCCCTGCTCAAAATGCTTCAATGGTTTCCTTTGCCTCTAGTATGAAACACAAGCTCCCGTTTGGCAGGAAAAGCTTTTCCCAAACCACCCCCAATTTGTATCAGTACTGAGAAGGCTCTTAGAACACAAAAATGTCAAAGCTGGGAGGGGCCTGAGAACAGGGTGTGTCAGAGGGGGCGGGGTCTGAGAACAGGGAGGTCAGGGCTGGGAGGGGCCTCAGTACAGGGAGTGTCAAGGCTGGGAGGGGCCTGAGATAGCAAAGAGCTTAGACTGAGAGGCAGTATATTTGGAATTTTTCAGAACTTGGTGCCAGAGAACTGGCTCTCTAAGTATGACCCTTATCCCTACAGCCGCATGCCTAGTAAGTAGTAAATGCTCATTTAATATTTATTGATTGGTTGATCCTACCTCAGACACAAGCTGTGTGACCTTGGGCAAGTCAACCACCTTCTCTAAGCCTCATCCATAAAATGGGGATAATAATGGCCCTGGCCTCAAAAGGTCGTTGTGAGGATTAAACGACATGACATAAAAACAAGGTTTCGCAAACCGTAAAGGACCACACAAGTTGACATTGTTGTTGTTGTGAATTTCTACTACACCTCCACTGTTTCTGGGAGAGCTCTGGGACTTCTCCACTTGTGTGCCTTGGAACCTCACTGTTCACTGGAGAGCAGAGATGGACCAGAAAGGAGCTCAAACGGAGGACTGGGGAATTTATGTGACATAGGGCTGGGGTTTCCAAGGTCATCTGGGTCCGGTAACATCTGCCCAGAAAGTGAGCCTCCCATCATGACTCAGGACCCTCTCCACCCAAGACCAAGACCCTTCTTCCAAAACTTAAGTCCCACTTTTCTTCCAGTTAAAAAATAATACTAATCGGTCTAAGAATCAAGCGTGTGCATAAAACCAGCAGAGAGAGAATGGTGGCTTTGTCCAAAAATAGCCAGCAGCCTGCAAGCTGGGCGGGAGAGGGGGCGGCCTTCCCTTTCAGCCATGTCCATTGAGAACCTTCCGGCTTCTTCTCATCGGCAGGCAGGCAGAGGGCGGATGCCTCTTTCATCAGCATCACCCACCAAGCAGCAGCAATCTGAATGGACCAGTTGGGAGGGAGGAAGCTTGTCTGCCGATCCCTGTGTAGAGTCACCAAGAAGTGCAACCACAACAACAACAAAAAGGCGGGGGTGGAGGGTCCTCGAGAAAATAAATGACTGTAGCAATGCCGTCAGCCGCACACAGCCGAGCCTCCCGAACTAGGATATGACAAAATGTGTTGCTAAGATACAGGGGAGAAGCAAGTTCATTAAAGGATACTTTGAAAAAGGTTGCCAGGCTCTGCTCCTGATGGGGGCTCCTGGGGGCTATCCCCTGAGCTCAGAATTGCATCCACCCTCCATCCAGAAGGCTCGGCAGCACTGGTCCCTCTCAGCGTTTCACTGACATGCTGCTTTTGTGGAGAAGAGAGCTATGGGGCTGCAGCGATGTTCCCCTTGACAGAAATGCTCCAGGGACCATTGGAAGTAACTGCCAAGAGACTTAGGATCAAATCTTGGCTCTGAGATGGACAAGATCATTCACTCTCAAGTCGGAGATCCTCCGATTCAATGGATAAAACACTTGGGCAGCATCTACTGTGTGCCAGGCTTCAGACTAGGCACCAAGGATGAAAAGACAAAGAGAAACCATCCCTGTCCTCAAGAAGCTTCCACCCTGCTGGTCTAGGAGACAAGTCAATACAGAATGGATGCATGGAAAGCCTTGAATCCAATGGGCTATGGACTATCAGAATAGGAAGAACTGTGGAGGCCTGTGACTCATTTCCTTCATTTGACAAAGGAGTAAACTGATAGCAAGGAGGACAAGGTCGCCAAGCTTATTAGAGAGGCGAGAAGAAAGTGGCAGGTCTCCCCACTGTGGGGAGGTGCACCTCCCTCCAGCTGCCATCATCAAGAGTCAGCATCCAAGTTCTTTGGACCTTTCCCAGAGTGACAGAATATCTCGGGACCTCAAATTAAGTCAAATCCAACTTGCCCGTGGGCAACAGTTCCTTCTACAATATCAGCACCAAGTGGGTCGTCCGGTGACAGGGAGCTCACTACCCCTTACACTGGCTGATCCTCCTCGGGACGGCTCTCCTTGTTAGCCCCATAGAGGATGGTTTGCCCTGCTACATCTGGTGCCTGGGGGCTAGGTAGGTAGAGTGCCCGGCCTCAAGCAAGGAAGACTCATCTGCCTGAATCCAAATCCAGCCTCAGATACTTCCTAGCTGTGTGACCCTGGGCAAGTCCCTTCACCCTTTCCCCATCTATAAAATGAGCTGGAGAAGGAAATGTGAAAGCAGGAGGCATTTCCTGCACTTGCAGGCTCCTCCGGGCCTCCTCAGATTCCCTGACACAATGCCCTCCTTTCCTACTCTTGCACCTCATACTCAGGAGTTTCCTCTGAGACTCCTTACTCACAGTGCACTTAATATCCCTCGATTTGCATTAATCACGAGATAAGTTGGTATCACTGATTACTGGAACATTACTCGTCACTTTGTAGCCTGTGTCTCACATTAGATTCAATATCACAGTCCCCCAACACACACAGAGTACTCCTTACATTTTCAGGTTCATTTCATACTGGCTTTCTGCCTGAATGACATCAAAAAGAAAGACCTTTCTTCCTCTCCTTTCTCTTCTTCCCTCATCTTTTTCCTCTCTCTCCTCTGTTTCCTTTTCCCCTCAGTCTTCTATCCCTCTCTTCTTCATTCCTCTCCTTTCTCTCTCTCTGCCCCCTCTTCCCTTCATTCTTTGTTGTTGTTGTTGTTGTTTGTTTGTTTGTTTGTTTTGAGGGGGGAGGCAGGGCAATTGGGGTTAAGTGACTTGCCCAAGGTCACACAGCTAGTAAGTATGTCGAGTGTCTGAGGCTGGATTTGAACTCAGGTCCTCCTGACTCCAGGGTTGGTGCTGTATTCACTGCACCACCTAGCTGCCCCACTTCCCTTCATTCTTTTCTCCATATAGCCTTCTCTTCTTTCTTTCTTCATCTTCTTTGTCCCCCTCCTCTCCCTCTACATACTCAAATCTACTGAACTGTCCAGTAAGAATATTTGCATCTTCTTCACCGTTAAGAAAAGCTTCACGTCATCTGCAGATCTTTAGGTAATAAATGAGAATTCCAAGAGCTTTGTGAAACAGGAAGTTAGTGAGTAGAGGTTCACCTGCCCTGTCAACATGAACTCTGCTCTCAACCAAAGGACTCAAATCCTAGGGCACAAAGAGAAAAGGGATGACCAAGAGAAAAGCCAGAGTCCAGCCCCAGTTGCTACTTCCTCACTAGATGGACAATCCCTTCATTTCACTAAGCCTCACTTTCTTCCTCTGGGAAATGGGGACAATAATCTCTGTCCTGCTTCCCCCACATACACATACCCCAAGGTTGTTGGAGAATCAAATGAACTAAGAATGTCTATGGAATCTACAAAGCACTCTCTGAATGTGAGTGGCAGTTATTACCAACACCAACAATGCCATATGTGGAAATTTTTTGTTTTATCTGAAATTTTCCTTGGCATTGCAAAAACACAAGACAGCAGAGGCAAGGCTTGACGATCCTTTTGAAAACACATTCGGGCAAATTGTCAAAGGTGAAAAAAGATAAGCAAAGTGATACAAAAAAAACAGGACAGAATTTCAAATGGAGTTATGAATTGGGCCAATCATTCTGGAAAGCAAAAAAAATGACAGAGCCCACTGGCCAGAGATCCCATGGCTCAGCACATAATGAGGAGGTCAATGACAAAAAGAAAGACTCCATAAATATCAAAATGTTCAGAGAACTGGAGACAAAGTTGATGGCCATCCACAAGGAAATGCTTTGGGAAGCAATGGGATGGAATATCCTTGCACAATCAGAAACAATGAATATGATGAATACAAAGAAGTATGGAAAGACCTAGACAAACTGATCCAGACCGAAGGAAGCAGAATTAGGGAAAGAATTTACAAAATGAGTGCAATAATTTCGATGGAAAGCACAAAAATCTGAAACTGAACAGTAATGAAGAACGAGTTTGTCTCTAAACAAGGAATGAGACTATTCCATCCTCTCCCTTTTCCCCAGGAGTAAGAGACTACAGGTTTGGAACTGTCACACACAGTTTGTGTTGGCCAGTTTGACTAAATCGCTCCCATATCCCCTTCCTTTTTTTTATTCTTTGTCCTTGGGTAAAGGGTTGGGGGTGGGGGAAGATGCATTCAGAAATGAAGGGAATGTAAAACAAAAGATATCAACCAAAATTAATGATTACAAAAAGAAAATACAAAGGATGGGGTGGGGGCAGGTAGTAGATTATAAGATCAGTCTGAGGCAAGAGTGCAGCATGGCTGCCAAGGAAATCTAATGCCAACCTAGGCGGCACAATGAAAGGGACAGTGTCCACAGCACGGAGCGTAATGTTTCATTGTCTTCTAGGTTAGGCAGACCACATTGGGAGGAGCATGTTCAATTCTAGGCATCACATTTTAGGTCAAACTAAAATGCATCCTGGGATGCTCAATGACAAAAAGGCCCTGAGACTCCTGATCCCGTAGAGATGTGGTAAAGGGCCAGAGGATGTTTGGCCTGAAGAATCGGGAGGAACAAGCTAACTCTGTCCAAGTATTTGAAGGAGTGCACATGAGAGCAGATGTTTGATCCCAGATGAAGGAACTAGAAAGAACGGCTAGAAGTCAGAGGAAAGGAGGTTTCGTATATGGAAGCAATGATAACTTGTTTATTCAGTCATTTTTCAGCCACGTCCAAGTCTTCCTGACCCCACTTAGGGTTGATCTTCTTATATGCATAAAGGGAAAGCCAGCTGAATATAAGAGAGAGACCCCCATTTTGACGCACAATCCTCTTTTTTGGTCTCTAATGTATAAACATGCTCATTCTGGATTTTTGTTGTTGTTGTTCAGTCGCTCCTGCCACATCCAACTCTTTGTGTCCCCATTTGGGGGCTTTCTTGGCAGAGATAGTGGAGCTGTTTGCCATTTCCTCCTCCATCTCATTTTACAGATGAGGAAAGTGAGAGAAACAGGATAAGTGACTTGCCCAGGGTCACATAGCTAGTACGTATCTGAGGCCAGATTTGAACTCAAGAAGATGAATCTTCCTGACTCCAAGCCTGATGCTCTACCCACTGTGTCACCTAGCCACCCAATAATAGTTAGAACTATCTAAAAGTGGATAGGCTGCCTCAATGGTAGTGAGCTCCCTGTCCCTGGAATTTTCCAGCAAAGCTTGAGATAATCACTAGTCAGAGGTGCCTTAGAGGAAAGGTGTTCAGACAGAGGTGGACTCAATGTGTCCAAGGTACCCCTGGGCTCAGAGGTTCTATGATTCTGTGACCAAGCTATGCCACAGCAAGTGGCCTGTCCTAACCTAAAGGCTCATAGTTCATAAAGAAGACACCACTATTTAATCCAGTGGTTTCCCAACCAGTACGGGACACCAGTTTCCCCAAAGAAGCTCAACACTGGCTTTGTCTGCCTTAAACAAGACCTTTCTGCCTCTGAGCCTCAGGCTCCTCATCTGAGAACTGAGGAAATTGCAGCAGATGACTCCGAGCCACTCTTAGCTCCAAAACGCAAGCAAATCAACCCAGCAGCAACCCCCAAGTTATACAAAATCCAAACTAGAGGCTGAATCCAAGCCCTGGAATCTACTCCAGTCTTCAAGTATTCAGAACTCTGCAAGCATATCCTTTCAACAGATCCAATACTGCCCCTGAACAAGCCAGGTAAGCACTCCTAGTCTGGGTTTCCTCATCTATAAAACAGCTAACAAGGGCAGCTACCTCACAGGCTTGTTGATGATCGAATGAGATAATATACATATGGCACTTTGCAAACTCTGAAGAACTGTATAAATGCTAGCTAGCTCTGACCTTTCATGATCCAAGGCTCCACCCAGCTCTGACATTCTATAGGACTGTAGGCGAAAGGGCCCAGACCTTGGTGAACCCCTTCACCTTCAACTCCCTGGGTCTCAGTTCTATCTCCTGTAAAGTGGGGCCAACTCCCACCCACTGTTGGCCTCACCTCCCTGGAGTACAGATGGGCAGCTCCAGCATGGTTAAGTGGGGATGCCATAAGGCATGGCTCCAGTCTTGAGGGACCCTGGGCCCTTTTTCTGAAGCCAATGGCCTTGGGAGGGGGCATTTGCTAGGTCCACAACAGGTATCATGGACCACTCCCCTAACCAGGCATCATTATGGGATCAAAGGCCGTGATCGTCAGAGGCATCTCACTGAAGAAACTCAGTTAATCGAGATCAGTTGTGTTCTTTAGACTGCTCTTTTAAGGGGCTAAAATATCAAAGCAAACACTTTAGAGTAGGTAGAAGAGATATTTCTCTGAAGCCACTCAGCAGTGTGCCAAGCCACTGCCATGCAGAAAAGTCAGCAGGACAGAAGGAAAGATGAAGATCCAAAGTGAGTCTTGCCCTCCCTAGCAGTGCCCCAAATGCAGCTTGGCCTGGACCTGGGCTTCCCTAAGCCAGACCCATGCCAGGAGGAACCAGCAGTGTGGGGCAGAGAGGTGAGAGGGTGGGGTGGGGAGGGGAAGGGAAAGGTAAGAGAAACATGGAGGGGAAGGAGGCAGAAAAGGGGGAAGGGAACAGGAGGGGGCAGGAAAAGGGGAAGGAAGAAGAAATGAGGAAGAGAAAAGGGAGGAGGTGGGAGAAGAAGGTGAAAGGGGAAGGACAAAGAGAAAAGGAAAGAGAACAAAACCAAAGAGAGACATGCAACATGGAGAGAGAACAAGTTAGATGGGTAGAAAAGGCCATTCACCCAAGTGTGTGCAGAGCTGCGTTCTCACCAGGTCCCAGTACAAAACCCTGTCTAAGGGGCAGCAGCCAGGAATGATTACAGTGTGAGAGAGATAGAAGCCTTCTCCCCTCCCCCGCCAATTAAGCAGCTAAGAAATGTTAGCCAGCAAAGGTTTGGTAAAACCAAGCCAGAAGGACCTAGTCACAGGGTACTGAAACAGGGCTCAAAGCAAAGTCCAGGCCCAGACATGAGCAAGGTGGGCAGTCATCTAGTGGACAAGCACTGGGCAAGGAAGGGGAAACAAAGGACTTGTTATAAACACCCAAGCTTTCTGTCCTTGTCACCCAGCCTCCCTGTTACTATCCAGAGAACCTTCATCCTCCCAGTCACCTGCACTTCTCATCAATGTCTACTCTTCACTCTCGTTCAACTGCCATGTCTAGTCTGCTGCCAAAGCTTTGTAGAAGCTCCTCAGTGTGCCTCCTTTGTCTCCTCAGATACCCCCCCACCCCTGTGCAGGCCCCCATCACCTCAAACCTAGACTATGGCCATAGCCTCTTTGTTGGCTCCCTGGCCTCAAATCTCTCCCCACTCCAGCCCATGCTCTACTCAGATGCCAAACTGGTCTTCCTAACATGTGGTCAGACCCTGTCACCCCCACCTCAACCCAATCAACCCCACTGTCTTCCTATTGGCCTTCAGAGCCTTTGTAGCCAAACCCCTCCCTGCATCTTTCCAGTCTTCTTACACCTTCCAGTCCATCCCCCCGCCCCACACACACACACACGCTCACACACGCTTTTCCAATATCCTTACTCTCCTGAATACTAGGCAATCCAGGGACGATGGCCTCCTAGCTATACTCACACAAGTAGCTCCATTCCCAACTGGGGGCATTTTCTTGGCTGTCCACCACCCCAACCTGGACTATGCTCTCATCTCCCCCTCCTTCAAGTCCCAGATAAAATCCCACCTTTTACAAGAAGCCCGGCCTGGGCCTCCCTAATTCTAGGGCCTTCCCTCTGCCAATTATCTCTGATTCATCCTGTACATAGCTGACCATGGAGTTGTCTGCATGCTGTCTCCCATCAGACTGGGAGCTCCTTGAGGGAAGGATTGGCTTCTTACCTGCCTTTGTGTGCCCAGTACTTGGTGCAGTGCCTGGCACACACTAGGTGCTTAAAAATATTTATAGACTGACTACATTCCATGAGGATGGATGGGAAGGGTATCATATCTAGTCTTTATAGCCTCTGCATACAGTGGGTACTCAGGCAATGGTTGATTCCTTCAAAAGGTAAGTCAATGGATTACAGTGATATTCCTGCAAACAGGAATCCACAAGTAATCAATCTTCAGGCCAGGTCCTGAAGTAGCTCTCAGGCTCCTTTAGTGTACAGAAAAAAATTGGAAAGGGACTGAGCCACATGACTTGGGTTAAAGCCTAGCTCTGCCACCGGGCTCAGCTGCCTAGTACCTTGTGATAGCCTCAGCTTCCTCAGATGAAATAATGAGGGGCTGTAGCAGATGCTACAGATCTGTGTTAGGGAGACAATAGTCTTGAGAAAGCGTCTCCCAAAGTTCACGTTTGCTACAGAAGTATCCTGAGTATGCAGCTAATGGGAGCTTCATCTGGAAGATGTAGCACAGGCAAGGCCCAGTGGGTCTTCCCCATCACTGGGGATTTCTAGCAAGGACTAAAGACTTGCCTGGTGGTGGCTGTATCCCTCCCACCTTTTAGGAAGACTGAATCCTGAGTCTGCAAATAAAACTGCCCACAAAAGGCCCCATTCATTTACAACCTCTTTCTAGCCAGGTAATGTGGTCCTCATTGGCAGACGTTCATTTGGTACCATTTTTGTCTGTTTTCATTTTTTATTGTTCACTTCTCAGTTGACTATAAAGTTGGAGCTTCTGAAAAACGACTTAGTTTAGAATTGTATAGGGTGTTCATATCCATGCAGGAGGTCATTTCTTTAATAACAAAAAGAAAAATCATTTTAAGAGGTCAATATATAGGATGGTTCTGGTATTTACATAGAAATGCTCCAAAGCTTGATGAATTCAATAAAAATGTTATTGCCTCTCTGGATGTGATGTGGACTCCCAGATCAAGGCAGTGGGCTAGCTAATGAAGTCTTCACACATCCTAGCTTGTTAAAGGAGAGTTGGTATCCTACTGGCAAAGGGTCTAGACAGAAGGAAGCCTTCCTTGACTTCTGCCTTCTTTATGAGGATACTTGCCATTGATGGTATCTCTTTAAAGAAGGAGAAAGGGAAAAATGGAAGGTCACTGCCTCCCCAATAGAAAAAACATCTAAGTAACATCTTGTCCACTCTCTACCTCCAAACCATCATGGTAGAGGCAAAGGTTGGATCACTGGATTGCCTTAAGCAAGAGAATTTCCCTAACAAACTACTGCCTCATTTAATGTGTCCACTATTTAAAAATAAAATAAAATAAAACTTCAGAAAAGTTACCTATATTTACATGTACAACTTTAGGAGGAATGTCATCTAATGCTAATGACACATTTCAGGGAATTCAATGGGAAATTGATGAATGGGGCATTGAAATATATCACTTGCTCCAACTGTATTTCTAACTGATGTGGATAATATTCTCAGCCATTCATTTGTTATTCATTCCATCACTCACTTGTGCCTCTTAATCCAGCTCCCATCTTCACTGCATCTCGCTATTCCAGGCATGGCCAATGCACAAATTTATTCTAGGTGACAAATGTATCACACCCAAACTAAAGTGACAGTAAATTGTCCTTACAATTACACAGCCAGATGGCCAAGTTGATAGAGCACTGGGTTTCTAATCAGGAAGGCATGGGTTCAAATTTAATAGAAGACATTTAACTGGTGGTGTGATCTTGGGCAAGTCACTTGACCTCTGTTTGTCTCAATTGTAAACTGGGGGTAACATTAAAAGCACCTATCATGCAGAGTTGTTGTGAGGACAAATGAGATAATATTTGTAAAGCATTTAGTCTAGTGCCTAGTACATAGTAGGCATGATAATAAATGCTTATTCCCTGCCCTCCACAGAGACAGGCATTTGGAAAACGTGCAGAGCAGTGAAACATCCCTCCCTCTAACCCCACTAGGAGGTCCCTCTGTCTGTCCAGACTAGGGGGAGGGCATCCCCTATTGCTGAGCAGAACAAGCTAATTTAGCCCTTTGGTTAAGACACTAGTATTGAAGACCCCACAGGTCTGGCCTCAGAATCTCTCAGAAAGTCCTTTTAATGACCTTTCCAAGTAGGAGCCTGCCCAACTCTCTGAAGGAAAAGGCCTAGCCAAGCTCCCATCAAGTCCACCGAACTCATTTCATTGGTGACCTCTGATGGATTTCAACTCCAGGCTTCCCAGAGAGAGACAAGGCAGCTTTATTAGCATGCTACACCACCTCCTCCTCCTCAGGCTCCCCTTCCCCTTTCTCCCCTCCCCCCTCCCCTTCCCTCCCTTCTTTACGAGCCCTTGTTATATAAAATGCCACAAAGGGAAACTGGGGAAAAACATATGCAGTCACAAATCTGAGCTCCAACTCATCAGGCCAAATCTTTATCGTTATGCGGAGCTTTTCTCTAACTTGGAGATGAGTTTTAAAAAAAAATAGGGGGATGGGGAGGAGTTTGTTTTTAAAGTGTTTTTCTTAAAAAAAAAAAATTTAAAAGAGGGCGGGAGCTGCCTGCGCCTTGTTCCTGGGAGTTCAGATTGAAGGCGAAAAGGCTGCTTGGACCCGAAACCATCTTGGGCCAAATCGAATCTCGAGATTCGGACGTCTTCTTTAGTGGGGCTTTCTGCCTCCGCCAGATGCCACCACGACACTCAATAAATAGTTGCTCATCTCCTAACCACCATCATAATCACTGAAAGTCTTGAAGTAGGTGCTACAATAGGGGAAGAGGTGGATCAGGAACATAGGGTCCTCCCACAATCCGCTGAAGAGATCCTCAAAGTCTACCCCCCCACCACGGAAGGGAGCCCTACTAAAGATGCCGGGGCGGGGAGCGGAGAGAACCCGCGAGAGAGACCGCGAGCCGGGAGGTGACCCCCTTTTGAAATCGACTCGGAGGAGTCATCAACTCGTAGTTTTAAGCTGGGTGGGGGAATCCACAGTACTTGGAACCCTTAGCTAGCACTTCGCGTCAGGTTTGCTTTTTTCTTTCTTTTCTTTTCTTGTATTAAGAGAAAGTCTCTGATTTGATTCCATCTAGTGATTAAGCATCTTTGTGCTCAGCTGAGTCGGGGATTCTAACCCCTCCCCCTCCAAAAATGGCATCGAAGCAATCAAAATGGTAATGTTCAGCATGAATGGGGCCCCTCCCCCACCGCAAACTCTGCAGACTTTTCTCCATGTTGAGAGGAGAGAGGAACCCCCCCCCACTTCAACACAAAATGGGAGCTCCCACTGCCAAATGGGGACCGCTGGCCAACTCGGGGACAATGAACAGAGCTAGGGGCTTAAAAAAAAAAAGGATCCATACACACAACACCAAATACAATTCATTCATTTTCCAAAGCCATCCCTCTCCCTCCTACATCTCCTCCTCTTCTTCTTCCTCCTCCTCCCCCTCCACGACTATCTTTCAGACCAACAGAACCAGCCATATTTCTCCCCCAACCTTCCCTCACTTTTCAACTTTCCCTGCGACTCCTTAAATAAAACATCGAAATCTCGGCTTCCTCTGCGCGCCCCCTCCCCCATCTTCACCCCAGGCCTTAGCCACCAACATCCCTACCCCCTCTCCCACCCTCCCTCAGCAGCAGCTTCCTCAACCACGACCTCCCCCTCTCCCCTCCCAACCAAGAAAAATGAACCTAGAGGTCTTCCTCTTTTCGCTAGCCAAGGGGTGGGAGATTTGGCAAATAAATAAATACGACTGAGGATTGGGGGCAGGGGAGAGGAGGGTCTAAGGCTCAGCTCCAAGTTTGGTCCAAAAGAGCTATGCAGCATTCCGAAGGAAAAGCGATCGATTCAGCGAAGGGATCGGAGGGAGGGAGGGGAGAGTGTAAGAAAGAATGGGGGAGATCTAGAAAAAGAGAGGAGGAGGGAGAGATATAGGGGAGAGAAGATGGGGCAGGGAGGGGGGAGAGATAGAGAAGAGGAAGGAGGGAGGAGAAACGAAAGCAAAGAGAGGGGGGAGGGGATGAGAGAGAAAGAGAGAGAGAGAGAGAGAGAGAGAGAGAGAGAGAGAGAGAGAGAGA
>CM053623.1:227220944-227265944 GCA_028646595.1 Phalanger gymnotis
GGGGGAGAAAATTTGTAATTCAAACTCCTGTGAAAATCAATGCTGAAAACCAAACATGTCAAAAATAAATTAAAAAAAAAAACTTCAGTAACACAAATATCACTTTCAAAGCTCTCCAACAGCAAGCTGTCTCCCATCTAATTGACATAAGATTCCTCAAAAAGGGTGACAAGAGACAGAACTTTGTCCAAAGATCTTAGATTATTGATATTAAGCAATGTACAAAACAGAGAGAAGCATCTTTGTCAAAGGCAACTGACACTGTCGTGGAACTGTCCAATGCACAATCCCAATAATCTACAGAGGGTGAGATCCTCCAAACACCCATGGTTGCAAGCAATTGGTCAACCAACAAGCATTTATTGATCATGTACTATGAACCAGGCCTTGCTAAGTGCTGGGGATATGAAGAAAAAAGTGAGACTATCTTCTATCAAAGGAGATAAAAAGTACACACACATGTGTATATGTGTATATGTATGTATATGCACACATACACATATATGCAGACTCAATTTAACCTTGTTAGGAAAACACAAGTTGCTGGGGAGATGAGGATTGGGCCCCTGAAGAAGGGGTTTAAATTCCAAAGAAAGCCAAGAGTTCCAAGAGGTGACGATTAGCATCCCAGACAAGAGGGAAGGATAATAAATAAACAAAAACACCTGCCATACACTGAATAAGCAATGCTCACACACAAACTGTAGGATTGTTTTTAATATATGTAAATGCTGCTTCAATGGATAAAAAAATTAAGTTTAAAATGTTAATTCATAGTTGTTTTTTGTCATTGTGTGTTTTCTCTATCAATGGGTACCAACAGCAAAACTACTATTGTATGGATGTGTGAGTATGCATGGACACGCACACGCATGTGTATGTGTGTGTTCATGCACGTGTGTGTGTGTACATGCTTTTTCCCCCCAAGGGACTCTTTTACTCAAATATAAAATCTTCTTTGGCATTCAAAGCCTTTCATAACTTTCCCCTTTCTACCTTTCCAGTCTTCTTACACCTTATTCCCCAACACAGACTCTTCAGCCCAATGACAGTGGTCTCCTGGTGGTTCCACCAATGAGATTCTCTATCTCTTGGCTCTGGGCATTTTCTCTAACTGTCCCCCATAATCTCCTTCCTCGTCTCAGCCTCCTGGCTTCCTTTGCTTCCTTTAAGTCCCATCTTCTACAGGAAGGCTTTTCTAATCTCTCTTAATTCTAGTGCCTTCCCTTCATTAATTATTTCCTATTTGTCCTCTATATATCTTGTAAATATTTATTTGTTGTCTCTCTCATTAGAGTGTAAGCTTCTTGAAGGCAGGAACTATCTTTTCACTTCTTTTTGTATCCTCAGTACTTAGCACAGTACCTGGTACACAGTAGGCACTTAATAAATGTTTGTGGATTGAAAATGAGTCTGGAATCACTGGTCTAGTCCACATTTATCTTGTCCATGGGGATAGCATGAAAGACTCTGTCCAAGGTCATCATCAGGGGAAACCTTTTTTGTGGACAAGGGTCCAAAAAATAATATAAAACCAATTAAAAAAACAAAACCACAAACATTTCATCCGACACCGTATCAAAAAGTAAAGGAACACACAAAATGTATGAACTGGTGGCTGAATAAAGTCCACAACCTAATATTATAGATCCTTCCAGCATCTGTCACATCTTCTCATTTGTTAGTTCAGGGTCTGTACAGATGTTATGAACTTGTAGAACAGTCTCTAACAGGAAGGCTGGCCTCAATCATTGGTCTCAGGGTCTGTCAACAGCAACAAACTATTGACCAATTGCTGGGCAGGAAAGTCAGCGTAACTGAAGCAACCAGGGCCCCTGAGAAAGAGACAAGAGGTAGCATGTTCCAGGCAAGTCAGACCACCCCAACCACCTTGACCACCATTTCCCCTCCAATGCTGAATGAAACAGCCTTGGGAATAACAGTGTCTCTCAAACCTGCTTCCAACCCAGCCTCCAAAGCCATTAATGAGAGAAGAAATCACTGTGGAGAAGGGTCCACCTTTCTCATCACCATCAACAACAAATGCTGACCAACAGGGAGCTCTAAGAGTGGCAGCACCCCCCAGACCACCAGTCCTACTTCCAGGCTAGCCCTTGAAACCATCCTCTTGGGAAGCAACCCCCATGAGGTAGCAGCCTAGCACCTACTTCTGCTGGGCTGAAGACTTCAAAAAGAATGTTCTCACTCACCAACAAATACAGGGGCCTTGTCAAGTGGTTCAACTTCAGAAATGGATTTGATTGTATTGATAGAAATGACCCTAAAGAAGATAATCACTCTCTAAGTTCCAAGGACCACACAGACCCCTCCTTGTTGCAGCTGAACCATCTTCTACGTGATGACTCCTATGAAGTGTCCTCCATAGGCTGGCTCCTGTGAAGATGTGAGCTCCTGGAGATCTGCTCAGCTGTCTTCCTTAGCTATTGGTATCCCTGGCACTTGGCACAGTGCTTGACACATAAGTGCTCAATATGCCTCTCCTGGGCACTGAGCATCTTCTACCCGGCGTTGCATCCACATGTTATCTGCCCAGCAATACAAGAGCTCCACGAAGGCAAGGGTAAGCCCCTTGCCTAGTGTGGGCATTTAATAAAGATTTACTTAAAAACACTCTCTCTCTCTCCCCTTCTCTCCCCCTCCCTCCCTCTTTGCCTCCCTGCCTCCCTCCCTCTCTCTCTTTGTCTCTCTCCTCCAGGCCTTCAGGGTTCCCTGCTTCTCTAATTGTTAGAAAGTGCCTGGGCCAGGAGCTCCCCTGAAGTGGCAGTCTGTCTTCAGGTGCTACAAATACTATCAAAAGCTGAAGCTTCAAGTTCCTCACGCCCTGAGTCCAAGGCCTCACAGAAGTTTCTATTATTAGTAGTAACTCTCCTAATTAGTACTTTTACACTCAAATCATTCTACATTCCAAAGAAACTCTTCAGTTCTCTTTGGAGCATGAGGCACTATTCAGTTCATGTATGTGAGACCAAAAATTGCCTCGGGCATCCATGTTCATAACCCATTCTATGACCTTTCACCTTTCAGCATCCACATTTGTAAAACAGAATAAAATACTTTTCCCTATCTACTACGGAGTTGGTCATGATTGGAGCTTCTAAAAGGCCCCCAGGTCATATTGTTAAAGCTGAGAAAGACAGCCTTAGAGAATACCAGATAAAATACCTGCATTGATCTGCACAGAGGAGGATTCTTGCCTCAGGTCAGGACTAAGCTGATTGCCTGTGAGGTCCCGCTGAACTCTGGGATTTGGGGAAAGAATTTTTTTGGCTACAATACACAAAAGAAGCAAGAGCTACTGTAACTACTGAAAAACTCAGGGTATTCACACACAAAAGCCCAGCTCTCATCTCCTCTCGCCTGGGTCAGCACCCAGGTGGGCACCAAGGAGAGTAGGTGCTCTTCTCTGGCCTCCCTTGGTGCCCTGGTGCTGTCCTGCTGCTCAGGGATAGAACCACTGCCTATACAAGTGTCTGGTCTGTTTCGGAGGTGAGTCCCATCTATGAAGATCAGCTCCTGAGAAGCCTCAGCCAATACGCACTCATCTGCCACTCAACCTCTGAACCCAAAAAAGGCAGAAAATGGCCTTAGGGCCAGAATAGGGACATCCCCTGCAGGAACCCCTGCTTTGGAGACCTTCTGAACTGGGGAACGCCCTCCCTCCTGAGTCAGCCCATGCCACAGTGGGATGGTTCTGATTGCTAGGAAAGTTTTCCTTCCACCAAGCTGAAATCATTACCTGTAACTTACCCCCACTGCTCCAAGATCTTCCCTCTCAGGCCAAGTAGAGCAACGAGGACAACTCTCAAGACTCACAAATCTTTTCTTCCTTAAGCTAGACATCTCCAGTTACCTCTGTCAATCAATTCAAAGCAATCAGTCAACAAGCACTTAGTAAACACCTGCTACACCAGACATCCAAGTTAAGCATGGGGAATTCAAGGACCAAAGTGAAAACGGGCCCTGCCCTCACCAAGCTTCCACTCTTTCAAATCTAAGACCATGAGAACTGATGAACAGATACATAATGTACACAGAATGAATACAAGATAGCTGGGGGCAGGAAGGCAGCAGGGGAGGGGGGGCAGGAAAGGCTTCAGGTACCAATGAAGAACAAGCATTGATTAAGTACTTGCTGTGTGCCAAGCTCTAGGCTAAGCAGTGGAAATACTAGTCTTCTCAAGAGGGGTTGCTGATAATGGGAGCACCAAGTCCTACAGCATTCCCTAATCACCCTTCTTGCAAGGGCCAGCAAGAAGGGAGGGCAACTACCCCTATGTCTCAATGGGATCAACGGAGACAAGCAAAGCTTATGCACTCTCTTAAATCCCTAAGCCTCAATGGGGGCCAGTTGGGGCAAACACGAGTTCCCCCCAATCTTTGATGGGGGCTGATCAAGGCACACACAGCATTACACTGTCATATTCCCCTATGGGTTCCCCACTCACTGACCAGTGCCTGCTTACTTTATAGGGCAACAGAAAAAAAAGGCATATTGCCAGCAACAGCCTCACAAGTTTACATTATCTCACTGTTACATCTCACTGCACAGTCACAGTGGATATTTACAATTTTAAGCACAAATATTTATAGTATTTATCATTATATAATGCTGTGCAAGTATGGTGGAGATGTTTACAAACCATGAGACTAGGAAATGGAGATTGTTATGGCCGTGGATCCTAGGAAACTAAACTCTAAAAATCTACCTTACTGACAGAGGACTATAAGAGGACACTGGCTCGTCACTTGCTGGGAAGGATGCAGAAGGAATTCTCATCCAGTTATGGGTTGGAGGAGATGAGGGTCCCTTCCAATATATCCACATGCCTGATATGGCTGATGGCCACATGACTCCTAGACATGTCTCTCCACCATTCATCTGTTTTCAGAGCCAAGTGCCATACACCCCCACATAACTGCTCCTGGATATCCCAAGGGTACCTCAGATGCCACATTGCCCCACCTGAACTCATAATTCTGTGCAGAACACCACCATCCACATCGCTTCCCACATTTATAACCTTGGGGGCATTCTTGACTCTTCCCTGTCCCAGATCTTTCATTGGCAACCCCACTCCCATCCCCCCACCTTTGTCTTTTCTCATGCTATGACCCTATGAAAGCAATCATTACCATCCACCTAATCTGCCAATGGGGCTTATTACTTGCATTAAGCTTTCCTTTTTTGTGCTTGTACATGATTATATCTCTTCTCTATTTGAAAATCTTCTACAGCAGCATATTGCCTAAGTAAAATAGAATGGAAGCTCCCAACTGGAATCCAGTGCCCCACTCCCCACCCCTCCACACTAATCTGACACTATTCAGCTGGAGTCCAATGGGCAGCAGTACACCTTAGTCTGGAAGTAGCATGGTCGTCTAGGAGGTTCACGGGGGAGGGGGGAGGGCAGGAGCATTAGGAGGGCATTCTGGACCTGAGATTTCATCTACTAGGGAACTCCTTCCACTGATGCTATTTATACATGGGTACCATGATATCCTCCTTCATACCTTCCAGCCTCCAGTCAAACTAGATGGTTCCCTAACCCCCAGATATATCCTGCTCTCACAAGCCTTCTGAAAAGGACACATCTGGTGAAATTGTGAAACAGCATAGACAGGAGGAACTATTCATAATAAAATGAGGTGAAATGAGATCGTTTTCTTTGGCAAGCCTCAATGTGCTTTACAGATGCTGATTTGGGCTCCCCACCCTCAGGATAGACACCAGGCCACCCATGCTAAACTAGCATCTACAGAGGGATTGTCCACATCAGGAAGTTCCCAAATGGATGAAATCATGAGCCCAGGACTCTCTCCTACTTCCCCCCTCCCAAAAGACTCCTAACCCATGAAACAGATAAAATAACGATATTTGGCCATGATTACTATTACAGTATCGGGCAGCTAGATGGTGCAGCGGACAAAGCACTGGGCTTGGACTCAGGAAGACTCATGTTCAAAAGTTCAATTCTAACCTTAGACACTTATAGCCTTATGACTTTGGGCAAGTGACTTAATCTCTGTTTGCCTAGGAGGTAGCTAGATGGCCCAGTGAATAGAGCACTAGGCCTAGAGTCAAGAAGACCTGAGTTTAAATCTGACCTCAGAAACCTACTAGCTGTGTGACACTCAGCAAGTCATTTAACCTCTGTTTGTCTTAGTCTACTGGAGAAGG
This sequence comes from Phalanger gymnotis, assembly GCA_028646595.1. NCBI lineage: Eukaryota > Metazoa > Chordata > Mammalia > Diprotodontia > Phalangeridae > Phalanger > Phalanger gymnotis. The sequence goes on from CM053623.1 coordinate 227,227,144, forward strand.
AAATGGCAAACCACTCCAGTATCTTCACCAAGAAAACCCCATGGATATATAGTCAACGGGGTCATGTAGAGTCAGACACAACTGAACAACAAGAATAAGGAGAAGCTGGGAACGAGGGCCACCACCCACCTTTCTTGGAGACTCTCGCTCCTTTGGGGAGTTGAGATCATACTTTCCTCCTGAGGAGAGAACATGCCACCAAGCACTCTCTGTTCAGAAGAACAGCCCAGAATAGATAGGTACAGCTTGTGTCAATGGAGAGAAGCCAGAACACGGGGCTGCTAGCACTTACCTCTTCTTTTCCATTGAATATATTTTGGTTCTGCTCCAGCTGGGAGCTTCAAGCTCACAGGTATGGTTGCTTTACTAGATCCATTTTCCAAAATATCAGTTCGTCTTGCCCTTGGCCTGAGTCCACTCCTCCCCACTAAGGACATGATGCAACAGGCAACTAGTAACCCCATACCCCTTCTTGAACAGCAGTGGCTCACTTCCCTCAGGGTGTGTCAATCAACAACACCAACAAGGAGGAACAGACTTCAAAGAAGTGGCCTCTTTGTACACCAAGATACAGTGGGCCAACAGCCAACTGTTAGACTGACACTTCCCCCATCCCAGCCAAAGGTAACATAAGATAGCTTCAGGATGTCCTCCTGACAATGGCCATCAGCAGAGAAGGCATGATGGGAAGCCAGCTTTAGGGTGTTTGTGGCCAAGAGTGTGAAGAGCAGAGTACAAAGGAGGCTGACAATGGAAAGTGGGCAGAATGCTAGTGTGAGGCTTGGAGTGAGGCTGGTTGTAAATGAGGGATACAGAGGGATGATGTGATGACTATAGGTAAATTGAAGGGGTGAGTCAGGGTGCATGAGTGTGAGGGGGGCAGTGTTTGGTTATTGATACTTGGATGATTTTGAGGTACCTTTTGTGCATATGGACTCCTAGAGGTTTGGGGGTGCCACCTCAAGCAGACTACCATTTAGGGAGTGTGGGGGTGACTGAAAATTAAGGTAGCATATGGGGGCAGGAACTCCCAGCCTGAGTCCTGTCAGGAGGATGAAATAGGCTAGGTCCTACACTGAACCCCACAGAGCAACTCAATAGAGCTGTGATAACCAAGCCCTAGCAAATGTGTGATATCTGATTGGCACATTTCCGAACCTCCAAGGTCTCCATAAGATATAGGGAGCTTAGTGCATAATTAGACATGAAACCAGCTGTAAGTAGACCTATTTCAGGGAGAATAAGAAATATGTTACAAGACAAATGCTTACCAGTAGAGTCTATGGCCACGTTTCATTATGGCCTCACCTGTAGTAACCTAACCAAGTTCCAGCCAGCCCTTGACTTCCTTCACTGCCTAGAAATGATCAGAGATTGTAAAGGAATTTTCTTCCACTCTCTCCACTTTGCCACTGGTCATGACAACTTTGAAGGAGATAGACTCACCCCGTAGGAGATGGGTTATCTAGCAATTCCTTTAGCTCATCAATTAGAGAGAGTTTGGGGCATGACTAAAGGGACAGAGACACACACTTTCTAGACAGACACAGATGCAGGGAGTATATGATTCAAGGGGGGGAAATATTTCCAAGGAAAGTGACCCTTGGCAGTATAGAAGAGAGCCAACTTTGGATTCAAAATAGAAATAGCCTTGGAAATAGAGAGAAAAGATAAAAAGAAGAGCAGTCCCTGGGAGCCCAGCTGAGCAACCCACTTAGAAGATATGTTCCCCAGCAGGGATCTGCATGAGGACTCCAAGAGAAGAGAAAGAACATCAAAACTTTGCAGTATGTGATGTTATGAGTTGTCCTAGCTCCATGGTAGCCAACTATGTGCCTCAATACCATGTACTGTACTCTGAATGAGTACCATGCTTTGAATGGGCAGGACTTTGACAGCCCAAGCTATGGGTGATGTGACTGATATCCCCTTACAAGGAGACAGAACCTTTCATTGTTTAAGCCATTCACCAAATGCCATACTATTAGTTAGCTTCAGAGTCAAGACTTGAAACAAATCCTGGCATTGATGAGGTATTACCCACTCTTCTCATGATGGTTTTATAATTCTGACTATCATCTTAGTAAATCCTTTTGACCTAACTGTATCTTCTGGCTAATTATTAATGGGAAGCCCACTGGTGGGAGACTTATAAGCTATAGTTTTAGTATAACAGAGCATCATACCTAGAACCTGGGAGTAGCAGCTGCTCTCTAGGGACCCAGTCCACAAGTATGAATAAGCTTGGAGAGTAGCCCAGAGGAGGTGTTACATAACCTACCTAAAACAACATATTGACCAAATTTTAAAATGTATGCCTTATTTTGACCTTCAGTTGACTACAGGGATTCCTAACTTTGTATCATGGACTCCTTTGTCTGTCTGGTGAACTTTACGGACCTCTTCTCAGAGTAAGTTTTTTAAATGCACAAAATTAAATACATAGACTTACAAAGGAAGCCAATTGCATTTAAATGAAGTCATAAAGATATTTTTAAAACAAGGTCACAGACCCCCGGTTAAGAATTCTTCCCATATCTCTTTACCAAGAGGTAACATGCTTCAGGGTCATGATGACCCTTTTCAAAGTATTTAAAAACATGTTTGGTTATTGGAGTCTCAGAAGCCTTCCTTTTACAGGGGAAGAAACTGAGGCACAGGGAAGGAAGGCGACTTGTTCAAGGCCACAGAGAAACAGAACTGGGGCTAAGCCCTGGGCTTCTGACCTCCAGCCCTGACACCATCACCACTTCCTTTCAATGAAGGATCAACATAATTTGAGGAAGGAGAATTACATCAAGTTCAAGTCCACACAGTCCCCTGTCCTTTGGCCTCCTGCTAATGCATCTCTTGAATTTTGAAAACTGATAAGGATGACTAATCACAGTTGGTTTAAGAAATAAGATCCTGGGCGCTAGTCCTGATTCTGCAGCTCCCCGGTTGTATGGTCTTGGGCAAATCTTGGAAGCTCCTTCTCTCTCCACAAATGACCAGAGGTCCTGTCCTTCTAAGAGGATGGCAGGCACAATCCTGCCTATACTTCAGGAGCTCCCCACCTAGGAGAGAGACCTCCTCTCCTTGCTAGGTGTGGGGGATACAAAAATAAGAATGGCACAGTCCAGGCCCTGCGGTCCCATAGCTAATAAGATTCTGAGTCAGGCTTAGAACTCTGGTCTTCCTGATTTCCCTGTCCAGCACATTATTCACTGTGCCATGCAGCTATCTCATTGAATCATAGTCTGAGAGCTGACAGGCACCTCACTGATCACCTAGCCCAACTCTCTCATTTGCCAGACAAGGAAACTGAGGCAGCAGGAAGCTCCGTGCCTCGTCTTAGATCTCAGGAGTAGTTAGCCGATGTGGGGTGTGAACCCGGGTCCTCTAACTGTAAATCTCAAGGTCTTTTCCTTCATTTCCAATACATTTGTGCCACAAATCATTCGGCCTTGATGCAATCGGAGCACCCAGTTTTTCCTGTTTATTTCCTACCACAAAAGGTTGTTCTTTTTGTAATGGCAAAGACCTGGAAACTCAGGAGATATCCTTCAATTATGTAACAACTTAAAGGGTATGGATAGAGTGGCGCACCATTTAGCCATTAGAAAAGATGAAAGGAATGGTTCCAGTGAAACTTGAGAAAACTTGTGTGATGCAGAGTGAAGTGAGCAGAACCAGTAGATGATAGCCACTGTAAAGACAAACAACTTGGAAAGATTTCATGCTGGCTAGTTTCCCCTAAGGTTATCGGCAGCCCCACTTATTATACCTCCAATTCAACAGGTCCTCCACTGAATTCATCATCTTCACCAAAAACCTTCACCATCACCACCAAAAGACCATCCTTCCCCCAAAGCTCTCTATTTCTATTGACTCAATTTAATAAGAAACTTATCAAGTTCCCACTTTGTGCTAGGCCTCACTGTGTGCTAGGGACAGCTAAGTGGCACAGTGAATACAGTACTGGGCCTGAAGTTAGGCAGGCTCATCTTCCCAAGTTCAAATTTGACCTTAGACACTTACTAATTATGTGATCCTGAGTAATTCATTTCACCCCACTTGCCTCAGTTTCCTCATCTGTAAAATGAGCTGAAGAAGGAAATGGCAAACCATTCCAGTACTTTTGTCAAGAAAACTCCAAATGAGGTCAAGAAGAGTTGGACAAAACTGAAAAAAAAAACAAACAACAACATGTGCTAGGCAGTGGGGATATAAAATAAAAATTAAATATTCCTTGCCCTCAGGGAACTGGTGGTCTACTACATTATATATATATATATATATATAACATATATAATGGAAGGAGAGATGAAGCTATGGAGTCAGGGCACCTTGGTCATTTCTAGATCAAGATCTCTCATCCTCAGATACTCCTCTTAGAAGCCTGTCTTTATTCAGCCAGCAAAAGAGCTTTCAGTTCAGTTCAGTTTCACCTTGTGTGGTCCTCTCCTTTATAGGAAACATGCATTCAGTAGCATTGCTTTATCTAACACCTTATCATAGTACAAATGACAAATAAAGGTAGCAATGCCAGTTGTCCTTGCCAAGATGAAGCAGGGAGCAGAGAGTGAAGAGTAGATAACTTCACCATGTCCCATAGTGTGGCAAGTAGTTAAATTCAGACATTGGCATTACTCCTTCTGTGGTCAGGCAGCCAGAGAAGGGTCCAGTTGCTCACAATTATATTCATTTCTGGATAGAAGTACCTCCCTTGGCACCAGCCCACCCTGGATCCCTCTCTTCTCCACATAGAGCTAAAGTTCTGGGGCTTCCCCTGTCCCTTGAAGCTTCCAGATCTCATGACCCTTCACTTCCTCCTTCTAACTGGCAGAAGTTCTACTTCTCATCAGCCTTATTGCCCATAGGGGCAAAATATTTTCATAGTGGAAAAGGGTTAGTGCAGAGGGTCAGCAAATGAAAGGACAGACTCAGACTCAGGCAGGTACCATGCACAGGATCACATAGCTAGCCTGTGATGATACCAGCACCATATCCCTGAGGGCATCATCCTGGGATTCACTTTGGACTTTTCCCTTACGCGCCACAACTGACTCACTGCTGAACTAAAATCCTTTTGTTCCAAGGTCTAGATCAGGGGTGACTTTCTTCACCGAAGCCTTTCTAACCCACCAGCCCAACTTTTAGTGATCCCTAGCCACCTATGTTTTCTCCTCCCTCCTGTGCACTTAGTCATTTTCTAGGCTGTATTAGAGACATTTTTGTAATCGCGTTATCTTTCCCACCTCTCATTAGACTATACATTACTAAAGCCCAGGAACTATGTCAGTCTCATCTTTGCATCTCAAAGAATCTCAGAATTGGAAGGGCCTTGGAAGTCATCTGTTGCAACGTGCATCTGCAGAGGACTCCCATGGCCAACTTCTCCAACCGGTGAGACTTCTGTGGTCAGCCCCTCCCTATTCAGGCTGGTCTCTGGAACACCCTGATCATCAGGAAGTTTGCCCCAAGGTCAAATTAAAACCAGCTTCTACCATTTCTGCTTTCCAGGCATTTCTGTTTGTCCACATCCTTCCAAAAAGGTAGGAACCAGATGTTATCCTGAACATCAAGTAGGCTGGCAGGGCCATGGCCTCCTTGACCCTTGACAGTGGGCTCCTGTCACCTCTTAAGCCTGACTCCTGAGCTGGGCAGAGACTGTGCATGATGAAGTCTGCCTGGGTTAGTGAATCACTAGGTGCCATTTTCTCTTTAGCTATGCAAAAGAGGCTGGACAGAAACTCCATCAGATTGCAAGATGCCAATATAAAGTGCCGCCCTATGAAGGGAGTCACAACTTTGATGATAAACAAAACAAGGACCCCACAAAGGGAGAAGGGGAGGAGGCATCGGAAGGTTTTGGTGTGTTTGTGACTCTCCACAGCCAAGAGGGAACATGGCTTTTATAAATAGAGTCTGAGTGATAAAAATATACCACAGAACATGAGGCAAATTGAATAAACAATTTATTTTTCCTTGTCAGGAGTGACCATGGATGACTGAACTGAATGATGTCACTTAGCCTACTCAGATAGTAACCAGTGCCGCAAATCTAACCTAGAGAAATCCCGTGAGTAGAGGCTCCAGACGCATTCCCATATCCACCCCTGATAAATTCTGCATGGCACTTTGAGTTCAAAATGGACTACTCAGGGTCACTTGTAAAACCAGCCAACAGGCTTTGATCACACTGTCTACGGGCTTCCCTGAAAGGCAATGAATTTCACATTGCTGAAGGTGTTCAAGCAGAAACCAGAATGCTCCTTAGGGGAAGGGATCAATGTAAATTCTTACACTTGGGCACAAAAAGTCAACTTCTCAAGTATAAAAAGATGGGGACACAGGGTTAGATAGCGATTGTTATGATGGGATGTGTGTTGGTAAGCAAAATGGGCTCCTTAGCACTTAGTTCAACAAGTGCCCTTGAAGAGCTTGGCTTTTGTTTCCTTTGAGTAATTCAGTGTATTTCATTGAGTCTTACTAAGTGCTAAGCCCCAGGCCCAAACCCCTATTAGGTGTAAAACCTATGGGGGTGTGGATTGGCAACTAAGGTGGGGCCCAAGGTGGGGCTAACTCCAGGGAGGGCCTAGTTTACATGTCTGGGACAGCTGAGGCTTTTAGACCATGTGGGTTTAAGTTGCCTCTTTGTGAGGACTCTAGGTCACGTGGGTGAGTTGCATGTGTGACTCACCCCTGACCCTGAAAAAGATACAAAACCAGGTGTTGGCTGTCTCTTCTTTGGAGCCTTTTGCCGTGGCAGTGGTAGCGCGCATGACTCTGGGCCAGCCCTTATTCTGAGCTCCTGGGCTGAACTTAGATGTTGGTAACTATGAAGTGTATTGGGTCTGTCTGTTGATGTTTGTAGTTTGTTTGTATTTTGCTCTGAAGTTCAGTGTGCTGGCTTTTTCCCCTGAACTAAGTGAACGATATTTGTGTGCTCAATTAAAGTAATATTGCCAAACCCTTAACCTTGCTTTCCTTAGTTAAGCAGATCAAAAGAACCTGTGCTGTTGGCAGTTTTCTGGGTGCTGATTGCTGGTGGATCTTACACCCTCACAACAGCTGCTAGCCGGATTGTTGAAACAGGTGTGATGATTTCACGGGACTTTCAGGACAACAGAAGTCAGCAATGTGATGGAGGTGAAAAGGCCAATGGGCTGCAGGGAGTCTGGGCAGAGCTTCTAGAAACAGGAAAGTGATGAGAATCCCCCTGTTCTCTTCCTCCATCTGGAGCTCCCTCCCAGCTCCAAGGTTGTGTGCAGTCCCAGGCACCACAGTTAAAGAAGGACCTTGATAATAAGAGGAGACATCCAGAGGAAGGAAACCAGGATGGAGTCCAAAGGAAGGAGGGAAGGAATAAGCACACCTACTGTGTGCTAGGCACTGTAACCAATATTTTACAAATATTATCTCATTTGATCCTCACAGCAACTTGTGATATAAGTACTATTATAAACTCTATTTTGCAGATGAGTAAACTGAGGCAAAGAGGTTGCGACTTGGCCAAGGTCACACAGCTAGTAAAGGGCTGAGCTCTCTACCAAATGGGCCGTGCAGCTGCCTCCATGCCAAATGAGACTCTAATGTAAGAACTAAAGAGCTTTATCTTGCAGGGGGAAGCTCAGGAAGACAGGAGGGGGGGGGGTGCTGCAGGAGAGATGGCACATGGAGAAAGTACTAGACTCTCTTTGTTCCCAGAGGATAGAATCGGGAGGTGACAAGGAGGGCACAGAGAACAGTCATGAGGCAAATTCACGTTTAGTATCATGGAAAGCACCGTAACATCAAGAACTGTTACAAAGAGTAATGAGCTGCTCTAAGAGCTGGTAGGTACCCCCTTCCTTGGAGGCCTCAAGCAGAGGTTGGACAGCTCCATTTGTTGTATCTACTGGAGTAGGTGTCAGCTAGGCGCCTTCCAACTCTCACATTCTGACTATGAAAACACAGAATGTCAGAGCTGGGAGAGGCCTTAAAACAGGGGGTATCAGATAAGAGAGGGGCCTTAGAACAGAGGATGTCAGAGCTCAGAGGGGCTTCAAAACAGGGGGTGTCAGGTAAGGGAGGGGCCTTAGAACAAGGGATATCAGAGCTGGGAGGGACACTCAAGATTATCAGGTCCAACATCTTCATTTTACAGAGGAAGAAACAGGCCCCAAGGGGGAGGGAGCCTAGAACTAATAAAGGAGTAGAATTGTCATATCTATTGGTTTATAGTTCAAGGATCTTGTGCTTAAACTTCTCAAGAAGGTCCTTGAAACTTTCCTTTTCTCCCACGAAGGTAAAGTTACATGAAAAATGCCAGAGTTCTTTTCTAAAGGGGAATTTTATGGTTTGGGTTAATTTTTTTCATATCCAAGCTGAACAAGAGTGAGTCTACACGCTGTGCTATGTTTAGGACAGAGGGAGGCATTTTTGTTTATTAAAAGAAATGAGAGCAGCCTCCACTATAACAGGGATGGTTCAGTGTTCTTGAATTATTTAACCTCCTTTCTTCTTATTGAGAATCTGGGTGGCTTGGAGCTAAGATATGGGGAAGGCATCATGAATCCAGGGGAAGGAAGCAGTTTAGGTGGACTATGCTGGATTCATCCACTCTCATCCCTCTCTGCTGGGGTAGGGGAGAGAGGGGGAGAAAGAGAAGAGAGAGAGAGAGAGAGAGAGAGAGAGAGAGAGAGAGAGAGAGAGAGAGAGAGAGAAATATGTATGTCATACAGACAGCAGAAACTGGGTTCACATCCAGCTTCTGATACTCACTACCTGAATGAATTTTACATCCATTATAAAAGATGAACATCTGAACATCCCAACAACCTCCTACTTACTAAATGGTCTCTGAAGTCCTTCTAGCTCTAGAAATGTTTCTGTGATCCTATGACTTCTAAAGATCTCTTCCAACTCTAAATCTGTGATGACCAGAGCTGTGTTTGGTTTGATTCCTAGTTCCAGAAGCTACTAATCATGTCACTTTGAGGAAGACCCTTAATCTCTCTGAGCCTCAGTTTTTTGATCTATAAAATGGGGCTATTAGCACTGGCTAAACTCCCAAGGGTTGTTGGGATGTTCATCTGTATAAATGAATGTAAAATTCATCCCAAATGAAATCTGTGACCACCACCTATGACAAAGGTGACTCCCCCTGAAGGTCTTCCCCCTCTCTCAGCATAGGGCCCTCAGAGCAGGCTTGGTAACAGACTCATTGGCAAAAGTAGTCCCTCTAGCAGAAGTTGATGACAAAGACAGAAGGCCCCACAGGCACTCATCCCCTGAGGACCTGGGACTCTGAGGAGGATGAGTGGGAAGAACTAGAGGGTTCCATGAAAAGGGCCTTGATAAGTATAAGTCAAAGCATGGGGTAGGACAGACTTGGAACACATCCTGGCAATAAACAAAGGCTGTTTTCTGAGCAAGGACCAACCTTCCATCTCTGGAGGGTCATGTCACCTGCAGCCTGACCATTTGAGAATAGCTCATTGGGCCACAGCAGCCCATGAAATTAAGGAAACCATACCTGGAGGCATCGACAGCATGCTCTCCAATCACCAAAGCTGCCAACTCTGCACCATTAAAAATTTGTGAAGTGCCCACCATGGCCACACCCTTCCCCCCCCACACACACACACACACTCAGAAAGCGTTAGTTTCTTCTGAGAGATCTTTCAATTGCAACCGTTTTTCATTCTGCATAAAGGGAGTAGAGATATTGGGACATAGAAGGGAACTTGGGACTTGGTAACAGAGAGTGATTGACAAGCCAGGATTTGACCTCCAGCTTCCTCACTATGTGTCAGTGCATGATCATCTCTATAGAGTACATGCCAAGTCCATCCAACATTTCTACAGCACACTTCCCACAATGTTTTCCCTCCAACAACCTCGTGGGGTTAAGTAATATCAGCATCCCCATGAGGATGAGGATGAGGAGACTGAGGCACAGACAGGCGAAGAGCCTTGGCCAGGTCAGACAGCTGGGAAGTGAATCCAGGACAGGAACCCAGGTCCTCTCCCTCCAGATCTCAAGTTCTTTCCATTCTGTAGCTGACACAAGCAGAGAATGCAGCATCTTCACTCAACCTTGTATCTCCCACCATCTCGGTTCAGCACTTTGTAAAGAGAGAGTCCTGGCCTGGGAGTTGAGGGAATCCAGGTTCTATTCCCATCTCAGTCAGAGTCATTTCAGTCCTTCTGAAGCTTACACCATAACAATGCAGGACTTCTGAGGCACAAGTAGCATTCTGCTCATTTCGCTTCCATGTAAACTGAGGAACTCTCCAGGGTCCTACAGGCTGTGTCAGTCACTAAAGAGGAGAGGGAAGAGAAATGGGAGGGGTTGAAAGCAGGGAGTTGAGGTGGAGAGGGGGGACGATCCTAGTTTATCCCTTGGCCTCTTTGCTGGAGGTAGCTGCGGTAGAGGCCAAGAATACAGTCCCAGCAGCTTCAGGACAAGTAACAGAAACAGCCTCTAGTAGCCAGAGGTGCACTGGTAGGAGGCAAAGAATGATGGGCTTCTCAGCACCCTGAAGGCCTATGATGTGGACACACAGCACACAGTTGAACCTAGAATCAAAACAGTGCCCAAATACAGACAAACGCCCAACCCCGCTCTGGCCCACCATTACCACCATCTCCACATCTCCTATCCAACCAGAGGAAATAGAAGGGGCAGACAAGGGGTGCCATAGTCCCGGAATGGCTGGCATCCTGGCCACCAACTGTCACTTGATTTGTGGACAGAAAGGTGAAGAAACAAGTTTGCTACCCAGGGGCAGAGATGGCAGAAGGGAGAAGAGACTAACTTTCCCCAGGCCTCCCACTCCTCTCTACACACCCTTTCTTCTTCCTTTCTCCTCTCTCTCCCTCTCCCTCAGGATGAGGACAGAAAACTAAACCAGGAAGACAAAGGGCAGGGGGTGGGAGAGCAGGGGAAGATGGTGGCCAAAGGGACAATGCCTTTGTCTCACTCCTTTCCTCCACACCTTTTACTTCTTCCCTCACACACAGACACTATTAGTTGGAGCTATTTGTTTGTTTTTTAACTAGAGCTAACTTCAATCTTTCTCCCAGTAACTTCTACCCTCCCTTCTCCCTCATTACTCTGTGTCCAAGCCAAAAATAATTAATCTCTCTTCCACATGTGGAGCCTTTTGATACTTAAAGACAGATATCACATCCCACCCAACTCTCCACATCTCAAGTCGCTCCAACAAACTTCTGTATGGCATGATGCTGTGCTCTCCTCACTCCTGGGGATTCAAGCATGGCCCCCTTTTGGGTTCATCCCTCACTGGCCACTCACACAAACAAGGTGGACTCCCCAGAGGGCAGCTGACTACCACACCTCTCCATCTCCTAGGGGTAATCCTGAGGGGTTCTGGCTTCTAGCATAAGAGCTCCCAAGAGCCCACTGGTGTGTTCCCTACAATCCATCAGAATCAAATGAATTCCAGTATATTTTTAAAAAGGGATTTCTTATGGAAGTATAGAAAGAATAGTTGTTAGAAAGGCATTCCCCCAAACAGGAGGCCATTCAACCCTTGTACACAAGGTCTCTGGGAAAGGTAGATTCAAGCAGGTACAAAGAGAGGTGCACATGTAGGGAGACCTCAGGATGCCTGGCCCTGGGAGTTCTTTTTTTTTCCTTTTGTGGCCCCTCCTGAAATTCCCCTTGGATGTAGCTTGTCTACTGGGCTCCAAATGCCAGTGGCTTTCAGGAATCCATAGCCAGCCCTTCATACTCCCTGAAACTGCTTCTGGCCTTGCGTAACTTTTTCAGTTGCTGGCCACTACCACCCAGTGGCCACTGCTGCCACCTCCAGTGGGCTCAATTACTGAAGCCAGTTTCTGGGAGGATGTCTGATGATTCTCCACAACAAGTATGATTCCATATCTGGACTCACAGTCACTTAAGATCAGGGATGGACAAGCAGACGAGAGACAGAGGTCTATATGCTTATGGCCATATGGCAACCAAGTGGCAGATGCAGTAGCTGCCCTTCCCTCCCATTCCTGGAAATTCACAGCAGTTTTTGCCATGATCACTTCCAGGAAGATGAATGAGACTGAGAGGCTGGCAAGCCATCAGTTCAAACTCAACAACCCAAGTCACCCATTCCCACATCTCTAGAGCCAATGAGAAGCCTATTTGTGACCACAGAGGACTCATGCCTCAATCCCACAAGGCTTCCTATACTTCCCATGATGCACTGGAGCCAGGCTGGGGATGTGCTCTGTGTAACCCACCATAGAGAACAAATCTTAGGGTGCTCCAAGGCCTGGGCTTCTAATAGCCAGAACCCCCATTGCCCAGAATCCCAGAAGGATAGGGGCCTTCAGGAGGATCTGAGCAGGCATCCCCCTCCATATGGTCCGTGAGAGCTGTTCATTCAGGCTCTGCTTGAATATCTCCCACATGTGGCAAAACAAGGACAGCTCCCCCAGGCAGTCCCTCTCACTGGGGGACAGATCCTATCGATGGAAGTCATTCTTTCTATCGATCCGAGACCTGCCTCTCACTAACTGCCAGGGAGAACAACTCTTGTCCCTCTTTCCTCAAATAGCTTTTCAGTAGCTGAACACAGATCTAAGGTGATCCCCACCTCCACCTGCCCCACTGCAGTCTTCCTTTCCCCAACTCAATTCAACACACACTTATTACACATCTGCTATGTGCGAGGTCCTGAATTAGGGGCTAGGGACACAGACATAAATGGAGTAGTGCCTGTCCCCAAGGAGCTTACAGTCTAGCAGACAATGCCACATGCACAAGGTAGAGAGGTAGGTAGATACAACATAACTATGATTTAAAAGGATGTGTTGCTCAATGGATAGTGTCCACTGAACCAGAAACACCTGAGAAAAGTCTAACCTCCATAACAAATGGTGAGCAGGTGGATTTCAGAAAAACCTGGAAAGACTTACATGCATTGATGCTGAGTGAAGTGAACAGAACCAGGAGAACACTGTATACAGTAATAGTAATGCTGTGCAGTAATCAACTATGATCAGCTTAGCTCTTCTCAGAAATACAGTGATCCAAGACAATTTCAAAAGACTCATGACACAATACGCTGTCCACATCCAGGGAAAGAGCTGTGGAGTCTGAATGCAGATCAAAGCATATTGTTTTCATCTTTTGGGGGGGGGATTGGGCTTTTTGTGGCTTTTCCCTTTTGTTCTGTTTCTTCTTTCACACGATTAGTGTGGAAATGTTTTCATAATTACACACGTATAACCTCTATCAGATTGCTTGCTGTCTTGGGGAAGGGGGAGGAAAAGGAAGGAGGGAGAAAACTTTGGAACTCAGAATCTTATAAAAATGAATGTTGAAAACTATCTTTACATGTAGTTGGAAAAAAATTAAATGCTGTTTTCAAAAAAAAAGAAGCCTAGCTTCTGACACATTCTGGCTGTATAACCCCAGACAAGTCACTTAATGACTTTCTAGAACTGCATTTTATGGAGGTGTCGTTATGCATAGGTCAAAGAAGCTTCCTCACCCAGGAGGTCTTCCTATCAATGAAGGCATAAGTCTAGTTCTCATCCCTCTCTCTAAATAAATAAACATATTTGGAGGAGACAATGCTAATGCTCTAAGGATCGGAAAAGGCTTCTAAGAGAGGGTACCAATGCAGGGGTGAGAAGTGCCCATCACCAGCATGGAAAGCAGCCTGCTCAGAGGCACAGAGGCAGAAGACACACAGAACAGCAGGGAAGTCAGCTGCATTGGAATGTGGAATGCTTGATGAGGAGTAAAGCATACCAAGCCTGGACTGTGACATAGATTGTTGGGGGCCTTCAATGTCTGACTCTATCTGAAGCTTGTCCAGTCACCATCCTATGAGCAATGGGGAGCCACAGAAGCTTCCTAAGCAAGACCTGGGTTTCACACCTCTGAAAAGCTCCCCACCCTCACCCCAGGGTCTGAAAAATGATCCATCCAGGCAAGACCTTTGTGTCTGATGGAGACACAAAGGGACAACATGAAGGAAATGCACGTCATTTGTGCTGATTCTCAAAGAAAGCTTAGTTATCTATGTGAATGTATTTTCCTCCTAACTAGAGTGGAAGCTCCTCAATGGCAGGGAGCATATCTTTTGGGAAGAATCTTAGTATCACAGAAAACTTAGGATCATGGAATCTTAGCATGAAATCACTGAATCATAGAACCAGAATATCTTAGTATCTTAGACTCATAGGAAATAGCAAAGATCCCACTTAGGGTGATAAGGAGTCACTCTTCAGTAAAAACTGGGAAAAGTACAGAGTCTAGGAGAAATTGGATTTAGACCCACATCTGACACCATACAAGCTCCAAGTGGACATAGCACCTCCCTAGAAACACATGAGCAACAGGGAAGGAGATGTCTTTCACAGTTATAAAGAGGGCAAAAGTCCTTTACCAAAGAAAAGATAGAATCACAGATTCAAAATGGACAGTTTTGATTACATAGAACTAAAAAGTTTCCACACAAACAAAATTAATGCAGTTAAAAGAATTAAAAGTTGACTGAGAAAAATTCACTGATAAATGCTTAACATCCAAGATATACAGGGAATTGATTCAAATAGGTAAGAACAGGCACTATTCCTCAATAGATAAAAGAACAAATGATATGAATTAAGCAATTATCAAAAGAAGAAATTTAAGCTATCATCAAGCATGTAAAATTAGTCACTAACAATAAGATAGAAAGGAATTTTTAAAACTCTAAAGTTCCACTTTATCCCCATCAGATTGGCAAAGACACCAAAATGACCAACAAAAGGAAAATGGCCATCATTGGAAGGGCAGTGAAAGGCTGGGGATACGAATGCACTATTGCTGGCTCTGGGACTATACCCTCCAAAGCCAATAAACTATACATGCCCTTCTACTCCATTTTACTACAACTAAACTTTATATCCCAAGAGATCAAAAAGGGTAAAGACCCACATCTACAGAAATACTTACCACAGCTCCATTTATTGTAGCAAAGACCTGAAAACAAACCATGCACCCATCAGGTGGGGAATAGCTGAGCAAATCACAGTATGTGAAAGGAATAGAATGTCACTGCTCTGTAAGAAATAGCAAAAAAAAAAACAAGGTGGATTCATAGAAACTTGGGAAAACTTGTGTAAAGTCAGTGGAAGCGGGAAAACAATCTAAAGGAAGACTACAACTCTATAAAGGCAAACAGCTTAGAACAGCTTTAGAATTGTTCCCGATGTAATGAATGACCATGAGTCCAGAAGCTGGGAGGTGGATCATCCCTTCTGCCTCTAGACAGAAAGGCGGCAGGCTAGAGATGAAGGTCAGAAATGGCCTGCCTATTCTGCCACAGCCAGGGTACAGATCTGTCTGGTTGAACTATACCCTTTTTTGTTACTAGGAAGGGCACTTTTTAAAAACTTCAAATTAATATTTTGGTTTTTTTTTGAGGAAGGAAAGTTATGGGGTGAGGATAGAGAAAGAAAGAAAGAAAGAAAGAAAGAAAGAAAGAAAGAAAGAAAGAAAGAAAGAAAGAAAGAAAGAAAGAAAGAAAGAAAGAAAGAAAGAAAGAAACAAAGAAAGAAAGAAAGAAAGAAAGAAAGAAACAAAGAAAGAAAGAAAGAAAGCCCACAAATGAAAGAAGTATCTGTCAAATTCACCAAGCAGAGAGAAGGAAGTTCAGAAGGAGTCAGCCAATCCAGCTGTGTTGGGATGACAATGTAAAATGTAGGATATATTTTTAAAGATTCTACATAACCGAGGTTCATGGTTTCAAATGCAATTCTTTCCTCTTGTTCTTTGTAGACACAGAAATGGTCATTTAGTTGGTGTCTGGAGTGTTCTCGCTTAAGCAGAATTAAAATTTTCAAAGAAGAATCAGGCAGTAAGAGAGGCTTTGCAACATTGTGAAGACAGTTTGACATGTTAGAAATTCTACACAAGAAAGACAATTCTGATAGTAGCACGAAGGCACGGCAGGAGGGAACAGAGTCAAAGTGGGGAAGACGAGGCCCTTAGCACCCCGGAGTCACAGGATCTCAAAAACGGGAAGGACCTGAGGACATTCCCAGGTCCATCCCTCTACTGAAGCTCTTATACAAAACCTCTGACATCCACTCTTCATTTTAAGACCTCCCTCTAGTGAGGGGAGCCCCACCCCCAGAGAACAGGGTCCATTTGGGGATTCTTCTGATTACCAGAAAGTCTTTTCATGCATCAAAGCTAAATGGGCCTCCCTGCAACATCACTCCACTACTTCAAGCTCTTCCGTCAGGACCTAAGCAGAACAAGATCAATTTCTGGACCCCACAACAACCCCTCAAATATGGAAGAAAGTTACTAGGTCCCTGCCAAGTCCTTTCCTCTCTGGGTTAAATGTGAGCAGCTTCCTCAACCCACGCATGCATGGCAGAGTGTCCAGGCATCCTTAACATGCCAGTCTCTCACTTCTCAATGCTCTCTAGCCCATCTATGTCATTCCTAAAATGTGGCATCCAACTCAAGTCGTGGAAAATAATGTTCAATTATACCCAACCAAAGGCAGAGCCCTGGGGTAATCTACTAGAGACCTATTGGCAGATAAATCAATCCAATCTTTGAATCCCTCAACCAGTTCTGAGCCCACCTCAATACCATCACACCAACCAGCTTATGTATAAGAATGTTGTAGCGTATAGGTTGGAGGTGACCACTGCCCTGTGGCCCCGAGGAGGGTGGCCTGGCCTCTGCATGGCCACTAGGGTTGGCTGCACTTGGCTTCCAAGGAGCCTGACTTTCTTCTCCTTTCTTAGGTTCTTTGGCCTCAGCACCCAGAGGATAACTACTCATTATGGTCCTATTTATAGCTCAAAAGCCTGAGGGGCTTCCCCAGAAAGGGCCGGGGGAGCAAAATGAACTGTTCAAGGTATAACATGAGGAAGATGTGGGCCTATGGTGCATGAAGCCATGATGGCTCTTGTGTGTGTGTGTGTGTGTGTGTGTGTGTGAGGGGGGGGGTGGGAAGAAAGAAGAAACATGGCCATCCCAACCCAGCTGGAGAAGAAAAGGAGAAGGGGAAACGTTACTTGTCCTACATTTGACTTCCCTCACGGCAGCCAGGTGGCACAGTGAGTCTAGAGTTGGGAAGGCCTGAGTTCAAATCCAGATTCAACAACAGCAATAATTGCTAACATTTCTGTCATACTTAACATGTGCCAGGTACTGTGCAAAGTACAGAGCCCCCACACGCCTCCACGGCTGGGGGTAGGTAGGACACCTAACTCCAGCACCGCCTCCTCTGGGAAGCCTTTTCTGCCTCTCTGGGCAGGTGAGGCTCTTCGGGCTTCCTTCAATTCCCTCACCTGTGTCTACCTGCCTGTATGTTACATCATCCAAAGGAAGGCAAGCCCTTAAGGGCAGCTGCTACCTTCCCTTCTGTCTGGGTATCTCCAGCACTGGACCATGTAGTAGGCCCTTCAGAAAGATGCTTTTGGATTAAACTCTAGATCCCTAAGTTAGAGGGGGATAAGGAGCTAGACCAGATGCCCCAGAGGCCAGTGACCTGAGGGGCCCTCCCTGTGCACGACTGAGTGGAGGATGAGGGCAGATTGTGGGAAGTGAGGAGGCTGAGGGCCTGGGAGGTCCCATGTGTGTGCAGAAATATGAGAGCAAGGGATGAGCTGCCCAGAAAGATGGAGTCAGGCACTGAACTCCTGGAAGAAGGAGGCAAGTCGGTCACCCTGCCAAGGGATGGGGGCAGGGGCAGGCCAGCACCTCGAGGGACAAGAGGCTGCTGAGCAATAGTCACAGGGTACCAGTGGTACCAGTGAGCAAGAATGCTGGTGCCTCTGAGCCTCCTGCCTAGCAATGGGGGCCCTGCCTTCTAGAGTGAGCCAGGCTGATGTGGGAACAGGAAAGGGAAGGAGGGGAGAGAGCTCCAATCTGAAGAGAAATGTTACAGACCAATCAGAAACCAGGGGCCACCCGGAGAGTGGAGGGCAGAGGGGAAAGCAGCAGAGCTGAAGAGGATGAAACTGAGAGTGGGGGGAGAGGAGCAGCAGGGGAAGGAGGCTCTTGGCCCCAGAGATAGTGACATGACTCCTCTGGTCTAGAGGACCAAGTAGTTTCCTTTCGATGGAAGTCTTGGAGGGCCAGGGAGCCACTGACAGATGTCACACACACACACACACACACACACACATGCTTCATTGAAAAAGTGTCCTCACTGCAAGACACACACACACACACACACACACACACACACACACACGCTTCATTGAAAAAGTGTCCTCACTGCAAGACAAATGTCTTTGGTCAAAGAACGAGTTGAAAGTCATGGTCAGATTGGGATCTGCCTTGATGGGGGCACTCCCCACACCAGTGCAACCACAGAGCTGCCAACCACTGGTGAACCAGGGACAATTGGCATGCACTATTAAAACGCCAAGCTGGCCTCTCCCTAGACCTCGAGGTTTACCAGACATTAGGCATTGTGTAGCAATTAATGATTTCATCTTCACTACACTGCTGGGAGGCAAATGGTCTCTATTGTTATCTGAGGTGGAAGCAGAAGCTTAGAGTGACTAATCCAAGGTCATAGACTCCTTTCTACATCCCCTGGTTATCTTCAAGATTCAGCCCCTCCCCCCCACCTTCTTCTGCAACTCTTCCCTGGTTCTCCTAGCTGCTAGTGCCTCCCCCATGCTGAAGGGTACTTTTTCTATGCTTTGAACGTGATTTCTATATTACTATACAGCTACATATCGTCTCCTCCATTCAGATATGAGCTCCTCAAGGGCAGGCCCGACTCCCCTTTTGTCCGTGGCAGCGCTTAGCACAGCTCCTGGCCACAGAGTAGAGGAGCCCCCTAATAAAAAACTGATTGAGATTGAAGATGGCACCGCTGGTAAGGAAGAGAGAGAACCAGGGCCTTGGGCGCCCAGTGCCTGCCTCTGCTGCTAAAGCCAAGTTACACTGAACCACTTCTGCTCTTGTCGTTTGTTGGGGGGGAAGGGGGGAAGGAAGGGAGGAGGCTTTATGTGAGGCGTTAACACGGGCCCCTCCGCTGATGGCAAGTGGACAGCACTCCAGCAGGAAGGGCAGCTCTGGTCCAAGGAGCCAAGTGAGCCAAGGCTCAAAGCTTCCTAAGGAAATTGCCCATTCTGTTCTCCCTGCTCAGGAGACAAATGGAGTCTTTGTAGACTTTGAAGTCTGGGAGAGTTTGGTTAACTACATTGTATCCCAAAGACGTGTGGGGCTCACACAACCCCATTGTTACACTTTCCACTCAGACTTCCTTTTTCAGAGTGGGTGAGGAAATGAATGGAGGGTGGGGAGGGGGGGGGAAGGGCACAGTGTTTGCAGAACATAATGAGCACTCTGACAGCGAGTTAATGAAAGTCACATATTAATTAACAATGTGTTATTGTTGGGTGATATTTATATCCGTTTCTTGAACCGCTAACTGGAGAGTCCCTGGGCTTCTCTAACGCTGCACAGGGACCAAAATGTCACTTTCTTGGCTGGGCCATGACTTTAAGAGAACTAGAACGTCAGAGCTAGAAGAGACTTAGAACACAGAGCACGGAATGTCAGAGTTGGGAGGGGCCTTAAAACAGAAGATATCAGGCCTAGAAGGGCCTGAGAACTGGGGATGGCAGGGCTGGGAAGGGCCTGAGAACTGGGAATGTCAGGACTGGGAGGGGCCTTAGAACAGAAGATAACAGGCCTGGGAGGAGCCTGAGAACAGGTGATGGCAGGGCTGGGAGTGGCCTGAGAACAGGGGATGTCAGGGCTGCAAGGGCTTCAAAGAGCATCTTGTTCATCCACCTTAGTTTCCAGATGTGGACACTAGTCAGAGATGACAAGAGACCGAGCCAGGACTCTTCCCCTCCCCCCCAGGTCTGTCATCTCCATAGTCAGTGCTATTTCTCCCGTGTCTTGGCCATGCAGCATCCAGGCAGCACAACAAGCTCTCTTCTAAGTGGTGGGCCCCCTCTACATAAAGCTCTATTGTCAGGGCAGTGGGGGACGGGGAAGAGAGGAGGGGAAACCCCACCTTGCAGGGTCACTCCATCTGCCCATAGTTAGAGAGGCCTTCTCTCCACAGAACTGAAACTTGACTTTCTACAGCATCTCCTGGCATACCTGGGTCTGGCCTTGGAAACAGGAAAACAAACTCCATCCCTCTTCCTGCCTGAGGCATGGCCACCTCATTCCTCAGTCTAGCTGGGCCTCCCAGGGCATTATCTGCAGCCGCTGTACCATCCTGGTCTTCTTCCTGTGGACTCACTACTGTCTGCAACCTCATTCCTCAGATGAGGTGCCCAGTCCTAAATGGGGGCCTCAGAATGGCTTCCCTGCTCTGAGATCCTGGCATTTCTGAGCACCTCCCAGACCCCAGAAGCCAGCTGGTCTCACAAAGATTGGTGGACACAGGCCCAAGTCATTGTGCTGGAGTTTGCCTAGGCCTCAGTGGCACGCCAAGCAACATCCTCAGCAAGCCCCTGGGACTTCATTCACCTGACTCCAGCCCTTAAAGGCCTCTCAGAAAGCAGCCCAGATCGAGCCGAGCCAAGTAGTGTGCTTTCCTGCCCAGACTAGGCCTGCATTTCATGCTTAGATATGGCCCGAATAACTTTGGCTCTGCTCCCAATCTCTTTTTTGTTTCCTCCCCTTCCCCCCACTTCAAAGCAGTGTGTGTGTGTGTGTGTAAAGTCTCTTGAATTAAGACCAGCACCATGACTAGGTTGAAAAAGAAATGAAATTGGTTTTAAATAACACAGTTATGGGTGTTTAAAAGATTGCATGCTGAGCCTAGTGCATACATTAACTGTCTTTGCTTCAAGAAAAAGAGAACCCCAGGGGCTCTGCTGTGCTTATTCCTGCACTGGAGAGACCCCCACATCCCTCAGCTTTGGCAGAGGGAAATTATTCTCCCTGTTGTATTTGATTTCAGGAGGAGGAGCCAGGATTATGAACAAGGACCAGACTCCCAGTCTGTGTGGAGGCCACCCTGCCCACAGTCCCCAGGTGGATAGGGCTTGGCCAGATCCCAGTAGGCCTATATGGAGAGAGACATGTGTCCTTCTCATGATCGGAGAAAGCCAGAAATGATGGACCAAGATGAGACTTGTGTGTGTATGTGTGTGTGTGTGTGTGTGTGTGTGTGTGTGTGTGTAAAAGGGAGGAGGGACCATTATGGTTCTACCACAGAGTATGAACAGGAGAATAAAGGCTGAGAAGACTGGGAAGACAAGAAGGGTCTAGGCTCAGAAAAGACTTCACGTCAAACAGGAATTTACATTTGATCCTGGAAGTAACGGAGCCACCTGAGTTTATTGGGTTGACATGATCAGAAGACCTGGGCTGTAAGATCACTTTCATGGCTCTGTGGAGCGGGTAGAGACAAGGCAAGAAGATGAATGTCAGAGTCATTAGCACAATCCATGCAGGAAGTGATATGGTCCTGGACATCAGGTTGGGGACAGCATCAGAGAAGAGAAGGGTTAGGAAGTAGAGAGGAGAGGCGTTGTGAAGATTAAAGCCACAAGTTCTGGCAATGGTCGGGTGTTCTGGATAAGCAAGTAGAGTCACGGGAGCCTGGGAGGCTGGGGGTGCCATCAGACTCAGCTCATTGTTCTGGCTGCCTCATCACACCACATCATAATGTGTTGGAGAGCTTTTTCGTACCAATAGGCATCTAGAGGCATTCTGTAGGCATGATTGCTTTTATGAACTCATGTCAGATTTCACTTTATTTCTATTAAATTTCATCTTAGAAGATGAAAGCATTAGTAGGGCTGGCTTCAAATATCCAAAAGCCAATCATGAGGAAAAAGGATTATCAAACAAGATTGGTAGGCTATCAAGGGATTAATACTCCCCAGTAACATTCAGTGGTGTTACATATTAAAGACGGAAAGTGCTTTGGAAAATTTAAAGTGCTATGTGGTTTAGTTATTATTATGGATGTTCTAGGCTCCCTCTGAGTTCTGAAATTCTGTGTTATAAAACCCCTCTCCATCACATCCCCTGTTCTAAGGTCCCTCCCAGCTCTGACATTCCCTGTTCTAAGGCCCCTCCCAGCCCTAACCTTACCTATTCTAAGGCCCCTCCCAGCTCTGACATCCCCTGTTCTAAGATCCCTCCCAGCCTTGGTATCCCCTGTTCTAAGGCCCCTCCCAGTCCTGCCATCCCCTGTTCTAAGTCCCCTCCCCTCCCAGCTCTGCCATTCTCAGCTCTAATATTCTGGGATTTGGTAACTGTAGGCTCAGAGTGGTTAAAGTTTGCCCTTGAAAGGTTCAGGTCAAAGGAACAAAAGTCAGTGTAAAGGTTTTGGGTTTGGAAGGAATCAAGGACCCAGGTTGTCCTGGCCCAAGGACCTGGCCAGGCCTCAGAAGGACAGATAACTAGCGCACAAATGACATCATACAGAATGCATTCTCCCCCCAAACTTGGTGACTTTTGTTCAGAAGAGATCACCTGAGGTCACCCAGTGAGTCAGTGTCAGGGCCAGGATCTCAGCCCAGGTCCTCTAGATTTGCTTTCTCTGATCTTGTCTTCAGGGCATTGGGGGAGGGGTATGTTCAGGATGGGGGCTATACACCATTATGAAGGAAATGCAACAATAGCAACTCTCACCTCTGCACTACTATACAACTCACAAAATACTTTCTCCATAATGTCCTAGAAAGTAGGTCATTCAATTATTATAATCCCAATTTTCCAGATCAGGGAACTGAGGCTCAGAGAAGGCAAGTGATAATAATATTTACAAACTGATTACCTCAGCACAATTCATGAGATATGTAGGAAATGTGTAGGAAAATGAACATTAGCCCCATTTCACAGATAGAGAAAGTGAGGGCCAGAGGGTTAAGCACCTTGCCAGGGTGTAGGAGCTGGAGTCAACACTGTTCTCACTATATTTGCCTTTACTTTTCCCCATTGCTCAGAGCAGGCTTTGGGAGTGAGAGGACTAAGCACTCCAAGACCCAGATGGTGATGTGGGTCCTTGCTGAGCTGTCTGCTGGAGCTACTCACTCCACTCCATGATGGCCTCACTGTGGCCTTCAACAAGGACAAAAGATCTAAGCCAAAGACAGGTCCTGACAGGGGAGCTTCAATCTTTTCCCATGGCTACTCATGTCTCCAGTCCACTTGCTGTGCCTTGAGTCCTAAACCCAGGGCTCTTTCCTGGTTCCTGACTCTTTGATTCATGAACCAAGGAGTGAAAAACAAGCACACCCAAATTGTACATTTCCTAGAACTCCTAGGGAACTACTTGGAACTACTGGAAAAGCCTCGGCTCAAAGACTTTCAGTAGATGTCTGGTTAGTCCATTATGTATTGTGGTCTAGTTATCATGCACTGTTTACTTATTCATTGAGTCTAGATAAAAAGTAACCTCCATAGGCAGCATCTAAACCATTGATGTTAGACCAAGGTCATGTGTCTTGTGAGCACTGGAATTCTGCTAGCTCAAAAAGACTTTGGGCTTTTACCAGTAGGTAGGGGCTCAGAGCTAACATCTATTTGAGTAGCTTTTGCCATCTACTCACCTTGATGATTAGTTAGAAACGCTACACCCAGAGAGCTGGAGCACACTAGGCCATTGGCTCCATGGAAACCCAAGAGAGCTTGGTAGTCATTCAGAGCTATAAATGTACTATATACGGGTTACATCAGGGTGGCTGGAGACCTCCCTATTGCTTAAAATCTGGTACCTAAAATCAAGTTCTCTCTTGTGCAAGGATATGCTTGGTATTTGCCTAACACCAATACCACAGATGTCAAAGGTGTCTGCCTATTCCTTTGTTTAAAAAGTCCACCATTAGACCCCCTCCTCTGGGTTAAAGCTGTGGTAGACAGTGTTTTCAAAATGGCAAGTCAAGTTGGGGGTGGGGTGGGTTCTGAGAAGTCTAGTCATTGAGGGAAAACTTAGTCACACTCTCTGCCATGACTGAGTTCTCCTGGGATTCTGGTAGCCAGTATTAGTCATTAACACCTTAGCATGCCTAAATTTATCAGAAAGCTAATAAGACCCTGGCATATAGGGATAGGGACAAGGAAAGAATCCAAAATATGGCCTGGAAGAGAGACCTGTGTCCTATAATGGGGAGTCCTGAGCCCTCAGTAGTAGCAATAGAGGGAGGTGCGTGGGAAGGTAAAAGGGCACAGAAGACAATCAAGGACTTGAGGATCTTACAATGTAGGACCATGGTGGCGATAGGGGCAGCTAAGTGGTGCAGTGGATAGAATACTAGGTCTGGAGTCAGGAAGACTTTTTCCTGAGTTCTAATCTGGCCTCAGGCACTTCCTAGCTGTGTGACCCTAAGCAAGTCACTTGGCCCTGTTGCCTTAATTTTTTCATCTGTAAAATGAGCTGGAGAAGGAAGTGGCAAACTACTCCTGTATCTCTGCCAAGAAAAACTCACCTGGGGTCACAGAGGATTGGGCGTGGAAATGACTGAACAACAACAACCACAGACCCATGGAATCACATACTTCTAGAATCATAGAATCTAGAACTGAAGGGTTGGAAAAGACCTTAGAAGTCATTGTCTAGAGTTTAAGACCAACTTCTCTTCTAATACAAGCAACCATCCCTTTGCCAGTAGTCACCTAGCCTCTTCTTGAGAACTTCCCCATATTGGGAGCTCACTACCTCTCTACAGTAACAAACATCAACTCCTTCCCAGGGCAGGTCCTAGTGACGGCAGCCACATTCTTCCTCCACATGGGGAGTGCTGTGGAGTGATGGCCCATCCCTTCTGCTTCGCAGACATCACCTGGCATGTTTCCTGGCCTCAGACCTTCTTGACCCTCTTGTGGCTGGCAAAGCGAGACTGACAAGCTGCCAGGCTGGAGAGATGAGCTGAGTGAGTCGGCACACACGTGGGTTCAGGAACAAAGCAAGATTTACACTCACATTGTGTCAACAGCTCAGCTCTATTTCTGTCTGCTTGGTGTCTTCAGGGTTCTGATTCATCCATGCTGTTTAAAGATGTCTATATCTTTAGAACTCAGAGAGGGGCAGCTTGAGAAGATGCCAGGGAGAGTTTGCGAGGAGGGCTCGAGGCCTCAGCCGAGATGCTCCAGTTTGCCACCCCAGAATCCTCAGCTGGCCGGCTAGGAAGGGCTTCTAGTGCACCCTCACACCCTCTTCAGGCTCCCCGCCCTGTCTTTCGTCGTCTCTTTTCTCATCAGTAAACTGAAGGTGTTGGACGAGACGTGGTCCCTTCTGGCTCTAAACTCCACAATCCTGACCCCTGGTGGTAGTGCAGGGAATAGCAGAAATAACCATGTCCTAGGAGTTGCGAGGCTTGAGTCTGAATATTGGTCCTGCTCCTTCCAAGGTGGGTGACCCCGGCACGGATATTTCATTTCTCTGGGCCTCGATTTCCTCACCTGTAATGTGGGGATCATATTCCCTGCCCTGGAACCTTAAAATGAGATCACAGAAAACACTACAAATTGCAAAGAAAGAAAGGGACTAGACCCGGGAGGTCATTGACAATTCCCAGGTGAACAAACTCCCTCTACCAATGCATATCAGCAGCTCCTCTGACTTAGTCTTAGAGAGTTTCCCAGAGAACTGAGAGGTCATGTGACACAGTCAGTTTGCATCAGAGGCTAGCCTTGAACCCAGGTTTTCCTGCCTCCAATTCTGGCCCCACATACACTGTAGAGCATTAGATGGAGGCAGGCTATCCTTACATCCTACAAACTGCCCCACTGCATCTCCAACACCTGTGTCTCAGGTGCCAAGGGACTCATGCTGTCCCCAGGGCTCTGATATTTCTCCTTACCACCTTTTCCCTTAAATGAGAGGATGGGAGTGTTTTGTTTCTGCCTTTTTCTCGCCAGAGAAGGCCCAACAGACCTGTGATCTCACTGAGAGAGCCCCTTCCTCCATCAGGGTGGCCAGTTGCCCATCCATATATGCTCTGATTCTATGTGTCTCTTGCCCAGGTCCTCCCAAAGATCAGCTCCTCATCCATGTACTAGTAGCCTGTCTCCAGATCACTTGACATGACATTGGTCTATGTGCATTGGTCTATGAACACAATACTTCCCTGGTCACCACCCTGGATCATTCGTGCAGCACGAATTCCTCACCACTGTTTCAAAGAGGTTATAAATCTCTGTGACAGTATCTTTTACGCTGTCCTGGGCACACAATTCTAAACTGATAATATGTTGTAGCCCACTGTACCCACTCTCTTTGGATAATCTGCAGCCTTGTCTTTGGGGAGAGTGGAAAAACAAGATTCACTGGCATACAGCAATACTTTTGCTTCAGGGAGAAGTGTGGTGTGTAGCTGGACCTGGAAAAGACCTTAGAAAGGACCTTAGAAAGCTGGAGCTTTCTAAATGCAAAGCAGTCTACCCCCTTCTTCTTCAATTCTGGGCCCAGGGCTATCCATCCACAGTTTCTGTCTGAAATGTCTGTGCTGATAGAGAAACTCTGGAGGCTGCCCATCTAGCTGTATAGTGTAGTCTAACCATATGGGATTCTTCATCCACTTGGTTTTTCCTGTATGGATAGTTAGGCAAAACTCTGATTACACTATGATTGATTACTGTGTGAGTCTAGATCTCGCTTAGGAACTGCTGCAGTATTCTAGAGCTTGATACAATGAGCACAATGTTATCTGCAAATAGGGACGTGTGGAGAATCTCACTGTTCATGGAAAATTTTTCTTGCATTTGGACTCTGCACTGGACATCCCACATGACTGGATGAAGCCTGAAGTAAGCAGAGCCAAGTAAACAATTTACACAGTAACTTAAACCATGGAAATAGAAAGACCAGTCACCACAAAACAGCTGATAAGGAAGGTCCCAAAAACACATAGAACAAAGTTGTCTCCAAAGAATTAGAGATATGAGAAGAATCTTGCTGCTTAGTGGGGGAAGGTAGAGGGACAGATGTAGAACACTGCGTATATTGTCAGAGCTATGACCAGGATCCCCACTTCTCTGTGGTGAGCTCTAGTGTGTTAGAGCTCCTTCCTCCCTTTCCAGTCTTCTTACACTTTACTTGCCCCATGTACTCTGTGGTCCACTTACCCTGGCCTCCTGGCTCTTCTTCACACAAGACACCCTAGAGTATGACCATTTTCTCTGACTGATTCCTATGCCTGGATTTTCAAAATCAAATAGGAGAAGTAGGGGGAAAATTGGGAAAAGAAATGAGTGATGCAAGAAAATCATGAAAAAAAAGAGTCGACAGCTTGGTAAAGGAGGAACAAAAAGCACTGAAGAAAATAACAGCTTAAAAATGGAATAGGCCAAATTGTAAAAGAGGCACAAAAATCTACTGAAGAAAAGAATTACTTAAAAAGCAGAATGAGTCAAGTGGAAAAGAAGGTACAAAAGCTCCCTGAAAAAAAATGATATCTTACAAATTAGAATTGGGCAAATGGAAGCTAATGACTCCATGAGAGAACAAGAAACAATAAAATAAAATGAAAAGAATGAAAAATAGAAGAAAATGTGAAATATGTCATTGGAAAAACAACTGGTCTGGAAAATAAATTGAGTAAAGATCACTTAAGAATTATCGTACTACCTGAAAGCCATGATCAAAAAAGAGCCTAAACATTATTTTTCAAGAAATTATCCAAGAAAACTTCACCGATATCCCAGAACCAGAGGGTAAAATAGAATGAGAAGAATCCACCAACCACTTCCTGAAAGAGATCCCAAAATGAAAATTCCCAGGAATATTATAGCCAAATTCCAGAGCTACCAGGTCAAGGAGAAAATATAGCAAGTAGCCAGAAAGAAACAATCAAAATATCATGGAGCCCACAGTCAAGATCACACAAGATTTAGTAGCTTCTACATTATAAGATCAGAGGGCCTGGAATCTGTACTTCTAGAAAGAGCAAAGGAGCTAGAATTAACAACCAAAAATCACCTACTCAGCAAAACTAAGTATAATCCTTCAGGGGAAAATGGATTCTGAATTAAATAGAGGACTTTCAAGCATTCCTGATGAAAAAAAACCAAAGCTGAATAGAAAATTTAACTTTTAAATACTGGACTCAAGAGAAGCATAAAAAGGTAAACATGAAAGAGAGATCATATGGGATTCAACAAGCTTAAATTGTTTACATTCCTATACAAGCAGATGATACTTGCAACTCCTAAGAACTTATAATTATTAGAAGAAGGAAAAGAAGAATGAGAGAAGAGGAAAAAAGAGGTAAAGAGAGTTGAGAAGGAGGAGAGGAAAAGAAGAGGAGAAGAGAGGAGAAGGGAAAAGAGAGAAAAGGGAAAGGAATCTCACTTTTTGCCTTAGGGAAAAGAGAAGCCATACTGAGAGCCAAAAACCATTTTGCTCTCTACCCTACAAGAGAACAAGGCCAAAAGCAAGAAGTAAGAAGGCCCAAGATGGAAGGGCCCAGTCCTCCTCTAAGAAAAAAGCACTACATCCTTCAACATTGCAAACTCTAGCAGCTCTTGATGAAAGAGGGAGGTGGCACCCCTTCTCCCAGGAAAGAGATCTTTTGGAATTGAGGGAGCCCTCCTCCACTCATAGAGAGCCCTCAGTTTAAAATCAAGGGAGTCCTGCCTTTCCTAACAAACAGAAATTTGTCGCCTCGATCCACTCCTTGTTGGGAAATGACTGACTATCCTTCTCTGAGTCAAGCTGCCCAAACTGGAGGTGACTGAGGGAAAGGTCAAGTCATTCTGCTCCTTTCCTTAACAATTATAAAATGTCTTGTTCTTGGTGACTAACTACCATTTCCCCCAGATTGGATGGATGGAAAGGTTCATAACAGAACCTACTGATAAAGGAAGAGAACAGCAGGTAGGAGGAAGAAGAAGGGGCCCCCATTATGGTGAAGAAGTCCCAACCTAAGTCAAGGAACAGCCAGACTCTATTTTGCCAACAGCACCTCCAAGAATAAAACCCTTCTGCCCTGGAGAAGGATGGAGCACCCACTCAGCTCTGGGTTGTTCTCCGAATAGTGCCAGGCAATGGTGCCAGGCTTGGATTACTTCTTGCCCTGTATCCCCCTACTCCAGAATCAGAGGATCCCAAGATAAGAACCACAGGAGATCTCAGAGATCATCTCATCCAACTCCCTCATGTTACAAGTTTGGACGCTGAGTCCCATGGGTATGAAATGAGGGTGGTAAATAGTAGAGCCAGGATTTAAATGCAGCTTCTCTAACTCCAAGCCCTGACTGGCTGTGAGGGTGATGTGATGGTGGTCTGATCTTATGTATCCTTGGAATAAACTACCCCTAAAACTACCACTGTGAGTGACCCAAGTGGCTAGATGGAGACACCCCTGTACCCTGGTGGACCACCCTACTGAACGAGTGGTCACTAGGTCTCCAACTGAAGACCTGCAGTGACTGGGAAGCTCCCTCCCTCCTAGGCTGCTCAGGTCCCTTTAGATGGCTCCAACTGTAAGGCTAGCCTTTCCAACATGGAATCTAAATCTTCCTCTCTAAAACTTCCAACCATTTATCCCTAGGTCCATCCTTGGGGGCCAGATATCCAGGTTTAATTTGCCTTTCCTTGTGACAGAGCTTCAAATATTTGAAGAGACTATCAGGGCCCCAGGAACATACCTCTTCAGCATCTGAAGGGTCTTTCAAAGCTATAATTCTAAATGGTGACTAAGGGCCATCGCAGGAACCCTGGGGCAACCACCCATCCACTGGATGAGGGGACCCAGCCAACAGTGCAAAGTTCCTTGCCAAAGGAATCTTCTGACCACCTCCCTTTATCACAAGGAGAAGGCGGTTCCATTACCACCTCCCTGGGGTAAATGTTGGTTTTTTCTAGGAAAGTTTGGGAGGGGGGCGGTGACATTTTCCATTTCTATTTTCACTCATCAGTGTTAGTCATTGCCAACAGCTCCTGAGTGAGTCCCCCTCCTTCTGCTGCTTGCTGGGTATCCCCTGTGTAATGGTGCTCTTGCTACCCTCCCAACAGAGATCTCCCTAGGAAGTCTGCATCTTGGGCCAAAATGACCCTGGTCATTTACAGAAAACCAAACCATGTCTCTCAACAAGCCAATTCCCATCTGTGAATGTCATTTTCCATATCTTTATAATGGGAACACTCGTCTTTGCACTGCCAGACTCACCAGCATGCTATGAAAAAAAAACCAAAAGTACTTTGAGAACCTTCCCAGGTGACAAGTAATGCTGGGCACTGTGGTTCCACTGGGTCACAGAGGACCCTGGCCCCACCCACCATCATTAACACAGACCCCAGTGCCTCTAGGAAGCTAAGAGGGCTGTGGACAAAAACATTCATCTCAGCCTTTCAGCCCATCTGGCGAGCTTATCATCTTCCTCCCTACACCCACTCCTCCTTCAAACTAGTGCACTAGGTGAGCGTGCCACAGCTCCCAGGTACTCCTGCTCATCATCTCAACATGAGCCTCATCTCTGCCCCCCATATCCAGTCAGTTGTCAAGTCTGACCTGGCCTGGTTCCACAACATCAGCATCTGCACCCATCTCTCCCACTCCCACAGCCACCCCCTTGTTCACGCCCACATCACCCTTGCCTGTTCTAGTGCTTCAGCTTGCTTTACAGTCTCTCCCTTCTATAAACTCTCCTCCACATAATTGCCAAAAATTATTCCTAAACCATAAGTCTAACCATGCCACTCTCCCTCTAGAATATTCAGTGGCTCCCCAGCACCTAAAAGCTAAAATACAACCTCCTCAGCTTCACTTAAACCCCTTACAGTATGACTCTAGTTGACCTGTCTAGACCTGTTTCACATAGGGTGTCCCTCTCACTCTTTGACCTTTCCCATCTCTGTGGAATAGTGGGAGTTCAACCACCCAGTGGGGAGAGAGATTCAGAAGCTGTGGGCACACTGTGGACCCTGAGGTCCCAGCCAAGACAGGACAGTGAACAGGAAAGCCTGTGGTCTAAGCCCACGCCTCATGCCAAGAGGCCACAGTGAGGCAGGGCTCCTAAGTTCTGAGTCAAACATCAGTTGGTAACTGCATGATCCTGTCCACATCCCTTTGCCTACTCATAGGGCACTAATCACACCAAACTGTACCATGGCTGGATCTCCTAGGCTCAGAGCAGCCTGAGAACCATGTGGGGGCTGCTGGGAGGGAAGAGGACATGGGGATATGAGGTTGGGTAGAAGGCGTGACCTACCATTATTGACTGTTACTGATGCTGGATCATGGCTACACATGCTGTCTATGTGCCCATGGGGAGCCTTGTTGGTACAGTTAGCCCACATAGTACCACCCAGATGTTACAGTTGTGCAGGGCATTAGAAGAAGACTCCTCTGGCTGGAATGGTAGACGGAAGAAGGGAACCCTGGAAAGACCTCGAAAGGCTGTAGATACCCAATCTTGGTGTTGCTGCTTTGTCCTACAGATAATGGGAAGCCACTGAAGCTTCATGAGCAGAGGAGAGGCACAGAACGACCCGTCTCATCACCTAGCGCTGGAGTGCCTCCACCCTGCCCCACCCGACCTGTGGTCCTCAGCTCCCCTGATTCCCATCATACCCCTACTAGAGTCACACATGAGGCTAACCAAGAGTAATGCAGGGGGAGAGGAAAGGAATAAGGAAAGCAGGGCCCTGGGGCAGAGGGGGCAGATAGTGAAGGGAGCCCCTCCTCAGGCCCTGCTCCAGGGCTGATAAAAATATTAGTAATCCCCATCTCACTGAAGATGAACCTGAGCCTCAAAGACTTGGCCTGATTTGTTCACAAACACAGAGCAAAGCAAAAGAAAAATTGCAGACTCCGAGATACTGAGCCGGGGTGAACCTTCAAAGCCACAGAGTCCCCGTTCTACAGATGAGAAAAGTGAGGCCCAGAGAGGGAAGTGATCTGTCCAAATTCACATGGATAGTTAACAACAGAAGGCAGATTTGAACCTGGGTCCCCTTGATTCCAAGCCTAGCCCAACTGCTTTTCTAGCAGAGACCCAGACTCTATTTGGTGTTCTAAGATCCCTACCAATTCCACGTTCTGTGATCCAAGGTCTTTGCCCACTCTTAATCTTATGTGCCATTATGTTCCAACATCACACAATCTTCTTTTGGTTCTGAAGCTTCACTGGTCTGTATTGTTTTTTACATTACAAACATCTATGGATCACTACTACTTCGTGAGAGGTATCTTCTAAAAAGTCAAACAGTTAAGTAAAACCAATAATTGAGTGACCTCATCTGAAGGCCCACAACATACTACAAATGCAGCTCCCACACACTGCTCTATTTTAAAAATCAACACAAATCTATTTTCTCCCCCACCTGATTGAAAAAGAAGGAAACAAATGCCCAAGAGGAGAGGCGGCTAACCCTAGCATGCACAGCCAGTAGCAGAACTGGAGAGGAGGCAAAGACTTCTCACGCTGAGGCCAATGCTCTTTCTGCCGAGGCTCTTAGCTTAACTGAGGCTCATGTGCTCCGGCACATAGTGCAGGCTTAATATGTTTGTTGACTGCCTGCCTGCCCCATCTCTCTGAGGAATTAGAATTTAAAACAGCACCTGCATGTGTGTGGGGGAGGAGCGGGGCAGGACAGGTGGTGCATCTTATTTTAATTAAATTCACAGACTGAGAAGACTAAAAAACATGGGCAAATGAGATTTTCCAAAAACATTCCCTTGGGATTGATCCTCATTATAAGAAAATCAAGCCCCTCAGACAATTCTTGTTATTAAACTACAAGTAGTTGAAACTAGAAGAGACCAAACTTTCTCCAGCATCTCAGAGGCTCTGGGACAGTGGCTGGGCAGGATGGGAGGCACCAGCCACTCTGAGAACAGAATCAGAAGGAACTTCCCAGATGTTCTGGGACAATGCCTTTTTGACCGAGGCCCAGAGAAGAGCAAGGCTAAGCCCAAGGTCCCCAATAAGGGACTAGGCCAGGCCTTGAACGGAACCTTCCAACTCCCAGTCCAGTACAAAGCATTCTGCTGATTTCTTCTAATTCACAAACTGTTCTATGTGCCAAAATGGAAGACTAGAAACATAGCATGGGACTGAAAGCTGGAGGGAACCCCTCCCTTTTACAGAACAAGGAAGTCAAAAACAAACATGGGCACAGAGTCACCCAAGGGAGGGGTGGCACCCCTCACAACAAAGGAAACGTGGCTGGGGGGTTCAAGAAAGGAATGCCAGTGAATGGGGCTGTATTCACCCTTAGGCACATATTTTCTACAGCCATGGACGCATAAGTATCTGTGGGACACTGTACCCAGATGCGGGTGTGAGAGGGTAGGCCTTCTGTCTGTGTCACCTGAGTAAATGCCCTTGTCTGCAAAAGCTAATTGAAACCTGGCTGACTGATGTACGTGGGAAACCCACAAGAAGGGTCTTGTGTACAACAAAACTTCTACCCAACCTCTCAGGGTTACCCTCAGGACCTTGAGGTGAGTAGCAGTCAGTAGACTCTGTGAGGATCCTGAGCCAAGAGTGTGAGCACAGCTTAGAAAAGTGGCCCCAGAGGGGCCTGGTCATTCCTCTCTGGCCACCTCCTCCTCAGTCATCTCCCCAGCTGCCCCTCCTCGGCAGTTATGGACCCATGAACCGCATTCAGATCAATCCTGCCATTGTTCCTGGATGAGATCTGCCCCCCTTCTTCCCTATGGCCACACTCACCATTCCCATCACTTTTCAGACCAAAGTGCCCTCCCTACCTGGCCTCCCCTCTGGCTAGTGTACCCCTCGCCCGAACATCAACTCTGCAAGCATAGGCACCACCTTGACATCTGCTTCTGTATCCCCAGCCCTTGTCCCACTAAGTGCTGAAAAGCTCCTTTCATTCCTCTCCCCTTTAGACAAGTCCCCCCTTTTCCTCCCGATGAGAATTCTTTCTGTTTGTGCCATATTTCTGTGGTGTTTTAAGTCTGACAAAAAGTTTTCTTCAAAACAGCACCGTGAGGCAGTCAGACATTGAAGACAGTATTATGCCCATTTTGCAGAAGAGAAAGTTGAGGCTCAGAAAAATTGTATTGGGATGCCCATTGCCTCCCGCGTCTCTTCACCAGGAGGCTTTGGGTCACTCTCGTTTCTCACTTCAGAACCATATTCTCTACTCTACTTTTCCTCCTCCTTCCTTGTATACAATTGAACAGGGAAGTCACCAGGCTCGAGGGATCGTAGGGGGCTGGGACCATGCTTCTAAAGTTACTTTCTGTCCTCAACCTCTGTGACATGTTGCTACGTAAGTGACCGTCATTGTGTTGGTCTGTTCTTCAAATGAGTTCATCATGACCCCGTGAAAGTAAAATGACCAGGTAATCAATCTGTGGGGATGCTTCCCCGGCCGCAGAGACAAGCTTGTACGAAGGATTCCAGGCATCGTGGGAAGTGCCTTTGGCTGAAACACAGACTGAGGGGGAGGAGGCGTTGTCCGGCAGTGGGTCGGTACCGTCGCATCCGGCAGAACCACTTTCTCTTTCTCCGAGCTGCTGGGAATGTCAAGAGCTGTGAACCCCACCCCGTCCGGCGGCGCGACCTCGCAGGAATCATCGACAAGGGGTCCCACGGAGGCTCCGAAAGGCTCAGCAATGGATTCCTGGAGGAGTGAGCCTAGAGACGGCCAGAGAGATGCGACGACCTCCTCCCCCTAGGGCTGGAGGGTCCGAGTGCAAATCTCCCCCTTGCCGGATCTTAGCCAAGTCATTGATCTTGCCTGGACCTCAGTTCCCCCGCCTGTGAAGCGGGGGAAGGGTCCGAATGACTTCTGACACCCCTTCTGGCCATAGATACAAGATACTCGGAGCAGTTACTGGAAACTCCCATAATGAGCGACTGGCCCTGCAGGAACTGCCCGCCCGTGGCTGGGCTCGGGCCCTTCCTGACAAGAGGAAGCTTGCTTAGGAATGGCCCCCTGGCCCTCGTCTGCCCAGGACCTGCTCAGCTCCCTCCCCACGAGGGCACTCCTTGCCCGGGCGCCCTTTCTCCACTTCTTCCACTTCAAGGACACTGAAAAGCCCAAGAGTTGTGAGGGTGCCAAGAAGAGGCTGAGCAGCTGGTACTCCACCTGTCCGCACTGCCAGCCAAGGGCGGGCTCGGCCACCCAGAGATCCGTCCAAGCAGTCAGCCTCCAGCGTGAGGAAGAAGGGAAGTAGTGCTCCGAGGTCATGGCTCCCTTTCTCTTCCCCTTCTATCCTTTCTCCTCCCCTTCCATCTCTCCTTTTCTCTCCTTCCACACCCATCCCCCACCCAATTCCTGGCCCCTCTCTTTGGCCAAGCCCTCCACTCTCCTCCTCTCTCATTTCCTGCCTTCTGGCTCTTCTCTCATTTCTCTCTCCTCACCCCCTCCCACCTCTCAATCACCAAGCAGTTATTAAACATTTACTCTGTGCTGGAGATACAGAAAAAGCCCCAAATGATCCAGGCTAACTTACAGACGAATGGGAGAGACCTTAGATGATAGCTAGATACTCGAACTTAGAGGGACAGGCTTATGTGATGGGACACCTGGGAAGGCACCTGCAGAAGATGACATCAGAGATGATAGTGTAAGAAGGCAGTGAAGCTAAGTGGAGAGGGCCAAGAATCATGGTCATGGGTGACAGCCAGAGCAAAGGCATGAGCAACAGAGGATGCACTGGGAAGAGCAGCAGGTAAGCTAGTATCATTGGGCCAGAGTACAAAGACGGGAGGAAAGCACTGGGATGTTGGAAAGGCAGAAAGCATAGGGGTCACAAAGAGCTTCAAATGCCAAATGGATGGGTTTGTGGCTGAGCCTGGAAGACTGGGAGAGGAGTGGTGGAAGACAAAAGGAATTGGAGAAAGACAAGAAGTTTTGCTTTGGACATGGTGAGTCTCAAGGTGATGCTTACAGAAGACCCTCTCTGAGACATCCATGAGGTGGATGGAGATACAAGCCCAGAGGCAAGGAGAGAGGTCAGGGCTGTACAGAGATCTGGGAATCACCTGCCCAGAGATAACAAATGAACCGAAGGAGATGATGTCACCAGATGAGAGAGAAGAGAGGGTGGAGAGCAGAGGACTCAGGACAAGCCGGCTGAGATGTCCCACTGAGTGCTGAATCCTGCCATCTCCTGACTCTCAGGGATGTGTTTCTTCCTATGTGGTACCCATCATTCTCTGGGCTATCTGGCTTAGCTGATGTTAGGACAGCTTCCTACCTTCTACATTCTCTGTTCAGTGCTCTCTTGACCAAATTGGTAAATCTCTAGGCTACTAAATATTTTACGAAACATCATTAGAGGCACTCACTCCATCACTGGGCCAAAGTCCATCATTGCTATCCAGAACTCATTCTCCAACATCAAATCCATCATATGGAGAAAAGAACAAACCTCCCTAATGATGAAAGCTGGTCAAAAGTGGAATGGTCTCCTTGGGACCAAAGAGGCTGCCTTGTTGGAGTAGGTGACATGGCATTCCTGCTGCTTGGGAGATTCTTTGGGAGCTGCCCCTCTGAGCTGGGCTTCCACTGAGGGGACATAGCTCAGTGAGCTCAGCAGGGTCACCAATGAGGAAATGGAAGCCCACAATGCCATGGAGTTAGTTAATGAAAGAGTTACAAATAGAACCAACATCGCTTTAGTATTTGCTGAGAGCTCCTGAGAGTGTGTGTGAGGAGGGCAGAGCACAACAAAGTTCTACAAAAGTGGCTTCTTTGTTTAAATAACTGAGCCCAGGACCCAACCATGTACAGGGTCTCATCCCTTTCTGGGCCAAGGGGATGCGGGGATGCTCCACTGACACAAGGCAAGTCTACCAAAGGGACTTGAGTATTGGGCTTGGGAGTCAAGAAGCCCCAAATTCAAATCCTGCCTCAGGCACTTACTAGATGTGTGATCCCGGGCAAGTGGCTTTATCTCTGTCTGCCTCAGTTTCCTTATCTGTAAAATGGGGTGTTAATAATAGAAAATGCTTCCAAGGATTGTTGGGAGGATGAAATGAGACAATATTTGCAGAGTACTTTGCACACCTTAAAGAGGTGCATTGATGCCAGTTGTTGAGATTCTTTCATTGTTGTTGTGATACCTTTTGCCTGCTTGAGAGGAATATTCTGCAGCCTTGCTGCCCACCCCCAAGCTGCTGCCATGTACGGAATGATTAGCTTATTTTTTAAAGATGAATCCATCACCAGGATCCATGCCGGGAGCACACGTCACTGAACCAGAAAGCTCTTGGGGGCAAGGGCAGGATCAAGCCACACCTCACCATCCTAGAGCCAGCTGCTCAGGGCTGGAGAAGCCTATCACCCTGCAGGTCACAGGTGGGCCCTCAGCATCCCACACCAAGAGCTCTGGGTTAGAGTCCTCTACCCAGCAACTCAATCCAGCCTGCCAATACTAACAGAGGCCAGAGGACCTCCAGAGAGCATCCAGATGCCACTATACACAGACTTAGAATGCTGTGAATAGCCTTCAGACGGGGAAACTGAAGCAGGCAGAGACTAAGTGGCCTGCTCACTGAGCAGAGACATTCAGGTCCAGGTCCAGGCTAAGAAGCATCTCTCCACTGCCTATGATGTGCAGAGTCCTGGACTTGGGGTCAGAGGACCCAGCTCTGAATTGTGTCTACCACCTCTTAATGCCTGCATGTTTCTCAGTCTCCCTGGACCTATTTCCTCTTCTGGACACGAGCAAGTTGGGCTAGAACATATCTAACGAAGTGACCTGAGAACCAGGAGGCAGCACGGAGCATCTCCATGTCCCCTAGCACCCAGAAGGACCATGGGTGCCAGGGATGGAAGCTCTCCCAATACCACCACCACCACACCCCTCCCAGGAATGCCCCAGCCCTACACCAGAGCCATTCTTGGGGAGCGATCTCTATGGAGGTGACGCCTGGCCCGTGTCTCCAGAGGCAGCAGCCACAGCTTCTAGAGACCAGACAAGAAAGTCCTGGGTGCTGTCAGATGCCACAACACTCTATAGTTTAATCACTGGAAATGTCATAAGAGGTGACAAAGCCTGCTTTGCCTAAGGACCACAGTACCTCCCTCCTCAGAGCATGAGCTCCCAGGCAGCAGACTTTCCTATTCGGATCCCCAGCGCTTGGACACAGTAAGTGCCTAATGAGGGCTTTTTCACTCATGTACCCATTCCGCCACATGGGTCTCCCAAGACAGGAGGCAAGACCCTGCTAACGACCTCAAGTGCCTGAGGAGGACTAGGGAGCAGGGGCCCCACAATGAGTGACAGAAATGCCTTGGAGGAGCCCAGAGGAGGTCTACAGAGCCAGGAGGACCAGAGGCCTGTCCTGGCCCTGGAGAGAAGGTAAGCAATGAACCTCTCTCCTTGGAAGAGGTGGAGGCTATGGGTGTGGAGTGTTGTATAATCCCAGACCTTCCAGATGAGGTCTCCAGGGCAGGGGGAGGAAGTAATGTACATCTGAAAAAGGCATCTCAGGAGCCGAGTGGTGGCCCCTCCTAGGGCAGGGCTGCTGGCCATGGGCAGCTCCTACGGATGCCTGCAGCTCCATGTTCATGGACAGCTCCTCATTAAAGGATCGCACTGTGGGAGACGGGCACAGGTCACAGGCTCTGAAGAGTTAGAGCTCACAGGGGCCTCCCCCTCTAAACATGGGCAAAGCTTAGAGGGCTCACCCAGGTTCCCAGGCAGTAACAGAACTGGGCTTTCAATAGAGGCCTCCCCTAGCTCTCACATAGAGCCTAGGCCAGGTGTGGGAGAAGGCCTAGGTGCAGGGGGCAGCAAAGACTGAACAGACAAATGGGAATCAGCAGGAAAACAGACTGGCTTAGCATGTACCCTGAGCTGGTAGGAGATGAGACCCAGCTCACTCTGTGTCCCCAGGCCAGCTGTTTACCCTCTCTGGGCCTCCCATTCCTCAGGGGTAAAAGGAGAGGGTCCAAGCAGGCCATGCCTAAGTCTCTTCCAAT
>CM053623.1:227268444-227342448 GCA_028646595.1 Phalanger gymnotis
CCCCAAGGGACTATTCATTCCTGTGATTCTTTGTAGCCCAGGTTCACATGCCAGCCAAACTAGTTAAGGGGGTGTCACTAACTCACAACTAGTGCAGTATGCCTTGGGAAACAAATCAAAAAAGAAGTAAAAGAAAGTTCCAAACTTGCTCATCCCTGGGCGTCAGTTTCCTTCTCTGAAATAGGAGGGTCTATGACCCAGTTCTCTCATTATCAGCTCTACTCTCCTAAGGAAATATGTGGGAAACAGTCAGAGCAGCATAATTTGTGACAGGAAAACAGCTGAGAAAAAGTCCGTCCCCAACAACTAAGCAACGACAGAATGAATTGGGGCACACGGACATGATGGAATACTATCGTGATGGAAGAAATAATGAATATGAAAAATTCTGAGGACTATGGAAAGCTCTTGATGTGAAGTGGACAAAGTAGAACCAGAAGAAATCTATCGAGTTATTACCCCATTACATGCAGAAGTATTGAGGGGCTAATGGGATGGTCCAAGTTATTTGGCCACTTCTTCTTGGCCCTCACTCTACTCCTGACTCATTGCCCAGACAGGTATAAATGCTGCTTCTCCACTCTGAGAAGTGCCATCGAAAGATCTTTAATTCTCAGTTCCTAGGCCCCAACCAAAGACTGTACTTTTGGCAAAACACCTCAGTGTGAGGTTTGTCACAATCTCTTCTATGGGGACATTTCCTCCTCAGTTGACTTGCTTTCTCCCAACTACAATCCTCATATGTACAGATAGTAAATACTTAAAACAAAGGTAAATAAACTTTTCCTGTGGTCAGAAGAAAAAAAAAGATGGCACTTGGGCCCCATGACAGAGCTCAGAAGGAGAAAGAATATACAGTTTTACCATCTTGGGATCTCCAGTAGGGAGAGAGTAGCCAAGGTTCATCAACACAGCTCATGTATAATCTGCTCTAGTACCTATGCGGAGCAAGAGGTAGAGCCCTGGGCCTAATATCAGGAAGACCAAGTTCAAATCCAGCCTCAAACACAAATTATATTATAAAGCAGCAATCATCAAAACTATTTGCATGGGCTAAAAGACAGAAATGTAAATACATGGAACAGATTAGATGAGAATGAATCAGCAGTAACCGAACTAAACAACTAAATATCTGATAAGCCCAATAACATAAATTACTTAGAGAAGACTTGCTATTTAACAGGCTGGGAAAAGTGGGGAACAATTTGGCATAAACTAGGGTTAGACCAGCATCTTATACCATATCACAATAAGCTAAAAGTGTATATACACATTTAATATTAAGGATCACAGCATAAAAAAATATGAAAAGAGTACCAGATCAAGTTTCTTTCATAGCAATGGCTAGGGGGCGAATTCTTAACTGCACAAGAGATAGAGGCAATTATAAAAGAGTAAATGAAAAATTTTAATTAAAACTTTTACACTAATAAAATCAATGCAATTAGGATAAGAAGCAAAACAATCATCTGGATAAATTTTTGCATTATCTCTGATATGGTCTGGTATTCAAATATGTTGGTAACTACACCAAAACATGGAACCAAAAGCCATTCTGCAGTGAATGACTGGTCAAGGGATTTGAATAAATGGTTCTCAAATGAACTTCAAACTATTAACTACCATATGAAATGGTCCAAATCACTAATCATAAAAGAAATGCAAATCAAAACAACCCTAAGATTTCACATCATGCCCAGCAAATCAGCAAAGATGGAAAAAGACGGAGGAGTTTGGGGGAGATGGTTAATGGAGCTGTGGATTTGCCCTACTATACAGAAAACTCTCTGGAATTATGCTAAGAATGTAATTACATTAAATTTATTTATTGTCAAATTATTATATTATATATATTATTAAATT
This sequence comes from Phalanger gymnotis, assembly GCA_028646595.1. Taxonomy (NCBI): domain Eukaryota; kingdom Metazoa; phylum Chordata; class Mammalia; order Diprotodontia; family Phalangeridae; genus Phalanger; species Phalanger gymnotis. The sequence goes on from CM053623.1 coordinate 227,270,308, forward strand.
AAATTAAAACCCTGTGACTCAGAAGCATTCTAAGCATATACCATAATGGGGTCAAACATAAAGGGCTCAAGATCACTCCTACATACTTGCTTCCCAGCCCTACTCTCCTTAACGAGCTCCAGTCCCACATCACCCCTTGCCTATTAGACAACTCTTTCAATGGCCCCTCTTGGTCTCCTTGCCTCAGTCTTCCCCTCTACAATCCGTCTTCCACGGAGGTGATAGAGAGATTTTGTAGAGCCATATTTCTCCCCTACTTAATAGACCTCGATGACTACATATGCCTTAAGAATCATACACAAGTTCCTTTGGCATTTAAAGCACTTCAGAGCCTGGCTACAACCTAGATTCCAGGCTGCATTTCCAGCATCCGTTACTCCCTTCAAACACTTTATGATTCATCCATATTGCCCTTCTTTCTGCTCTTCACATACAACCATCCATCTCCTATATCCGTGCCTTCTCACAGGCTGCCTCTCCTCCTAGGCCTCACAAATTCCCTAATTTCCTTCAATGCTCGCTCAGCTCAAACACAACCTCCTCTGCACATACATGTTGCATGTATGTAATCCTGTTTGGGGTCTTCTATTCTGCGTGTAGTTTCTGTGGGTGATAATCCCTCTGGCACTTGGCTACTGGCTCATTTCCCTTATTCATTATTACCCCATTTTCTCACACAAGCGTGGAGTGAGCTTTTTATATTCCCTCATCAATTATTTAAATTGTGACGTCTCTCTCATTAGTTAATTAGTTCTGAGTCTCTGACCCAATTTATTAAATAAACTGGAGAAACTTCTTTTCCCATAAGCTCTTACCCATCTCTCTTTCTCTCTCTCTCCCCTCCCTCCTCTTCTATAAGCTCTTACTCATCCCTCTTTCTCTCTCTCTCCCCTCCCTCCTCTTCTATAAGCTCTTACCCATTCCTCTTTCTCTCTCCCCTCCCTCCTCTTCTATAAGCTCTTACCCATCCTTCTTTCTCTCTCTCCCCCTCCCGCCTCTTCTTCTCTCCCTCTCTCTCATTTCTCCCTCTTCTCTCTTAAATAAACACCAAGGTTAGAGGCTATACAATTTATTATCAGTGTAACAAACAATGAAACAAAGACATAAATATTTACAGTGCATCAGCTGAGATAGATCACAGATAAAGTCATCTTTGACCATCATTATATCTGATGACTTCTTCTCAACTTTGGAGACATGATTCCACCATTCAGATATCTCAGGCAGCCAAGTAACATCCCCTTTCTCAAGAGTTTTCTTCATGTTTCTTCACAAGGTAAAGAGTTAAATTCTATTCTCTCAATAAATAAGCAGTCTTAGTACTTTTTTGCTGTCTCTCTCCAACCATTAGTTAGTTAACTCCCCAGAAAGTCAGTTAGACTCTCAGTCTGACCACAGACTTCTCAAAGAATGAAGATTAGCTATAATGTTCCAAGAGTCTGTTGCCTCTTCAAGATACAGTAACAGTTGTACAGAGTTTCTGTCAGATAGATTGTTGAAGCTGGTATTACATGTTTTCTATGAGAAGCAGCAAGGGGTACAGTGAGCTCATCTATAGGTCAAGGAGATCTGGGCTCTTGTCTCCCCTCTGACACATACTGGTTGGTCCTCATCAATCTCTCAGCATCCCAGGAAACTCTCGGAGACTCTAAGTTGCCAGGAAAGTACCAAGGGATGTACCAAACAACAGCCAAGGGAAAATGGGTGAGCAACAATGCAGAAAAACTGAGATGCCACAGGGAGGGAACATTTTGGGGTGAGTCAGTCATCAGATCCCTGCAGCACCTTCAAACAAAGAATTCAGACTAAAGCTTCAGGTGTCATCACTTCTTTAAGGATTCAGGAAAACTCCAAAAGGCAGACTCTTCCTCCACAACTTCCCCCCTTCATTCCTGGTCAGTAACAAACCTTGGGGTAGTCTTCCCATTTTTTACCTAAGCTACTTTCTGTCTCCCAATTTTGCTTCAAACATAAAGAAACCTGGGGTGGGCTATGAAAGGTTAGATTGTGTACTTTGGTCTGTGATGAGAAAAGGTAAACTGAGGAAGCTAGAAGTTATTTGGAAATACACATAACTTATATTGGGGAAAAAACAAAACTTCTGTCCAAAAATCAGGATTTTTTTCTACCTGGGGAAGGCTCTGAGATACGTTGCTTTTCTTAATCAAGTTTCATTTCATATAAATTCCATAAATAACAAAGAAAGACATTAAATAGACTTGGTGGCCATCAGGTCCACAAGGCCCATGTGGACCTTTCTCTGATATTTTATGGAGCTTGAAGTAGATGAAAATTGATTAACAAACTGTCCCCCTAGGATAAAGAGAGTTTAATTGTTTTAACAGAATGTGGCTGACTAGACTACAACGTGAGGGAAGGGAGAAGAAGGGAAGAGAGGCTGGTGACTGAAGAGAAGGTCACCTATCCTAAACCCCAGGGAGGAAATAGGGGATGCCTGGAGGACAAAGCTCAACCCATTTTCAGAAGGGAGGCAGGAGTAGAAAGAATCTAGCACCATCCTGCCAACTGTACCCCCCACAAGGAGGCCATTACACTGCCATCACATACTCAAAGCCTGGCAGCTAAGATTACACTCATGTGAATAGATGGATATATAGATATGAACATTACACAGAGCAATTTACTGTAAAAGAAACTGTAAACGTTTTTGAGAATTAAATGTTATACACTGTGTCATATACTATAAGTAACACAAAACAAACCCTAAAATCCATCCCAATTTACTAGCAAAGAAGGATTTGATTGAGATGCAAGGGGAAAACACCCACAAGAGAATGGGAAAGGGAAGGTGATGGCAACCGCAGACAAAAATCCTCTAGATATGATGAAAGGTGGAGTTCAATCTCAGAGAAGCCTAAGTTTGTAAAAGTCTTAAGAAAAAGATAACTTGTTTTCCTTTATATTTTAATCATTGGTAGAGTTATTGAATAGTTACACAAACTTCACTCCCTCTAGCCAACACAAAGAAGGTACTGATGGCAAAAAAAAATCAAATTTATCACTCAGAACGCTCAGGGTACATCCCCTCGGATCATTACAAAGCCTTTCCTCCAGAGAGAGCAAAGAAAGAGGGAACGATCAATCCACAGGACCAAAAGGACAAGGCAAAGATGGCAAAGAACTGAAAACTAAGGTGGCGCCCATCAACTGGGGGATAGATAAGCCAAGTTACACTGTGTGGACGTCATAGAGTATGATTGCACTGTAAGAAGTGACGAAACTTATAAAGATTCATGAGAACGGATGCAGAGGGAAGTCAGCAGAACCCGGAGGACAATTTACACAATGACATTGTAAAGAAAAACAACTTTGAAAGACTTAAGATCTCTGATTAACACAATGGCCAACCTTCGTTCCAGAGAACCAGTGACAGAGCATGCTGCCCACCTCCTGGCATAGAGGTGGTAGACTGAGGGTGCAGAACAAAGCATACATTTTCAGACACAGCCATGTGGAATTATTTTTTGTTTGACTATATGTTAACAAGAGCACTCTTTTTCTTTTCTCCAGTGTGACAGGAAAGTTAGAGATGGAGAGAGACATGAAGACAGAGACAGAGAGAGAGGAGAGAGACGGAGACAGACAGAAAGACAGACAGAGAAAGAGGAGAGAGGAGAGAGACAGAAAGACAGACAGAGAGAAAGACAGAGAAAGAGACAGAGAGGGGGAAGAGAGAGACAGAGACAGAGAGAGACAGACAGAAAGAGAGAGAGACAGAGAAAGAGACAGGAGAGAGACAGAGAGAGAGAAAAAGAGAGAGGGAGGGAGGGAAACAGGAGGGAGAGAGAGAGAGACAGAGAGTTCATTGATTCCTCTATTTTTCATGGAGAGAAAAAAAAAACAGAAGGAAGACCAGACAAGCAGATAGGTTTATCATGAAAGGGAAAGTCAGCTGAATATAACAGAGACCTACTTTTTGATGCACAATCCTCTTTTTCTGGTATACTCTGTATAAACATATGCTCTTTCTGATTTTGTTATTCAGTCATTTCTGTTGTCCAACGCTTTGTGAGCCCATTTGGGGTTTTCTTGGCAAAGATACTAGAGTAGTTTGCCATTGCCTTCTCCAGCTCTTTTCGCAGATGAGGAAATTGAGGCAAACAGGGTGAAGTGACTTTCCCAGGGTCATACAGCTAGAAAACATCTGAGGCCAGATTTGAACTCAGGAAGAGGAGTCTTCCTGACTCCAGACCTGGCACCCTATGCGCTACGGCGCCCCCTAGCTGCCCCAACCATTCTATTTGGTGCTGGTTAAATATGGAATAAAAATCAGAATTAGGAAAAGAAATAATAAACATCGATAGTCTAAATTCTCTTATTTTAAAGCATTATAGAATGAATTGAGAAGCAAAACCCATCAATATTGCTACCAGGAGGCCCATTTGACTATTGGAATGTGTCTGGCAAGCTTGGGCTGCTGGGTGGTTCAGTGTTAGAATGCTGGCTCTGAACTCAGGAAGATCTGAGTTCAAATATGATGGATCATTCTAAAGCAGAGGTCTGACCAAGACAGGTCCCTGCGCTTGTGTCCTAGACCTGACTCAAGCTGGTCCCCTAGTAGATTAGTTCCAATGCTAGAATGCAATTAGACTCTCTCTAAGGAGATTTGCTTAGTCACAATAGGGGAAGGACACCATGTTGAGTCCTGGTGATGGTGATGCTGTCAGGGAGGGGGGAGAAGAGAGGAAGAGAGGGGAGAGGGAAGGGAAGAGACATAGGAGGAGAGGGGAGTCGTTGGGAGGAGGAAAGGGGAGGGGAAGGGAGAGAAACAGACAGAATTCCTCGAGATCTTTTATGCTTGGGCAATCAGGAAGCCACGTCTGTAACTTGAGCCAGTCTTCCAAAGCGAAGTGTCAAGAAGAGTGTTATTGAGTCTCAGCTGTATGAAACAGGGCCTCAGAAAGAGACAGGCCAGCCCCTCCAGCAGGGCGCCAGGCAGTCCTGCTCCTACACACCTACTTGATAACACCCAGGGCCTCCCTGTTTCTCTAGAATCAACTAGAGAGTCTTGTTTCACCTTTCCATCCCTCCACAACTTGGCCTGACCCAACTCTCCAGCCTTGCTATCTACAGGTCCCTTTCACGCAGTCCATCATTCAGTCAAAGTGGAGTTCTTGTACTTCATACATGGCACTCCTTTCCTATCTCCAGGCTTTTGCATTAGCTGTTCCCCCTTTCTAATTACACTTCCTCCTCTTAAAATGCCTGGCTTCCTTCAAAACTCAGCTCAGGGACCACCCCCTACAGGAAGCCTTCCTAACCCCTCCAGGTTTTGGTGCCTTCTGTCCCAAAATATCCCCTTGGATTTACTTTGCACTTACCTACTTCTGTACATAGCCATTGGTCCCCCGGTAGAGTGTCAGTTCCCTGTGGGCAGGGGGTGACTCATTTTTCTCTCTGTAGCCCCAGCACACAGCACAATGCCCGGCTCGTAGAGAACGCTAACGAAATGCCTGTGGCTTGACAGAAAGGCTCTGTGCATGAAGAGGAGGAGGATGGGCTAGAAGGTGGGATTCGGTGCTTCCACTGCTCCCACTGAGCCCAAAGCTAGCCTTTGACCCCAAGGTCCTGGTGGCCCTCAGTCGGTGGGACAGTCAGATGTCTCACCCTTGAACGGTGGCTCAGCCAAGGTGCCTGACCAAGACCTTGGCCAGTCCACACCCATGGTAGAGGACACAATGGCCTCCATCTTAGCTCAACTGGGCATGCTCACAAGGCCAGCGCAGGTTACACCTTGTTAGGGCGTGAGGGGGCCTGCTCCCCAGCATCCCAATCGGGCCACCAAAAGCGCCCTACGACGTGCCAGAAGCCCAAGGTCTCCAGTGTTTAGTACAATGCTTGGAACGTGGTAAGCACTTAATAAACACTCGTTGGCTTCAGATCCCAAGGCGATGTCCCTAGTCCCAAAGTCACCACCGATAGCGTAAATTACCTGAGAGAATCATACGCCCCCGCAAGCCGACTTCCCCTTGGCTCCTCCGAAAACAACCCTAAAAACCTCCCTCCCTCCTAAACCAAACCCTTCAAGGGCCTGACCCGCGAGGTAAGGATCAGAACTCTCCGGCGCCATCTAGTGGCTCCACACGGGAGAGCCTTGGAACACATCTCTACTACTACTGTAGCCCTGTCCTGTGGCTACTGTATCCTGAGGACCAGATAACTTTCATTGGAAACTGAAGTTAAAGGGAAGGGAAGGGAAGGCAGCATCTCTCAGGAGACAAAGCTGAAATACTGTTAAGGCCAGTGTGTCTGTGGGAGGCCAAGACCACTGGGTCTGGCTGTGAACAGAGGATGAAGATGTCCCAGTTCAGGAAAAAGCTGTTGCGGGAGAAGATCCTTGAATGAGGCAGGCACCAGCACGAGTCCCTCTTTTGCTGGCTGACTCTGGGAAGGTCACTTCCTCTCTAATGCTGTTTCTTCACACCCCATCCAACGTTTTGGGCTATCAACAAAAGCCCCCTTTTTCTAGAGCTGGCACCTCTTACCAGGGGAGGCACCATGCAAACAACTATGTACAGACAAGCTGTGCACCAGAGACAGGGGAAATCATGTCAAAGGGAAGGCACCGGGATTTGAGAGGACCGAGAAGGGCTGCTTGGATGGTCGGCTTTAGTCGTAGTTTGTAGGAACCCTGAAGGCCTGGCGGCCAACCAGAGCAAATGCTGTGTGGGAGGAACAGCTCCAAGGCCAAGGTCCCTGTATCCCCGAGCATTGGGAGGGAAGGAAGGTGAACAAAGACTGCAAAGGTCCAAGGATAGGTTAGTTTAGGTTAGGAAGGGCTTTATATTTATATTGGATCCTGAAGGAGTTTATCGACTAGAATCTGGTCACATTGGGAAGGTCCCTTTGCCTCTGGAGCCAGGCAGAATGGGGCTAATCTCCCCTCCATGTGAGTGAGCCCTTCAAACACTTGAAGCTGTCTTTCAGGCTAAGTAAACCCCATGTCTCCAGCCACTCTTCATGCCACCATCTGTGTTGGTAAGCAAAATGGGCTCCTTAGCACTTAGTTCAACAAGTGCCCTTGAAAAGTTTGGCTTTTGTTTGTTTGAGTAATTCAGTGTATTTCATTGAGTCTTACTAAGTGCTAAGCCCAAGGCTGAAACCCCTATTAGGTGTAAATCCTATGTGGGTGTGGATTGGCAACTAAGCTGGGGCCCAAGGTGGGGCTAACTCCAGGGAGGACCTAGTTTACATGTCTGGGACAGCAGAGGCTTTTAGACCATGTGGATTTAACTCTTTGTGACGATTTTAGGTCACGTGAGCGAGTCACATGTGTGACTTACCCCTGGCACTGAAAAAGATATAAAACTAGGGGTTGGCCTCCCCTTCCTTGGAGCTCATTCCCACAGCAGTGGCAGCGCACGTGACTCTGGGCCAACCCTTGTTCTGAGCTCCCAGGCTGAACCTAGATGTTGGTAACTATGAATTTGTATTGGGTCTGTCTGTTGATGTTTGTAATTTGCTCTGAAGTTCAGTGTGCTGGTCTCTTCCCCTGAACTAAGTGAATGATATTTGTACGCTGAATTAAAGTAAGCTTGTCAAACGCCTTCACCTTGCTTTTCTTAGTTAAGCAGATCAAAAGAACCTGTGCTGTCAGCAGCTTTCTGGGTGCTGGCTGTGGGTGGATCTTTCACCCCCACAGAAGCTGCTAGCCGGATTGTGGAAACACCATCCCATCCCGGCTACCTCCCCTCCAGCCTATTGACATCCCTGCTACCAAGGAATGCCTAGAACTCCACCCAACACTCTCCAGATGTGCCTAGAACACACGCCACATTTGGCAAGAGGACTGCTCTCAGAAGAATCCTGAGATAATTCTGTAGCACAAGATTCAAGCCATGGTTCCACCCTCTGCTGTGTATCTGTGAGCCTCAGTCTCTTATCTGTAAAGGAGATAGGCCAAATTAGAGGCTCTAGTTCAGTTGTCTTAAGATCCCCAGATGTTCGGTCTGAAGAAAAGCCTTGAGGTTGGGGGAGGGGAAAAACAGCAACCCCAAAGATGGGAAGGGTCGGTACACAGAGGAGGGATTCGATTTCTTCCACTTGGTGAGAAGACAGAAGGAGGCCCATAAAGAGAAGTAGCCAAGTACATGGAAAGCTTCCTAGCAGTGGTCATTGTTCCAAAGTGTGATGGACCACCCAGAGGGTTGGAGAGCATCCCCACTAGCCGCTGATGGCCAGCTGTCAGGAACACAGCAGAGGCCACTCCTGCCCACATACAGGTTGGACTGGCTGGCCCCGGGCCTCCATAACTTCACCCCAGAGATTCCATGGCCCTGCTTAGAGCCCCTGTTAGGGAGGCAGCCAGATGGAGCATTCCCAAACGCAGGGCATTCAATAAAATTTTCTAGTGGCTGCTCTGCCCCGAGAAAGAAACACGGACACTGGCCCTGAGGAGGCCACTCCCAGGACCTGGCTAAGGTTGCCAGGGGTCTGACAGCAGCCATTGTGAGATACTGCCTGGGTCACAGTAGCACCCCTTGATATCATGTTTGAAGGTCCCTTCCTCATAGCCCAACCTAGGATACCGAAGAGCCTGCCTGGAACGGTGACAGGACCACGTCCTCAGAAGCAGGGGTCGGCCAATCCCACAAAAGCACCTAGCCTGCTATGAACACCACCCAGCAGCATCAGAAATGAAATTTAAACTGAACCTAAAATACATCAGGTAAGTAGCTGCCTTTCTCCACCCACCCCCAGCCCAGGGTAAGCAGGCCCAGGGGCTCATAGTCCCTCAAAGGCTCCTCCTAAATGGCAGCCTCCTCACAGCAGGCTTGGGGGCTTCTAAGGCCCCTGACACATAGACAGATGTTGGACAGATTCCATTCTAGAACAGGGACAAAAGGAGAGTGCTGTCTGAGTGGGCCCACTGCAAAGGAACCCAAAAAGGTCGGAGTATGGTCCTTGGATTCTCACTCTGAGGGCCAGTTATCACCCCAGGCGTTTGTTCCAAGGCCTGGCTATCCCTTCACATCACTCCCCACATTAGGGATTGGGCACAGCCACAGGCTGAGAGCTTGAGGTGTGTACTGAGAAGGCCTCAAGGCCCAAGACTAGCAGGGAGATAGGGGCAGAGTGATGGGAAGAGCTCAGAATCTGAATTCCATACTGGCTGGGGTCCTGCCTCAGACACTTAGAAATACAAAGATCAGTCATGTATTTATTCATCACCTACTAAGTGCAGAGGCCTTAGGAGGCCCTCAGGGCCAGGACCCATACTCTAAGATATATTCCTTGCTCTCATGAAGCTTCTAAATAAGAGTGCAGGGTGGGAGAGGGAGGCAGGGAGAAAGGTCAGAAGCCAACACAGATAACCATGATTTCCAGTAATGTTAGGGGGGACACACACACACACTCAAAAACTGCATAGCCTAAATGAAGGCTTTGTGTCAGCTCTTGAGGCTTGAGGTTAAGATTCTGGTTAATTCCAAACTCCAGGAGAAAGCAGAGGTTTCCTAAGAAGGAGGGATTTTCTGTTGGGCAGTCCTATGGCATAATGGGGGGCAGAGGAGCACAGACCTGGAGCTAGAAGGGGCCGTATACAGGTCATTGAACCGCAGCCCTCCATTTGCTGAAAAGGAAAGCCCTGAGAGGGTCAGGCTGGTGCAGCTAGCTGGGCTGAGCTAGATTGGATTGGGCTGGGCTGGGAGAAGCTTCCTGGAGGTGAGACTCAGTAGTGGGGGCGGGGCCTCCAAGGATGGGCAGGAGAGGTTAGAAATAGAAAGCCCCACGTGAACAAGGCTGGAATCCAGGCTTCAGCCCATCCAAGTGCCCAAATAACCGATGAATGGTCCAGGAGTTTCAATGATATTTGGTCCTGATATGTATTATATTTTCTGTTAATGGATGTATGTAGGAATAGCTCCCCATTCTCACAGTGAGCATCAGGCCCTAACAGCTCCAAATAAGCTCTCACAGTTTATCAGGTGAGACAAAGGACAGGCTTTCTAAAGCAGTACGTATGGATTTCACCTAGGCCACTGGAAAAGCAACCAAGGAGTCATTGCCGCTTCATCTGTGTGCACTAAGTTGATCCAAGCACGTATTTACCCAGCACAGGGAAATGGCCCCCTGGCACCCACTCGGCTTTAGGGGATAAATACTGTGCATCCTTCTTGTGGCTAAATCCAAACTCCTAGGCTAGACCACGACAGCACCGGGAGAGCCCACGGGCTTAGAGGGCCGCGCATCTTCATTGTTCTTCAGGAAGGCTCCAGAGGCTACAGGCCCAACTAGGAAAGAGACAGGTTCTTGAAAGCCTCCCACAATCCAGCTTCGGCTCCTTTCAGGCTGGGTTTCATACTATCTCCTGGGGCCCTCTGGTTCCTTGCGACACTGGACTTTGTAGCTATTACCTCTAACCTCTTTGCTCTTGCACAAGCTGTGCCCCCTGCCAGGAATACTGTCCTTCATCCTGGCCATGCAGAATCTTTCTCTTCCTGAAGGAAGATGCCTGCAGTGCCACCTCTGCATGAATCTTCCCTGACCTCTCTTCCTCCTCAAACTTTCCTAGCCTTCTTTGTCATGCTCTCTCCTCCTTCCCCATCACATAACCTCGTATTGAGGACACCAGCAGGACGTCACCCTCAGCCGATGACACAGTCCTTGACTATTTATCTCCATCTGCCCAGAGCCTCACACTGCCTTGAACATTAGAAAGGTCATGAAATGCCTGTATTTTTGTTGAAGTGAATTTTCTTTCCTTTAAACCAAGGAGGAGACAGAATCATAGCCTACATTTCTGTAATCAGAATCCTTTGAAATGACCTCCGGAATGAAGGCTGGAACAAAGGTGACGCTCTCCATTTGATCGATGAGCAAACAGGCCGAGGGCAGGAGTTTGTCTCCGACTCCTGTTGGCCCATGGACGATCTCACTAAGCCTCCTGCCCCCTTCATCACCGCTCGATCTTAACAGAAGCCCAGAGGAGGCAGGTGGGCGAGGACGGCCACTTTACCTACAATAGGCATGACAGTCTTACAAGTGAGATCCCACCAGCCAGAGTCAATGTGACTGACTGCCCAGGGCCACTGAGGGCAGAGCATGGCTCCTTGTTTCCCCTAGAAAGAGGCCTCAGTTTGCAGAGTGTCTTCTCTTCACCAAGGGATCTGGAGTCTCAGGAGGAGGGAGGGGTCACTAGGGGGTAGGGGAGAGTCCCAGAAGTCCCAGGGCTGGAGCCAAGACATTTCCTTTATTTCAAAGGGAAGGAGGTTCCCAGAGAGACAAAGGCCTTTCCTGAGACAGCTTGGTATCTGAGCGTCACAGTGGGCACCAAATTGGAGACTAGACTCAGAAGGCCTGAGAGGCCTTACTTACCTACTCCGTGAAGTTCAAGACCTTGATGTGCAGTTGACCCTTTGGGGCACGATCCTGCATCTGAGGCTGGCCCAGGGTTCCCTTGGAAGATGTTAGAATTGTGAAACCTCAAAGAATGGCCATGGGGCCGTGTAGTCCAACGTCCCCCTCTCCTGCCTCATGAAAGAAACTGCCTCCTCCTGGACACTGCGACAGAATGGGGGGAGGGGGGGCAGAGTCCCAGTGCTGCAGAGATGACTTCTGTCAGGCCCAATTCTGTTCCCTGTGACCTACACACCAAGCCCCTAGGCCTGCCTGACATCTTCTGTTCTAAGGTCCCTCCCAGCCTTGACATTCCCTGTTCTCAGGCCCCTGCCAGCTCTGCCATCCCCTGTTCTCAGTCCCCTCCTAGCTTTGACATCCCCTGTTCTCAGTCCTCTCCCAGCTCTGCCATCTCCTGTTCTAAGATCCCTCCCAGCTCTGCCATCCCACTGTTGACTCACATTAAGCCTGTGGTCCACTACAACCCCCAGATCTATTTTTCAGGTGAAGTACTATCTGGCCACACCTCTCTTTGTGCTTGTGAAGAGGACTTTTTGAATCCATGTATGAAACTTGTAATTTTTCCCTGCTCAGGTTCATCTTATTCTGTTTTGCCTAGTGTTCTAGCCTGCTGAAATCTTTCTGGACCCAGATCTGGTCACCTCTCATTTCCGCCATCCCTTCAGCTTTTCATCACGTGCAGACGTGATCAGCAGGCCACCTATGCCTGTTTCCAAATATCAAACCTCCCTAGATCCCTAGGGCACTCCACTAGAGACTTCATCACCAGGCACCGCTGCTCGACCTCTTTTCCACCATACCAGGATTACTGCCAGTCATACCCCTCCCACGGGGGTCCCGCTATCGTCCATCCTGCCTCTCTGCATCATGACAACAGGGGGCAGCAGAAAGCAGGCTACACAGTGGTCAGGGGGACCTCAGTCTCAAATCTCGGCATCCCCATTTCTTTGGGCTGTGTACCCTTTCAGAGGCTCAGTCTTCACCTCGAAGATGGGAATCATAGTCCCACCAGCCTCCTTGCAGGCAGCTGTGAAAACCCTTGGTAACCCTTAGCGGATTACAGCTGTCGGGACTGTGGCTCCTCTCCTCCCTGCTGGAAGGCTCGGGGAGGCTTCCAGACCCCACTGCAAGGCATGTGATGCAGGCTTCTCCCAGCCAGATCTCCGTAAGCCCCATCTTGTCCTGCGAAGGGGGCAGAGCAGGACCAGAAGGACAGGGAAGACAGGCCCTGGCCCTTCTGCACACACAAGACTGCAGGCTCCCACCAGGAAGGGACCATCTTCTCTTTCCTCTGTTCCCCAGGGCTTAACACAATGCCTGGCACAAAGCAAGCACCAGAGAAATGCGCTCTATTCCTAGTATTATTTGGAAAGCAGAATATCACCATTTTAACAGAAATAAAGCAGGCTTAGGAATGGGCAGCCTCCATCCTTCTGCACACCTGGAGCCAATGTGGCCATGGATGGGACTGGTCCTTAATGAACAGAATGCCCCAACCAAGTGCTAGGAATTCTGGGTGCTACAGGAAGGCTTTGGGATGGGAGGAAGGGGACTCCATCTTCACCTCACTATCTGTGTGGAGGGGAGTGGCTCCTGGTCTCTGACCAAGTCATCAGTCAGAGAAAGTAGATGTTTGCTCTCCTTTTGGCTGAGCAGCCACATCTACCAGGCTTATTCACCATCACACTGGTGACAGATGTATAGAAAATGCAGGCGTGTCTCATCGGTAGTTCATGTGAAAAAAAGATCTGGGGGTTTGAGTGGACCACAAGCTCAATTCGTGCCCCAGTTTGAGCCATATCTGTCTAGAGGACATGATTCAGTGTGAGAGGCCATGGCTCGGGAAGGACATCCATAATAAGCCCTTTGACGAGTCCAGAAGAGGGTGATACCAGGACAGTCAGACTGACTTCTCATGCTGCCCATGTATGCCCCATGAGGTGATGTCCCTTATTGTCCTGGGGTACGAGAAGAAAACAATTCCTTCAGTCCCATCTCTAAGGATTTGCAAATGCTCTTCATCTGCGTAGTCACATTTTCTGTCTTCTGGCTTAATTTAGATGGAGAAAATGTCAGTGTGGATGGTGTTTCTTTCTTTCAGTGACGTTGCTTGGCTGCCGGCCACAGATTGTATATTTAGAATGCCAGCAGTAAAATTACTGTTAGGAGGTGGCTTCAAAGCGTGTGGTTCTCAGCCCCAGAGTCTGCCCCCTTTCCCAGCACCCGCCTCTGCTGCCGCAACGGCCAAAGGGGCCACCTGGGCTCCAGGCTGCCCAGTATTTTCATCCATTTCAGGGGTTGCCACAGCCAGGAAGCTCATTCCCTCTTGCCGCCTGCCTTCTGGGGTCAAGTGTCCACGCTCGAGTCCTTGGAACAGCAAGCCACTCAAACCCTGCCTAGTTTGGTGGAAAGACACACAGAGCTTAAACTGTGGCAGCCAACACTGAGAGAAGCTCGACGGGCCCAGATGCCCCAGTCAGGCACCCAGGAAAGGGATGGTGGACTGTATCCTCAGGGGAGGTATGAGGACACAGCTGGCTGGCTCTGTTTTAGCCAGTTTTAGACAGCGGCAGACCACATCTCCACGGCTACTGATTAGCTTCAAGTTCTTAAAAAATGTGTTTTCTGAAGGCTTTTTTGGCCTTCTCATCCTGTTTCCCACCCACCTCCACAAAGCTGAACTCCCCTTTGTGACAATGAAAAATGATTCAGCAGAAAACAGCGGCCGTACAAAGCTCATCTGATGACGTATACGCCATCTCCTCCCAGGGGTCCCCCTCTTCTTTGTGCTACAAGGGAGGAGCATGTGGGGTTGTCCCTTCTCTGGGACTGTCCCTGGTTCCCTTGGCTCTGCCATTGCTCAGACTTCAGCTTCCTCTAAGGCTCCTTCTCACTGTAATCGCCACAGTTGCTGGGTGGATTCTCCTGGTTGTCTTCATTCTTCATCAGGTCACAGCAGTCTTTTCCCTTTCCCCAGAGTTCCTCCCAGGTGCCCCTTCTTAGTAAGCCCCATAACATTCTTTGGGTGTATGTGCCGGGACTTTGGCACTCATGCCCACCCTTGATAGAGAGTGCGCCCTCTGAACCCATGGCAGGCTATGAGGTGACCCGTACTGCATCACGGGCAGATTGGGGGTGTTAACAATGGGCTTGTACCCATGAGGATGATGGCAAGCAGGCTCTTCCCCCAGCACATATGCCCCTTCTGGGGCAGATCCTTGTCTAGATCAAGCACCCATACGAGAGGATGAATGCATGGCACAGCTTCCTCTGGGCAGGCACAGTGCTGGGCACTGGAGATCCACCCACGACAATCCCTGACCTCAAAGACGCGGCATTCAAAGGAAGGAAGATGGCACCCAAAGAGGCCCAGGGTGCTGGGCCTGGAGTCAGGGAGACCTAGGTAATCACTTAACCTCTAGTTCCCTCAGTCTTCCCCTCTGTGAAATGGGGATCATAATAGTGCCTCCTCCCTTCCAGGGCTGTTGTAAGGGGGAAATATTTGTAAAATTGCTTGCAAACCTTAACACTGTGTAAATGCGTGCTGATATTATCATCATAGCAGGCATAAATCAAGGGAACAAATCCTTCTACACAAGGCAGAACGTGAAGCTACCATAATAAATGTCTCCAGGTGACACAGTGTGTTGGAGAATCATGATGATTTAGAGCCTTCAAGACCAGCTGGTCTAATCATCCCATTTTACAGATGGCAAAATTGAAGCCTGGAGAGGCATGGACTTAACTGTAATTGAGAGGCTGAGAACCTGGAAGAAGTTCAGAGAGCAGGAAAAGGGATTCTGGAAAAGTATCTCAGAAGAAAGAGGCAGTTTTGCCCAGAACCCCCCTCCACTTCCAGGGTTACCACTGCATTTTTAGAGGTGGGGAGGCAGGGCAATTGGGGTTAAGTGACTTGCCCAAGGTCACACAGCTAGTATGTCCAGTGTCTGAAGTCAAATTTGAACTCAGGTCCTCCTGACTCCAGGGCAGGTGCTCTACTCACTGCGCCACCTAGCTGCCCCTACCACTGCATTTTTAGAACACTCTCATGTTGGTCCCCAAGCCTCTGGTGGCTATTGGCTGACTGGTCACTGGCATCCTTCCTGACAGAAGCCCCAGCCTTCCTTTCCATAACTTGGTTCTTTGTTCATCCCATAGGGCCAAGCCACATGCATGCCCCTCCCCTGCAGGACAGCCCCTCAAACATGTATGCCCAGCTGTCATCTCTCACCCACCACCACCTTCTCATCTCTCACCTTCCTGGCTGCCCCCCTGGCTACACTCAGGGAGGACCCTCACTTCCCTTCATCTGCATTCACTGCCTCTCTTAATTAACCTGAAAAGCACATTCAAGACCTTGGCCCCACACCAGTGACCAAAATGGCCTTTATCTCCTCCCAGAATTCCCATACCTTTTCCCCACAAACTGGTTTCTCATGGTGCTTCACTGTCCTATGCTAGTAAAGTCATGTGTGCCCCTGTTCCATTGCACCTTCCTCAATTCAGCCTGTCACCCTAACCTATGGAGACCCAGCTCTCCCTCCCAGCTTCAGTACATCTACAGGAAACTCAATTCTGCCACTTGTGTCCTCATCATTGGTTAACAAAGCAAACACTAACAGGCTGAGCAGGCCACAGGCCGATCCCTGGGGCACTCCCCTAGAGACCTCCCTCCCTGTTGATATTGGCCCATCGATAATAGATCTCTGCGCACGGTCGTTCCATAAAGCAAACCTTCATAGCTTTTTCTCAGCTGCCCTGAACCAATGGGCTCCCATCCCTTGGTACAAATGAAAATCACCCACCAAGCAGAACTGGACCAAAGCAGGCATAAGGTGCCCCCGGAGGCTGCGGGGGAGCTCTCCATCTGTCCCTGGAGGTCTCTGAGAGAACCATCGTCGGGTCCATGAACACATTCCTTTGGCGGTTCCGGTGTGGACTCGATGCTGCTGAGGCCCCTTCCTTCCGCACTCTGAGATCCTGGGACACCCTCCCTGTTGACTTCAGCCTAGCCCAGCCCGTCAAGGCTGTCTCCCCTTATGGGATAGAGTGAGCTCTGTTCACCTCAGCTCCAGAACCAGGGTTCTGAAAGCATCTTGGTCATCACAATGCAAGAAGACAAACCCCATTGCTCTAACAGCAGGAGACTGGTGTGTGCTGTAGAGTGTAAGCGCACCAAGGGCAGGGCCTCTAGTGCCCTCGGGTCTATCACCAGCATGTTGGAGCTACTTTAATGAACACCTGCTGACTGACTGACTGATCCTATCAATCCTTGGGAAAGGAGCCAGATCAGTAGAGAGCCAATGGATGAATCTATTTTGGGGCCTGGGAGGGGCCTCAGGGGTGCTGGAGTCAGCTCCAAGGGGCTTGAGAGCTGGTTGTTAAATGTTCAGTGGGAGCATTTCAACCTTAGCTATCGGCAAATGGTGAATGTCACAAACCGGAGCTTGATTTACTGTTTTGTTCATTCTTTAGACTCAAGAACACAATGGAGAAAACTATGATGCGGGTTAAACTGAAAAGTGTGGGGAGGAGAATCAGTTATTAAATATTTCCCAGCACCCCAGGGTGCTGAGGAAGCCTCCCTGCACTCGGTCAGGTCTTCTCCCTGTTTGTGGGAGCAGGAGTCATGTCAATAATGATAAGAGCTCAGAAATGGGAAGAGATTTTCAGCTGAGGGAGGGATCCTTCATTCCTAGGAATAGAGGCCTGGGGCGACCAGAGGCAAGAGAGAGCACACACACAGGCCCTGTCTGGGGCCCTCAGCCTGCCAGAGGCAGAAGAGCAGACAGAAATTAACCAGAACAGCCTGTGTGTTCAGGGGGATGGCACAAGCAGAGAGTGGGGGGAATAGTAAAGCCAGTGGTCTGGCAGAGGGGCCACCACGCAGGGCTTTGTAGGGCTAGTTTGAGAAGATGGCGAAGAGGGCATTCACGGGGGTCTGCACTGGTGTGAGGTAAGGCCCTGGGCACCTCCAAGATAGAGACGCAGCAAATACCAACCAGCATGGGGAAGCTGGAGGGCTTGCAGGGTCTTCTAAGCCCTGCCTTGAGTGCCCTGATTTTCTGTTCTGACTGAGCTCACTCCTCCTGACCTGACCCAGAATCTTCTTGTTTGAAGGATGTACCAGTCAATGAAGGCTCAGGGCCCCCAGCAATCCCCTAGGCCTTGGAGCAGGACCTCCAGGTATCTGGGGCTAGATCTAGACTTGTTCTCAGGCCCAATTCCTATGAGTGCATGGCTGTCCAGAAGTACTACTCCCCTGCCTCCACTGCCCAGTGCTTGGTCACATTCCCACAAGAATGTGGCCTTGAGAGGGGCTCCCCTTGGGTCCCTCTCCCCTTTCCCCACGTATAAAGTTGCCCAGGACTGTGGACAGACATGCACCTGACCAAGTGGACAGACATGCACCTGACCAAGTGGCCCATGGTTTCAAAGGTGTGGAGGCTGTATACTCCTCTGATGCTCTAGAATGCCTGAGCTCAGCATAGAGAGAGCAAGAAGCTGCCATGTTTCTCAGCATCCGGGCTGGAGGCCAGATTTGCTCTATTTCTCCTTTGAAGAAGTTTCAGAATACAGACCTGGGGGTCTCTAGGTCACAGCCCAGATCCTCATTTGCCGTCTGCTCCCTTGCCCTGGCACAGGAGTCTGAGCCAATGGTCACCTAGCCACATCTCACACCTCTGGTAGAAACAAGAAAATCCCGGGCAGGGCTGCAAACAGCTGGCACCTACTGACCACTCCCAGCCATGGATTGGGGCACGCTCTCTCACTGGTCTCTGAGCCTATCTATCAGGGCTAAGCACCTACTATGGGCCAAACAAAGTAGTAGCTGTCGATAGTTTTATAAGGAAAAGATAAAAGTAACAGTCAGTGGGATGGAAAGGGAGCATGGGATTTGCCAATTCTTTGACAGGCTGAGTGGCTCAAGTCCCACATGGCCCTATCCTCACTGTGAGAGCTAGGGGGCTGCTCGGAACTGTGCAGGGCTCTAAGCAAGCAGTAGAAGGTGGGCATTTCTGAAGCACTGCACTGGACACAGAATATAAGCTCAAAAAAAAAGAACCAACATGGGCTCTTTGAGAACTGCCTTTGGAGAGGGGTGGTGGCCGGTGTGTGTCTATAGAAAGACAAAATCCATTCTGGCTACAGTGCAGTGATGGAAGAAGATCCAGCCCTTGGGAGGAGGGAAATTGGGGAAAGGGCTCCTGTGGAGATGTTGGGCCTTGAAGACAGAGAGGGGTCAGGAGGAAACGCAGGCCAGGCCCAGGGGCTGGCCAGCACAAAGGTTCAGGGATGAGAGACAGAATACCAGGTGTAAGGAACAGAGAAAGGCAAGGCTGGCTGGGCCAGAACAGTGGAGGATGAGGCTGGATTGCTAGTCTGGGGCCAGCCTAGAAAAGGCCTGAAAAGCCAAGCAGATGCCCAGGGGGGCCATGAGTACTTTTGAGTAAAAAAGGGGCCGGTCAAACCTGTACCTGAGCAAAATGGAGCAGGGAGAGACCAGAGAAAAGGAGGCTGGTGGGAATCTGCCCAGAGGAATCGAGAGAGGAGCAGTGAGCCGTGAGGTAGGAGCAGGAGCAGCATGAGCTGGACCTGGGACAAGGGCTAACCCAAGGCTGGAAGCCAAGGAGACCCCTCGAGGACGGAGCTTTTGGAAGAGCAAGGCTGGAGGAGAAAGGAGAGGAGGAGCTCCATTGGGACGGTCGCTGTGGTTACAGGTTACACAACAGCTGTTGATTGGGCCCTTGGCACACAGTAGGTGCTCCACTAATGCTTGCTAACTGATCGGCATGGATGAAAAGATTCACCAGAGCCTCTATTCTAAGTCTGTCCTGGTGAACTCCAAATTCAGGATCTGAGCCTAGGAAACATTCTGGTGCAGGCCTTGGCTCCATTGTCTTGGCAGCCCCCTAGCAATGGACTGGGGAGTGGGCAGTCTGCTATCTCAGGGCTGGGGGCTCAAGGGCCCACGCTGGGCCTGCTGGAGACTTTGTAGCCCTGTGACAGTCACCACACCTCATGGTCCTAAACCTTCCTTTTCCTAAGCCTCCCTATTCCTGCTAAGAGTACCACCACCCTCCCACAAGCTAGTCCTTCCTCCTTGATGAACAGCACTCTCCAGCGATGGCAAGCATGTCTTTTAAAGGGAGAAACGGGGGTCCTGTCCCAGGCTCTCCTCCCCACATCCTTCTGCTCCTGCTGAGGCCAGGCCAGGACTCTCCAGACCATCCTTCACTCGACAGAGCCAAGAATCAAAGCTCTGGAGTCGGTCAGTCGGCTTACTGCAGTCCTCTCATTTTTAAAATGAGGAAGGTGAGGCCTGGAGAGAAGTCACCGGGCAGCCAACGATCTGCTGTGTTCAGTAGATGTGGCCAGTTAAGCTCACCGCCCCAGGTCACCCTGGGAGGACAGGGCACAGCCAAAGCAGGACTTTGGCTCGTGATTCAGCCTCGGCTCCTTGACGGGTCACAGGCCGGGGGCCAAGGAACCCAACAGTTACTGGCTGGGCAGCAGATGCCGAGCCCCCACCCCCTCCCCAATCACATCATGACTGTGACAGCTGACTCCGGGAGGCCCCTCGGCCAGTGGCACCCTCGGTAAAAGCTGCTTCCCAAAGGAGCCCCCCCCAGAAGGACTGAGGAAGAAAAATGTTCTCTAAAGTCCCTTCCTAAGAGCTTGGAAAAGCCCCAGGGAAGGTTGAGTGGGACAGTTCAGGACCAAAGGAAAAATGGCCTCTCATGGGGTAACCAGAAGCAGAACCAAGGGGACCTCTGTTCCGCAGAAGAACATCTAAGGTCCATCTGCAGTTTCTGCCCTGAAGGGAATAGAGCGGTCCACCCAGCTTTAGAAAGCGCCCTCCAAAACCTGCCTGACATTCACCTTGGATTCCAAGGGAGTAAGAGGGGCATTAATTCCGGAAAGAGGTGCGGGTGTGGGAGAAGCCCCACTCAGAGGCTTACTAGCTGCATGACCTTGGCCAAGTCTGTGGGCTCAGCTTCCTCATCCACAAAACAGAGAAGAAAGCACACCCACGTCCAACAGTTGTTGTGAGGACCGAACCTAGTAAGCGCTATAAAAACGTTAGCGATCGTCTTTATTGTTCAGGATCCTCTAGATGTTCCCGAGATCTTCCTGGGGGGCACTCGGAGGACTAGGCCGGCTGTTCAGCATCTGTCCGAGCTCGGAGGGGCTTGGCTATGGACTGATGGGAGATGGAACAATCAGAGCACCGTGCCATTGCCCAGCACCTTCGGGTTTGTTTCTTCAAACCAGTGAATCCCATCAGAGGCTCGGGTAAGGGGCTCTGCCCCAGCCTGTGACCTCGTACCGAACGATGGCTGCAGGAGGGGTCAAGCAAGACATGGCTGAGCCCGAGGCGGCGCCCCCGCCTTAGTGTTCAAACGCACAACTGGCGCTAGCCAAAGAGGCTGTTTGTGGAGAAGTCACGGAGGGCGAGCGCCTCGGAGGTCGGAGGCCATACAAGGGCCCTCCGGAGGTCTCTTCGAAGACCTCTGGAAGTGACTGAGTGGCACAGGACCTTCCAGGCAGAGGAGGCGCTGTGCTCTGGGAGCCGAGCACGATTGAGACAGTTCGAGGGAACGAGCGTGCCAGCCTGGAGTAGCCAGCCCAAATGTTCACGCGGAGCCTTTAGGGGAAAGTACCAGAGACGGGGGCTGCTTAAGGTGGAGGCTCTTGGGCCTCCCTTCACCATCTCAGCCTCTAGATAACTTCTTAATACTAAGAGTGTGAGACCTGAACCACGCGGAGGGAAGGGTCTGGCTCCGCCCCCGCCTTCGGCTGCTGCTCCGTGATTGGCCAGCTAACTGGGGACGGAAGGCTCCGGCTTCCTCTCCGACATCCGGTCCCGCCCCAAAGTTCCGGACGGCTGGATCACGTGAGCACACGCTGACGAGCGCACGCATGCCTTCCCGCCCTTCCGCCCATCGGCCCCTCCGGCGCCGGCTTGAGGGGGAGGAAGGAGGCCTCGTGGCGCGCGGGCATCCGTTGGCGACCGTTGGCGCGCCTGCGTAGCGTCGTGCGGCTGGGCGCGGCGCCTGCGCGGTGAGCCCGGGAGGCGGCGCCTGCGCGCCAGAGAAGCCGACGCCGCGGCTGTGGGACGCGCATCTTTCCCGGTCTGCTCAAGTTGCTCGCGCCCTCCCTCCTCCCCCTCCCGCTCTCGGTGACCCTCCCCTCCCCCATTCGGGGCGCGCCCGCGATGCCGACACGCGCGGCGGCCTCCTCAGGCTGAGGCGGAGTCGGAGGCGCCCGGGGCGATGCTGCGCAGCCAGGCCCGGGGAGCGACGAGCAGCCGCACGGCAGGTGAGGGCGAGGCCGCGGCGGGCCGGCCGGGGTAAAGGCGCGGGGGACCCTCCCCTACCCGGCCCGGGGCCTTGAAGGCCGACTCGGCCAGCCTTGGGAGGAGGGGGAAGGCCGGGGTGGGGGGAGCGGGGTGTCGGGGGAGGTAGCGCCCTCTCCCGGCAGAGCCGGCGTAGGGGGAGGGGCTGTGCGGTGTACGCCAAGGTCCCCCATCCCCCGGGGCCTCGGGCGGGGTCCCCAGTCCCGTTCCTCTCTTCCTCCTCCTCTGACCCGGTGCTCATCTGACTCAGGTACAAGAAAATGGCCAAAAGAAACGCGGAGAAGGAGCTGACAGACCGGAACTGGGACCAGGAGGACGACGTGGAGGAGGTGGGGGGGCGGGGCAGTCTGGGGACTGGGAGAGGGGCGGGGGGGGGGGCCCTGGCCGGGGCACAGCCTTCGCGCTGCCCCTGACGGGTCCTGGGGAGCTCTTCCCTGTGACGGGTCAACGCCGACATCCGGGGGGGCCGAGCTCCCCGGGCCCCTTGGGGAGCACCGAAGTCGTCTCAGGGCTGGGAATCAGGGCGTCTGAGTGAGCCAGGAGCGGGGAGTGTGTGTTCTAGACCGCTCTAGAATCATGCCTGTCTCGGTGGGGGATCTGTCCCCCCGCAGGTGGGCACGTTCTCAGTGGCGAGTGAGGAGGTCTTGAAGAACAGAGCCATCAAGAAGGCCAAGCGCCGGAGCGTGACCTTGGAGGTGAGGCTCCTCCCCTGCAGCCCTGAGCGCTCTGGTCACTGACCGCGCTGTGCTCTGCTTCCTCTGAATTCTTGGTCTCAGTCTCCTTGGCCTTCGGGCCGGCCTGTCCCGCCCGGCTGACGGCCCTCCCCCTTCCCTGGGCTTTTTAAAGGACAGGAGGTGATCAGTGTGGATTCCTTGACCCAGGTTTCCTGGCCTCCCCCGAACGCTCTGTAAAGGAGGCCCTGTTAATGAGGGCGGGACCTGAGCCCAAAGCCCTGTGGTCCCAGCGCTGAGTCTGACCCTGGTCCTGTGGTCCTTCCTGTGGCCTCAGCTGTGACCCATCCTGTCCGGCCTGGGCTTTTTTTATTAATGTAAAGGACTGAACCGTAGCAAAGTCATCTTTAGATGAGCCAGTCAGATGAGCAGATAGATGTCCCCTGGCAGAGACGAGCCCACGCGGCCCCTCAGCTCCCACCGCCACCAGCCCTGAGCTCGTGGACAGAGTTCGGTCGGGATGGCTTGTTTTCCTTACTTCAGATGGGGTCCCCATTTGGGCACCCCAGGTGGAGGCCGCTGGCCGGCAGGCATCAGGGGAGGGAGGTGCCTCTGGGCTCCCAGAGTCCTTGGAGAACTCTCTGGGCTGGCCCTGCCCCTGAGCCGTGAGGTCAAGGTTCAGCCCGTTATTGAAGACACCACAGGACACCAGAATGCATCCCGGCTTGGGGACCCAGTTTGTCTTTTTTTGCCAGGGGAGTCTAGTGTGATGTGATAAGTGACCTTCCATGTTCCCAGCTCAGCTTTATGCTAACCCCTCTGAAAAGCTGGTTAGTGGTTGCTGAGGGGCCCTCTGCTGACTAGCGTGTCAGAGGCATTGGGGGCGCACAAGATGCACAGCACATTTTATGGAGACACTTCCAGGAGCAGAGAGATTCACGGAGGTGTCTTAGGAAGGATTTGAACTCAGACCTTCCTCCCTTGGTCTTCTGCCCCATCCATTGTGCCAGCCCTGCCTCGGTTTCGTGGCAGTGGCACAGGCTGTTTGCATTCAGGAGACCCCAGTTTGTCTTTATGCACAGAGACAGGGAGTCCAGGGTAGGGTGTGGTGCCTTCTTGGAGGAGGCTATACCCAAGCAAAACCTTGAGGGAAGGAGGAAGGTGTAGAGAGGGTGGGGGGAGGGGAGGTGCCTGCCCACCCCATATGGCCTGGTGCCCCGGGAAGGCTGGGTTTGGTCAGTGCAAGGCCAGCCGGCCCTCCTCAGCCACTCCCCTTATCTGTCCTCTGCCGTCACAGGGGCACGTACACCATTCGTACTACCATCTTAACCAGTGATGTGCTTTGCTTTTCAGTCTGAAAGCGGAGGGGCTTTTAAAGGGTTCAAAGGCTTGGTTGTACCTCCTGGAGGAGGAGGAGGAGGAGGGCTCTTCGGCAATGGCACTAGCATCAAACCTCTGGAAGGCCTGTCCAACGGTGGTAACATGTCTTGTGCTCCGACCCTAGCCCCTGCCAAGGCTATGGCAGAAAAGAAGGTGACCTTTGGTGAGTTTACCCCATGTGTGAGTCCCAAGCCTGTTTTCCATTGGAGAGGGTGGTCATTGGGTGGGAGGCTCCCACGTGGACGCCTGACTCTGACCAAGCCCTTGTGGCCAACCTGTTCGTCCCCGTGGCCCTTCCATGTCCAACCCGTAGTTGGTCCGAGGGAGGAGTTGGGAATTCCAGCTTGACTCCTGTCGATAGAACTGGTGCCTGGACCCCAAAGGCTCCCCACTTGGTCACTTCCAGGCCCTGGCCCCAAAGGGTGACATGGTCAGAAGGGGGTAGCCAGGTACAAGATGTGCCGTTAGGCCCTGCCAAGGAGCCGTCCTTGGCAGAGATGGCAGCAGAACCTGGGGAGCAAGGGGGTCCTTGGTTTCCTTTCCACTAGTGAGTCTTTCAGCACTAAGGAGGCCAGGCACTGTCAACACTTTGCCTCAAAGAAAACTTCGAGTGAGGCGCGCCTTGGTCTTTTGCTTGGTCTTTTGCCCTTTCTGTCCAAAGCAGGCTTTGATGTTTAGGGCAGGGTGTGGGAGGGCTCCACCATCCTCTGTTCCAATGGCCTCTTCTTTCTGAACAGGCCATGTCACAGCCAATGGCCCAGTGTCTCCCACGGGGATGGACAAGAAGGCCGCCAACGCCAAGACCAATGGGGACAGCCAGCAGCCTTCCTCCTCTGGCCGCGGTGCCCTGGGGAAGACCTGCAGCGCCAGTGCCTACCACAGACAGCTCGCTGCCTTAAACTGCTCTGTGCGGGACTGGATCGTCAAACATGTGGACACCAACCCGCTCTGCGACCTGACGCCCATCTTTAAGGACTACGAGAGATACCTCATGAGCATTGAGCAGCTGTCTGGCAGCGGCAGCAGCAGCGACAGCTTGGAGAGGGAGGCCAGCCAGCAGCTCCTGGCGACCGAGGCCGGGCCTGCACCATGTCAGCAGCCCCAGGGTGCCCCCTTTGTGTTTGATCCGGACAAAGGCGAGGGGGCCACCGACAAGCAGGCAGAAGCTCCGTCAGAAAAGAAGGCGGCCCCAGCTGTGGGAGCAGCCTCTGCGGCCTCCTTCCACTTTGGCCGCAAAGTCGACAGCTCAGTCCTGGGCCCCTTGGGCGCCAGCCCTGTGGCAAACTTCTCCTTCTCTCCTGGGAACTCAGGCATGTTTGGCAAAGATGGAGCCCAGCCGAGTCCTGTCTCTTCCTTCACCAAAATGCCAGAGAGCCACCCGGATGCATCTGCTTCTGAAAGCAAAGGTAACGAGTCTCCCTACCATGCTGGCAAGGGGTGTGGGTTGGGGTCTCTAGTTACAAAGATGGGGTGAGCTGGGGCAGTGGATGGTTGGTGGAGGGAGGCGCGCACATGTTCCTTCAGGGGCCACGGGTGCTCAGAAGTCAGGGCAAGGGGGCAGTGCCCTGGGCCTTACCCCTTGGCTGTGGTTCTGTCTAAGGTGCTGAAGAGGAAGAGAGTGAGGAGCCACCCAAAGCGATCATCACTGAGGTCAAAGAAGATGATGCCTTTTATTCCAAAAAGTAAGTGTGGCCTCCAGCGCCGAAGGCCACCACACCTGAAACAATGGGTGGGTTTCTCCTTCTGGAGGATGAATGTGTCCTTGTATTCAGTTCAGGACATGGTGATTCCCTCATGCCCCAGCCCACCAGGGCACCCCCGGCATGGGAGGAGGGGACAGACCATGGCTCAGTGGGGTTGTGAAGGGCTTCTGGAAGCCACCCTTGGCTCCAGGAACTCCCACATAGGGCAGGGTGGGGCAGCCTGGATTCCAGGAGCAGATGGGGCTGCCAGGGAGGTTAAGGAAGAGGGCCTGACAGCTGGGCCAGGGTCTGGTTTGTCCCCAGGACTGAACCGAGCCAAGGTCTTGTGGCACCACCCCCGGGATTCTCCTCTCGGCTGCCCTCGGTCCAAGGACTGCCGTGGTTCACCTGCATCTTTGTGTGGTTCTGAGAGTGGCTAGCATAGTGCCGGCTCTGGAGCCAGACTCGAGTGCGAATGCACGCTTCTCCTTGGTCTGTTGGGCCCCCTTCCCCTTGCAGAGTCTTCAAGCCAGAGCTTTAGCCCTCCAGGGATTCGCTCCCTTGTTTCAGGCCCAGACACGTTCAGTGGTCTCTGAGCTCTGGTGGGAAGTGGCCAAAAGGAGGCTAGAATGTTCAAAGACCAAGAACTGGGTCCCGTTCCGTGGCATCATGTACATGAGGGCTAAGCAAAGAAAAGGCAGAACCAGCAAGAACCCACGAGTGCCTGGGTCGTCCTTTCGGCTGCCTGGCAGCAGCGTCGCCTTCCTTGAGGGTCCCTGAGTGCGCCGCTGGTCTTTGGGGGTATCTGCAGAGGGCCCCCCCTCAGACCACCTGGGCCTCTCCTGCCCTGCCGGACTCCTCGTGAGCTCCCCTGGTCCAGTTAGCTCAGCACATATGGTTCCCCAAACAGCTTGTGACCTTCCTCCCCCAAGACCTCCCTGCCCCTCCAGGCCCAGGGCACCCCCACCATGCCTCATCCCTCAGTTTCCTGGCCCCATATCTGACCCCACACGCGTCAGAACTCGCCGTTTGTCCTTCCACTGCGCCGTTGGCATCCTGCCGCTTCTGTCCCCTGCTTGCACAGACGCACCCTTTAGGCCGCCTCACTTCTTGCCTGACACAGTTTTCTCCACCCATTCCAGTCTGTCCTCTAAGCCGCAGCCCAAGGGGTCCCTCCTGGGCATCAAACCTGAGGACAGAATTGGGGTGTTTTTCCAGAAATGCTCGTTCCTTTCTTTCTGTCCAGGTGGTCTCTAGTCTCCTCTCCTGTTTCTTGTCTCCACTGACCTTCTCTCAAACGTGCTGTCCTGTGAATTTCTCCTTGGTCTATGTCCCGTTCCGGCCATGGCCCTCATCCCACCAAAGAGGTCAGTTTTCCCAGGTTAGGGCATTTGACCTGCAGCCAAGGGCCAAGAGCTGCAGGCCTCATCTCTGGCCTCTGCTGAGTTCTTCTCTCCTGGGACATCTCTGGCATCTCTGCTGTTCTCTCCAATTGCGGCTGTTCTCTGAGGCAGTTTTCTCCCTCCCTCGGTTTGGTCTAAGCTCCTCGGAGGCCTAGTCATTGTGCTCCAGCAGCCTTCATTTGACCAGGAGCTGGACCTCTGTAGACACACCATCTTGTTGGGCTCCTTGCCCAGTCTACCCTGCTCTTGAGACACATACTTTTGCTGACGCCCCTCACGTGGGTCCCCAGTTCTTTGCCCAAGACTCGGCTGTCTTTGGCGTCACTTCTGGTCGGTGTTGGGACCTGCACACATCTCCAGTCACACAAGTGTGAAGATGACTCTTGAGGTGAAGGGCTAGGCTGCTGACCTACCACCCTGGCCCATTCCGAGGGTCCTCAGTGTAGAGCTGGAAGGGGTCCATGAAACTCGCTGCTCCGAGATAGCAGAAGCAGGACCCAGGCTGAAGGGGAGGCCTGGGCGGGGAGGAAAACCACAGCTACTCCGCCAGCTTCTGGTGATATGACGTTGGCCATGGCCTCGAGCCCACAGGCCCATGGTGTCCTGAAGCTTCAATGCCAGTGACGACTCTGGCGCTAGAAGCAGACCAAGCTTGGGTGTGGAACTGGAGACAGAATTGGTGGGAGGCCTCTTAGTGATTCCACAAAGGCCGTTGTCCCAAGTCACAAAAGGTCTGGGGCTCCACTGGTTGCTTAGTGACGCCGAAGGACATAGAAGAAAGGCTAAGTGTCAGGGTGTCCAAAGTCCACTGCCGCCGCCCAGAGGTGGAACTGCGGGGTCAGCATAGGACAGCACTGAGGTGCCCTAGCATGGTCAGGCAAGAGGGCCCTGGGAGTGAGCCTCAGGGCAAGGCTGGGGCTGGGGGCTGCCAAGTAGGCCCAGGAGGAAGAAGGTTGCCATGCTGGCCTCTGTCGCTCTTCATCCCGTCATCCTGGTGGGGGAGGGGGGGTGGTCCTTTTTTTTCTGCCTTTCAGCTCCCAAGGACCACTCTCCACTTAGGCTTGGGGGGGCCCTTCATGATGCTAATAGAACATTTTGATTGACTCTTCTCAGGTGCAAACTTTTTTACAAAAAAGATAATGAGTTTAAAGAGAAGGGTGTGGGCACACTGCACTTGAAACCAGCCGCCAATCAGAAGACCCAGCTTCTGGTTCGAGCTGACACCAACTTAGGTGAGTGGCCTGGGCGTGGCTAAGTGGCTTGTCACTCTTTGGCCAGAGCACGCGGACCCTGGCTGTGTGTCACTTGGATGGAATGGGAAAGGCCTTTGTTAAATAAACCCAGGCTTTCAGATTGGGGGGGCAGAGGTGATGGATCGGGTCAAAGGCAGCCAGCCCTCTGGGTGTAGAGGAGTTTAGGGCCCTTTCAGGACGCTGGCTGCCAGGCTATTAGCCCTGGCCGGGAGATGCAGCGCCGACCAGCCCCTCCCACCAAGATAACTCCCTTGTCCCCTCACCCCAGAGGCCCCTTTCCTTGCCTGTCTCCTCCAGGTCGCCATCTGGTCAGTGGGTTAGTTTTCCTTCCAGACCTCTGTACTCGACAGTTGTGCTGGGTGGGTGGTCTCCTAGGGGAAGGGGCACAGGGCCACATCTTACTTGCTGAATTAATTCCTGACCCAGCTAAGGAACAGATTGAGTTTCAAAAGTTCATTTGAAAGAACCAATTTTTGCCCTCAAACAAAACAAGTTTGTTACATGGTTCTTAGGTCTCCAGGCTAGCCCAGCAAAGACCAAAATGTTTCTGAACTGGGGGTCTGAGATACCTTCTCTGTCCAGGGAGTGGCATCTTCTGTAGGATGTGTGATAAGAAGCCAGTGTTAGGACTTGACCATTGTGTGTGAAGACTGACTCAGGGATGAGGGGTACCCTGGGTAGAGAACCTCACTGTCCCGGGACCCCAGGGCTCTGAGGAGGCTGGTGGCAAGGGGAGTGAGGAGCCAGGCATAGCAGCCCCACTGCAGGAGCACAGAGGACAGGAGGGGACCTGGCCTCGAAGGCTGAGAGGGGCTTCATCCGTTGGCATCTCTTTACATGGGCTGGCCCTTGGCCACAAGGGCACCTCATGAGTCATATCCCCTTCTCCATTCCTGAGCAGGTAACATCCTCTTGAATGTCCTGGTTCCATCCAACATGCCGTGCTCCCGAACCGGCAAGAACAACGTGCTCATCGTCTGTGTTCCCAACCCTCCCATCAGCGAGAGGAATGCCACCCTCCCCGTGACAATGCTCATCCGGGTCAAGACCACAGAGGACGCCGACGAGCTGCACAAAATCTTACTGGAGAAGAAGGAGGCATGAGGGCGGCGGAGGCCTCTGACGCATTTGCCAAGCTGCTGCTTTATTCCCTTAAACTGATTCCTTTTATTCTTAACTTTCTACTTTGACATTCTGAGGACTTACAGGTATTCTGAAAGGTTTTGTCGGGGAAATTCCCTATGGCCAATAAAAAGCTTTAACCGAACACGGGACGGCGTCAGGAGAATGTGTCGCCTTCCTTCTGGGGAAGAGCAGCTTCGCGCACTGCCCCATGGGGCCCCAGTCTGCTGGCAGCTGCTGGACCTGCCCCGCTCAGAGCCTGGGGTCACAGCGCCAGGCTCAGGAATCGCCTTCCCAGCATGTGTGCATTTAGGGCCCTCAGCCCTTTGGCCAGGGCATGGGGGTGTTGGGGGCTCTTGCTCCAGAGGGAACGCTGAGCCCCAACTGCTGCCCTGTAGATGGGGACGACTCAGCAATGAGGACCCTGTTCTAGCCCCATGTGTGAACGAGGCTGACAGGAAGAGGAAGTGGACACGCCATTCTGCAGGAAGAGTCTCTGGGGACCGACTTGCTTTGCTCTTGTGGGGCTGTCCTGAGACCCATGGTGTCCCTCACATCCAGTCCCCCCACATACCCTGGGAAGCTGGTGATGGTTTCTAAAAGGTGAGCTCAGGGTTAGGGACTAGGGATTGCTGAGGTTTAAAGCAGTGTATCTCGTGGTCCCAGTGCTTCAGAAGGGGGACACGGACCCTTTTTTAGGGGCTCTCGCTGATGGGTTGGTTTGGCTGCCCCATGGGGCCTCTTCTGAATTCCCCATTTCCTTCCCCAAGGGAGGGTCTGGCTCAGGTATGGACAATCTCGGCATGTTCTTGGTCCTGCGTTGTGTGCTATGTTGTGGGGAGGGGCAGCACTCCACTCCTCAGCATCTGTGCCCAGGAAAGTGCCCTGTGGATGAATGTGGTTCACAGAAGCTTCAGTGACCTTTGCCTGGGTGCTCAGACAGGCATTGAGTGAGAATGTGGGGGGCATGTTTGTCTTTTTTTTTTTTAAGTTAGTGGGTATGGTCATTCAGCCATGGCTGTTTCTGTGAGAATGGTAGGGAAATAACCTGGTGGGTGACAGCCTGTGGCCGAGACTCGGGGTGATTGGTGGGTCAGCCAAGGGTTGGCTTCTGGACCCCCGGCAGGGGATTGACTTCAGCTGTGTTGAGGCTGGTTCCTTTTTCAAACCAATTGACAAGCACTAAGTTGTGTGTAGACCGAGTTTGAAAGTTAGCCATTGAGCATCTGCCTGTGGTGAACGTGGACCTGCCCTGTGTGGGGCTGACACCTCCCCCGGCGTCACATTCCCTGGCACAGAAGGCATTTTATTTTTCAGGTGTTTGTCATTTTTGGGATCGAGGCATGTACACGCCAGTGTGCACACACGTCCCCACTTTGATTACGTGGTGTTACTCAGGGCCCTTGGGTGTCTTGCCTTTTTGTTGTCTAGGCTGCATGCCAAAAATTACTCCTCGGGGGGCCGGCATGGAGAACCTCTGCCCAGAAATGAGGCCCCCACCAAGCCCCTGGAGGTGAAGGGGCAGGGCCCTTAGGAGAAGGGTGGCAGGGGAGCAGTGGTCAGGCAGCCTGGGGTGGGTGGGGGATGCGAGCACAAAGGCAGGTCCTGGTGGGTACAGGCCTCCACCCTGGCAACCCTGCGTGGGCCAGAGGCGGGTGGCATGGTGCCTGAGGTGGGCAGTCACATGTCCTTCCTTGTACTTCAGCGCGTCCCTGGAAAGCCTAGATTATAAGCATCACACATGGGAAGCTCGAGGCATGCCACCCACTAGTTGGTTTCTGGTTTTCTAGGGGGAAATCCTTTTCCAAAACCAAACCCTTGGACTGTCCACTGTCATTTCTTGGTTTGTATCGCTTTTGAATGGTCCCACTGGGGACATGTAACAAATCCACAGAATGTGAATAAACAGAAGTGAACAAAATCAAGCCATTTGGTGCCTGCCTTGTTGCCACTCACTGCCCTCATAGTGTGATGGTGCTCATGACAACCGACCCAGAATGAGAAGTGGGGCTGGAGAGGTGCCTGAGACAGGCGCCTTAGGCTCTGCCCATCCCAGGGTCAGCTCCTCCACCTCCTGCCCAGCCTGGGGGAGACAGAAGCCTTGGACTTTAGATGTTTATGTGGCTGATTATCCCTGGGATGGGCTACAAAACACCACTGTGTGCACCATCAGCCAGGGAAAAGTCTGGGGATCCTAAGATGTCAGCCGTTTTATTCCGCCCTTCTCGTGCAGGGGGGCCCAGGTGGGTCCTGTGTGGGCTGATGTGAGAAGGCTCCTTTGTGCCCCTGGGGCTTCCATTCCCCCACCCCCCTCGCTGTGAACAAGTTGGCCTCTCGCAGGTGCCCAGAGCTTAGCAAGCCAGATGTGATTCCTGACTGGTGTACCTAAGTGTCTAAGTAAGGTCACCATTTATGGTCTTCCGGCTTGTGCAAGCCCGCTGGCCCCTGGATACCTCCACTGCCCTGTTTAGACCCAACTCTCCCAGTAACAGGAAAGGGATGGGAGCGTCTATCCCCAGGTGATCCTGTGGCCCTTGACCCACAGCTGGGAGCCAGCCTGCCCCCTGCCCCTGCCCAACAGCTGCAGTGTCAAGTGCTCTACAACCCTTGCTTTTCAAAGATGACCACCCCTGCCTGAAGGACTTCAGCCTGGGGCGGGCTCCCATTCAGCAGCTGCCTTCGAACCCAGGGCCTTGGCCTTCGTGTGCTCTGCAGGGACTGGGGTGGGGTCGAGGGGCAATGGGGAGCCCAGCCCTGGAGACCAGTGGTAGCCAAGGCCAGGGCCCCTCCCTTCCCTCCAGCCTTAAAGTCCCTCTCCCTGGTGACCTTTACCAGCCTAGATAGGGGCTCTAGGTGACCACCTGCAGATTCTTTCTGGTTGGAAGGGCAGTGGTCTCACAGGCCCCTAATGCTATTTCTCCATGCCTTAAAGGCCCGTTCAGCCTCCTCAAACAACCGGGCAGCAACTCCTTTCAGGGGTTACCCAAACCAATGCCGTATGTCCTTGGGCAGATTCCAGCTCTGACCCCAATTCTGACTTCAGAACCCCCAAACCCAGGAGATCCAGCAGCTTCACCCTTCCTTGGGAATAAGTAGGAATTCTAGACATCTACCACCCATCCTTAAGAGAGGAGCCTGTGAGCTAGCTAACTAGTTTATTGTCTTTAAGTATGCTGGGTTTTCCCTTGTAATCCCAAGCTTTTTTATGAATTTAAAGACACGATGATGGCATCCAGGACACACCAAGACCCCAATTTAGCCATTACTTAGGCCTCACGCTGCTAGGTGATAAAACGTCATTTAATGGCAAAACAACTCAGGCAGGTACACCAAGAACAAAGTCAGAAGCCACCTGGTACTCTTGGCCCCAGATGTGCCGCGTTGTGAAATCAACTTCTGGATGACCTTCAGCCCACCCCCAACCCCTAGAGCTGGATCCCGAGCCCATCCCCCTCCATCTATACTCTGAGACCTAGGAAGGGATGGGCCCACGCTTGCTCACAGTGCAGCCTTCTCCTCCCAGAAGGCCTTTTCAGAGCGACCGGGGGCTGACCCAGAAGCCACGCCCTAATCAGGTGTGGCCAGATGCCCCAGTGTCTGCCAGGTGTCCAGAGGCTGGCACACACACCTTGGCTGAAGACAGACCTTGTGGGGGAGCCCCGAGGTAGAGCTTTCCCTAGCGCAGCCATGGAAGGCGGTGATGAGGGCAGGGGGGCATTTTCCCTTTGGAGGAAGGCCAGCCCGGTGCCGAGAGTCTTTAAAAAAACAAAAGTCGGACACACCAGCACACCCAGGTCACCTTGAGTGTGATCCAACAATGTCAACACCAAAACATTTTTTTCCAGAGCGGGGAAGCCTTAACATAGTGGGAGGAAACTCCTTTGAACAGGTGTTTACAGGTGTGGAGAGTTGAACAAGGATCAGGAAACACAGACAAGGTATTTACACCTTCCTGTCCCCTGCCCCCTCCTACCAGCAGGAGGACCAAAGCTTTGCTCAGCACTCTGGGGGATGGGCATGTGGCTGCTCCCCAAGCTCCTGGGGGGCTCAGGACAGGGACTGTTGGAAGATAATCCCTCTGCGCCTCAGGGGCATAGAAAACTGTAAACACAAACTCTTGGACCGCTGCCCCTCTCTTTTAGTGGGAGGAGGGCTCCAGGATGTTTGCACAAGCCCTAGGAGACCTCAGCTGGGAAGACAACGCTCCCCTGCCCATATGTCCAGTCTTGGGGGCAACTCCTCTCCCATCAGCAGAACAGCACATAGAAAGGGTCCAGTCTGCAGGGGATGAAGGCAAAGCCAGGAAAACCCTCCCTTGGAAGAAGGGCCTCTGTTCTAGGTTCTAGGTCGTTTGGTAAATACAGGAGAAAATGTCAGAGCATGGCTAACGTAAAGGGAAATGATCACTCCCAGAACGTGCCATGGAGCAACCATTCCTGGAAGCTGGCATGACTGTGATGGGCACACAGTAAGCGCATAGTGTTTGTTGTCTTGACATACTATACTAAAAATGAGTTCTGTGCATGCCCTCTCCATTCTCACTGCCCCAGGCTGTTTGTTCCCCATTTGTGTGGCCCAGACCCAGGGGCGGGGCAGAGTGTCTTCAGTACTGCCAGCTGTCATCCCAGGTTCTCGAAGACCCCCCAGTGTTTCGGCCATCATTCTGCTGAGCAGGGAGGCTGGGTGGAGACACTGGCTGCAGATCTTGGGTCCCTTCCTCTTACTGCCTTTGGCTGTCCCCCTACCCAACATCTGTCTGCGAGGCCAACCGAGCTTTGGCATTCTAACCTCGGGGAAAGGAGACAGGTGTGGGTCCCACTGGAGCCCACTTAGACACAGGGGAGGGAGAAGGTGTGGAGGGACACAGGGCGCCAGCCTTTCCCCTCTCTGGGTCAGTTTCCCAGCCATAGAATGATAGTGTTTAAGGTCTCTTCCATGATGGACCTGGCAGGAAGACAGACGTCCAGGCCATTGCTGCTGCCCTACAACTGTCTCTAGGCCGGCCCCCTCCCCAATCACACGCTGGTTTCCTCTAAGATAGGGCCCTTGGCCCCTACGATGGTCAGTCTGAAGCCTGTGGCCGGGCTTCTCAGAAGGAAATGTTATACCTTGGTTATATAAAAGATGTCATTTTTTCCCAAGTTCACAGGATCTCCCTCTCAAAAAACAAGGGGTCCATGGAACCCAGCTAGAAACTCCTAATCTAACTGTGCATGGGCCCCAGGACTGGGCTCAGCTCTTGCTAACAAGCACCAACCAACCAATGCCCTCTCCTGGGGAGTCTGTGGGCTCAAGGCCCCTGGGCAAGCCTTAGTCCACACTCAGTATCTCGGGTTTGGGTTAAGGCTAGAGTTGTCTGACACAGAGGCCCCTGGGGGTTACTGAGGAGAGGGTGACTCATGCTAGCCACCAAAGCTGGGCTGTCTAGGTTAACCCTCTCATTTTAAAGACAAAGGAATGAGTGGCAGAGCAAGATTTGAACAGAAGTCCCAATCCAATTTTCTCCCTGCTAAACTTAGGGCCGCTCTAAAATGCTGGTGTGTGGGTCTGTCTGTGCACACATGTCCACGGGGGTTCAGGCAGGTGCACTTCCTCGTAATAGATCATCTGTACCCTCTGCAGGGACCCAAGCCCTTCCCAGGGGCTGGCTGCTCCCCCTCCTTGAGGAATGAGCCCCACCTATGGCAGCTCCAGTGGACATGGAAGATCCCCCCCAACCCCATTCCAGTGCGGGAGGGGGCACGTGGCAGCATCTGGGACACACCCAGATTCTTTGAAAGGGAGAGGCAGTGGGAAGCCCCAAAAGAGAGAAGAAACGCACTAACTTTTGGCACGTGGCTCAAGATGGCGTCATGACTTCCAGCTTTGGACCACATTATGCGAGGGGCAAGAAAGCAACCTTGACGTGTTTCTGATGGATGTCACTGTGACCCCCTCTCCCAACCTGGGTTTGAACACTCTCGCTGTGAGTGACCTGTCTGTCATCCCTTTCTCTCTCCTGACACCCTGTGAGGTAGGTGATTAGCCCCATTTTACAGATGGGTAAACTGAGGCACCGAGAAATGAAATCACTTGCCTGTGGTGTTCCCACCCCTGCACTAAGGCCAAGCTTGGGAAATGTTTCCTTCTGGAACCATCGACCACATGTCACCAGGAGCCTTCCCTGCCCCCCAGGCCGGCTCCCAAACTGGCTACAATGGATGAGGTTGGTAGGAGGTTTATACCAGGTGGACCTGGAGAACCTCTGTCCTCTCCAGGACAACAGAACAGGCCTCCTTGTTAATAGGACTATGGGAATCCACCTCGTGCTGAATTCAAGCCTGGCACTGTGGAGCCTGCCAAGGGAGAGGATAAAATGGAAATAAAAAAATTCAAGCTTCTGTTCGAAGGTTCCTTCCTCCATTGGGTGGCATTGATGCCCTCCCCCAACCCCAGCCATCTTCATCAACTCCCGTCATGCCTCAGTGCATCAGACTGAAAAATGGGACCAATGTGCAGTCATAGAAAAGAGAAGCCTCTCCCAGCCCCAGCCCCAAGATCACAGACGACATTGCCTGACCAGCCACTGTCAGGGCAGCTCAAACTCTCAGGGATCCTTGCTCGTGAAGGGCTGGAGAGTCCCACCAAGCATCCAGCCTCACTCTCTACCTCTCCAGGCCCTCTCGCAGCCTTGGCCCAGAGTGGGCATTCTCCAAATCGGTGGTGGGTATTCTTTGGCTGGAAGCAGAAGGAGGCTGGCAGTCCGGAAAACCCCCTTCCCACAGAGCACTTAAAGGGACTGCCCTCGGCCCGGCCGGACCCCAGCCTGAGCAAGGCCAGGGGGTACATAAGAGTCCTGGGTGCACTCCTCCCTTGGCCCCCGCCCCTACCCACAGAGAGTCATTAGTCACCAGAATAAGAAGCCGTCCCAGACCCGGGCGGTCATGGGACGTCACCATGAGACCTTCTCCTCGGTGGGTTCAGACAGTCCCCAGCAAAGTTGTGGACACTCAGTTGGTTCTCTTCTGTTGGAAAGCTGATTCTGTACTCAACTGTCTGAAAGAACGAGGATGGCGTGGCTTGGTTCACTCTCCCGGCCTCCTGTGGACCCACATCCTCATCAGGGCACCTGCAGCACGTGCACGTCGGGGCCAGCTGGCATGGAAGGAGACAGAGGCACTTCAGTTGGGGCGGCTGGTGTTCTTAGAGAGGCTTCCCTTGGGCAAGCCTGGCCAGGCAGGGGCAGATGCTGGACTCTGGACTCTGGGCGGCAGCGGCAGCAGCAGCAGCGGCAGGTGTCACAGAGAACCACGGCAGACAGGCACTTGCACTTGGCAGCAGCACCCAGGGCAATGCTGGCTCTCCGGGGCTCGCTGCTACGTCATCAGAATGGGTTTCTGCCGCACTTCCAGGATGTCTGCAGGACATAGCAGGGAGGAGGGAGAAGGAAGGAAGGAAAGGAAGAGAGAGAAGGGGAGAGAAGGAGAGGAAGAGAGAGAAGGGAAGAGAGGAAGGAGAGGAAGAAAGGAGAAAAGGTATAAAAGAAAGGAAGTGAATAGGGAAAGATGAAATAAAGGAATAGGAAGTAATGAAAATAGGAAGGGGAGATGAGGTGGAATGAAGGCAAGGAAGAGGAAAGAGAAAAGAAGTGAATGGAAAAATAGGAAGAAACGGAAAGAGAGAATAGGAAGAGGTGGATGAAAGGAGAAATAGAAAGACAGGAAAGGAGGAGGAAAAGAAAGATGAGCAGGAAGGGGAGAAGAGGGCGGTGATTAGAAAGAAAAAAAGATGAAGGAAAAGGAAACAGATGCAAAAGGGAGAAGAGGAAGGGGGATCAAGGGACGTGAGCATGAGAAGAATCGAAAGAAGGAAGGGGGAGAGGAGGAGGAGGAGAGGAGAGACCCAAAGGGGAGCAAAATTATGAGAGATAGAAGGGAAAGAAAGATGAGAGAGAAGAGAGAAGAGGGAGGACAATGGAGTGAATGGAATGGCCCCCATAACACCCGGTCTGCTCAAGGGAAGAATGCAAGGGCTTGGCAAACTGGCCACTATTCCTGGCACTGCCTCCCCTAGAACTGACCAACCTTCCTTTCTCTTGGAACTTGACTCTTCAGAGACTAACTCAGCACCATGGGCAGAAGCACCCCGCCCCCGACAAAGCCTTACATCTTCACCTTGTCCTCACTGAGCACCTCACCTTTACCAGGCGTGATGCCGTAGTCCCCTCCCTGCCTGTGTCCTCCCTTCCCCAATCCAACCTCCATCTGGCTGGCAAAGTCTCCATCCTGAATCACTGCTCAGTTCCTTTCATTCCCCTCCTCCAAAGTGGGTCCCCACTGTGCACAATACGAGCAAATTCAAGGTAGTTGGGCCAGTCCAGGGTCCCTTCTGCAGGGATGTTGGCTGGGGTCTTCAAGCCCAAGGACAGGCACAGTGGCCCCCAGGCCCTCCCTCTCCTCCCCATTATAAGATGGCCGTTTCCAAGGATAACTGGGACAAGTCCTGGCTGTGTGACTCGAGGCAAGCCGCTGGCCCTCTCTGCAATACAGTGCCTTCATTGCCTCTTCCCTGGCCACTGATGACTATTGGGCCTGCCTCCCCATAGAAGAGCATCAGCTTCACGAGGACAGGCACTCTCTCTGCACGGTGCTTGGTACACAGCAAATGCATAATAAATGCTCCTCCATTCACTGCAAACCCCACATGCTCTTCCCACTTTGGTCAGTGGGATCCTTGGCCTTGGCCATGTGTGTGTCAAGTACTTGAATGCAAATTCTGTCCCAATTCTGATTCACGGCCGGGGTCTTCCCCTGACCGCTTGACCCCAGGTCTTCCCCTGAAAAAGAGATCTGTGCCCACTCCACAGAGGAGGAAACAAGCTGAACGAGGGGTGGTGCCAGTGAGCTAAGGATATGGGGAGGCCTAGAACCCCAGAACCTTCCCTTTACTCACCCTCAGTCCCTGCAACTCAACAAGTCACAAGTGGTTTATTAAGCACCAACTGTGTGCAGAAACAAAGTAGACCAAACGTGGTCCTGGTCTATACCTTCAATTCACGGTTTAAGAGTCGACAAGACACACACACCCCATATTTCAGCCAGGCTGTCCCCCTCCCAGGGGCTGATTCTGAACCCCCCTGGAAGCCTCCCCTGCCTCCCCCATGAGAAACCAGCAGGGAGGAAGGGACAGGGTTGGGGGGGGGGGGAAGTGGGGAAGCCAGGAGGCTACCTGTTAAAATCCGATGCAGGGGTAACGTGACGTAGGTTAAGTGTGCATAGAGGAGAAAATTCCCATCGGCCCGGTTTAGTTTGAGCCACGACCCAACAAGTGACCTCCCTGTCCCAGACAGAGACCTCGACCGTAAATTGGTGGTATTGTGAAGGTCTGCTAAAGGGGAAGAGAACATGAGATGTCAGAGCTGGGAGGGGCCTGAAAATAGGGGATGTCAGAGCTGGGAGGGGCCTGAGAACAGGTGATGTCAGAGCTGGAAGGGAACCTAGAACAAGGGATGTCAGAGATAGGAGGGGCCTGAGAATAGGGG
Organism: Phalanger gymnotis; assembly: GCA_028646595.1. NCBI lineage: Eukaryota > Metazoa > Chordata > Mammalia > Diprotodontia > Phalangeridae > Phalanger > Phalanger gymnotis. The sequence continues at coordinate 227,309,078 of CM053623.1, forward strand.
ATGTCAGTGCTGGGAAGGTAGTATAATTCCTTCATTTCTCCATAAACAAACAAGACCAAGGAGGCTGCTGACTCATCCACCCAAGGACCCACAAGTAGCAAGCATGAGAAACAGGATCTGAACTCGTCCCCAGAGTCAGTGTTCCTTCTGTCTTCCTCGTTACAACTTCTTTTTACAGGTGAGAAGCTGAAGTCTCTAGAAGGTGCCAGGCTCCAAGCTGGGCTGCCTGACTAACCAGCCTACAATGGATAAAGCCAGACATGCCAGCCACTGAGCCCCGCCCCCTCCACCTACATCCTTCGCAGCCAAGAGGCTCCTGGGCCTTACCCTCGTTGTCATCATCCCGGAAGAATTCCTCACTGTCATTGGCTGAGTGGGACTTCTTCATCTCCGCAATGCGATTGCGGGGCACTTTCCGCTTGAGGGAAGGGGAAAAGAAGGACGGCCGATTGTTTCGCTCTGGGGTGGGTGGAGTGCTGAAGGAGGTCACCTGGGGAAACAGTAGCAAGCATCATGCCCCTTGTCCTCAGGGGCTTCCCAGGTGCAGCCAAGCCAGCAGGAGCACTCACAGCCCCTGCTCTGCCCCTCAGAAGCTCAAAGACCCTGCGAAACACATCCCTAATTCTGAGTCTCCTCCCACCTCACCCTCACCCTCCCCCGAGTCTCAGTTTTCTCATCTGTAAAATGGGGTGGCCAGACTAGGGGTTCTCAGAAATTCTGGAGCATGCATTCTGTAATTCTATGGCAAAAAGTGGCCCTGAGAGCATATGGCCTGGGCCTTGAGCGCCAGAACCAGGACCAAACCCCAGAGTCCAGAGCCCCCCATGCTACAACAGCTTCCCCTCTACCTGATGTGGGTGTGACTGGTGAGAACATGCATGACACCCTGGTGCACGTGTGAAATTCTCTCTGTGTGTGCACATGCCCATGTGTGCACAGTGCATAAACATACATGTTCACAAGGCACATATATGTGCACATGTACATACACTGGCACTGACATGTAAATCACATCTCACAGAAATGACCACAATGAGAGGAGGTACAGTGCAATGGTTAGTGCCTTGGCCTCAGTGCCCTGCCCTCTGACACATCCCAGCTACTTGACCCTGCACAAGTCACTGAGCCCCTCAGTGCTCCAGGCCCCAAATAGAAGCCAGTGGAGGAATTGTTATCTCCAGGAGTCCCTTAGACCAGGGCCATGACAGTCTGGCCAACAACCACAGCAGAAAATGTCACCTCTCGCCACTGCCCCACAGGCCATCCCGGAGCACAGAGACAGCCCAGACCACATATGGACATTCGGGAGTGACAGGCCAGAGCTGCCCAAGTGCCCTAACCCGGGGACCAGGCTGGCATTCACGAGAAGACAGACGCCCCACAGACGCCCCCACCCTGACTCTCACACAGTGTCCTAGACAGAGCCTGGATGCGACCGTCCCCTCACCCTTCCCTGGCCCTGCACCAGTCCCATCTGATGCTCCTAGGCCCATCCTTCAAGGCCCAGCCCAGGGGCCACTGCCTCCAGGAAGCACTCCCTGACCTGTGCCCCCAGCACCCTTACTCTCTCGTGCATGGGTGAGGCTGGGTTGGAGTCTTCCTCAGTTCCATATGGGGACGTGTCACCAGTGGAAACGCGGCTGACCGCCATCTCTGCGTGCCCCTTCCCCTGCGGCCCCTTCATCCGCACAAACTCCATGTTGCTGTACTTGTAGAAGCCAAAAGACATCCGCTGGGCCATCTTAGCTGCCACACTCACCTGCCAGGTACGACACAGCAGCCGTCAACTGCAGGGCCCTCCAGGCACAAATGAGGCCATCCTAAGGAGCCCAACTACCTCTTGAGAGGAGACATTTGATTCCACTCAAAATTGTATAAGGAAAAATCCTATCTGTAAAATGGAAGGTCAGAGCTGGGAGGGGCCTTAGAACATGGACTGTCAGGGCTGAGAGGGGCCTGAGAACAGGGGATGTCAGAGCTGGGAGGGACTTTAGAACAGGGAAGGTCAGATGTGGGAAGAAGCTTAGAACAGGGAATGTCAGAACTGGGAAGGCCCTTAAAACAGGGGATATGAGCTAGGAGAGGTCTGAGAACAGAGATGTCAGGACTGGGAGGGGCCTGAGAACATGGAAGGTCAGAGCTGACAGGGGCCTGAGAATAAAGAATGGCAGGGCTAGGAAGGGTCTTAGAACAGGGAAGATCAGAGCTGGAAGGAACCTTAGAACAGTGGATGTCAGGGCTTGGAGTAGCTTCTTTGGCAACTTGTCTCCTAGCCTCAGCCCCTGCTGCCTGAGCCCAACCCTGCCCCACTACCCAAAGGCCACCACCCAGCCCCTGGGCAAAGAGCACCCTGGCCTGAAGGTCTCACCCGGTTGTCATAGACTTTTTTGAGGGCCTCGTATCGGATGGAGCCTTGAAAGATGACACCCTGGAAGGTGTTGGCCTTGTCACTGGCCACCAGCTCCACACAGACCATCTCGCCTTCACCCACAGCCATGTCGCAGAAGACCTGGAGGGCAGCCAGGCAGTTGGTTAGAGCCCCACCTCCGCCAGGGCCCTGCCTGCTCACCATCATGGCTGGACCTGGGTAACTTTGGGGTGGGGGGTGGAGGTTACCTTGTAGCTCTCAGGGTTTCAGGTTCCGTGCCTTGAAAAGGGGACAATCGCCCCTCATGACTGTAACAGAAGGGGTGAAAGGCCTTTGGAAGCCATGAAGCACCTGTCCCCACACACATGCCTCAGCTTGACCCAGGACACCACCGACAGGGTCCACGTACACCCCGCTTACAGATGGGCAAACTGAGACCCAAAGAAGTAACTTGCCTGGGGTCTGACAGGCCCAGGACTGTGACAAAGGGAACAAGTGTAATCGTGGGGATGTCGTCCCAGAGCCGGCAGGGAGCCCCTCCCCTGTTCAGAGGGGGAAAGAAAGCGGCTCTGTTCTCCATGCGGCTCCCAAGCCATTGATCACAGCGTGCGTTTACGGAGAGCTGGGTGTATGCAGAGCACCAAGAAAACCGCCAAGGAGCCCTGCTTCAGTCTCCCCAGCAGGCGCTCACCTCCTCAAAGTTGTCAATCATGAAGAAGATGTTGGGGTAGCTGATCTTGGACTCCTCCCCCTTGCTGTCCATCGGGTGCTTGCTGGGAGATGCAAACACTTGCTGGAAGAGGTTTGCAACCAGGTGAGTGAGTGAGGAGGGCCCCGGAGCCCACCCCTGATCCTGCCTGGTCCAGGTCCCCCAGGGGCAGGGAGGCCAGAGGCTGAACAGCAGGCAAATGGTGGAGATGGCGGAGGAGGGGAGGGGCCCAGAAGCTTTTGTGGGGGGATGGGCAGGAAGGGGAGCAAAGGGGGGAAGGGAAGAGAAAGGGAGGAAGAAGAGGAGGAGGAGGGAAGAGAAGGGGGAGGGGGTGAAGAGAAAGGGAGGGAGAGGAGGGGTTAAAGCCAAGGAGGAAGAGAAGGGGGAAGGGGGGAAGGGAAGGACTTTGCTGAAGCAAGGCCAGATGGGGTCTGGAGATATCCCATTTTGTCTCATTATTAGCCAGTAGACACCTACATAGGCTTCAGACTTTAGCTTGGACAACATAGGGACCTTGCTTCCCAGAGGGGGGAAGAAAATCCATGGAAAGCTAGACCAAATGTTTGATTATTGGTGGTTTTGATTGCCTAAGGGTCTCCCTGGAAATCACGGGGGTGAGCACGGCCTGGCCCGCAGCCAGAGTCCAAGCTGACAGCCTGCGGTCAGTCCTAAGCAGCCCAGGGTCCCCACGATCCTCTGGGCTCACCTCGGGCAGTTACCTCACCTGGGACTTCTTCTTGTGGATGTGAATGTCACCTCCATCAGAGCGTGTGCAGACAGCACATGTCACCACATAGTCAAGCTGGAAGAGCCCAGGGACGGGGGTAGGTTATTGGGGCAGCTCCCCTGGCTGCGTGGCATCTCTGGCCTCAAGGCCTGTCCTGGCTGCTCTGGGGCAGGGGATCCTCCCCATCCCTCCCCCAGGGAGCCCCCGCTGATGTCCTCTGCCTCCCAGGCCCGGTCACGCTCACAGTGGCTGACTTCTGTATGGAGCAGCCTCCCAGGAGGGCCAGGAGTACCCCAGCACCTGCCCCCTACCATGAGGACTGCTACTGCCCTGCAGGCATGGGGGCCCACACGTGTACATGCACACGCACACACGTTCTAACCTTCTGTAGGACGAGGTTCAGGCAGACGCTCTCCTCCCAGTCAATGTCGGGGTCCCCAAGGCCAGGCAGCTTCTTGGAGTCCCGCCGATAAACCTCCACACCTACCTGCTGGATGGGAGCCAGAGGTCCATGAGCCCCGAAGCCCATCCTCTTCCCACCCTGAGTGCTTGGTCTACACTTCCCAGCCAATCCCTCCATCAGCCTCCACCCCACCCAGGGCCCAAGACAGCACAACTGATGTCAGCTCAACATGAGAAAAACTTCCCCCAAACCAAGCTGTTTCCAAAAGGCTTCTATGGAGGGAGAAGGCTCCCTGGCATGGCAGAGGGCCCTTGGGCTCAGCCGTCTGCCCCACTAACATGGGCCTCCCATCTCTGCCTCTCTTGGTACAGTGCCGGGCACACACAAAGCACTGGACAGATGCTTCTTGAGGGACTAATGAGCCCTTTGGCGGGGCTCTGGCCTGAGCCCTAACCCCCACCCCACCCCCAACAGCGGGGACACAGCCTGGGTTTCAGAGAAGGAAGCAGGAAGGGCAGAGAGACAACAGCCAGGGACTCTCACCAGGAAGATGCCCCAAATGCCTACAAAACTGAGGGTGCTCCCAGCTTCTTCTGGGAAGGGCCGGCCTTGGCTGCCCAGCCCTGCCCCAGGACCAATGGGTGTGGCCAAGGAACCAGCCAGACAACCAAATTAAAAGGGAGTGGTCATGCCTCCAAGCTTGGCCCCAGAGGAAAGGCCTCTGACCTCCCTGCTTAGCAGGAGAGGGGGGAGGACCATGGGGGTGGAATACTGCATGCCTTGGCTGGTGATTTGTTTTTCTCTGAACTGTTCTTTTCCCTCTGTTTTATTTTTTATTCTTTATCATAAGACTCTGCAGGGGAGGGGATAGTTTAAAATGAAGGCAATGTTTCAAACAAAATATTCCATACAGTTTTTTTTTAAAAAAAGAGTTTAAATCCTTGATCTGATCTCGTCCTCTGCCGGGAACACTCAATCTCCACACCCCCAGCACCAGCCCCCCATTCCCCATTTCCATGCAGGAGCCTATGATCTTCCTAGTCATCAGCACCCAGCCACCAGCAGGGGTCAGCATTGTCCACCCTGGTCCCTCACTGGCTGCCTCTGTACCCTCAGCCCCCAGCCCAGGACCTGGAACACCCAGGGAAGGTGGCAGGCAGGCAGGCGGGCAGGAAGGGAAGGAGGAAGGAAGGAAGGAAAGAAAGAAGGAAGGAAGGAAAGAAGGAAGGGAGGGAGCAAGGAAGGAAGGAAAGGAGAGAAAGAGGGAGGGAGGAGGGAGGGGCTCTGGGGCATCCATTCAGTGGCTCAGGGGCAGCATCCTCCCTGAACCTGGGACGTGAGTCTCCAGAGCGGGGAGGGCCGAGGACGCCTGGAGCTCCATTAGCCTGGCAGCACCTTGAGGGCAGGGGCTGACTTTTCCCTCTTTTTGTATCAGCCTGCTGGCTGAGGACAGGAGCAGCCCTGCACAGGGGAGGGACCCCCGAGGCAGCCGTTCACCTTCTTGCCGTCCTCACTGGGGCTGTCGCTGCTCCCCACATAGGAGAGCTTCCTGCGCACATAGAACAGCATGTCGTCCTGCCTCGGGGCCCACTTCTCCATGAAGTATGTGGAGAACATCCAGGTCCAGAAGACGATCCGGTCATCCTTAAAGCACCCTGAGGAGGAAGACAGAGGAGCTGATGGGGAAGAGATGGGCGACTGATCACCAGCAGCACGTGCCCACGTGCGCTGCTCAGCGTCCAGTGAGAGACAGGACTAGACAAAGCCGTCCTGTGGGTCAGGAGCCCATCTGGGACTTATGGGGGACCGAGGGAAAGTCCTTCCCCACCCTGGGCTGGGGTCAGTGCCTCTGTAAAACCAGAATGGGGGGGCTAGAATCAGGACCTCCTCAGACAGTGTCTGCAGAATCTTATAGGCGTCTCTAACAGGCGCGGTGGCTCTGAGGTCAGGAAGGGTGAGGCTTAGGGTTAGGGGGTTCCAGTCACACTTGATGTGTCCTGGCCCTATTGCCTTGGGCAAGTCGAGGAGTCCTGGCAGCCCAGGTGGTTCTCCAAGGCTACGAGTCACAAACTGTCTCTCTGCACCTACGCCGCGATTTTGGTGTAGGGGAGCATGGTGGGGCAAGATGTAGGTGCAAAGAAAGGCAAGAGATTTAGGGCAGGACGGAGGGTGCTGGGAAGAGGAAAGAAAAGGAGAGAAGGGAGTCACGAAGAGGGGAGGAAAGACCGTTCCATGAAAGCCCACCGGCATTTCTGCAGGGGTCTAGGGTTCTCAATCCCTTCATTGGGCTGGAGGAGCATGAAATACTCTGAGGCTTCCTGAGCAGGGGGTAGGGTGGGGCTCTGAGTGGGAAGGGCAGAACTGAGCCCACCCCCAATCAGGAACCAGAGGGGCCTGTGCCATGGGGGTTACCATTTCCTCAACTGACCTACAAGGATTGAAACAAACAAGGACAAAGAAAACCTCAGTGAATCCAGTCCAACTGGGGCAGAGCCAAGGGACCATCTATTTTTCTGAATCTGCTCAGCCAAATAGTTCACCAATCAGTCAGGTGTTTCCAGGACAGAAAGTGATCCTCCCTTTGGCTAAGCTCCCCACTGCCACACCCATGACCTCACCATAGCCTCGAAAGCACTGTGTGAGAGAAGAAGCATTTTACAGATGAGAAAACTGAGGTACAGAGGGGGATGGTGAACAGACTGGCCTCATCCCTTGTGAGCATGTATAGATGAGAGTTCATGTGAAAAGAGATCTAGAGGTCCCAGTGGACTACAAGTTCAATGACTCAGCAACATCATACAACAGCCAAAAAAAGCAATGGGATCTCAGGCGACCTTCAAAGGGGCATCATTTAAGGATCTGGGGCTAGTGAGCCTAGAGGGAGGCTGGATTGGGGCCGACTCACAAGGGGAGGCTGGACCATTGGCTACACCTAACCTGAAGGACTGTCACTGGGAAGAGAGGTTAGATTTATTCTACTTGGCCCCAGAGGGCCGGGCCAAAAATGACAGATCTGCAGAGGCAGATCTAGACAGAAAGACCTCCTGGCCAAAAAGCCTCCCCAAGAGTCTGGGCTGAGCCAGAGCAGAACAGGTGGCCTCCCTGGTGTAAGGGGGGGCTGGGAGGCTCCAGGCTTCCCTCCCTCTCTCTGCTTTGTCCTCCACACAGCAGCCAAAATGACCTTCCCAAAGCCCCAGTCTGGCCATTCTCTGCATAAACAGTGATGGCTTCCACTGGCCTGGGGGAATGAGCCCCTGGGCTCATTCCTCGCATCCTGCCCATACCTGGCCTGCCCTCTCTCCTACCTGCCCACCCCCTTCCTGGACAGCATTGTGCAGAAAGCCCTTCCAACGCTGTCACTCCCTCCCAAAGGGAGGAGCTGTTGGTAAAGTCACATCTCTATGTTCTCAGTTACAGGTGCCCTAGGTATGTTCCCCACTCGAGGATGGGCTGCCTCCTTGGCTCCAGGAGAGGAAGGGATGGGCCTTGCTGTGCCCTGAGGCCTTAGAGCCTATCCCAGTGCCTGGCACCCGGACGCCCTTCCTCATAAATGCTGGCAGATTCATTTCTGGGACAGATCAAGGGACCCCTGAACAAAAATGGGGGCAAAGGATCTTGCAGACCTGACCAACAGGATTTTTCTCCTATAGACCCACCACATGCCCAAAGACTGACTGAGAGGGGTGGAGTCTGCCAGGGGCGGGGCAGGGCAGGGCAGGGTGAGCACGATCACAAAGCAAGGGACCACCTCAGACACTCCTGCTTCTACCTTCCTCCCGGGGAGCAAAACCTTCAGGAGGGTTAAGGACTGAGCAGGGGCCTGGAGCAGATGCTCAGGGGACATAACAGATTCCTATTCAGGTATGGATTAGACCAGACCAAGTCAGAGCTGGCCCCCCTCTCCTGCCCTGACATCCCCAGTTCTCAGGCCCCTCCCGGCCTGACATTCTCTGATTTCTCAGCCTCCCTCATTTCTCGCCTCTCTTCACTAATCTCCCAGATCCTCCCAGCCCCCCCATCTGCTCCTCTCGGCATTTCCCACAAGCCAAGGCGCTCACTCACTGATAAATTTTTTCCCCTTCTTTCCTTCCTGTTCCCAGGGACGCCGTCACCTCATCTCTACGTGATAGAAGCTGGCTACTCTCTGCCCACCTACGGATCTTAACTGAAGAGGAGGCTGAGAGGGTCCCAGAGCTAGGCCCAGAAGGGAGCCCAGAGACCATCCTGTCCACCGCTCATCTTACACAGAAGAAAACAGCTGCTCAGAGCAGGAAGGGCCTTGCCTGGGGTCCTGCAAAAAGCTGGTCTCGATGTCCAGATTTGGACCCCTTTTTAGGGTTTGCTGCTTCTGAATTTTGTGACTCCTGAGAATCCTGAGTTCATTCTTCAGTGGATAAGGGACCCCCAGGTACAGTCTTCTGCACCCATGTGGACATAGCCTGTGCATTGGCTCTCTAGGGATTTTGACCCCTTCCTCTCCATGAATCGTCCACCAAGGATCTCTGTGCCGTGAGTTCTCTTCCTGTCCCGTGGTTAGCAGGACAGCACCTTGGCTGGCCACAAGTTACCCCTCTCCCAGCTGGCCCTTCTTTTCTGGTCTGTGTGCATATGACTTCGACAAAAACATATTTGGTGGCTCTCCTCTCCATGAGCCCTCCAGGCTGCAGCCACCAACGGACCCTCCCTCAACACAGCAGATTTCCATTTCCCTTCAGGATGCTCCTTCCTGAGTCTAAATCCTCTGCAATGGCTCCAGCCACATGGTATCACAAAGAGACAGTGGCGGTGACATGCCGCAGGTCGGGGAGGTGGCAGCTTGGGATGCCTGAAAGCCTAGCTCCCTTTCCCTTCCCAATCCAGCCTCTTCTCTGCCTCTTCCCAATTCTGGTGGGGCTGGCATGATGCAGACTATGCCATCCATCCCCAGTGGGCACCTGAGGTTTGGGAACCTGTTTTTTCCTGGCAGGAATTAGCCTTGTGTTTCTTCTGTCTCTCCCAAAAGAAGAGAAGCGCTGGAGGGGGAGGCCTGCCGTACTGAGGTCTTCATACCCTAGGTGCCTAGCAGATTCTCCTAGACCCAGGACGCTGTCTGTACTTGCTGACTGTTCTACATCCAGGACGGTCTCTGTTCAGGAGCTCCTTAGTGCTCTGACAACCCATAAGACCCTTCCCTGGCACAGAGGAATGAGGGATGCCCCTAACGATCTTGGCTCGGGGACATAGCTCAACACTGACACAATCTTCCGGGAAACTATTGTACTATGCCTGATTCCTAGAGAGAGGACATGGCCAGCAGCAGAAGGCTTCAGGTTGAGCTCAGACCAACTTGTCACAGCTCAGAACAGGAGTGGGCTCCCCGGGCTCCTGCACAGAATCGTAGGAACTCCCCGCTGAAGGGCTCCCATGTTCAAGCTCCTTATCTATGACCGGCAACACAAATTACACCACTTGAGACCCCTGAATAAATCAGTAGTTGGACATAGGAGAAGTTGTCAGCCTCATCCCACCAGGAACAATCTTAGGGAGGTCTCACTGATATCACCTCACCCTCACTACTTTCCTCCAGTCTCTGTAAAGCCACATCTAAGCATGCACCCTGAGTACAATACCCTGCATTCTGCCTCTTCCTGTCTTCTCCACCAAATGACATCCTCAATCAGCCCCTCTGCCTTCAAACCCACCCAGATTTCCCCCATTGTTAAAAAACTTCCCCTGGACCCAACAGCCTCTTCTCAAGCCCTTGCTCTAGATCTCCTCTCCCTTTCTCAGCCCAGGGAAAGGTTCCGAGCACTTGGACATCTCCTCCACACTCCATGGAGCTCCTCTAGTGAGCTTTAGAAGCTGCCACAGCCTGGCTCCAGAACCAGCTGATACTCCTCCATTCTTCAGAGTGGGCACCACATGATCTGGCTAAATTGGTCTGCACATCTCCCACCCCCAAACCTTTGCGCGGGCTATGCCCACTTCCCTTCTTGCTCCCGCCTCAGAGCCTGTCATACTTTAAATGCAGCCCAAGCACCCCCTTCTCCATGAAGCCATTGCCACTGCTGGTGACCTCAGAGGATGTGGGCTCAGATCCAGCTCTGCTCCTCACTACCATGATCACCCTGGCCAAGTCTCTGGGCCTCTATTTCCTTCTCTGTGAAATGAGGGGTAGACGGAGCAGCCTCTGAAGCTCCTTCCAGCTCCAGGGCCCCTGAACTCAGAGTCCCAATCTTTTGCCCTTGCAAGCCCCTGTCTCACTCCCTTCTGGACTCAGGGAACCCCAATTAGCCAGAAGCCCCATCCTTGCCCTCAGGGATGGAGGCAAGGCCACCTGTCAAGGACATATGGGACCTGAGCTGCCCTGGGCCCTCTCAAACCTGAAGAACTCAAGGACAGGGTTGGAAAAAGTAGTTCCCACACATGCTGGGCCACTGGGACCCTGGAACTAAATGGTTCTCTGTCTGCCCTGAATGGTGCCTTTGATCGCTGGCCTGGCAGAAGCCCCCTGGAGAACAAAGAGGCCCTTTGCCAGGACACAAGGGCACTCGCTCTGCCTGACTCCCCAAACAACCCTAACCAGGGCCTGGGCTAACCCTCAAATCAAGTGGAGGGAAAGGGGGACCCAGTCCCAGGTCCCTTCCAGTCAGGCACTGTTCCCCAGTTCTTGAAGGGCAGAGTTTCCTTGTGGAAAGGCTGCAATGGAGGAAGCCTGGTAGCCCAGGGGGCAGTCCCCTGACTCAGAATCTTATCTTTACCATGATTATCATGGGTGTTGGGCCCCCCAGGAAAGACTCTCCTTCTACTGACGGGGTACAGGCCCTGGAAACCTCAGGCATCCGCCTGAGGCATTGACCCTTCCCAGCTAGAGACTTGATCAAGTGGTAAAATTTAAGGAGAGTTTAAGGTGGGGTTTCCAGGGCCTGTACCCTGTCACTACCACTGTGGGCTGTGAAGCATCACCTCAGAGAGCTGCCTACCTGGGCTCCCAAGGAGCGAAGGGGCTGACCAAGGCAGCTTTTCCAGCCACCATGCAAAGGCTGCCTGATGATCGCTCTTATATACAGTCAGTTGTTCTACCAGCCTGACCTTACAGCCTGGCAGCCACCAGCAGCCTCCATCAGCTCTCAGCAGCTTCCATCAGTCTCCATCAGCCCCCATCAGCTCTCAGCAGCTTCCATCAGCACCCATCAGCCCCCATCAGCTCTCAGCAGCTAAGCATCACCTGCACCTGGAGTCAGGGCAGTCCTATCCGGATTCCACCACTTGAGGATTGGCAGACCCTGGCCAGGGGCTTTCCCTCTTTGGGCCTGTTTCCTCCTCTGTACAATGAAGGGGGCTAGGCTGGGGGGCGTCTTCCTCCAGTCCTAGGAAGCTGTGGAAGCTGAAGTGTTTCACCTCTACAAAATGAGGGGGTGGGATCAGATGGACCTTAGGGTGCAAGCCTCTCATTCTACAGAGAGTGAAACAGGTTCAGAGGCCAAGTGCCTCCTCTTCTGACCACACATTGCCTGAAGGCACAAGACTCAGCCCCTAATGAGTATGGCTGTCCTGACCCCTCCCCCAGGACTCCCCCAGCCAAGCAGACAGTGCCACGAAGTAGGAGGCCTGGACCAACTTCAACATTCTTTGGGGCGTTCCTCTCTATTCTCCCCTATCGAACACACACATACACACACACACACACACACACACACACACACACACACACACACACAGCCCCAGCATGGTGTGGAATCCACACACACACACACACACATACACACACACACACCATGGCAAGTGAGGTCAGCAGAGGCTGATCCTCCGAAGCCCAGAGGGCATTTCTGGGTCCTCCGAGGGTCAGCTGAGTCTCACAACAACTCCGAGACACAGCAAGCTATTCAGGAAGCCTCATTTTACAGAAGAAGGGATGGAGGCTAGAAGAAATCCACCCAGCACTGGGCCTGGTCACTTGGCATACAAAGAGGCAAAATGACCAGAGGGCCTGGCCTCAGGGAGCTCATGAACAAAGCAGGGGATGAAGAAAGAGGAAATAAGCAGTAACTGGGCAAAGCAGAACTCCCAGGGGGCCTTGGGGCTCTGTGGGATTGAAGGAGGGCCGGGGAGCCTTCCTCAGGGAGGCAGCATTCATGGCCTCGGCTGGGTGCTGACTGGGGCTGGAGGGGGGCGTCTGCTCCAGGCCCTGCCTCTGAGACCCTTACAAGGCTGGATAAGAATAGAAGGAAAGGCAACTAACTACAGGTATACCCCAAGATGTGGGTTTAATTCCTGAACACTGCAAGAAAGCAAATATCACAAGAGAGTTACAATTTTTGGCTTCCCAGTACACATCCAAGTTATGTTTACACTATACTTGTCTGTCAAGTGGGTAAGAGGATTATGTCTAAAAACAAGGTGCATGCCTTAATTAAAAATACTTTACTGCTTAAAAAACAGACTAACCATCCCCTGAGCTCTCGGCAAGTGGTCATTCCTTTGCTTGTGGAGGGTCTTGCCTCCATGTGGATGGCTGCTGACTGGATTGGGTGTGGCTGCTGAAGGCTGGGGTGGCTGAGGCAATTTCTTAAATTGGGTCAGTAGAGCAGCTGGCCCCATCCATGGACTCTTCCTTTGACTTGAACACTTAGAGGCCTAATTTCAGCATTGTCGTGTCTCAGGGAACAAAGACTTCGGAGAAGAGGCCACAATGGAGCAGTCCAAACACACACCATGTTCGATTAAGTTCACCATCTTCTATGGGCGGGGTCTGTGGCCCCCCAGGCAATCACAAGAAATCACATAAACATGATCACAGAACACCACCACAGATATGATGATAATAACGACAAACTCTGAAATGCCATGAGAATTATCAGATGTGACAGAGACACGACGTTGGAAAAATCGCCCCAACAGACTTGCTGCCACAGGGTGGCCACATGCCTTCGACTGGTAAAAGCAAAGCATCTGTGAGGCACAATAAAACAAAGGTCTCCTGCAGGAGTAGGTTACCGTCTCTGGAGGGCCTTGAATGCCAGGGTCAGGAGTTTAGTATTGACCCTGAAGAAAAGAGGAGGCCCCTAAAGAGTTTGGACTGGGAGAGCAGCCAGGAAGAAAGTGCCTTGGGAGGTTAACTCATAATCCCCTTAAGATCTTAGACTACAAAAACTTTAGTTTTAAAGTGGGGGGCGGGCAGCGGCTGCGAATTCCCCAGTCAGTCCCGCTGAGACCACCTGTGGTACCTGAGCTCAGTCCCTAGAGCCTCATTTTACAAGGGGCACAGACGGTCCTCCTGGTAACCACAGGAAGGAGAGCCGGGCATCCCCTCAGAACAGTGGGCACGCTTCTCCAGGAGAGAGAAAGTCATCTTCAAATACTGCAGGGCAATCATGGAGCAGAGAGGTTGGCTTTGTTCTGCTTGGCCTCAGCAGTCAGAACTGACAGGGAGGGGGCAGAAGCTACAGAGACCAACCGAGACTTAATGTGAGGAGGGACTTCCTAAGAATCCCCTCTTCTCCAAGGGTGAGCTGGACCGGCCCTGGAGCTGGGGGGCTCCCCCCATCAGGAAGGCTTCAGAGTGGCCTATAATCCTAGAGCAGTTGGCCTAGAGGCCTTTAGTGACCCCAATCCCAGCTCAAGGGAGTCTGTCTATGAGGGAAGACTGTCACAGCACCCCCCCACCCCAGCAGCCTGTCGGGTCTCCTGGAGACAACTGAGGGTAAAAGCCAATCCCTTTTTAATCCCTAGATGCTTGTGTGTGTGCACGCACGCGCACGTGCACACACAGACTAATCAGGCCCAACTATTCCCTTCTGCAACCCAGGGTTGTAACTGCTCCCTAGAGGGGCACGGCACATGCCAGAAGAGCCAACAGGCAGTAGCCCAGGCCCTGGGCAGCCAGTGAAGCCAGGGCCATGATGCCCTGGAACTCATGGGTGCCAGCCCTTCCTTAAAACAGACTTGGGTTTGTAAGAATCTTGGGGACAGAACCAGGACTGAAGCAGGAGGTAAGAGGTAGGTGGTGACTTATCAGAGGCCCTCATTTCCTGGAGGTCGAGGGGAGGACTGCTCAGGCATGGGGGGACTAGACAACCTCTGAGGATCTGGGAATGGTGAGAGTGGACAGTCAAGTGGCCTTCTCAGGAGGTGGTAAGTTCCCTGTCACTGGAGGTCTCCAAGCATAGGCTCAAAACGGCCATCCCTCTGAGACACTGGAGGACAGAATTCCTGTTTCAGCCAGTTGTCCAGGGGTGGAAATGAGGGCCAGAGAGAAGGAGGAACTCACAGTCACCAAGAGGCAGAATTCGAACCCAGCCCCAAGGCTGGGTCAGTGCCATACTCACTGCCTCCCCTGCCTTCCCAGGACATCAGCACTTTTGGTTATCAGAACTAGGAAGCCCTCCAGGGAGGCAGCAGCCAGGGCAGGCACATGGGGATCCAACACCCCGTCAGGGACCAGAGAGACTATGGGACTGAGGACATTGTCGTACTATCGGACAGCCAGAGAGGGGATGAGGGAACAGCTTTGACAAGATCATCCAATCAGTGAGGAGCAAGGCTGAGCCTTAAAGCTGAGTCTCCAGGCTCCCAGACAAGGGTCTTCCTGCCTCCCTTCTGAAAGTAGCAAGCTGGAGCCAGGGTGGTCCTCTCAGTACCACCCTCCCTCTTCCCCCTGGAGCCAGGGTGATCCTACCAGCACCATCCTCCCCCCACCCCCCCCAGCCAGGGTGGTCCTTCCAGCACCATCCTCCCCCCACCCCCCAGCCAGGGTGGTCCTTCCAGCACCATTCTCCCCCCACCCCCCAGCCAGGGTGGTCCTTCCAGTACCATCCTCCCCCCAGCCAGGGTGGTCCTTCCAGCACCATCCTCCCTCCCCCAGCCCCTACACTTAGGCTAGGGACAAAGGTCAGGTGACCTTCTCCCCCGGGGCCCTGACAAGACCATCCCAGCCCTAGTCCCTGGAATCCTCCCACAAGCACTGCTGAGTCAAACTCATCATAACCAAGGGACTAGGAGTCAGGAGACCTGGATCTCCACATGACCTGGGGTGACTCTCCAAGCCTCAGCTTTCAACTCAGTAAAATGAGGACACTCCCATTTACCCTCCCCATCTCACCCTTTAAAGGGGAGCCGATCTTCTGATCTCAATATAAAGATGGACGGGACAGAGTGGGAGGGGGAGACATGGTATGTCTTATCCTAGGAGAGATGGACTGGTGAGATTAGGGAGGGGCCTCAGAGGCCACCTAGTCCAGCTCCTTCAACATAAAGATTTGGGCAAAATGGTTGAGGTCCAGACCTGATTCCAGGGGCCACTAGCAATGGGGCCAGGATTCAAGCTGAATGCTTCTTCCTCCCAATCCAGGCCAGCCACGCACTGGACAAAAAACAGAAGCTGCCTGCTCCTGAGGGGCTTCCAGCCCCAAGCACTTTTTTTCTTCCCAACAGCCTTTGATGCAGGTGCAAAGCTCAGTTGTCTTTCCCAGAGGAGAAAACTGAGCAAGTCAGCCTGTGAGACAATGGCAAGGCTGGAGACTGGCACCCAGGTGGCCTTCCTTTCAGGCACCACCAGCTTTCAGTCTGGCTGGGGAGATGAGGTGGAATGACCAGGAAGAAGCAAGCACAGGAACCGCCGCTGCAAGGGGGGAGAGGAAGGACAGGGTGGCCATAGCAAGGGTAAAAGAGGAAAGCCAAGAACTGGGCCTCACCAAGTGGACAGACTTTGGCCTGCTCGGCCCTTCTGAAGACTGCTCTGGAGCTCATGTGATAGAAAAGGTCCTCCTGAGGGCAATATATTCAGTCAGAAAGCTGAGAACAGAAGGAGCTGCGGCAAGACACCAGCAGGCAAAGGGAACTAGCATCCCACTGAGGCCAACGCTGCCCTGCCCAAAATCGCTTAGAGCAGAGATGGGACAGGGGAAACAAGAATCATCCAGTGTGGGAGGAGGCCAAGAAATCTTGAGCCAGAAAATGAGTGATAAGGGAAGAGGAGGCAAAAGGACAGTAACCAAAGATCTCTGGAAGAAGGAAATTCAGTTCAAGACCTTAAACATAAACATAAAGTGACAGGTAAGAAGATATTAGTGACCAAAAGGACCAAAGTCTCCAAGTGAGCCTAAACGACTCTGAATGAATACTGTAGGAAAAGGGAAGACGAATCAACACTCATGAGTCAGAGGACCCTGTGGATTCCCAAGGTAGCATGTTCAAAACTGGCTAAAGACAGAAATAAGAATTAATGGCCTACACAGGAGAAATAAATGGCAGAATAGAAAAACTTGAATCCATGGTGGCAAACCTCACTCAAGAAACAAAAGAGAAAACAACTGACTAGAAATATAGAAGTAAAGGACAATCTGGAAGAAGAAGAGAAAACACAATAATATTAAAAGAAAAGATTATTTCCACACAAGCAAAACATGTTTATTTCGGAGACAGGATGCAGCGACTTAAAGATCATAGGTTTCCCAAAAGGCCCCAGAATACCAGAATGCAAGAAATTACACAAGAAAACTGCCCAGAGCTTCTAAAGCACCAATGTAAAGAATCCAAAGATTGCCCTCAGATAAGCCCACAGACTTGAAGGAGAGAATTACACAATGACCACAACAATGGAAACAAAATCAACTTTGAAAGACCTCAGAACTCTGACTAAAGCCACTAGTGCTCCATGATGGTCAGCTTCTCCTGTGGTGGAATACGGGTGCACAAAGAGACATGAGCTGTCAGACATATACAAAATATTGATTTCCTCTACTTGACTCTGTTTCCTGGCTGCAAGGAAGGGGAGGGAGAATCAACAGCCAGTCAAGAGAGTATCACTGAAACTTCCAAAAATAGAGAGGGAAAGCCTAGGAAGGGACACTGGCAGGCAGACAATCTTGTTAGTACTACCAGGTTAAATTTAATACATGCTCATTGAAAAACAAACTGTCCCTGACATGAGTTCACAGCTCCATTTACAATGTTCTGTTTTCTTTTCATTTTAAATGTTCAAGGTTGTTCCAATTTGTTAAGTTCATAATTTTAAAAGGAAATTTTTCAAAGTTGAGCAGAAATCTGCCTCCCTGTGCTAGCCACCTATAGTGCCTGACTCTGCCCTCTGGGGCCAAGCAGAATGAGGTCCATCCATCAGCCCCAGGCTAGCCCTGAGAATGCAGGCAATGGCCAGCTAGAAATGTCTGTTCTGAGCCTGGTCCTGCAGTTCTGGGTTCTCAGCAGAGGCCAACCTCCCTATCCCCCCATCCCAAACTATCCTCTCCTAAGAGAAGCCAGGCAGACAGGGCTGCCCCTAAAGCTGGGAGACTGGCCTTTGTAACTTGGCTCCCGTGTGACTCTAGCCAAATGGCTTCTCGATCTAAACCTCCTTCTCATCTGTGAAATAGGGAGAATGATTTCTGCAGCACTTGGCGGGGGGGGGACACCAAAGGTCTTTAAGCCTTCAAGCATCAGAGCCTGAAATGACTCAGTCTCATGGGAAGCTCCCCCAAGGTAAGGAAGGCATCAGCTCCTTAACAACTTGTGGTCTTAGAGAAGGAGCGACCTGGAGCCCACGGGCCACAATTGCTCCAGAGGCAGGACCGCAGCTGGGGCTTCCTAACTCCACAGTCTGTTCCCTAGCCAATGGGCAACACTGCCTCCCACAGAATCATGACTCCTCACTTTACAGAAGGGGAAACTGAGGCAAACTTGGACAAGTGCCCAAGGTGACAGGGGAGGCAGGGTTCAAACCCAGGCAGGCCCCCCCACTTCCCAAATCAGGGCTTTCTGGTGAGTCTATCACTAGTGGCTCTTAGAGCTCCTTCCTGGAGGATTTGCCCTGGTGGAGCAGAAAGCTCCACTGGCTCTAGGTAGAGGACTCGGGTTCAAATCCCAGTTCTGACACTGAAGTGACCTCCTCAGGCCAGTCCCTTCCCCTCCCTGGATTGTAGGGTCTTCCTCTGTGAAATGAGTGAGACTCAAGACCTCCCAGCTCTAGGTCTCAGACTCTCCACAAACTGCCAGGCTGAGAAGATAAGGAAGCAACAGTTCAAGGATGCTGCTCCAATGAGAGGCAGCAGCTGAGAAGACCCAGATTCAAATCCTGTCTCTGCTGCTCACTGGCTGTGTGACCCTAGGTAAGTCATTGTCTTTCTCTGAGACTCAGCTTCCTCATCTGTAAAATGAAGATCCCAGAACCTGTTGTATGTTCCTCCCAGAGCTGTTCAGAGGCTCCAGTGAGGTCGGTCATGTATGGAAAATGTGTGAAAGCTGTGAGGCGCGATGGGTAAGGAGGGGCCTGGGAGCACAGATCATCAAAGCACTTTGGTCTTGGGGAAGAAATAGAGGAGCTGAATGGTGGGACGGATCCTAGGGATATGATATACAGGGGCAAACAAGTACCGCAACCGAGCCTTGGATCAAACCCAACTGGGCCAAGAACTCACCGTCCGACAAAACCTCTGGGGAAACCAGATAGCGGACTGGCCAAAACTAGGCTGAGACTCACATCGCCCACTGGACTCAGACCATGGTTCTGTTCTAAACACTCATGGAATGGGGAAGAAACTACCACCAACCCATGAATAAAGGAGGAGTTTGTGACCAAGCAGAGAGAAGTTAACAGGAGGTAAAACGGATCATTTTGATCATATAAAATTAAAACGTTTTTGTACCAACAAAACCAACATGGCTAAAATTAGAAGGAATAAACAGGAAATAGACTCCAGCTTATTATAAGAGCCATTCTCCAATTAACAAGTGCTCAAAGGCTATGAACTGGCACTTTTAAAGGCATAAACCCAAGCTCCCAATGGCCAAATGAAAAAAGAGGCTCTAAATCATTAACAGTTAGAACAATTCTGAGGTTCCACCTTATACCCACCAGATTGGCTAAGTTGACAACATGGCAAATGACAAATGGGGGGGACTGTGGGAAACCAGGCGCATTGATGCATCCTCGGCAGAGCTGTGAACTGGGCCAGCCATTCTGGAAAGGCACTTGGAGCTGGACCCCAAAAGCTATCAAACCACGGCCACCCTTTGGCCCAGCCACACTAATACTGATCTATACCCCCAGAGGTATCACGGAAAGGGGGAAAGGGCCCGTATTTACAAAGATACTGATAACAGCTTGTTTTGTAGGGTGCCAAATGACAGGATGTCCAAAAATTGGGCAATGGCTGAACAAGACACATGTGTGAAGGTGATGCGATACTAGAAACATTGGAGGGGGCGGTTTCAGAGAATCCTGGGAAGACTTATGCAAACTGATGCAGAGGAAGCAGAGCCAGAACAAGAAGAGAAACAATTAAGAATTCCAACATGGTGACCAAGAGAATTCCAGAGGACTCAAGAGGAACCCTCCTGCCAGCCCCCAGAGGGCAGGGAAGGACTCCTTTTGGACACAGCCATGAGGGGAGTTTGTTTGGATAACTCTGTGCATCTGGACCAGATGCTTTGTTTTTCTTGCTTTCTCAATGACTGGGAAGGTGAGGGGGAGAGAATGCAGACTTAAAAATAAAATTAATTTTTGAAAAAACCCTCTAAAGCAAGGGCTACAGAAATATCAGCTGTCATGAAGGAGGAAATCACAGATCCCTGGGAGCAGTAAGTTATAAACTCAGCCCAGAGCAAGCTGCATTCCAAAGCAGGAACCTCCTCCTTCTGGCCCTGGGGGGAGGGGGGGGAGCGGGACAAAGAGGCCAAGGAACTGAAAACTCTGAGTCATGGCCACCCATCCCACTTCCTGCACCTCTGCAACTGGAGGAAGTCGGGGGCTTCCCAGGCAAGCCCCTCTGAAGAAGGTTCACACTCACGTCCTCCTCCATCAGAGCTAGGGTGAGACGGAATCTCAGGGAACATCCCTGCCCAACCTCACTTTACAGAGAAGGAAACTGAGGTACACAGGTGAGATCACTTGCCCAAGGCCACCCACCCAGCAAGTAATGGAGGAAGGATACGAACCCAAGCCAGCCTGCACAGCCGGGGTTCCTCCTGAGCTACCATAGCTGAAAAGTTCATCCCTAGGGGCCCACTCTGGGGCACTGAGTCCCTCCCCACCAGGCCCAGTGGGTCCTTCCCTTCCCCAAAGCAACACAGACTCATCGAGGCCTTCATGGACCCCCTAGAGCTTAGGCCTCACTAGCAGAATCTTCCAGAGCCAGGGTCCTTCCCCTCTACTCCATGAAGTAGGATCAGAACACATGTGAGTGGAAGGACAGTCATGCCTTGATGATTCTACCAGTTTAGGGAACTCCCAGAGAAAGGAAGCCCCCTCGGATGCTACAGCTGCAGCTCGGACAGCATTTCCCATTTTACAGATGGAACCCGAGAGGCCCAGACAAGTGAAGCAAGTTCACCCCAGGCCACAGGCTGCCACCTAATCATTCGAACTCTCTTGGCTTCAGCCTCCCAGCAGGGCAGCTGTTGGCCACCCCTCAGGAGGAGAGGAAGGGAGCAGAAGGGGCCTGGCTGCCAAGGAAGAAAGGAAAGAGATGAGGTTTCCCCCATCCCCCCAGAGGGCTTTGTAGCCTAGTAGAAAGAGCTTGGTCAGGACAAAGCCCACCTGGTCAGCAGTGAGTGCTGCCAGCTGTGTAACGCCTGGCTGGGCCTCAGGGCCCACCTACTGAATGAGGGAAAGGGACTGGGCCAGGGCTCCCAACTGGGGGCTGGCAAACCATTATTCTTCTCTTTAATACACTGTTAACCATATTTCAACAGAATTGGTTTCCTGTGTAGCTTTATTTCAAGCATATAAAAACAAAGATTCAGAGAAGTGCAGGGTCCCAGGAGTCACAGCCAAGGAGCATCAAGGGCCACATAAGCCAGGTTACAGGGCCTGGCGGGCACCAGCGCCAGGTTCCGGGGCCCAGATTGTTTCTAAGGCAGGCTCAGCTCTGAATTCTCTGTCCTAAGGGCCCTCTCAGCTCTCTCGCCCCCCAGCCACCATTTGCCATTTTATGGGGAAAAGAGATTTGTGCAGCAGAGAAAACCAAACCCCTTCAGGCTTTCGAGAATGCCTGGTTCTCTCTGTTCCCTGAGCTGGGGGCTGAGCCCAATGGGATCAAGTGGCTGCCTTCCTGGCAGTCTGGGCCATTCCAGGCCTTCAATCCAGAGCCAGGGGCCCTCAGCACCCAGCCCTCCAAGGAGTTTATTCATTAGAGGCTGGATTTATCAGGTGGTCAGGTGAAGGGGCAGGCATGGGGGGTGGGGTATGGGGTGCCAAAGCTGGCCTCTGGGGAATGACTTGCCTAAGGTCACACAGCAAGTTAATAAAACCAATACTTGAATTCACTTCTTCAGCCTGTCTAACTGAAGCTGCCAGGGGCCTTGACAGGAGCTGGCCTGAGGCCCCACTTCCCAGGCTCCCATACATGAAGACAGGCCGGGACCATGGGCTCCCACACCCCCTCCTCTGAGACCACTAGGCTTGCTTCCAGCCCAGGACCCATAACCATCATCTGCAAAGGTGTCACCATCACGACCCCATCTTTGCCATGGCCGCCACCACCCACTGCTGCCCGACTTCCTCTGTAGGTGCCACAGACTGACCCCAGCTTCCCCAGCTGCCACAGGTCCTGAAGCCCCTGCACAGGAAGTAACCACCACAGAATCACTGGGCTTAAGGCACTGCCCTGTGCCTGAAGCAGCTATAGCATCCTGCCCTGGGAGCCTCCTGGCACTGCTGTCCCCCTCATTAGAACAGGAGCCCCTGGAGGCAGAGCCTGAAGCACTCTGCTTGGCACACAGTCGGCACTTAATCAATGCTTTCTCATTTGTGCCTTCTGACTCCATAGCACCACCCATCAGCCCCCTTAGATAAGGCAGAACCAAAGAAATAGGGAAGTGGGGGGCAGGGGAGAGGAGGACGGAGAGAAATCCTAGGTCCTGAAGTTTGAACCTGAGGAAGTAAGAGACCAAGCCCCAGGGGAGGGGACATCTCTAGCTCTGCTCAGAGTCAAGGGACCCACAGGACAGTTCACGCCTCAGCTCAGAGGGGAGTTGCCCACCTGTCATGCTCCCTGCAAAGCAGGCTACCAGGGAGTGGGAGACTGGAAGGGACCCTAGGAAACAAATCCCAGCTCAGACAAAGACCAGAGGGGAGCTGTGGGAGGTTCAGTGGCTGAGGGCCAGGCCCAGCTGCAGCCCTAACACTCTGCATGAATACAGACAAATTAGTCTGGGACTCAGTTTCTCCATCTGTCTAAGAGGGATCATCGCCATGAATGCTGAGTCATTAGCTTCGATGACAGAAATGACACTTGGGAAGAGGCTGCTATGTTTTGGACCTGGGATTTCATTCCTGGCCAGAACCTGCCCCTGAGGAAGTGCCCAGGCCAGCATGGTGCTTCTGTCAAGTGGCCCTCACACATCCTTGCTCTCTGGGGGTCAGCCCTTTCCCACTCTCTGCTCCAGCTCTTAGCACAGGCTGGCCCATGATAAGGGCTTAACCAAGGCTTTGTCTAGCTAACCATCTCTCACAGGTGTGGGCAACTCCGGATGTCAGAACCCCCTCTGCCAACACAGACTGGCACCTCCCTGGTAACATCTGAGAGAGCTCCCTGGGGCACCACCAGTTAAGTGTCTTGTCCCAGATCCCATCGACAGGAAGCACCATGGCAGAGGCAGGCCTCCAACCTAGATCTCCTTGCTCCAAGGCAGACCATACTCTGGTTCTACTGCTGCCCTCTACTCTAAAAGCGGGGGCTCTCCTCTGCAGACCAGGATGGCCCAGGAGCTCCAGGGAAGGTTCCCCCTCTGGGCCAGGCTGCATCCTCCCCCTTCTGTGGCTAAACCATGGATGGAAGGCCCTTGGCAATCCAAGCTGCCACCACGGCCACTCCTCTTTCTCTTAGCCCCTAACAATCTGCTTCGGGCGCCATCGATCCACCCAAACTGCCCTCCCCAAAGTCGCCGAGGGCCTATTCTTGATCCTCATTATCCTCGGTCACTCCCCCTCCTCCCTGTGCTCCCCTCATGCTCGGCTGGACCTCCTGGTTCTCCTCCTCCCTCTCTGTCCCCTCCTCGGTCTCAGGACTGACACCTCCAGGTCATGTCCTCTGACCTTAGCTGTCCTTCAGGGTATAGCCTGGGCCCTCTGCTCTTCTCCCTTCCCTTGGAGAGTTCACTAGCTCCCAACGACTGTGCTCAGCTTCCTATGCTGCCCCAGACTCTGCTGACCTCCGCTCTCTCATCTCCAACAGCCTTACAGACATCCCTGACTGGACGTCCAGCAGGGTCCAAAAGAGAACTGATTCTCTTTGCCCCTAACCCGCCTTCCCTATAACTGTGGAGCCCACCCCCATTCTCTAGGTTCCCAGCCTAGTAGTCATCCTGGACTCCACCCTCATCCTCCCCATGCCATCTGGTGCCAACACTCCTCAATTTTACCTTCATGAATACGCCCGCTTGTCTCCTGCCCCTGTCCCCACCCTCGGGCAGGCCCTCATGCTCTTGCTCCTACATTACTTCAGTGGCTGCTGGGGGGTCTGCCTGCCTCAGTCTCTCCAGCCTATACTCAACTATGCCCTCCTAAAGCACAGGTCTGCCACATCATGCCCCCCAGTCGATGTTCAGGAACTCCCTAGCACCTCCAGTTGGCTTTCAGAGCCCTCCATAACCTAACCCTTCCACCTCTCCAGCCTTCTCACACCTGCCCCGTCCCACATCTCTTTTGTCCCGTGCCCCTGGCTCCCTGACTGTTTCA
This sequence comes from Phalanger gymnotis, assembly GCA_028646595.1. NCBI lineage: Eukaryota > Metazoa > Chordata > Mammalia > Diprotodontia > Phalangeridae > Phalanger > Phalanger gymnotis. The sequence continues at coordinate 227,332,936 of CM053623.1, forward strand.
CCAATCAGAGCCTCCATCTCTGGGCTCTCGGCATTTTCCTGGCTGTCTCCCAGGCCTGGAACACTCCCCCTCCTCAAGTCTGCCTCCTGCCTTGTCTGGTTCCCCTTGACATCCTCCCTGCAGAGGAAGCCCCCTCCCAGCCCTCTTCATATCTCCATGGTTGTCTACCCCCATCAGACTGGGAGTTCCTTGAGAGAAGGGCTTGTCTTTGGCCTTTCTTTGCAACTCCAGCACTTAGCAAAGCACCTGGCACACAGCAGGCATTTAACAAATGCCTGACAGGCTGAGTAAGAAGAAAGAGGGACGGCCACGCCAGCTGCAGGAAAAGACTACTCGTCAAACACCTGTATTCAGGAAGTGCTGGGGGTGGGGGGTGGAGGGCGGCGGGGGCAGCAGGCTCTGAAGTTGGAAAGGAGCTGGCTGCTACTCCAGTGGGGCATCATCTCCACAGACGTGGGGGTGTTAGACATAGGGGAGGGTGCTGGGCCAAAGAGAAAGAGGTCGGTTTTAGGCAGCAGGGGGTGTTTAGGAGGCCTATTTGCCTGGGGGTCAAGAGTCCAAAGGGTAGCTGGTCTTGCTGGACCAGAGCCTGAGCAGGGCTGGAGGGAGACACCTGAGAGAGAGACAGGGACAGGTAAAGCAGAAGGGAGCACAGAGCGTGGCCCTGCTGGTGTCCAACTGATCACCTCATCTGGTCAATGCTCCTTACTACTGCCTTCCCTGACCCTGAACCCTGGCAGACAAGGTCCGGCACAGGGAGACTCCAACCTAACTCTGAAGCCTCCTTTCCCACCAGGTCTTAGCAAAACAAAAGACTCACACCTGACCACATTCCCCACTGCCCCACCTTTGCCCACAACATCCTGAGCCATGCCATCTGCTGAAATCTCCCCATCACATCCTCAGACCTCCCTCCCCAAGTGCCTTCTGGTAGACTGACTGGCCCACAAGCATTTAGGAAGTGTCTGCTAGGTGCCAGGCACTGGAAATTAAGAAATGAAGAACCAGACAGCCCAGGCTGAGGAGCTCATTCTCCTAGGGTTATGGGAGAGCAGTACTAGCACCTATGACAGGGGCAGCTCTGGAGGCAAGATCTCCTAGGATTCTATTCTGGGCCACAAGGGGTGCCTGGGGCAGTGGGGGCTGGGGCCAGCCAGCTCTCTGCTGTGACCCAGCACCCTACCCTCTGCTCTGGGATGGGGCTCTACCCCCTGAATAATCCTGGGAGCTCTCATTTCTGTCCCATTCACTTCAAGGTTCTGGGACATTTTCCTCACACCCACCCTGCTTGGCTGAGGTACTGCCGGAAAGAAAACATGACCTTTTTCCCAGAGAAACTGAGGCTCAGAGAGGAAGGATTCCTCAGAGACCAGAGCTAAGAGGCATGGTTAAGACAGGGCTCAAATAATGTCAAATGGCTGTCTCTGCCCCTCGGGACAGGATGACTATGGGCTGCCCCACCCCCACCCCAGGCCAAGTGTCATTTGCTCAACAGACAACAACATGGAGGGGTGGGGAGGTGGAATCTAAAGGATTTCCTGGCTTTTCTGAGCACTGGGAAGGTTCTGAAAGCCTAGAACTCCTCCTGGCTGGGGCTCCCCGGGTTGCAAGAAAGGCCCCAGTGACCAACTCCAGCCTAATGTCTGAGATTCCCAGTAGGAGCTCTTATTTCCAGGCTTCCTGGGGCCTCAGTCACTCACAACCCTTCCTTAGGGGGCAGGCAGTGCAAAAGTCCCAGGATCTCAGAGCTGGAAAGGGTCTCAGCCCTGCCAACCCAAGAGGCCAGGGGCCCCCACCTCCAGGGCTCTAGTGAGGACTCTGGGGCTCAGACAAGACAAGACATTGATTTATCCCATCCTAGGGCAAGAACTTGAAAGGCCAGCTAGCCCATGCACCCATTTCACAGAGGAGGAAGCTGAAAGCCAAAGGGGGCCTGAGGTCACTCAGGCAGGAAGGGAGAAAGAGTTTGAACCCAGGGCCTCTGACTCCCAGCAGAGCCGGAGCCAAGATGCCGGCTTATGTTTTCCATAAACCACTTCCATTCCCCCCTACCAAATGCCAACTGGGGGACAGTCTAAGCCTGGGACAGAGGCTGAGCCTCCTCCTCTGACTGGGAATAAGATGAAGTCATTCACCTGGGTGGGAGGGGGTGTCTGACTCACTGAGCATCTGAGGAGGTGAGAGGCCGGGCTGGGGGTGGGGAGATTTCCCTCTTCTGCCCTCGCCCCTCCCGGCACTTCACTCCCACCTCTAATCCCAAGGGCACCTGGAATAATGGGGGCAGGGCCGGCCACCTCTGCCCACCTGCCTGCTCGATGCCCCCAGATACACCAGAAAGGTCGTGCCCTGGGCCGGAAGGGCCTCAGAGGGGGGTGGCCAGCAGAGTTCCCCAGAGACCACCCCACACACCCCAGCGTCCCAGCCTCCGCAGCCCGACGCACCCCAGCCCGGGAGACAAAGGCAGCGAGCTCGCAGGGAGCCCCGGGAGCTGCCATCGGGGATCTCCAAGCACCGGGACCTGGGGGCGCTCTACTTGCACAGCTGGCCCCTTGAGGGCTACTCTCACCGCCCAGGCACAGCGACTGGGGACAGGAGGGTGGGGGACGGAGAGAGGGAGGGCGCTTTAGGAGGCAGGCTGCACCCTCTCCCCCACCTCCGCCTCCAGCAGGGCTGGCTCACCTGCAGGCGGGCAACGCCAGTGCCCCCCGCCCCTCGATCCCCCTTTCCGGTGCCCCCCGCCCCCCGAGCCCCCTTTGCCAGTGCCCCAAGCCCCCCGGCCCCCATCCGCCGATGCCCCTGGGCCTGCCCTCCCCGATGCTCCCCGCTCCCCCCCTCCCTCCCTCCCCGTGCCCCTGGCCCTCACCGAGGCCGCTGATCTCCTGGCGGAGGCCGAGGCGCCTCCGCTCCTCTGCGATGGCCCGCAGCATCTGCTGCAGGGAGCGGTCGCCGCCAGCGCCGTCTCGAGCCCCGCCGGCCCCCGGCCCCGCCGCCTGCCCCTCCTCCTCCTCGTGGCTGGGCTCCGCGGATCGGACCGGGCCGGGCGTCCGCGACGAGGCCATGGGCTCATCTCAGGCGCGGGCGCCCAGGAAGGGGGACCCCGGGGAGGGGGACCCGAGATTGGGGGGAACCCCGGGAGCGCCGAGGGGGCACGGGGGCTCCTCCTTGGGAGTTCACGTCGTCCGGCGTCCGGCGTCCGGCGTCCTGCACGGCTTGAGCCCCGCAGCAGCGGCGGCTGGACCGGCAGCGCCCCACTGAGGGGGAGGGGGAGGGGGAGGAGACTGGAGGGAGGGGAGGGGGAGAGGGAGCTTCCGCCGCCCCGCCCCTCGGGCTCCGCCCCGCCCCCGCCCCAGTCCCTCCCCTCCCAAGCCCACTCTGCGCCTGCGCCGAGGGAAGAGGACTGGGACTGGACTGGATGGCTGCCCCCCCCAGTTTCGGCGGCGTGCCCCGCCCTCGTGCCGATGCCCACGCGGTGCCGAGGCTGCCTCTCGTGCTGTTTCCCCCTCCCCTCCCTGCACCTGAAGGCAGCTCGACCTGGCCTTCCCCGTTGCCAGCCCACTGGCCTGGCCACGTCCCTGCATCTCGGCCAAGGGCCTCAGTTTCCTCAGCGGGAAGCACGGCCCGAAGCTCGGAAGGACTCGGAGGCCGCGAGAGCCAAAGGCTGTGAAACCAGCGAGCGCCTTGTTGTACAAAGTTACTAGAATGGTTACTAGGATACAAAGTTACCTCTGACTCTTGGGGCCTGTGGGGCCTTGGACAAGTCTCTGCTCCCGAGGCCTCAGCATCCTTTTGGTTGTACTCCCGGCAGCTGTTTGCCCCTTTGCGGGCCTACTGCCTCATTGTTGGGGGCAGGTGGAGAGAGGCCAGGGGAACATTTGGAAGGGGATCTACAGAGCGTAGAGACTAAAGGGCAGCCCATCCAGGCCTGAGTGACCCCACACTGCTTGCCCTTTGCCCCCAAAACTTGCCCCTCTGATGGGGTGCTTGGGTGCCTGTGCTTGGACACCAATTCCAAGTTCCCGTTTCTCCCTAGCCTCAAAACCTTGTCCCTGACAATTCTCTCCCCAGCCCAAGGACACTATGCCTGGTAATTATTCATGAGTGAGCCCCAACTATGCCCATCAAAAGAACAAGCTGACCTCTGAAGAAATTCTCCTGTAAAAACACCACTGTATTGTAACCACAATTCTCATGTACTGATGCCCAAAGTTATCATATTTGATCCAGAGGTCAAGCTGGCTACATTAACTCTCAAAGCTATTGTGCTGCAGATGGTTCAGACCAAAAACACCCCCCTGAGAAACCTCTGCCCCGATTTCCAGTAGTGAATGATGCCTGTGACCAAGATTGTAAGCTATCTCCTAATTAACATATCTGCCAGATGATCTGCTCCTTTTCCTCTAGAAGCCTAGACCTCCTTTTCAGTAAGTCTAAGTCACCAGCTTCTTAGGGAGCTCTGTCCGCCATATTGGCATTTCAATAAACCTTTGTCACCTTGACTTAAAGAATACTTGAGTCCGTAAATTCATTCCAGACCACCCTGTCCAGTACTTCAGTCTTTGAGGGGTCCTTGAACCCCTTAAACTGCCATTTCCTGAGGCCCAGCAGAGCCTTGCCCACAGACTCCCAAATAAGCCCCTCGTTGGGGGAGGAACCCAGAGTACACGGCTTTGTATGTGGAGGATCCCAAAAGCAGAGGGTGGACTCTGCTGGCAACGTGAGCCTTGGCACTGCCTGACTGGCACTGGGTGTCTCAGCCTTTGCTGACCTGGTGGGTCTACCTCCGGAAATCATTGGGGCTTCTCTGAACTCTCCCCAACCAAATAGCCGGAGGTTTGCAAGAGGCCAGTCCCACCAAACTCCCCCGGTTTGTCTGCTATCCCAATCACTGGCCACATTCTGTTCCTAGTTTTTTGTTGTCACTCATTGGCATCTGTGAATGTTATTTTGTAACCCAGTAGGTTTTTTGGGGTGTCAAGAGCCTGCCTGGGTGAGGACCCCAGTGTGATCTCTGTGGGTCAGAGGAGATGAACACTTGAGGGTACAGTATTTTCTTGCAAAAAACAATCCTTTTCCCATCAGCATTTTGCCTGGAGACAGCCTGGCCTAGTGGCTAGAACCCTGGAATCCAAATTCTGCTCCAGCAGGGAGGGGAAGGGAAGGGGAAGGGAATCATTGAGAGGAGCTTTCAAAGCCACATTGTATAATCATTTCCCACCATTGTGGCCAGTGAAACCAACAAGGTGTGAAACTAGACCTAAGGTGGAGGCTTGTCCCCTTCTGCCTGACTCGAGCCTGTGAGGGCCACAAAGCTCCCCAGCCTTGGCTGTGAGTGAGTGACTCAGGGCAGTACTGGAGGAGCCAACTGACCTTCCCCAAGGAGTCAGGAGCTGGCAGGTCTGACACAGATTTCCACTCCCTCCTTCAGGCTGATCAACCACAGGAGGTGTTCCTGGAATTTTGACTCCCTCTCTCACCTTGACCTTTAGAATTCCAGACCCCAGCCGCTCCTGCAAGCCTCTCCCAATCTCCCACTTGGCAGTTTTCTTTCTCCCAAGCAGATGGATTAGGGTTAGAATAAGACTTATAAATGGGTGGGTTAGTGGGTGGGTGGATATTTTCCTTCAGTATGTAGCTGTTGTGGTCAATAAAGTACAAATTCATTAAAAGCACTACAGAATTCACAGCAGTTTTTTGTCATCAAGGGTGTTCTTCATCAGTTCTTCCCTAGTCCAGCTTTGACCTTGGGGAGGTCTCCTGAATGTTTGAGGTTGACAAGAGGTCTTATTGCTCTCAAACGCTGGGAAGCACTGGCCTGAACAACGTAGGCAACAACGTAGGCAGAATCTACGCGAGGAGGCAGAAGAGCCCCAGACTTCCTCCAATCAGATGGCAGGAGCTTGGGCCAGCTGGATAGCCTGCCTGAACCTCTTTCCTCCTCTATAAGGGGCTAATAACTCTTGTACCGCGCCCCCCCCCCAACAACTCCTCTGTCCTCATACAGCCCACTTTATTCACACAATGTCAGAAGGCAGAGACATTAAGACCCCAGGCTTGTACCAGACGGGCCTTGACCATCTGGCCTCCAGCCCCCCTCTCCAGCCAGTCCAGGGGCCTCCTGAGCTGCCTCCGGCCACACACACACTGTGAGGAGGAGGTGCCCATCTCAGTGCTGGAGGGAGCCCTGGGACAGGTTTGGGCACTGGATCAGGGAGCTCACCCCGCCCTTCTTATTCAAACTTTGCTATCCTCAGTACTAGAAAGGGCCTGGTGATCCTCTGCCCTCAGGCTCCACTCAGAATCACCATGGTTCTGAGTCATGGGAGGCGTGGGTCAAAGCTTCCTTTCCTGGTCTGCCCACGGCTTCCCCTTTATTAAGGATTACTAGGCATTTGGCACTGTGTTGGGAATACAACTACAAGCAGATAGAAAGACATTCCCTGTCTTCCAGGGGCTTAAATCCTCAGGGAGAATGACAGAACATCTGAAATGGGGGGGGGGATCCTAAGGGGTGTATTTTGGGTTTGTTATGTCTGTAACAAGATAGCTTCAGGAGCTGACATCTATAGCTTGACCTCTAGATTATATACAGTAACTGTGGAAATCAGCACCTTATAGTTCTGCTGGTGCAAGAGAGTCCTATTCATACAACGGAAATTCTCCAGAGGTCAGCTTGTTCTTGTAACAGAGAGACACAGTTTGCCTCACTGGGGCTGCCCATGAGTTATTGCTAGGCATAGTGTCCTTGGACTGGGGAGAGAACCGTCAGGAATAGTGTTCTGAGGCTAGAGAGAAATTGGATCTTGGAATTGGGGTCCATGCACAAACCCCACAACGGATTCTCTAAATTTGTGCATCCTACATTTCCTTTGAGCTGTCTTAATTCTGCTTTGCTCATAGAGCACAGCACCTTCTCTGATGTGGGCATGCCATGTTGGGCAGTCCTGTGCCAATGTCTCCCATGGCACACAATCAATTCCAAAGTTCTGGAGAGATCTTGAAAGTGTCCTTGTATCCCTTATTCTGACCACACTGTGAACCCTTACCCTGTGTGAATTCTCCATAAAATGGTCTTTTTGGAAAGCAGGCATTTTGCATTCAAACAATGTGGCCAGTCCATCGGAGTTGCGCTTTCTGAAGCAGGGTTTGAACGCTTGGCAGTTTAGTTCGAGTAAGAACCTCAGTGTCTGGTACCTTATCTTGCCAGGTGATCTGCAGAATCTTCCTAAGACAATACAGATGGAAGCAATTCAGTTTCCTGGTGCTTGTAGACTGTCCAGGTTTCACAGGCACACAACAATGAGGTCAGCACGATGACTCTGTAGACCTTCAGTTTGGTAATCAGTCTAATACTCCTCTCCCACACTTTCCTTCGAAGCCTTGCGAACACTGAGCTAGCTCTGGCAATGCATACATCAACCTCATTATCAATGTGCACATCCCTGGAAAGTACACTACCAAGGTAAGTGAACTTATCCACAGCATTCAGAACTTCTCCATTTGCTGTAACTGGTGGTTCCACATATGGACAGTGTGGCGGTGGCTGGTGTTAATTGGCAGGCCAAAGTTAGCACAAGCAGCAGAGAAGTGATCATACTTTGTTGCATCTCAGCTTCAGAGGCTGCACTGAGTGCACAATCACCTGCAAACAGAAAATCATGCACCAACTCTCCCTCCACTTTGGTCTTGGCTTGTAACCTTTTCAAGTTGAATAATTTACCATCAGTGCTGACCTTGATGCCATGTTCATCCTCACTGAAGGTGTTTGACAACATGGCTGAAAACATCATGCTAAAAAGCCTGGGAGCAAGAACACAGCCTTGTTTCACTCCACCGGTGACTGGGAAAGCATGACAGCATCGTCCGTTATCCAGAACCCAGCAAGCATGCCGTCATGAAACTAAGGAGAAAATGTTAGGTGGTTGGGGAGGTGCTCCACCTGTCTGCTGAGGTGTTGGGGCCAGAAAACCAGGGAAATCTTAGTCAACAAATGCTGAATTGAAGCCTGCTGTGGGTGGAACGCTCCCCCTGCTGGGCGGTTGGAGAAAAACAGCTGAAAAGTATCACAGCCTACCCTCAGAGAGCTTCCCTGGGACTTGGGAAGGGGAGACTGGACGCTGCTTAAGTGAGACACAAGTTAGGATTGATCCTGCCTAGGTTCTCTGAGAAAGGTGAAGAGGGAGAAGACGCTTTCGATGAGGGGAAATCAGAGAAGATTTCCTGAAGGAGGTGGCCCCTGGACTGAGGCATGTAGGGAGCCAAAGAGTCTGAAAGATGGAACGAGGAAGAAGTGGCATATTGCCTTTGCCAATGCACAGAGGTAGGAGCCAGCAGGTGGAGTTCCAGAAACAGCTAGGCCAGTTTGGCTGGAACACAAAAGAGGAGAAACGTATGTGTGTGAGTGTAATGGGAGCCTACAAAGGGGGTGAGCTCCCCGTCCCCCAGTCAGCTGGTCTTCCATTCCAAGGGCTGAGTCTGGTTCAGGCCTGAGGAGGGGTCAGAGCCCAGCAGAGGGGACTGAGGTGGCACTTCTCTGTTGAGATTCAGCAGGATCGTTCCAGGACCAGACAGATGTCTGTTTGCTAACAGCCCTTGAATAGGGGGCTCAGAGCCAGCTCTCCAAGCCTATATGGGCCTATTTCTTCATCTGCAAAACAAAGATGGTTGAACAAGAAATGGCTTCCGCCCTACATCCAAGGTCCTAGGATTTTGTTTAGTTTTGTATTCAGCTAGGGGGCACCATAGTGCATAGGGCACCACGCCTGGAATCAGTAAGACTCATCTTCCTGAGTTCACATCCAGCCACAGACACTTAACTAGCTGTGCGACCCTGGGCAAGTCACTTAACCCTGTTTGCCTCAGTTTCCTCATCTGTCAAATGAGCAGGAGAGGGAAATGGCAAACCCCTCCAGTGTCTCTGCCAAAAAAAAAAAAGAAAAAAAAAACAAACCCAAACAGGGTCACAAAGAGTCTGACACAAGTGAAAGACTGAACAACAATCCACACCAATGGGAAGCCAAGAACAGGCTGTCTGGACATCTTCTGAAATGCATGTGTAAAGTCTTTCCTAGTGAGGTGGTGAGTTGCCCAGCAAGACAGCTATTCAAATGACACATGGATGACTTCTTTTCCGGGAGGCTAGCAAGAGGATTCCTGCTTGGGTGCACAGGTTGAACTGATGGGCTCTGAGGGTCCTACCAGTTTTAGGACTCCAGATGATAGGATCCTGTGGGCTTCGCCCCACCCCCCCCACCCCCACTACTGTTGAGGGAGAAGAGGGGCAGGGGAAAAGGGAGAGGAGAAGAGGAAGGGGGAGGAGAGGAAGAGGAAGGGGGAAAGATGAGGAGGAGAGAGGGGAGAAGGAGAAAAAAGAGGAGGGAGAAACAGAGGAGGACAGGAGAGAAGAAAGGGGTAAAAGGAGGAGGAGAAAGGAGCGGGAAGGTTGAGGAGGAGGACAGCAGAAGGAAGTGGGAAGGAAGGAGAGGAGGAAGACAGCAGAAGGAAGTGGGAAGGAAG
>CM053623.1:227342948-227367111 GCA_028646595.1 Phalanger gymnotis
GGTGGAGCCCTGCTTCCCTCTGCTACTTTGTGGGTTCTGCAGCTCTAAAATTGGTTCAGAGCCATTGTTTTATAGGTTTTTGGAGGAACTTGGTGGGGAGCTCACGCCAGTCACTGCTTCCCAGCCGCCATCTTCAAGGAAAATCTTTGATAATGAAGATTGAAAACATTGAACCCACAAATAAACAAAGGCTATAGATGTCCAATGCCCTGGGTGGGGGGAGGGGAGTGAAGGAAGCCCCTGCAAGCTGGCAGACAGGTGGAGCCCAAGGGGATTCCCAATAATCCTCCTTCCTCCAGGCCAATCTTCTGAGAGTCAGAGCCACCCACCAGTAGGTCTGTGAAGCTGGAGGTGGGGCTGAGCTCACCCAGGCTCCCAGAGAAGTCTCCTGTATCCCGCAGTCACAGGGATGACCAGAAAGTCAGGTGGGATTCAGAAGAGGAAAAGGGGACAGAGTCATGAAAAGCATGAACCCGAGAGGGTATTTTTTAAAAAGCCCTGGTGATCTCAGTGGACCCACAAGCTTAACAGGAGTCTGCAATCTGACTAAGCAGTCAACAGCACTTTAGTCTGCTTGACTAGAATCAAGTGAGCAGAACAAGGAAGCTGAGGTCCCTCCTGCCCCTCCACCTTGAGGAGCTTCCAAAGATGCTTAATCAGGAGAAGGGCAGACTCGGGGAGGACCTGAAAGCTGACTCCAAATATCTGACTGGTTGGAGGAGAGTTCAGCCTTGCCCCAAAGGGCAGAACTGAGAGAGAAACTCCTAGCCCCAGCCTCACCCCCACCTCCACCCCAGCCCTAGCCACCTTGTGAACCCCTCTCCTACCATACTAGGGAGGAGGGGCAGTATTCCAGTCAATACTACCATGAGGCCATTATTCCTAGAAAGGAGATATCGGTCCGACTCCCCATCAACAGATTTCCCAGACCATCCTGCCCTGTCTGCCCTCCCCCTCCATTTGTGCTGTCTCCTCCACAGAATGGAAGCTGACTTGTAGCACCAGCACCTAGCACAGTGGCCCTGACAAAGAAGTGAAGGGGGCATCACCTCAACAATTCTCTGAGCCCATCCTGGGTCACTAGGCTGGCGCAATATCATCCTTCAATCACAGGCTGGCTGCATTTTCCTTCATAGCCGCTTACTTAAAACATAACTGTTCCTGAAGCTCTGGTGGTTGGGCAGCCCCCATGGATGCAGGGCTTGGGTCACAGCTATGGCTCTGGGGGCTGAGCTGGGAGCAAAAACAATGGGGGTAGATTAGGGTGCTGACCCCTCAGGGGCTCGGCCCATCCCATGGGGGCGGGTGGTAGGGGTGCCACTAAGGAAGGTGGGCGTCTCCACCACGGTCCCTCCTCTGGATGATGGCTGCAGCGCCATGCCTGGGTCTGGCTCTGGCTCTGGAAGGGGCGGAGGCAGGGTTATTCCTGAGGCTCTTGGGTTCAGGTCGCTGGGCTGGCTCCATCAGGCTCCAAAGGGAGATGGTGGGGGTCGGGAGGGGCAATGGTTTGACCTCCCTGGCACATGCTGCCTCCAGTCTCTCCCAAAGCAGGGCTTGCTGCTTGGGCAAAGACTCTCCAGACACCACCTTCCTTCCACCACCTTTCTCCTCCCCATTGCTGGCATCGGAGCTGCCTAGAGAAGGTCTTCCCCCATTCTCCACCAGAGGGCGTCCCAGGTCCAGCACTGAGCTGATGGAGAATGCCCAGCCCCTTGCATCAGGAGGAATGATCCGTCCCCCACCCCATTGTACACGGGGGCAGGGGGCAGGGAACTGAGGCCTGTTGAGGGGAAGGGACCAGGCTGTGGTCACCCAGGGGTGAGCCAAGATTTGAACCCAGATGGATCTAGGACAATAAGAGCACCCTCATAGAAGGAGGAAGGAAAACAAGTCTTGGAAAGAACCAGAAGAGTTTTGGATGCTCAGAGGACCAGCTTCTCTACCACCCCAACAAGTGGCTGCCCAGCCTCTGCTTGCAGATACCCAGAAACAGGGAGCTCACCACCTCCAGAAGCAGGGCAATCTGCTTTTGGACGGGCAACAAGCAATTACCAAGTGCCTAGGAAGTCCTTCCTTGAATCAAGCTGCAACTTGTCTCCCTGTAACTTCCCGCTGTCCTAGCTCTCTCTTCTGGCCAAATCCCTTATAGCACAGTGTCATAGAACCTGAGGCCTGGAAGGGGCCTTGGACTGCAGCTGGTCCGGTGTCCCGGAGGAGCTGGAATGCCCTGCACAGTACATGCCTGATGTAGGGATCTGCCTGTGTGTGCTGGGATACCTCTAACGATGGGGAGCTCGGTCACTCCTGAGGCGGATGAGGGGCGCATCCAGCTGAGATCATCTCAGCGGCCTCCCGCCTAGTCTCCTCGCCTCCAGCGCTCTCCCCAGTTTCAGCCCTACCTTCATATTGCTGGTAGTGTGATTTTCCTTATGCACAGATCTGATCAGGTCGCTGCCCCCACTCAATAAATTAAAGTGGCTGCCTGTTGCTTTTGTTGGTGTTGAGTCTTGTCTGACTCTCTGTGACCCCTGGGGGTGGAGGGAGAAGAGGAGAGGGACTGGGACAGAGCCTTGGGGAACATTCATGGCTAGTTGGCATCACCTGGATGGAGGTCTAGCAAAGGAGACTGAGACAGAGCAGTCAGGGAGATAGGGAGGAGGACCCAAAGAGAGTTGAACTGTATACACTGAGAGGGAGAGACAAAGACAGAGGGGGGAAGACAGACAGAGAGACAGAAGGGGAAGAGAAAGACAGAACCCAGAGGAGAGACAGACAGAGAGAGAGGGGGAGAGATGGAGGGAGAGGGGGAGAGACAGAGACTGAGGGAGAGAGACAGACAGAAACCAGAGGACAGACAGACAGACAGAGATAAAGGGGAGAGACAGAGGGGGAGACACACAGACAAAAGAGGAGAGAGAGAGAGGGAGAGAGACAGACAGAGATACAGAACGGGGAGGGACAGATAGAGACAGAAGGGGAAGAGACAAAAAGAGGCTGAGGGAGAGAGACAGACAGAAACCAGAGGAGAGACAGACAGAGACAAAGGAGGAGAGATAGAGGGGGAGAGACATAGACAGAGGGGGTGAGACAGAGGGAGAGAGACAGACAGAGAGACAGAAAGGGGAGAGACAGAGGGGGAGACACACAGACAAAGGAGGAGAGACAAAGACAGAGGGGGAGAGACAGAGACAGGGGGAAAGACAGAGAGGGGGAGAGAGGGGGGAGAGACAGACAGAGAAAGAGGGGGAGAGAAGACAGAGACAGGAGGGAGAGACAGAGAGAGAAAGACAGACAGAGACTGAGGGAGAGAGACAGACAGAACCCAGAAGAGAGACAGACAGAGACAAAGGAGGAGAGACAGAGGGAGAGGGGAAGAGACAGAGGGAGAGAGACAGAAGGGAGAGACAGGCATAGAAAGAGGGGGAGAGAGGATAGAGACAGGGGGAGACGCACAGACAAAAGAGGAGAGACAGAGGGAGAGAGACAGAGATACAGAACGGGGAGAGATAGACAGAGACAGAAGGGGAAGAGACAAAAAGAGACTGAGGGAGAGAGACAGACAGAAACCAGAGGAGAGACAGACAGAGACAAAGGAGAGAGACAGCAGGGGAGAGACACAGACAAAGGAGGAGAGACAGAGACAGAGAAGGAGAGACAGAGAGGGGGAGAGGACTGAGACAGAGAGGGAGAGAGACAGACAGAGAGACAAAAGAGGGAGAGAGAGCAGGAGAAACAGACTGAGGGAGAGAGACAGACAGAAACCAGAGGAGAGACAGACAGAGACAAAGGAGGAGAGATAGAGACAAAGGGGAGAGACAGACAGAGACAGAAGTGTGAGACAGACAGGAGACAGATGAGGAGAGACAGACAGACAGACACAGAGAGACAAGAGGAGAACCTTTCCCTTCCCATGCCCCATCACTGGTGTCTGAGCTATTCTTTCTCTCCAGTTCTGGGGGTGAGTAGGTCTGGCCCTGAGAAAGCCCACAGCCAATCTGTGATGCCTGATCAGACCCTTTCCTGGCAGAGATCAAACACAGCTTCTCTGGGTGAGGGCTGAATAAATCCCAGGCCTGCCTTCTGCAGCTGCTGGCCTTGTATTTTAGGGTTCTTGCTTTTCTCCCTGGGTTCCCTTGACATGACTTCACCCCTGTTTCCGGCCAAGGGCTCCACCATGTTTTTGGATGAGGAACCCAAGAGCCCTAGGCCATCAGAGCTGGGAAGGATGCGAGAGATGATTCCAGACCACAATCAGGAGTCAGAGTAGCTGAGCTGCCAGGGCAGAAGTAGCAGCTGTCACTGTCACTGGCCCAAATGGGGCATGAGGCCTTAGCCCACCCTGAGACTGCCTGAAGGCCACAGATCCAGGCTGAGGGTGGGTGGGCCAAGGAGCTGGGCCCTTATACCAATGTGTCAAGAAAGGAGGAAGAGGAGGAGAAAGAGAGAAGGGGAGTTTCTCCATGGCAGAGCAGGGAGGCTCTAAGTATCTTGGGTCCCTGTTTGTCCCTGTTTGGATGTCCAGGGAGGTCTCATGTGCCGGGCTGGGCTGGAAGCTTCTTGAGGTTCAGTCCATAGAGTTTGGGCTCAACTGAAAGACACAGGACATTGAGAAGGCTGCTCCTCTTCCAGGGCCTCTGCCAGAGGGTTCCAGGACCAAGGATTCAAGGCCATGGATGAAGGCCAGAGTTTCCAAAGAAAATTTGGCCACAGAATACTTTAGGGGCTTGTGTGTATTGTTATAAGCCATCAGTGTTGGCCCAGGGAGTCTGTGGGATGGATACTGCTCAGATAAAAAGGGGAGGCTGGGCATACTTTGGAGCAAAGTACAAGAGATGAAAACCATCAATTGCTTGGGAGAAGCATTTCGAATGTCCCATTCAGTGCAGTTTCTGACAACAGCCCAAAGGAACGTCTCTGTAAAGGTGAGATCCTGGGTATCTGGAGGCCCTGCTGCTTCTGTCCCTCAGGTTTTTCTATGAATGTGTCTGCTTCTTTATCCAGCCCAGGCCAGAGGCCCCCAGGGGCTGTTAAAAAGTAACTGAGAAACACTCCTGGCATGTGAGGTCAAGGGGGTGGATGAAGGGAAAGGTCAGAATGCTGAAGGGCAGAGCAGACAGGGAGAGGTGGAATGGGGCCCTGAATCATTGACTTGACTCTGGGAGCAGGGAGGGTCCCACCAGGGAGGGTCTGGGAGGCATCTGGTCCAACCTGTCTGGGCCTCCCTGGACACAGAAACACACCACCACCGAGTCACCCAGATTGAAAGTGGAGAATAGTAAGCTATCCCCGGGACAGCAGGAAGAGCCTTTTGGTTGGTCGGTCGGTTCCTGAGACATTTGACCTAATGGGAGGGGATCTGGACCTGCTGGTGGGGCATGAGTTTTGATTTCTGCCTTTCTGATGATCTAGTACTTTGCTTCGATAGGTAGTACATTGGCTCAAAAATTAAGGTGTCTAGAAACAAGCCTTTGAGCTGTTATTTCAAGGGGGGCCCAATCAGACCTTCAGGACCATTGATGGGAGGCAGAGGGACCAAACCCTTCACTTGACAGAGTGAGGAAGGAAGGAAAGAAGGAGGGAAGGAAGGAAGGGAGGGAGGAAGGAAGGAAGGAAAGAAGGAGGGAAGGAAGGAAGGGAGGGAGGAAGGAAGGAAGAGGGAGGGGGGAAGGAGAGCTGGAGGGAGGAAGGAAGGAAGGAAGGAAGAAGGGAAGAGGGAGGGGGAGGGAGAGAGGGAGGGAGGGAGGGAGGAAGGAAGGAATGAAAGAAGGGAGAAAGGAAGGAAAGAAGGAAGGAAGGAAGGAAGGAAGGAAGGAAGGAAGGAAGGAAGGAAGGAAGGAAGGTAGGTAGGAAAGAAGGAAGGGAAAAAGGAAGGAAGGAAGGAAAGAAGGAAGGAAGGGAGAAAGGAAGGAAGGAGGAAGGAAGGAAGGAGAAAGGAAGGAAGGAGGAAGGAAGGAAAGAAGGAAGAAATGCCTGTGGTTTAAAAAAAGGAAATACTCCCACCCCCACAACCTCAGAGTTGGGAGGAGCCTTAGAGGGCACTTCACCCCATTTGTGTCTGTGCCTCTCAGACATTTGCCAAGTGGTCCTTCAGTCTTGGAGATGGGGAGCTCATTGTCTCTGGAGGCCCATGTTCCACTTGGGGAAGTTCTTGCTTCTCTCAACCCCAACTCTGCCTCTGTCTCTCCCTTCCACCGGGTACTTCTCTTGATCTTCCCTCTGAGGCCAAGCAGAACATGGCTCCTCACTGCTTCCCATGACAACCCTTCAGAGCCCTGAATGAACTCTCACGCTTCTCCCTGAGCCTTCTCTTTTCCAGACTCAATGTTCCCAGTTCATGGCCCCTTACCTGTGGTTATCCTGATCGCTATCCTCTGGAAACACTCTGGTTTGTCATTCTGAACCTGGGACCCCAGCTGCAAGCACAGACCTGGGGGAGGAGTGGGGCTGACCTACTCAGATGATACCAGGACCAAGACGTCCCATCTAAAATCACATTGGGGGGTGACCTATTCATATTATACCAGGACTTTCTATATAAAATCACATGGGGTGGGTGGGTGGGGACTGCCATGGCACACTTCTGACTCTCATTGAGCTTTTGGTCCATTATGACCCCAGATCTTTTTCACAAGACTGGTTCTCCAGCTTTATCTACCCCATCTTGTCCACATGACTGATTTTTTGACCTCATGCATAGGATTTTATATAGATCTCACAGGTTAGGAGGTCTATGGCTGCTGTGGTTTGTGGCTCTGTGGCCTGGGTCATCTGCGCCAACAGACCCAGTTGATAAGGAGGAATTCATTTCTAATAATTGGGTCCTCATTCCAGAGACGGCCAGACAGGTCTGGTGTTGCCCAACAGCCCGAGCCTGTAAATGTCCCTGCAATGTCTGAGGCCAGGTTTTCTGACTGCCTGCATTCAGCAAAAGCTGCCCCAAAGAGGGGAGAGGATGGCAGAGCAGAGCTGAGTGTCTCCTCCCCAGGGTAGGGCTCACTCAGGTAAGTGCCAAGCCTCAGCATCCTCCTCTGAAATGAGGGGGCTGATTTCCAAGGCCCCTTCAAGCTCTGACATTCTCTGTTCCAAGGTCTCTGCCAGGCCCAACAGTCTGGATCCTGTTGTAGAATGTTAGCCAGCCCTGTTGTGGGAGAGCATCAGAGGATGGACCGTGGTCCATCCTCCGCTCCCATCACCGCCTGCAGGGGGCACCACTAAGGCAGGCAGCCTGAAATACCAGAGCACATTTTTGAAGACGGATCAAGAATCTTTGCTTTTAGATTTGTGCGTGGATGCCTGGACCCGGTACTCCCATGGGGGTCCGAGGGCATCCTCTCACTTCTCTCCCCTCCCCCCACAACTTACTAATCAACTTCCCCCCCCATTATCTGTCATTTACACTGTTATCTTTGTACATGCCCAGATGCTTACCTGCTCTTTCTCTCACTAGATGGCAAGATCCCTGAGGGCAGGACAGAGTTTTTGCCCTTCTTTGTATGCCAAGCATTTGGCACAGTGCCTGGCATATTGTAAGTGCTTAAGGAACATTAATTGGCTGACTTGGTTTCCCCAGGCAGTAACTGGAGGACTCAAACCCCTTTCATCATGCAGGAGGATGGGACTGGAGATGGGCCACGAAGGCCAGGTGAGCTTTCTACAAGTCAAGTCAACAAGCCTTTAGTAAACATGTACTGGGTGCCAGACAGACAGAGAGTCCCTGCCCTTGAGGGGCTGACATTTGACACGTAAAAGGAGGCTGAGTCAGAAGGGAGGGGACTGAAAGATCCAGGCAGGGGGTGCTTGGCCTGGGTGTCTGTTGTCCCTGAAGTGGTGGTCCGAAGAGGAGCCACCCAGCCCACGGAAAGGCTGAGATGGCACTCCCAGTGTGAGAAGCCCTCCAGGGGCTTCTAAGGCTTTGACTGTCCTGGTGAGATCTGGGTCTGGAGCACAGCCCAGAGAGGAGAAAAAGAAGAGGAGCAGAGTCCAGGTAGGTCCCTGGTCAAGGTAGGGAGGGGATAGCCTGCTTTGCTTGAGAAGGTCTCCAGGAACTCCACTGACTCCCAAGGAAAAGAACCAGGAACTTCACCCAGGAGGGGCCTGGGTTTCTGGTCTCCCCCAGCCTCCAACAAGACAACTTTTTTCAGGTATACAAAGATCTCTTTGGACCAAAAGAAGTCCCTGGGGGCTCCTGGCTGGTTTCAATGAGCTGAGATTCCCAGGAAGCCCAGAATGTGCCAGGAATGCCCAAGACTGCTGAGGAAAAGGAGAAAGAGGAAGCTGCCTTTGTGTCCCCAGAGCCTCCTGTCCGGAACATAGTAGGTGCTTATTAGTACCAACAACACTAAGGCTAGAGACAATGGAAGAAAAGAGGCAGAGGTCCTGGGTTCAAATGCCTCCTCTCTCAGCCTTAGTTCCCTCCTCCATAAAACCAGGGCCTGGACCTCAGAGACCCTTAGATCCACTCAGTGCTGATTGATTGTTATTGGCATTTGGGTTCACACCACCCCAGGGTCAGGGACAAATCTCAAACTCACCACCGTGGCCCTATTTTTTACCAGAACTAAAAGAAGTCAACTCATCACCAGCCTCGGGGCTGGCCTGGGCATGGACCCCAGAGCTATCATTAGAGACATGCTAGAATCTTGCAGGCAAAAGGTTGTTTATGCATTTGGGTCTGGGAGGAGAGCAATTTCTGTAAAGCTATTGCCTATTATTTTGAGTTTAAAAAAATTTCTGTCCATATTTGGGAAGGCAGAAGGTAAAGAGCCAGTAGGAAATTTAGAACAGAGAATGGCAGAGTTGGGAGGAGCCTTAGAACAGGGAATGACAGAGTGGGGAGGGATCTTAGAACAGAGGATGCCAGAGCTGGGAAGGGTCTTAGAACAGGGAAGTTCAGAGCTGGGAGGGGCCTTAGGCCAGGGGATGGCAGAGCTGGGAGGAGCCTTGGAACAGGGGATGACAGGGCTGGAAGGGACCTTAGAATAAGGGATGCCAGAGCAGGGAGGGGCCTTAGAACATGCAATCTCATCCAATAAGCATTAAGTCCCCAGCAGGCCCAGTCATAACTAGGGGTACCAAAACAGAACAGAACAAAATCAAACAACAATCCTTGCCCTCAGAAGCTGACCAGCTATCAGAGGCAGAAAAGCCTCAACATGGTCATTTGAGGAAAGGAGCCTGGACACCTAACTGGGGGAACAGGGGGAAGTTTCCTCTAGGAGGATGGGCATTCCAGGCATGTGCCAGAGCATGGAGGCAGAAAGAGAAGGCTACTGACTGGATGCAAAGTGCATCGTTGGGATTGGTGCAATAACCCTAGAATGGTAGGTGGAGGCCAGCTTGTGAAGGCCTTGAATGCCACGCTCAGGAGTTTTTATCCCAGGGGCACTAGAGAGCTTTTGCGGGTCCTTGAGCAGGACAGGGATATCGATCAAGTGTGTTTACTTTGTTCCAGGCACTGTTCTGGGTCTGGGGGTGGTGCCAAGACAAACATGACATGGTCTTTGCCTTCAGGGAGCTCACTTGGTGGGAGATGTCCACATCCCTTTGGCAGCTGTGTGAGGGATGGATCAGGGAGGGGAGGCACTTGGAGACTGGGAGGCCAGTGATGAGGCTGTTGCCACAGTCCAGGTGAGAATTGATGTGGGTCTGGTCTGTGTGTGTGAGTGGGAGAAGGACAGCCAGAATGGAGATGGGGGAACTGATCCCACCCAGAAATCCAGGATCTAAGAGAAGGGCGTGGCTCTGGCCTCCACCCCTAGGAATGCCTGAGCACTGACCCTCCACGATCACCATCGATGTTGCCCTGATAAGTAGAGGCAGACAAACATGGGCAGGGCGGGGGAAAGAAGACACGAAATATGGGTTAGGTCACCTTTCCTCTCGTCCCTTCTCTCCCTAGTCACCGTGTAAGCAGAAGGGGTGGGACGGTATGCAAAACGGCTCAGGGATGAGGCCGCCGATTGGCACGGGGGCAGGGAGGGAGCGGGGTGACCTCTAGATCCCCAGAGCCTCCAGGGAGAAGGAGCAGCAGCCCTAGTCACTCCATCCGACTCCATCCGCACTCCGCCCAGACTCCCCCAGGCACCTGGCCATGTGTCCCCTATGGGCTGCTTTGGCTCTGGGTTGGCTACCCCTGAGCTTGGGTAAGTGAGCGCCCCCTCTCCACCTCAAAGTCAGGATGCCAGGCTGGAAGCCTTAGAGCAAGCAAGGACCCTGGGTGACCGGGGGACGTACACCCAGTGCGGCCAAGTGCAGAATACTCGGAGCCACAGAGCGAGCGCAAGTGAGCTGTCCAAGGTCTCGCCGTGACAGCCCAGTACTCTGATTCCTAATCTACCTCTCCTTCCCATAGTCCTATACAATATGAGGGTTGGGGAGTGGGAAGGGGTGTTTAGAAGAGAGAACATGGAATGTGGACCTTGAATTGAGAATATGTCCCCTACAGAGAGCACCAAACTCGGGGTCAGGGAAGATTCCCGGGTCAGATGATGCCTCTAATATTCACCGACTGTGATTCTGCACAAGTCCTTTATACGCTTTGAGCCCGCGTCTCTAGGTGTAAAATGAGGGGGCTGGGCTCCTTGGCCTCCAGGGTACCTCTCAGTGCCCCTGATTCTCCCCCTGCCCTATTTGCCTCCCCAGCAGTGGACCTGGAGCCTCAGCTGGCCAGCATCACGTTTGCCACAAACAACCCCACCTTGACCACCATCGCCTTGGAGAAGCCTTTCTGTATGTTCAATGTCTCCATCCCACAGAATATCTCCTATGAGGTCAACCTGTACGTGATGGTGAACTCAGGTGAGTTCAGTTCCTGGTGTTCAGCTCCTAGGAGGCCAGGGCTGGCAAGGCCCTTGGAGATCACCCAGTCTACCTGCTCTTCATTGGCCAGAAGAGCAGGCCACAAGTTCACAGAGAGAGGTGATAGCTGAGTCCTGCCTGGAATCCGAGTCTCCTGAGTCAAGGTCTAGCTTTTTCTGCTTATTCACCTCCAGCTTGGTCTAGTGTTTGCTCAAGAGAAAGGGAAGGAGGATGGAATAGCCCAGACTCCTCCCAGGAGAAAGGGAAGCATGGGATAGCCCAAGTTCAGGACCTCCAAGGCCCCAGGAAATTGGGCTCAGGAGGTATAGACAGGCATTCAGGTCAAGGCATCTTTCAGGGGCTGGCCCTTAGCCTCCTCCTGGGACAGCCTCCAAACCTGGTTACATTATTACCAACAAGCATTATTCAGCCTCCTCTAAAAGCAGTCCAGGGATGGGGAGATCACGCCTCCCAAGGCACTCCATGCCACCTTTGCCCAGATCCTGTTGTTATGAATTCCTTACTTAAAAATTAGTCTTGGTGCAACTTCTATCCAGTGTGGAGTTGGGGTTAGGCTAGGTACCTTCAAGTGTTTTAGGGGTTGTCATGGTCAAGAAGAATGTCTTGTTCAGCTTAATCCCATTTGGCAGAACTGGCAGCAGCAGGGGAAGATCTGGGGAGAAGGAATACTTCCTAACTATCAGGGCTGTGTGAACATGGCTTGGGTGGCCTCTGGAGGTAGTGAGCTCTTTATCCCTAGAAGTATTGGAGCACAGATCAGGGTTTAGATCTCACCTTTGACATTCACTAGCTGTGTGACCCTGGGCAGGTCACTGAGGACCAGAGTGTCACAGATCTAGAGCTGGGAGGGACCTCAGAGGCCTTCAGATCCAGCCCCATTTGACAATGAAGAAACAGCTCAGAGAGTTAGTGACCTGGGTCACATAGCTAAGAGGGGTTTGAGGCAAGATCTGACATTGAGTCTCACCAGTCCCAGGCAGCTGGGGGCTTAGAGTTAGGAAGACCTGAGTTTGCATCTTGGCCCAGACACTTACTAGCTGTGTGTCCCGGGATGAGTCACTCAACCTATATTCACCTCTGTTTCCTTAACTGTAAAATGAGAGCAATGATAGCCCCTGCTTCTCAGGGTGGCTTTAAAGACCAAGAAGAACACATTTGTAGAAAGCATAGAGCACAGTGCTTGGCACTTAGTAGGTGCTCTACAAATCTTCCCTTCCCTCTCTTCCCAGGCCAAGGCTCTATCTGCTGCTCCCCAACCTGCCTGCCTCAGTTTCCTCAACTGTAAAGCAGTGATAATGCCAGCCCCCTACTTCTCAGAGTGCACAGCGGGTGCTATTTAAGTATTTCTTCCCTTCCCAGGCCCAGGGCTCTCTCCACAGCACCCCCATAATCTCTGCCTGCATCCATTTCATAGAATCATAGGTCACAGGCTTAGATTTCGAGGCCTTCAAGCCCAACCCCATCATTTACAGTGGAAGAAACTGAAGCCCAGAACTATTTAGTGAGTGGCCCAGGGTCATGCCCAGTAAGCGCCAGAAGCTGCAGGCTGTGCTGGGTTGTTTTTTTTTGCTGGAGGTTGGGGGTAGATCTACAGGGGCAGGGGTCCTGCCCTTCACTGCTTCGTGAAGAATGTAGAAGACACAGTAGATTTATAAAACGTTGTCTGCATCCTCCTGGTACTGTGATTAACCTCATCCTGCTTTGCTCTCTGAGCTCTGGCACTGAGGGAGGACCAAGGTGATGCTCCCAGAGGTGGCTGCTGTCCACATGGAAGGTGCTGATCACCACACTAATAATGGACCTCCCACTGGGGCCTGACTTTCAGGGAGCATTCGTCATGTGGCCATTCAGGACAATCGCAGCTTCCCAATCAACAGCACGTTCCAGGAGACGGCCGGGGGCCAGAGAGCACCATACAAGGCCACCTCCTTCATCCTGCCCCAGTGCAGTGACCTGCCCAGCCTGGACGAGGTGGGGGACATGAGCAAAGCTGCTGAGATCCTGACTGTTTACCTGGTCAGGGTTGGAGATGATCCCTACTGCTTACTGGACCCCAACTTCGAAGGTACCTGCAACCCCCCTCTCATGAGGGCAACAGAATACAGGTATGTGGGCTTCCCTTTCCCATGGAGCCCTGAAGTCAGATTCATGGGATACTAGAGCTGCACTGCTCTCTCAAGTTACCTGGGACAATCCACACCTGACCAAGAACCCCCCACCCCCCACAGCATCCTAACAAGTAGTCCTCCAGCCTCTAGCAGAAGACCTCCAGCAAGGAGGCACTCATTGCCCCCTGAGGTCAACTGCTCTATGCCAGGACTGTTCCACTTATTAAAATTATTTTCCATATATTGAACCCAAACCTGTCTCCATAAAACTTCCCCCCAGTTCTCCTCATTTGGCCCTCTGAGACCAAGCAAAACAAGGATGGAATTCTGTCTAACTGACCACATATTTCTTAAGGGCCGTTGAGATAAGCCCAGCACCCACTGGGTAGCTCTTCTGGAGCATGCCATTAATTCCCATGGCCGTACTCTCTGGGCCTCATTCTCTCCATGTGTAAAATTCAGAGTGTAGCCTAGTGGGTATCTGAAATCCCTTCTACCTCTAAGATTCTGTTTTCTGTGCTAAGGCCCCTGCCAGGTCTGACATTCCATGTTCTAAGCTCCCTCCTAGCTCTGACACTCCCTGTTCTAAGCTCCTTCCTACCTCTGACATTCCCTGTTGTAAGGCCCCTCCCAGCTCTGACATTCCCTCTTCTAAGGTCTCTTAGCTCTGACACTCCCTGTTCTAATCTCCCTCTGAACTCTAACATTCTGCATTCTATATTCTAAGGTCTCTTTTAGCTCTGAGATGGTGTCCTATCTTCTAAGCTCCTTTCTAAATCTTCTGGCAATGCCACATTTCTGCTTCAGGACACCTCCTGTTCTTTCTCCTTTCAGGTTTAAATATGTCTTGGTAAATACATTGAGTGGTTTTGTGGAGGATCAAACCCTCTGGTCTCAGCCAATTTGGACCAATCAGAGTAAGTGCCAGGAGGGACCTAGGGTGGGGTCAATTGAAGTAATAGAGTGAAGATGAGCATACCCCTACTCCTGTTGCTCTCCAATATTTAGACAACTCTTTCCTCATCATCCTGTGCATCAGGCAGAACCAGGAGGAAGCTGAGGCTGGGAGTGTATAAGGGATGGGCTTGGGGGGAACACCAGAAGAAAAGAGTAACCTAGATTGGCCTGCAGCTCTTCCATTCCAGGCTTGCTTCTCTGGGGTCTTGGGTCACTGTCCTAGGCCCCCTCCTCTCCTGGGTACTTGTTAGGTGAGGTGGGACTTCTGCTCAGGCTGGCCCCAGGTGATGGATGATGTGGGGAGGCCTTCCTTGGGACCCATGTTAGGCTAAAAGCTTCCTTCCTGGGGAATTGGTTCGAATGTGCCTTCTCAGAGTCAGAGGATTATTGGAGTAGACAGGATACTAGGTCTAGAGCTGGAAGAAACCTCAAGGCCATCCAATCAAACCCCTCAGCCTAGTGAGGAAGGACATGGAAGCCCAGGAGATGGAAGGACCCTTCTCAAAGTCCCATGATAGTAAGCATCAGAGGAGGCATTGGAACCCAGGTCCCCTTATTCTCTCCCTGACTCGATCCTTCCACATCTTTCCTTTCCACCTCTTCTGCTACCACTCCTGGTCTCATCAGTGACAATAACCATGGCTGCAACAGCCCACGGCAACCTTCTACTGAGAGAGGCACAGAAGGAATTGGGTCTCCTGAGTGGAGGGAGCTTCCAGGGGGGTGACACCATGAGTCCTTGGTGGCTTCAGGTCTTGGATCCCAGAGCCCACTGCCTAGAAAAGGAGATGAGAGCCTTAGTCACAAGGACTTGAGGAATGAGACCCAGGCAGCCATGATTAAGCACCATGACCAAGAGGAGTGGGTGGGAAATGGGGGAGCAGATCCCCAGACACAGCATCTTCCTTCCCTCTGCTCTGGGTAGGCTACTTACGACTAACTGGGTGACCAGGGCAAATCTGCCTTGATTACCCTCCCCTGTAAAATGAGGGAGTTGTACAAGATGATCTCAAGGCTTCTTCTAGCTCTCTCACTGGGAAAATCGAATCTTTGACTTGGGGAGACTGGGACTGTCCAAGGGCTCCACAGCAAGCAGCCAGCGGAATATGAAGGCCAGTGTGAAGCTACCCCACTGGGCTGCTCCCCTTTGTAATTGAAATATAACTCAATTTCCACAATTGGGGGGCAGAATTCTAAACTGCAGCTTATGAAAGCTTTCTCCCTATTTTTTGTTCAGTAGAAAGAGCTCTGGCCTGAGGATGGATGCCAGCCTCTCTGTGCCTTGGTTTCTCCATCTGTACTAATAGAGGTGTGTCAGGGATGATAGATGAGGTGAGGATGAGGCAGCCCACAAATATGGCAGCCCCAGAGGACCAGAGTGCCCAGAACCACAGCCTGTCAGAGCTGAGAGGGCCCCCAGAGGTCATGTGACCCAGGCCCACCTTTTGGCTGAGGCACAGGAGAGGAAGAGTGGTGGGTGGCTGGGCCAGGACCCTTGGAGCAGTGACTTGAGCTATTGTTCTAAGACAGGTCTTACATCCCTGCTCCCCCCCCCCGCCTTGATGAGGTCCCTTGTGTCCCCTCTTCCAGTTTCCCCATACTCGGAGATCGACATGTGGCCTGGTAGGAGGAGTGGGGCCATGATTGTCATCACCTCCATCCTGAGCATGCTGATGTTTTTCCTGCTGCTGGGCTTTGTGGCAGCTGTCATCTTGAGCTTTGTGTGAGTAGCTACAGTCTTGGGGAGCCTAGACTTACCCCAGGGGAGGGGGAGCTTCCCTGGGGCAATTGTCTTGATAGGCTGGGTCAGAGGGCTGGCCCTGTGCAGAGCAGTGCAGCCCCACTGGGTTGCTGAGACCCCTTTCTGTCCCAGTATCCCAGGTGATGAGAATGTCCTAGCTAGGAAAGATCATGGACCAATAATCTAGGCCCCCTGTACATGGCCTGTCCACGGTCACAAGATAGTATACAAACGGGTGTCTTGGAACTTTGGGTGATACTGGGTCAGCCTGTCCCTCAGCCTCCAGTTGGCACTGCCACTGACTTGCCTTGGTTTTACTAGCTACAAAATGGAAGTGAGAATCTGTCTGGTCCCCCTCACAGGGCTATTACGAGGCTCACACGCTTGAATGAATGCAGACATGGCTTATCTGTGTGAAAAGAGCAGATGGGGCAGTGAGGAGGCCTACATGGGCCCTCAGTGGAGCAGGGCTGGGAGGGGAGGGATGAGGACCACCACCCACATGACCCTGAAGGAAGAAAGGCTGGGCTTGGGGTGAATGTCACAAGGTGGAGTGGCCCTGCAGTCTTGTAGTTTCCTGTTTTAATTAATTCTTCTTGCTAACTAGGGGTTGGATTCTGTTGCTTCCATGTCACTGAAGATCTACAAACCCTCTTTTAACTTGGAGCAAAGCCCGCATTAATCCACCCTACTTACGGCTTTCATTTACTTATGTATTTGACTATTTTTCTCCCTTGATCTCTTTTGCTTAGGAGTATGGGGAGCTCAGACTTAGAGACACAGCATGAATCTCAAATCAGCCAGGAGGTGGTTCCGAAAGCCCAGGGAACCTTGGAGCCTTCCTATTCCTCTGCAAATCGGAGGCAATCTCTGGACCAAGCTGAGGTCTACACCAGCAAGCTCCAGGACTGAGAAGCCAACCAGTCAAATTCCTGGCACAAAATGTGTGGTATATGTGTGTATTTGTGTGAGTGTGTATGAGGATGTGTACTGTGTAAAAGTATGGGTATGAGTGTGTATGGGTATAAGCATGAGTGGGGGGCAGGTATATGTATGTGAGAGGGAGGGTATATGTGAGTGTATGTATAAAGGCATGTATGTGTATAAGCGTGAGTGTATGTGAGTGGGTATATGTGAATATGTGTGTGTTAGTGTGAATAAATGTGAGGGGTGGGTTTATGTATGTGAATATGTGAGAATGTGTGAGTGTGTGCAAGTGTGAGTGGGCAGGTAGCTATGTGGATGTGAATATATGTATGTGTATAAGTGCATGTATAAGTGTGTGTATATGTGTCAGTATATGTGAGTGGGTAAATATATGTGTGTGTATGAGTAAGTATGTATATATGCATATAAATACACTGTGCATGTGTGTATGAGTGTAGGTATGTGTGTATAAGTATGTATGTGTGCATATAAACTGTGCATGTGTGTGTGAATGTAGGTATGTGTGTATGAGTGTGTAAGTATGTATGTGTGCACATAAATACACTGTGCATATGTGTATGAGTATAGGTATATGTGTATAAGTGTATATGTGTGCATGTGAATGAATGTGTGTGTACAAGTGTGTGTGTCTGAGAGAAATGTCTGCTTGGATCTTCTCCCTTGATTTCCTCTAGCCTTGGGGTGAGGTGTGTGTGCAATCAATAAATGCTGACTCGCCAACCTGATCTGTTTAAATATTCTCTTGGTTCCATTCTTGCCTGCTGGTCCCTGGTTAAACAGAGTTGGGTCTTGGAGAGTGCAGAGTAGCTTCTGAATAAATGCCTGTTGATTTGGGATTTCTGGTTCATTAAGGCTTCTCTGACCAGGCCAAGCGTGTGTGAGCTAACGGACTCCTCATCACTTGAGGCATTCACATAAAGCCTTTCGCTGTCACTTGCTGCCTCCTGGACGCCTTCTGCTCTCTCCAACGCTGGATTCGTGTCCACTTGGGGACCTTGGCTCCTTTGAATACTGTGTTCTCTCAAAGGTCAAATGTTTCGTGCCTTTTCTCTAAAGCGTGTTAGCAGAACTTCCCCAAACTCGTGCTCCCCCGAGAGTTTGTGCAAGAGCCTAGACTCGAAATGAGCTCCAGTCTCCAACAAGCCATGCAGGAATCACGGGGAAAGCAAAGTGCTGGATCAAAGTCAGAGGACCTGGGTTTGAAGCCTGACTCTGTCTGCTTACTGATCTTGGACAAGTTCCTTCCCCTCTCTGGGTAAAGACAGAGTGACAAAACAGTCCTTGCCTGAAGAAGAGGTGAAAAAAATCAACTTTCCTCCCTTCTTTGCAGAGGTGGGGGGGGGCAGTCTATGGGTGTAGACCACTGCATATACTGGTTAATTTGGATGATGTGTTGGTTCATTCTGCCGACATGCTTCTTCTTCTTCTCCTTCTCCTCCTCCTCCTTCTTCTTCTTCTCCTCCTCCTCCTCCTTCTTCTTCTCCTCCTCCTCCTCCTTCTTCTTCCTCTCCTCCTCCTCCTCCTTCTTCTTCTTCCTCTCCTCCTCCTTCTTCTTCTTCCTCTCCTCCTCCTCCTCCTTCTTCTCCCTCTCCCTCTTCTTCTGCCTTCTCCTCTTCCTCCTCTTCCCCTTATCCCCCTCCTCTTGCTATAAGAGATGGTTCTGTGGAAAGGGGAGAGGAGGGATAGATCTGAAAATGAAGGTCATGTGAAAGCAAAGGGCTTTAATGAAAACCACTTGGACCATGACTCAGTGGCTGCTCTGGGCAGTGGGGGGCTGACAAAGCTGAGAGCTGGTGCCTAAGGTCCCTGCAGTTCTGGGGCTGGGGGTCCATAGTTGCCATCCTTAATGAGAAGACAAGGTCAGCAGGCAAATGAGGCTCACTTGCTGGAGGCTGCTTCGGGGATATCAAAGTCTCAGGGACACATGAACCCTTGGTCCTGAGAGGCCAGAGAGTGCATTAGTCAGGACAGGGAGAGCTGGGCTTATGCTGGCCTTGGAGTGCAGCATTCCTGTCTCCCCATGGCTGGCCCAGGCAGCCCTGCATTTACCTGATGACTACATGTAATGGCTGTCATGATGGAGCATTTGGGCCAAGTTTGCTTCAATGGGAAATAAGCCATAAAGCCCCCTGGGATCTCCCCCCAGTGAAGGGGGGCAGCTTGGAAGTCCTGAGTTCCAATCCTGCTACGGGAAGGTACTCTCTGGCACTGGGAAACCCCGTAAATCACAGAACCTCTCAGCCTCAGTTTCTCCCTCTGTAAAATGAATAGTTGGACTTGATGGCTTCTAAGGCCCCTTCCTGCCCTAAATCCTGATTGATGAGAAAGGCTGCAGACACCTCTCATGAGGAGAGAGGTTGTAATCAGTTAGTCCTTCAACAAGCATTTATTAAGCACCTGCAGTATGCCAGGTGCTAATTGCGCCACTTTGGGGGATGCAAAAGTCGAAGGGTGAGAGTCTCTGCCCTCAGGGGAGCTTCCATTCCTAGGGGAGGGACAGAGACAACATGTCTATATACAAGTGGGCAGAGCTCTCATCTACAGCCCAGCTTGCACAGATCATTCTGAGACGATGAAGCAATTTCCTATTGGCTGGAGTGGCTGACTCAATGGACCTTCGGGGGAGTGTCCCTGCTTCTCTGGCTCTCTCTTACTTCAGTTCTCTCATGGACAGCTCCCTTTCAGTTGACTTTCCAAGGTAGGGTGGCATCCTTTTGGGGACAGGCTGAGCCTTTGGGCTGCTTCTCCATCTTCATTCTTTCCTGGTGTGCATCCTGAGATGCATCTGTCTGTCCATTGGATGGTCCTGAGTTCTTTGGTTGGACTGGCTGGTAGCAGCACCTGCTGTCACACCCTTGGAGCAGGTGGGCACCAAGGAGAGGATGAGTCCAAGCCCTGGGGCAGGAGTTTGGACAGTGCCAAGCCAAGGTGAAATAGGGTTAAGGTGAACTACCCATTCTGTAATAGCCTCATTTTATGTTGTTCTGTCACTGTCCTTGATGAGTTAAGTCCCTCGGGTCAAGATGAACTTGGGGACAACTGTTGTTCATCCTTCATTTTCAAAGAGAATCAATGACATCAGGTGATGATACCTTGGCTTGTGCGTGAATAGGGACCAGGGTGAGCCCACATAGAAGTTTCTGAAAGACCTCAGAGAATAGTACATATCTGACTCCTGTTTGGAAGCTAAAGTCCCAATTTTCAAAACCAAGAAGGCAATGGACTTTGTGAAGGGTCAGATTAGCCGGCCACTCAGGAAGGACAGTGAGTGACCCCAGGATCCACATTACTGCGGGCACTCTCCACTCACTCAAGAGTTCATATGGTGTCTTTGGTCCATGCACCACCGAATGTGGAGGCCTTGCTGTCCAAAAATTGTGGGGCGCTCTCTGTCCCTGCACTGACTGAGGAACATGGGATGCCTTTGGCATTTGTGTGAGAATCCAGAAACAGGTTAACATGAGCTTGGGTGGGGGGGTGCCTCGGAGCTGGTCTTCAACAGTGAGATTTCAGGAGCCAAGAGAAGGATGCCAGCGTTTCCTTAGACCTTGGACTTGGAGCATGAGAACTGACCCTGCAGTTCCTGAGTCAGGAGCCTCAGCTGCCAAAAGGGGAAGCCAAAAGAGGTAAAGACCCTCATTGCTACAGAGATGGTGGAGCAGCTGCAGTTCCACAGACCACCAGCAGATGGAAGCCAACATGATCAGCAGCATAGCCCTGAAGCTGCTTCCTGGCTAAGAGACATTTGGGGGTCCCTTGTTGTGGAGAACTCAGGAGGGGCTTCTAGGAGGAGGATGCCTTGCTGAGGAGTGGAGCAGGGAAGATAGGGCAGCTCCAGGGGGCACCTGTGCCCAGAGTAGGCGGTGAGCCACTAGCTATCCCTCTCATCCTGGGCTTAGGACAAAGCCGCTGCCCTCTAGTCTCTATAGGCCCCTGAGAGACCCTGCACCCAGGCCCCACTCAGCCATGCGGTGATGAGCTGGCTTATTCCATGGAGCCAAGGGTAAAGGGACTGAATATCAGCACTGGCTTTGATCCCTAGCTCTCCCTTACCTTGGGGGGCTGCTCATACTCCAGAAGGACTGAGGAGCTCTTCCTACTAAGGCATGACAGACAAGTACTTTGGAGCAGAGGGGCCCCAGGCCTTAGGAAAAGAGCTGGGCTTGGAGTCTCAGGCAGAAGCTGTGTTCAAATCTCCCTCTGTACAGCCTTCCTTGGCCTCAGTTTCCTTATCTGGAAAGTGTGGGGCACGGCTCAGCTTCTGTTCAAATCAGGAAACATTTATGCAGCCCTCATGTATGCAAGGGCCATCCTTGGGGATCGGGAGCAGAGGGGAAGGGAAGTCACACAGACCCAGTCCTCCTGCTGCTCTCATTTGTCAGAGAGGAAGGATCCCAATGGACAGAGCTATAATCTGGGATCTGGGGCTTCAGCAGGGGAGGAGGTAGGTCTGGGCTGGGAAGGACCTCTGAGGAGCAGGTGATGAGGAAGGGCACTCCTGGCAGGGAGAGAGCCTGGCAGGCATGCATAGTGGCTGGAGATGGCACACACAGACCATGGAGCAGGGAGCTGGGAGCCAGTGAAAGCTTTTCAGCAGAGAGGGAGCTGGTGTTCAGCCCAATGTCTGCCTGGAGGGGATGCCCTTTCTTTGCCTGACCCTGGGCTCTGAGGGTGGATGAGGGCCTTGGACACCTGCTCTCCTGTGGCCTTTCTGACCACCCCCCACCATGGCCCCTGCCTGCCCCCGCTGGATCTCAGCCCCTTGAGAGCAGAACCAGGTCTGCATGATGTCCACAAACACACCCATCACTGTCTCCCCCAAGCTTTGGAAGCCTGGTATTGAAGGTCTGGGTTTCCTGTCTGTCCCCTGCCCAGATGCTCTGATAACCTGGGGTGGTCACTGATGGTCTCTGGGGTCCCTTAGGTTCCCTGGTGACTTGTCCCCCTGCGGGGGGGTGGGGGGCAGCAAGGTGCTGCAGTGACAGAGGTGACTGTATCAGTAATTTAGGTGGGACTTTGAATAGGGCAGGTAAAATGGGATCTTTTTGTCTTGGAATGTTTCTCAACACTAAAACAATCGGTCCCTGACTTGGATATGGTGGCACTAGGGATTAAACTCCCCTACCCTAAATGGGATTTTTCACTGTTCTTTGAGTGCTTCTCAGCCCTGAGGTAATCAAGTGCCCCAGGGCCCTAAGGTGGTATCTAAGATCCAAGGTTGGCCTTTGACTTTTGGGGCTCACTCATAGAAGGAGTGTTGAAACTCTGAGCAAGCCATAACTGCCCCCTCCCCTGGCTTTGATAACCCAGATAGATGTTGGTGATTCTCTGGTAACTATGAATTGGGAATGGAATCAGACAAGGTCAGTCTGTTGATGTTTGTAATTTGTTTGTATTTGCTCTGAAGTTCAAGGTGCTGGCTTTTCCTCCTGAACTAAGTAAATGATATTTGTATGTTCAACTAAAACGAGATTGTTAACCTTGAGTGGGATGGTGAAGCCCTCTCATGATATCTGGATCTCAGCCTTTCTGTGAATTGAGTGGGTTAAATGGAGGTGGAGACTCAGGGCTTCTGATTGACAGCTAGGCCTAAGTCTCAAGTTACTAAGAAATCACCTGAACTGTGTCCTTGCCACATAAGGGAAAAAGAGTCTTTAAGAGTTTGGCATTGACTAAAATTGTACCTGTGGAACTGCAGCTGCTCCACCATCTCTGTAGCAATGAGGGTCTTTACCTCTTTTGGCTTCCCCTTTTGGCAGCTGAGGCTCCTGACTCAAGAAGTAAAGGGCCAGTGCTCATGCTCTAAGTCCAAGGTCTGAGGAAACGCTGTCATCCTTCTCTTGGCTCCTGAAATCTCACTGTTGAAGACCAGCTCTGAGCCCCCCCCCCAACGAAGCTCACGATACCCGTTTCTGGATTCTGGGGCACCTCTCACACAAATGCCAAAGGCATCCCATGTTCCTCAGTCAGTGCAGGGACAGAGAGCGCCCCACAATTTTTGGACAGCAAGGCCTCCACATTCGGTGGTGCATGGACCAAAGACACCATATGAACTCTTGAGTGAGTGGAGAGTGTCCACAGTAATGTGGATCCTGGGGTCACTCACTGTCCTTCTTCCTGAGTGGCCAACTAATCTGACCCTTCACAAAGTCCATTCCCTTCAAGGTTTTGAAAATTGAGACTTTAGCTTCCAAACAGGAGTCAGATATGTACTATTCTCTGAGGTCTTTCAGAAATTTCCATGTGGGCCCACCCTGGTCCCTATTGTGAGCCTGGACTCCACCAATGAGAGTAAAAGACCAGTGGTGGTGGGGCAGGGACTTGTTTACATTAGAGTATAAGGCTGGCTTTTGCCCTTTGAACCCCACCTCTCCCTACCTATCCTCTATTGGTTCGGAGACCACACCCCCTTGCCCCCCACCCCCACCCCACAGGATTGTAATAAAGAAGCTTTTCTGTTCCTAAATTTGAGAGCCCTCTGACTTTTTTTAATTAATTGCTGGTGGGTGGTCTCACCCCACACAACCCCTTAACGTTGCTTTCCTTACTAAAGTAGATCAAAAGAACCTGTGTTGGCAGCTTTCTGTGAGCTGGTTGTTGGTGGGTCTTACACCCCTACTAGCTAGCAGATTGTTGCAACACAGCTGCTAGCCAAATTGTTGTTACAGTGAGATGATGAACAAGGGAAGCCTGCTGCTGTGGAAAAAGCCCCGTGGGCTGGGAGCCAGAACACCAGGGTCCTAGGAGACTTTCTGGCCTTGGGGAAGTCACTACCTGTTGGCTGGCCCCATTTCATCCTGTGCTTAAAATGAATTGGGGGGGAAGGAGCCACGAATGAGCCAATGGTGAGGTTTTAGACTGTGAGAGCCCCCTTGAATCTTCCCACTAGATGAGGCCATAAGCTTTTCATTATTGCCAGGCCCAAATCTCTTTTGGCTAGGTTACTCTTAACTTAGCCTAGCCCTCCTTTGTCTGGCTGCTTTGCACCCTTGATCCTATCAAAGTGTCTATGGCCAAGTCTGTCACAGACTAGTCTACCCTCCATTGTCTGTCATCTCCAGGTAGCCTTTAGCTCCTTCCTACCCTTAACCCCGTTCTCTTGGTTCCCGAGTCTGACCTACCCCAGTCCCATCAAGCTCCTCCTTAAAGACCCTCCTTGGGGGGTGGAGCCAAGATGGCAGCTGGAAAGGAGGGACTGGCATGAGCTCCCTGCCAAGTCCCTCCAAAAACCTATTAAAAATGGCTCTGAACCAATTTTAGAGCTGCAGGACCCACAAAATAGCAAAGGGAAGTAGGGCTCCAGCCCAGGACAGCATGGATGGTCTATGGGTAAGGTCTATCCTGCACGGAGCCGGGAGCAGAGTGGAGCAGAGCTCAGTGAGGGTGGCGCGGATCAACCAGACCAGGAGCCAGGTGGAGTGGGCCCTAGTGCTCTGAATCAGTGAGCTGTGGCAGTTACCAGACTTCTCAACCCACAGACACCAAAGACAACAGAGAAGAACTGCAGAGCCCACAAAGTGGCGGAGGGAAGCAGGGCTCTAGCCCAGGACAGCCTGGATGGTCTCTGGGTAAGGTCTATCCTGCACGGAGC
>CM053623.1:227367611-227383514 GCA_028646595.1 Phalanger gymnotis
GTCACACACCCTTACCTGCCTGTGCTCTGCCCAAAAGGAGTGTAAATTTTAATCTCTGAAACTTCTTTCCTTTCATTTTGATTCTTTCTCTTAAAGACCAGCCTTTACCCCAATCACTCTGGTCCCAGACCACACCTTCCTTGACTCAGAATGAATGTAAATAGCAATTGTTTCTGTTTGGGCCAGAAACCCTGAGGGTCTTCCCCTCCCAGATTGATTTTGTTTTTTAAAGAGGCCATTCTTAGGCTCACTTTTGTTAATCCTTAATTACTGAATAGGCGCCTTAGTCAAACTGAGACCTTTAAAGACCTTAGCTTGAAAGGCTGAGGTCTCCACTGCAACCTGGACCATCTCCAGTCATCCTGATCCATATCTTGGATAAAGCGAGACTGGTGACTCCACACAGCCCTGCCTCACTTAAATCTAGTTCACCTGCATGTCCGGGTATCACCTCCCTCATGTCATGGTCCTCTTCAAGAAGAAAGGACAAGCAGCACCAGCAGCCCTTGTGTGCTGGATGCTGTAGACAGTAAGGCTACTGGGAAGACTGCACGCCAAAGGAAGCAGAAAAGCGGGCAGGGTGAGTGATGCCTCTGCAGAGCCAGGAGTGCCAGGACTGAAGCCTGGAGAGTGATGAAGATGCTTTTGGCCTTGGTTAAGGGCCCCTTCCTTAAATGGAGGCCAACCTGAAGGATCGGTCCAGGAGACACTTCATTGTGAAAAGCCTTCAGGATGGAGTGAGTGGGGAGGCTTCTGGGGCATAGTAGAGAAGGTCCTTGGGGTACAGGCTGGAGACGAGTGAAGGGGACATCCACCATACCCTTTTTTTGGATCAGAGGATCCCTTGATGACACCTGATTCCTCCCTCCCTCCCTTCCTTCTTCCTTCCTCCTTCCTTCCTTTCTCCTTCCCTCCCTCCCTCCCTTCCTTCCTTCCTTCCTTCCTTCCTTCCTTGCATCAGAGGATCTCTTGATGACACCTCATCTACCAAAACCTCTTATACTGGGAGAGAGCCTCTAAAAGCTGGATTGGTCTCTGAGGCAAATGATTTTTTTTAATCCAATAATCAAGATGCCCAAATCTTGTATCCTCCCATCTCTCTGGCATCTTGAGGACCAGAAGGTGGTATACAGTTGGGTGTAGAAACGTGGGGGTGAAAGTCAGCCCCTCCAGCACGGTCACTTGACTCTGCTCTTTGGGTCCCTGGAACCTTCTCAGAATGGAGAATGCCGCCCACATCCAGAGAAGGAGCTGTGGAGTCTGAATGCACGTCGAAGTGCGCCATCTTCGCTTTTCCTTCTCTTTTGTTTCGGTTCTTCTTTCACAACATGACTAATGTGGAAATATGTTTAACATGATTGTACACACATAACCTGTATCAGATTATTTGTCCTCTTGGGGAGAAGAGAGAGGAGGAAGGGAGGAAAAATTTGGAACTCAAAATGTTATATAAGTGAATGTTGACAGCAATCTTTACATGTAATTGGAAAAAAATAAAATAATATTAAGTGGAGGAAAAACATAAGCTGTGGGATGGGGTGGGACTGCTTCCATTTTTGTCTGTCTCCAGCCCCCTGCACAACACCTGGCCTTGTCAGATGAAGCTGAATTTATAGCCCTGAATGTGGCTCCTTGGTCAGAAAGACCCACGGGAGATGGGAATGAGAAGATTGTGCTGGGCGACATTTGTGTGGTCTTAGATTCATAACTATCTTAGAGTTCAAAGGAACCCTTAGAGGTTCCCTAGTCCAGTCTAGAACGGAATCGAACCCCTTCTTGCAGCATTCCCTGGCAGGTGGTCTTCTTCGCTCCTTCTCTGCCGAGGGAGCACCAGGCATTGTTGGGCCGTGGGAATGGTTGGCATACTGTCCTGGACCCTGAGGGCCCCTTTGTTCCTTATACCTCTGAGTCTCCCATTTGCTCTTCGAAGCCAAGCAGAGCGAGACCTTAGAAACCACAGAGCAGCCCTTGGGGTGCTTGACACCAGCAGGGTGCTCCACCTCCTTTTCCAGGTCCTTTGGGCCTGGCTCTAAATCACATTTTCACATTGAGTGTGGCTGGAGCTGCTGTCACTGGCCTCTGTAGGCTCAGAGTTTAGTGGCAGGTGGGCACCCTGGGGGAGAGGGAACCAGGAGTGGGGAAGCCTTTTGATGTCGACCTGTGTGCATGTGGGTGTGGGTATGTGTGCGTGCATGTGTGTGAATGTGTGCACGCATGTACATGTGTGTGTGACATGTACTTTGAGGGTTTGTACTTAACAGAGACCTAATTGTTCCTTTTAACCACTGGGAGTCATTCCTGGACCCCTCTGGAGTGAGGACTCTGAAATCAGCTGAGCTTCTGATGGGTTTTTTTTTTTCACAGAATTTACAGATGGATTCTGCAGAAAAGACAACAAATAGAAGTGAACAGAAATCCAGGTAAGAGATGAGAGCCCTTGTCTCAGCCTCCTCTATGGCCCTATTGCCCTTGAGAAGGCCCAGAGCCTCATTCCATGGTAAGAAGCAGTTGTAAGACCTGTCCATGGAGTACCTGCCTCCAGCCGCTGTTGATTTTGGAAGAAACATTCCTGTCAAGTCACTGCTAGCAAGGCCCTGAGTCTGCTCGGTGAGCCAGCCAGCCTTTCCTTCTGCCTCCCAGAGAGAGAAGGCCTTATGGAATGGAGAGAGGTGTGAGGAAAGGAAGGTGGGCTGGGCAAAGCAGGAAGCTTCCCCTGGCTTTTGGACAGGACCCTTCTGAATGAGACTCGACTCGTTTGGTTGTCATGGTCTGTTCCGAGCAAGCGTTTCAGGGTCAGCAGTTGCTACTACTGATTTTTTTACCTTTTCTTTCACCATGCTCTGCTGCTTCTTGGAGATATGGCAGTGCCAGGTGCAGAGCTGTCAGGAAGGAGGGGCTGACAACCTTATGGTAGAGCTAGGAGCAGACCTGGCACCCCTAGCATGAGGGAGGGATGATGAGCCTGCACTGGCTGTCAGTCATCAGCATGGGCTGCCTCTGACTATTCTTTTCCTTCCAGGAAGTTTTTAAAAAGTCTAATAAGGAAGCAGCCCCATGACCTCTTGCTGGTCATTGGCACAGGGGTCAGTGCTGCTGTGGCCCCTGGCATCCGCGCCCTCTGCTCCTGGAGGAGCTGCATTGAAGCCGTCCTGGAAGCGGCCGAGCAGCTGGAGGTCCTGCATCCAGGAGACGTGGCGGAATTCCGGAAGAAAGTGATGAAAGATCGGGACTTGCTTGTGGTCGCTCACGACCTGATCCGAAAGATGTCACCGGTAAGGTTCCAGCCCCAGAGGCTCCATTGACCTGTGGTGCCTGAGGCTCTGGTGAGAGAGCATGGGTAAAGTGCCTGGCAGCCTATGCATGGTGTGGCCCCCTTCTCCTGCCCTCAGCTCTTTACCTCGTGGAAGCATTTCTGGTTTTCTGCAGCAGGGTCAGGATGAGAATCGGCCTGGGATCAGGGATTTCATTGGTGTTTAGGGAACTCTCACTGATGAAACTCACTCTACTGATGTCAGTCCACAGCATGATCTTAGATGCTTGGGGCATGGGGAGGGTCAGTGGCTTGCCCAGGGTCAGAGTAGGGACACAAGCCCTGGTCTCCTCCATTCTCTGACCTCCTCTATAGGTGCTATGTGAGGCTGCCTCTCATCAGTGAAGAAAACACTTCCAAAACAAAAACCCCTCTTATGGGGAGTGTCAGCTGCTGCTCCTCAAAGCTACGAGCTGGAATTCTAGCTCTGCTGCTCCCTGGGGCCCGTGCTCAGCTTCCACCGTGCAGTGAGCCTAACAGGAGCTGCCCTGCCTCCCTAACCCAAAATGCCAGCTTACTGCTCCTGGCCTGGTGCAGGGTTCACAGAGGCTCTCTACTGAATGTAACCTGAAGGCTGATAAAGGATTCTGGGATGCCAGGGAATTGGGGATTTAGAATCACATCCAGGATGTGCCCCTGAGTCGGGTGACCCGGGATAAATCCCTTGGCCTTCGCTGGCTGGCCGTGAAGGCAGAAGGACTGTGGTTGCCCAAAGGCCTTTGGGTGCACTCAGTCACAGAGCAGCACGGTTTTGCTTTCACAGCGCACGGGTGACACCAAGCCCAACTTCTTCCAGGACTGTTTAATGGAAGTCTTTGACAATTTGGAACAGCATATCCAGAACCCCACAGTGCTGCAGTCTATCCTTAGCCTGATGGAGCGGGGAACCATGGTCCTCACCACCAACTATGACAACCTGCTAGAGATCTTTGGCCAACAGCAGAATAAGCCGATGGAATCCTTAGATCTGAAAGATAAAACCAAGGTAGGGAAGAGTGTGCTCTGCGCTCTGTGGGGTGTGTGCTCTGGCTGCTGTTGTATCTTTAAAAGAACAGCAATTTAACAAATAATCTGGTGGCTAAGCATATACCAGGGTGGAGAACCTGTGGCCTTGAGGCCACGCATGGCCCTCTAGGTCCTTGAGAACAGCCCTTAGACTGAATCCAAACTTCACAGAACAGACCCCCTTCATAACGGGATTTGTTCTATAAAACGTGGCCTCAGAAGGCCACACCCGAGGACCTAGAATGCCACATGTGGCCTTGAGGCCATAGGCTCCCCACCCGTGGTACATACTGTGGCATGGAATGTGAGGAGAAACAACTAGGAAAGTAGATTTGCCCCAAATAGTGGTTTGTGTTGCCTTCTCCCAGGGAATTGGGTATGCTTGTGGTCATGCCAAGTCAACAGGCTTTTATTAAGGGCACTGTACTATGTGCCAGGCCCTATGCTAGGCACTGGGTATTCAGAGAAAGGCCAAAATGGGTCTTGTCCTCAGGAAGCTTCCAGTCTGACGGGAGGGACGAGGATGGGCTCATCAAGGGGGCCATGGCTGCCTTCTGCCTTGGGGTCCTGGCAAGAGCTGGGCACATGTCTGTGGTACTTGACCATTCACCGGCTGCCCTGGCTGCTTGGTGTTTGTAGGGGTTGTATCTGTTGTACAGGTGGGGAGATGCTGGCTTGTCATGTAGCTAGTTAGGATTGCTGGCCCCTCCAGGGAGGCATCTGAAGTAGGCCGTGGAGCAATTCCTCTACATCAAGAGAGGAAACAGACCAGAACAGGCGACTCGTTCCGGGTCTTGTGGCTGGTGATGGGGCTGAGGGCTTGTTGGTGTCACTGAAATCCTTTGTACTTCCCCTGATTCCATGAGCTGGTCCCCAAAGGGAGGGCAGAATACTGTGAGACAGCTCAGAGCCCCAACTCCAGGAGGCATGCCCAGAGGTCTTCTGGGGAGATGCTGTGGAGAGTTTGCTTGTTCATGCCAAGTCTCAGGCCTGTGATTCTGGGGTACCCTGGCACCCCAAGAACATTTAGCAGGGAAGCATCCCTAAGCAAACTGTCAATGGGTCTTCTTTCTAGTAGAGGTCAGGACAGAAGATGAGTCTGGGTTCTGGTGAGATCCCTGGGGAGTTTCTGTTATGAGTTGGGACAGAGATTCAACCTGGACTTCTTTTGGCAGGTTCTCCAGTGGGCCAGAGGGCACATGAAGTATGGAGTCCTTCATATTCATGGCTTATACACAGATCCCTGTGGGATGGTTTTGGATCCTTCAGGATATAAAGATGTGACCCAGGACCCTGAAGTAATGGTATGAGAGGCTCTTGCTTGTGTTAGCTTTCACCAACCACATGACCCGGGGACTGCGGTGTTCCTGTGATCGGCAGGGCTTTGGCCATTTCTAAGCCATCCCTAGATCCAGAAAATGAAGATTTTCTGGTGGGTTTGTCTGACAGCCTCCTATTTTCTTAGTGAGTCCTCTTCCTCCTCCTCCTCCTCCTCCCCCAAATCCTTAAGATTCTCAAAAACAGGTCAAATGAAAACCCTGCCAAGAGTACTTTAAAGACCCCAAGAATGTATGCCCGAGTAGGTTCTAGAAATTTGTTAGCTACATAGGGCTTTGGGATGAGTTTTAGGGACGAGTATAATGAAGCCATTTAGCTTTGGATGACTTGACCCTGTAGCAATAAGGCAAAATTCATGACCTCAGAGAGGGCCATGGACATGCCTGAGTGGTTCAGAATTGAGAAGTATAAGGAATTCTCTAGGTAGAAGGCAGAGGAAATATAACATGTATTTAGACTCCAGAGGATCAGATCCAAGGACCAGTGCCCCCAATTTGATATCATAGCAATAATATTCCAAAACCGATAAGCCCACCTCACTGCAGTAACAAGGAAATTATAACGAAATATTATAGCAAGGAGCCAAGCTATCCTGTAGCTTCCCCTCGATGCTAGAGCCTTCTTATAGAAAGATCACTCACAAATCCTAACTCTCCACTCAGCCCTCTCTCCTGTAGACCTGCTGACTTCCAGTTCCTTGATTTCCTCAACTCTCTCTTGTTTCTGCTGCTCTCAGCTGTGGGCTCTCTTTTTATACAGTAGAACCCAGCTTACATACCATTGGCTCTGGTCTTCACAACTCCCCTTAGGGTCCTGAGGGCTTCGTGCCTTTCACAAACTTGCAAACTAGTTTGCTAACTAGCCTGGGGCCTCACATCTAGTTAGTGAAAGGGTGTGGGCCTTTCTCCAATCAGGCCTCCCTTTGTTGGCCCCACCTGAAGCCTACTCAATGCACAGGAAACATCTTTCACTTACTGATTTGGCTTTAGAGACCCAGACGCCCAACAGTGAAAGCCACATTACATGGTTTTACAGATAACAGAGTTAGGCATTTCTAAAGTGCCAACTGTGAGCTAGGCACTGTGCTATAAGACCAAGGAAGTAGCCCATCCCTCTTCAGGAGGAGGTAGCCTTCCTTTGGGCTTTGTGATGAGTACATAAAGCAGTCAGTAGAGAATGACACAAGGCTAAAATTCTCTAGTTGCAGAGGGAGAGCAGACTGGAGCTGGAAGAGGCCTTGGCTCATTTAACAAAGGAGGCAGCCCTGAGTCCCCAGGATTGGGGGGATGTGTAAAGGGCAAAGATATGTTTATGCTCACTTGGGGCTTTAGGAGAAGGCCTGTTGCTTGGTAAAGTGGCTGGGATTTACCCAGCCTGGTGGCCAGTGAGGCTCGGTCTGCCTTATTCATTTCTTCAGTCAGCATTTATTAAGTGCCTTCTCTGTGCTTGGCACTCTGCTAATCACTGGGGATACATAAAGAGGCAAATGACAGTCCCTGCCTTCAGCTTACAGTCTAATGGGGCAGACAACATGCAAATCAAATACTGACAAACAGGAACTAATGAACCGAGGGAAGGCCCTAGTGTTAAGGGGCTGGAGAAAGCTTTCTGTAGCAGGTGGGATTTTAGTTGGGACTGGAAGGAAGCCAGGGAGGGCAGCAGAGGATCAGCAGAGGAGGGAGAGCCTGCCAGGCCTGGGGGACGGCCAGAGAGAGCCTGGAGATGAGCTAGAGGGGCTTGTTAGTGGTGGGGTTAGGTTATGAAGGCCTTTAAACCCTGGAAGCAGGAGGGAGGGCAGGCACAAGTTCTTGCTGCTTCTGTTTCCTTCCAGGAAGTTCTGCAGAACCTGTACCGGACCAAGTCCTTTCTGTTTGTGGGCTGTGGTGAGACGCTGAGAGACCAGATATTCCAGGCCCTTTTCCTGTACTCTGTGCAGGACAAGGTGGATTTGGAACACTTCATGGTAGTGCTCAAGGAGAACGAAGACCACTTCTTCAAGCACCAGGCTGACATGCTTCTGCATGGCATTAAAGTCGTCTCCTACGGGGATTGCTTTGACCACTTCCCAGAATATGTGCAGGACCTCGCTGCCCAGATCTGCAAACAGCGAAGTCCAGGTGCCCACAGAGGCTGTGTCTGTGTGTCTGTGAAAGCCGGGGCTCCAGGGTACGGTCACGAAGACCTGGGGCCCCTGGAATCGTCCCGGGGGGCAAGGAGGGCCTGTAGGACCAGGATAGCTGATGGCTCAGCGGTCAAGCTCACCTTTGAGGAGCTCCACAGAGGCCGTCCCCAAATCAGAAGGCTGGGAGGAGGGCTGGGGGTAACCAGTGTCAGGGAGAATGTGGTTTCTTGTGGTCTTGATGCACGATGATGCAGGATGTTAAGAGGGCTTGGCCTGGGTCCTCGAGTGCCACATTGATACGTTATTCCCACCATCGTGTTGTCGCTGCAAGGGCTCTTTAGCTCAAGCTTGTCCTGCCAATTGTCAGTTTGAAGTTTAATTGGTGGGGGGTGGGGGGAGTTGGGGTATGGGGCTTAGACAATTGACTTCCCAAGATGCACTGGAAGCATAAAGCTCCATTCTCTCCCCTCAAATGAAACAAACCAAATCAGAACCAGGAGAGAAATGGACAAAACCAACTGCCTGAGCTTTTATTAAATCCCTAGTGTGTACCAGGCCTTGGGCTAGGTCAGAGGCTAACCCTTAATAAAAGGATTTGTGTAAATTTGTCTGAAGGCCCCAATACCTGGGGTGTCTAATTAGTGCTGGCTGATCAATTGCCTCAGGCTCACTCCTTGCGAGAATAGACTTGTGCCCAGGCAGTGTCTTGGGGTGGGGAGGGGTGGCAGATGAATCGGGAACCACTCCCTGTGGCTCATGGGATATTTCTTCTCACTCATAGATGCTGACCGAGTGGACAGTACAACACTATTAGGTAAAGACCATCCCTCTGGCCTGGGGTGGGGGGGACATCGGACCTGGGGGGACAGGTGAAGCCCCTCTGCCACCCCATGAGGGGTCTGGCCCTCCAGAAGCTGGCTGGAGCCATGTTTGAGGGGTCTGGGGCCCCTTTGAGCTCTGTCCCATGGTTCTTCTCATGGGATGGGGTCTGTGTCTGTGCTCCCAGGCACTGCCTGCCAGGACTGTGCCAAGAGGAAACTGGGAGAGGACAGCCTCGAAGTTCCCAAAAGAATCCGACAGTCTGATCCAGGTCCGTATTCTGGGGGAGGGGGCTGCGCTGCGTGGGTGGGGGGTGTGTGTGGCCGAGTGGACCCTCCCTCAGGGGCTAGCTGGGCCTGGCCTCTGAGTCCAGTGTTTGCTTTGTGTCTTTGACAGATGACTCTGGAGGGTCTTGAGATCCCAGAGACCACTGAGACCTGCGCCTGGAAAAGCAACCTCTAAGCAACCAGTGCCGGCCCCAGGACCCCCACTCAGACACTGACACCTGAGGGAAGCCCCAAGAGAACCCGGAGGGGCGTGGCCCAGGGGCAGAGTGGGGCCTTTGCACAGAACTACTAGGAATTGACATTTTTACATTTCAGGTATACTGGGAAAGGACCCTCCCAACTAGCTCAGGGATAAAGTCCAATTGGCCTCCCTGTTTGTGAAGACCCTTTTTAAAG
The DNA here is from genome assembly GCA_028646595.1 of Phalanger gymnotis. Taxonomy (NCBI): domain Eukaryota; kingdom Metazoa; phylum Chordata; class Mammalia; order Diprotodontia; family Phalangeridae; genus Phalanger; species Phalanger gymnotis. The sequence goes on from CM053623.1 coordinate 227,376,889, forward strand.
GGGGTGGGAGGAGATGGCAGAACTGCATTGTGACCCCACCCCCACCCCAGGGTGCCAAGGAATGAGGAAACTCGAGCCCCTCACCTTGGGGCAGCTCCTGGGGCACAAACATGTTAGAAAGCAGTTTATTTTGTGAACTAGAAGGAGAAGGGCTTGGGGCGGCAGCAAGGCAGGGAGGGGGGTGCTTCCTTGGCAGCAGCAGAGCCGCTCTGTGCCCACCAAAGTAGCCCCAGGGGGACCCTCAGGATGTTACACTCCTTTGTACCCTAAGACTTGGCCCAGAGGCATGACGATTGACTGCAGGAGGGGGCCGTGTGGCCTGGGGTCAGGTGGTGTAGGCAGAACTTTGCCAGGGGCCTGTTCCACTCTTAACTGGGCAGGCCTTGATTGGCATCAGAAGTGCCCTACCCATAGTTGGAGGGCACCTGGCCTGGTATGGCCTGGGGGGCAGGCTAGGGGCCATCCACGTCAGCCCTGGCCCTCACCTCTTACACTCTAGAGAGGCTGCCTCCTAGTCACTGGGACAGCCCCCAGGGAAGCCAGGAAGTGGAATCTAGGTTATTTCTTCTTTGAAGGCGTGGTCCTCCATGTCTCTGGTCAGTAAAATAAAGCCTGAATGAGCTTAGTGCCGTGGCTAGCCAATGCTTCTCTTGCCTGGGTCCATCCTAGAGGGCTGCCTCCGGGTATGAGGCCAGCATCTGTAAAGGTGGGGAGAGGAGGAGCCTCCCCATGGAGAAGGAGCCCTGCCACCGAGAGGAGCAGCCCTGTGGGGTGGGGCTCTGGGGACCCTTCCTGAGGGACTCATCGCGACTGACCCTGAGGAGTCTGGGGGCACAAGCCCACAGTCAAGGGCCCCATGATCCCCCACGATAGGGGCTACAGCTGCTGCCAAGGCCCTGCGGCCCCACTGCCCAAGAAGAGGAAGGAGAGTGGAAGATGTTGATGATGAAGGAAATACTGGAGCATAATATTGCTTTTCATTCTCCCTTTGCTTCTTCCTTGAGGCCCCAGCTTGGCAGGTCATGCGGGCGGCCAATTGTAGGGACAGAAAGCCCATCCAGGTGGGAAACCTTTCTGTTTGAGGAAATGCCATGCTGGGGAGACTGAGTCAGGATGCCTGTCCTCAGAGTGGCTGGCCTCCCAGTGGGGCTGCTGGCCTCATAAACCACTGGCCGCATGGCATTCCCACTAATCTGCTTATTCCTGCTATTGGGAGGAGGAGAGTTGAGACTGACCTGAATTAAGTCCCCAAGATGGCCACATGGCCATTCTTGGGAACCCTTAATTTGGCTAATCACAGATGGATCCACAGGCAGCTACGATGCTCTGTGCTTTGTCAGGGGGTGTGAGGTGATGGGTGGGGGAGGGCCTCAGGGTCAGAGGCCTGAGGCCAGGCCTCCCTCCCTCCCCTTGGGCAAGGCCCCCTGGCTTCCAGCCTCCAGGAGGTGAGAGGCATGGCTACAAGGGTCAGAGCAGCCTTTACAGAGAGGTTACATAGATTAAGGTGGAAACCGCTTTCAGGGCAGCTGATGGGTCAACTTGGACTTCAGCCTTCTCAGACTCACACAGATGAGAAGAGGGCTTTTTCTGACAGCGTTGGCCTTCAGCGCCCTCTTAGCCAACTCTCATTGCCAGGTTAGCCCAGAGGATGCCAGGCTAAGAGTATCATGGCCATTGCTGAGGGTTATGAGGGTACTAGGTTTTTTGGCTCCAAAGTGGCAAAGAGCATTGGGCCTGCAGTCAGGAAGACCCAAGTTCAAATCTGGCCTCACACAGTTAGCTGGGTGACTCTGGGCAAGTCGCTTAACCCTGTTTGCCTGTTTCCTCATCTGTCAAATGAGCTGGAGAAAGAAATGGAAAACAAGGGGTCAGGAAGAGCCCATGGGACCAGACAACAAATGACTGAACAGCAGGCCCAAGGGCTCTGAAGGGTTTGTTCTGGAGCTTATCCAGGGTCCCAGTTTGCAGATTAGGAGCCCCAGTGGAATCTCAATGGCTGGTCCTGGTGCTTGACGTGGGGTGGGGGCCAAGCCCCAGGACAGAGCTCTGTGCTGTTGGCGGGTGGGCTGGCAAGCTCTTGGAGAGCCACTCTTCACAGGGAACCTCACCACACCAGATTTGCAGAAGTGGTTTTAAATGTATATCAGCCTTTCAATAGCTAAATCTGTAACCAAGAGGACAAAACAGAGCCAGCTTTTCTAGCATTGTGTCTAACAGTGAACTGTCCTAGGCCCTTCGCCATCTCCTGCAGCCCTCCCCACAGCCCTGGAGGCACAGAACAGGTTAGCAAAACTCAGGCACTTCCCTGGCCAACATCTTAATGCCAGACTGTAAATTCTGACTTCGAGGAGAATACATCCCCCTTATAACGAGGCTGAATAGAGTCTAAATGGATGTATTTTTACAAATGGTATCATGTTGTTCAGTCCTTTCTCTGTCGTGTCTGACTCTCTGTGACCCCTTTGGGGTTCTCTTTGCCGAGATGCCAGGGCAGTTTGTTGTTTCCTTGTCCAGCTCATTGTACAGATGAGGAAACTAAGGCACACAGCTAGAGTGTGAGGCTGGATTTGAAGTTAGGGAGATGAGTCTTCCTGACTCCAGGCCAGGGGTTCTGCGCACTATGGTGCCCCCTAGAGGCTGCAAATGGCATCATAGTGAATCTGTTTTTATTTTATTTTGTTCACCAGCTCATCTACTGCCAAAGATGTAAAAGTGGCCATCTTGGATTGAGTTCTGATTTCTCCCAGTTATCCTAAAGGCACACACTTGGGCCACGTTCTGATTTAGGTGCAGGACATGTTCCAACTGAATCAGATCCGGGTCTTAGCGCTTTTAACTGCAACATTAAAAATCCCCAGAATTTCTGGCCGAGCTTCAGGATGGAGAACCCACTCCCGGGGACCCTCAGCTCCCGGTAATCTCTTAGAGCCTGACCAAGTTGTGGTTCCCCCACCCTGTCCCAAAGGGTGGAGGCCCCTCGAGGAAGCTTCTCCTGCTTACTTCCTACACCTCTTCTCCCCAGCTCTCTCTCATCTGCTCCATCCCAGACTCTTTAGTCTGAATTGAGCACCAGAAGTTGTTAATGCTAGTGGCTTCCTTAGCTCTTCTGAAGCTGGGATGGCAGCTCAGGTGACCTTCCCCTGGTTTACCTGCACCAGGTGATTTTATCTCTGGAATCATTGCTTGAAATTCCTTAGGAGATGAAAGCACACACCTCCCTCCCAAGGGGAGGAGAGAGCAGTGCTGCTCCCAGTCCCAACCCCTCCAAAAAGACATTAAGATGTTCTTGGTCATCATAAAAGTCCCAGAGTTAGACTCAAAATCAGGCCTCGAGGCCACATGTGGTCCCCTGGTCTACACCCTAACCTTAGGGCTCCTGGGGGTTGGTGGGGGGTGCTCAGTTCTTCAGGCCAGTTTACAGCTTAACAAAAGCTCGGGTTGCTCTAATAACAAGGATTGTTGTGTCTTGACAGAAGTTGACTCAAAGCATTTTTCCAAATTAAATTGTACTTAACTGTTTGCTTTTTATGGTTCAGAAAGGGGAGAGAGTCAATAACCCTGCATTTCCAGATCAAGAGAACTGCATTTCTTGATTCTTATTTCTCATAGAAAGCTTTTCACAATGGTCATTGCTGACATTCAGACCGTTTGCCTTCAAGGCCACTACAGAGAAAGCTTGATGAAAGGCTACTTTGGCAGCTTTAAACACATGGCCCTGATGTTAAGTACTGGTTGGGAAGTACATGGGAAGCATGGAATGGTAGCCCCAGTTTTCCTAGGTTTCCTTGTCCCACGAGGTGGTATATAGGGGGATTTATCACAGAAAAGGGACCCATGGAAGCCATGCTAGGGGACAGTGTAGAAAGATGCTGAGGTTTCCCTGGAAGCCCAACAACATTTAAAGCTCCAGCAGCGGTTATTGGGGTCCACTGTTTTAGGGAGAGGAATGTGGATAAGGTTTGAGGACTCAGGTTCATTGCCCTTCCTCTGGGAACCCCTAGTTCCATTCCACCTTTCATTCTTGGGGTCTCTTTGCCTGCTGCCCTGTACCCATGTTAGCCAACCTCTGGGCATCTGGTGCTAGCGAGGGCATCTTGTGGTTTGATGGGGTCTAATCTTGCATACATCATCACAATGATTTGGGTCCTCACCTTTCCTCTTGCACTGTGGCCTTGAACTCATTCCAGTTCCCAAGACTCCTCCACAGCCCCACATACCCTGGAGCAAAGATCGCCTGGCCTGTTCCAGGCCTGGGGGGAGGGAAGGGGTCCTTGTCAAGGCCACATGGGGAGATCCTCGGGCATCCCAGCTTCTCCACAGGAGCTGACCTATTTGTTTCTATGACAGCTTGTCTTTTTCCCATGGAGTAGGGTTATCATTAATCAGCTGTGTCTTCCCACACTGGGTCCTCACCTCTAGATGTGGCTTGAAAGGGTTTACAGCCGCTCCAGGGGCTGAAAGGCTGGTACTGCCAGCCTTCAATCCTGACTGGCAGCTCCCAGAAGGGGAAAGATACCTTCAGATACTTAAATCTGTTAAAGGATCAGCAAATTCGTTCCAGAAATACCCACAGTCTGCTTGGGGTTTTTACTGGCTATGACTGACCTTCAGTCTTTCACCTTAATTCGCCAGCAGAATTTTACCCCGTTTAAACCGATATCACAAAACCTAATTGCTACTTTTCATGCCTGGCTCAGAGGGGAATCCTTCCTTCTCATCCCATGCTTCAAGGAGAGGCCCCAGGGGAGCTTCTTTGCCACTCGACTTTTGGTAGTTCTAGCTCCCGTGACGTAAAACAAAGAGATTCTTAATGTGGGCAAGCAAAATCTGTGAGCTCCCCCACCCCAAACCAATGAGTCTCCCCCCTGGTGATGCCCCGGCAGGTCAAGCACTCCCTCTTTTTCCTGGTTTTTTGACCTGGAAACCGTCTTTTCCTGGATGAATTAAAAACTAATGGCCATAGGTGAGAACAAAAACAAGTAGGTAGCTGTTGCCACAACCTACCGGCTGATGAGGCCCCGGGGAGACGAGGTTTGCTCTGCACTCACATGAAGAAACCCCCCAAAGTCCAATGCTGAATCAGTTTGCTCTGGCGCTGAGTTATCCCTCCACCCCACTGGGGAGGACGTGGTCCTCTCAGTTCTCAAGCTTGGGCGAGTGCACACTTTGATTACCCCCAATTTGGGGGGATCTTCATTGAGAAGAACCCTAAATTATAAAATTCCTTCCAGGGCATCATAGATTATCTTCCCAGTTCTATTTGGGAAGACCTTCCTTTCCCAACATTGGATAGGGCACAGGGCCATACTGCCAATTACCTCCAAGCGTGTACACAGATTTTAACACAAAATTAGCCCCAACAAGGGACTTTCCTCCTCACCCAGAAAAGGTTTTGGGTTTCAGGGGAAGAGTCGGCTTGCAACTACAGAAGAAAAAGCCTCCTGTCCAGTGGGCCCCAAAGAAGGGAAGGGTTCTCTTCAGGGACCTGGCCTTCATCCTCAAATCCCAATTGAGTGCCCACCACCCCCGTGAACACAAATGCAACAAAGGTAAACTGAAGCAAGTATCCTGGGCAAGACAGCAGTTTATTAACAGTGATGTAGATCACTATTAATAAAATGGGTCAGAGGGGGCAGGGCCAAGATGGCCCATGGCTGGAAAGCAGGCACTTGTGTGAGCTCCCCACCCCCAAAACCTATAAGGTCCCTCCAAAAACCTATAAAAAATGGCTCTGAACAAATTCTAGAACTGCAGAACCCACAAAATAGCAGAGGGAAGCAGGGCTCCAGCCCAGGACAGCCTGCATGATTGCTGGGTGAGGTCTATCCTGCACAGAGCTGGGAGCAGAGGGGAGTGGAGCAGAGCCTAGTGTGGGTGGCGAGGACCAATCAGACCAGGAGCCAGGCGGAATAGGCCCTAGCGCCCTGAATCAGTGAGCTGTGGCAGTTACCGGACTTCTCAGCCCACAAACACCAGAGACAACAGAGAAGGTTAGTGGGAAAAACTTGGCGAGGGGCAGAGCGATAGGAGTTCATGGTTCAGCCACCACCCCGGAGACAGCGGGGGTGGTGCAGCTACAGAACTACAGCTGCAGTTGCTTCTGGCCCCAGGCCCACCTGGTGAGAGGAATTAAGTGGCATATCTCAGCGGGAGTGCAGAGCCTCCTTAAGATCTGAGTCCAGTACGGGTTGGGGGTTCTTGGGGGAGGAGAAGAGCTGGTGTGGCAGAGCATAAAAATAGCTCTGAAAACAACAGCACATCCCCTCAAGCTTGGAACAAAGTACTTTCTACTCTACAAGCAGTCATACCCCAACGAAAAACTCAAGGGCCAAGTAGTTGGCTGGGGACATGGCCAGGTAGCCAAAACGCACTCAGATTCAGACTCACACTATGGAATCTTTCTTTGGTGACAAAGAAGACCAAAACATACAGCCAGAAGTCAACAAAGTCAAAGAGTCTACGTGAAAAGCCTCCAAGAAAAACATGAACTTGTCTCAGGCCATGGAAGAGCTCAAAAAGGACTTGGAAAAGCAAGTTAGAGAAGTGGAGGAAAAATTGGGAAGAGAAATGAGAATGATGCGAGAAAACCATGAAAAACAAGTCAATGACTTGCTAAAGGAGACCCA
>CM053623.1:227384014-227448836 GCA_028646595.1 Phalanger gymnotis
GTGACTTTGTGAGAAATCAAGATATTATAAAAACAGAACCAAAGGAATGAAAAAGTGGAAGACAATGTGAAATATCTCATTGGAAAAACCACTGACCTGGAAAATAGATCCGGGAGAGATAATTTAAAAATTATTGGACAACCTGAAAGCCATGATCAAAAAAAGAGCCTAGATATCATTTTTCAAGAAATTATCAAGGAGAACTGGCCTGATATTCTAGAGCCAGAGGGTAAAAGAGAAATTGAAAGAATCCACCGATCTCCTCCTGAAAAAGATCCCCAAAAGAAAACTCCTAGGAATATCGTCACCAAATTCCAGAGTTCCCAGGCCATGGAGAAAATACTGCAAGCAGCCAGAAAAAAACAATTTGAGTATTGTGGAAAGACAATCAGAATAACACAAGATCTAGCAGCTTCTACATTAAGGGATTGAAGGGCTTGGAATACAATATTCCACAGGTCAATGGAGCTAGGATTAAACCAAGAATCACCTACCCAGCAAAACTGAGTATTATCTTCCAAGGCAAAATATGGACTTTCAATAAAATAGAGGAGTTTCAAGCTTTCTCAGTGAAAAGACCAGACCTGAATAGAAAATTTGACTTTCAAACACAAGAATCAAAAGCATGAAAAGGTAAACAAGAGAAATCACAAGGGACTTACTAAAGTTGAACTGTTTTGTTTACATTCCTACATGGAAAGATGACGTGCATGACTCATGAGACCTCAGTATTAGGGTAGCTGAGGGAATATATGTGTGCGTATGTGAGTGTGTATATATATACACATATATACATAGATATAGATATATACATACATATAGATGTAGATAGAGGGCACAGGGTGAGTTGAATATGAAGGGATGATATCTAAAAAAAATAAAATTAAGAGATGAGAGAGGAATATATTGAGAGAGGGAGAAAGGGAGATAGAATGGGGTAAATTATCTCGCATAAAAGTGGTAAGAAAAAGCAGTTCTGTAGAAAAGGAAGAGGGGGCAGGTGAAGGAGAATGAGTGAATCTTGCTCTCGTCAGATTTGACCTGAGGAGGGAATAACATACACTCAATTGGGCATCTTACCCCACAGGAAAGGAGGAAGAAGATAAAAAAGGAGGGACAATAGAAGGGAGGGCAGATAGGGGGAGGAGGTAATCAAATTCCAATACAAACACTTTCGGAAAGGGACAGGGTCAAGCGAGAAAATTGAATAAAGGGGCATAGGTTAAGAAGGAGCAAAATATAGTTAGTCTTTCACATGAATATTGTGGAAGGGTTTTACATAATAATACACATGTGGTCTATGTTGAATTGCTTGCCTTCTTAGGGAGGGTGGGTGGGGAGGGAAGAGGAGAGAGAATTTGGAACTCAAAGTTTTAAAAGTGGATGTTCAAAAAAAGTTTTTGCATGCAACTAGGAAATAAGATACACAGTCAATGGGGCATAGAAATTTATATTGCCCTACAAGAAAGTAAGAGAAAAGGAGATGGGAGGGGAGTGGGGTGCCAGAAGAGAGGGCTAACTAGGGAACAGGACAACCAGAATATATGCCATCTTGGAGTGGGGGGGGGGTAGAAATGGGGAGAGAAGTTGTAATTCAAACTCTTGGGAAAATCAATGCTGAAAACTAAATATATTAAAAATAAAATAAAATGGGTCAGCGACCAAGAAGGGACTGCAAAGACCCATGGGGAGGGTGTGCAGCTGCAGCTGCAGCTGCTCTCTGTCATTAAAGACAGCCATGTATGCAGCCCTCACCCCAGTCAGGACCCTTCCCCTTGGAAGAGGAAAGGAAAGGACTGAGAGCCTTACCCTGGACAGGGACCAACTCCAGGTGCTTGTCTGCTTACAGGTAAATGGTGGGGGGGGCCCTACTTTAAAAATCTGGGGACCTTGGTCTGAATGGCTGGCTCAGAAATGGATCTGGCAGACTGGGGAGCAGGATGGGTGGTGCAGCAGTCCTGACAATGTTAACTTTCTTCTTGCCCTCCTAGCTGGGGGGTCCAACTCTGAACCCCTGTGTCACGTGGCATCAAGAACAGTATCATTTATACAGTGATTTTAGGTGAGCCCAGCCCTTGGAGATGGCTGCTGTTAACCTCATTTTACAGATGGGTCACACAGCTGGCATCTAGAGCAGGATTAGAACCTGGGTCTCCCTAATGCCATCCTCAACTCGCTGCCTGCCTTCAGGGAAGACTGAGCCCACTCAGGAGGACCTGACCAGCCCATGGTGGGTTCAGAGAAAGGAAGGGGATGGGGGTAAGGACAATGTTGGTGAGCCAGTTCTGGAGGCCCCTCTGACGGCCGAAGAGCAAGAGGCAAGGGCCAGAGAGCCCCCCGTCCATGAGGCAGATCCCTGGAGCCCAGCTGAGAATCCTGGAGGAAGCCTGATGAGGCTCCTGGTCTTGGGGGCACCAACAGGCAGAGAGTGTAGATGGCTCTTCCGGGGGTCAGTCAGAGGGGCTTAGGACAGCAGTGGTCAGGGACAGGCTGGGAGCTTGACCTGATTCCCAGCAGCTGATCCTTCACATGTGACTTGTTTTGGGAGTGCCCCACCCCCACAGGACTGACTCCCCTGCCCTCAGTGGCCCTTGGTCATGTGCACACACTTAGCATTTTATAAAAGGAGTTACAGTAGAACCAGCTCTGCAAGAACAAAGTTTATTTTTTATGAACATATCAAACAAAACGTTGGGCCCTAGCCCTTCCCCTTGGCCGGAAGTCCTTTGTGCAGGCCTCGGAGTGGGGGGGGCCCATAGGGGTCACATTCTTGTAACTTAAATGGTAAACTTTTGTTTCCCATTTGCTCAGTGCTCGAGCACCTGGACTATGCCCTGCACTGGCCTAGGAGCTCCTCACCCTCATCCCACCCCGGGGGGGTGGTGCCCTAGGTAAGCCTCGAGCGGCTTTCTCGGCGCCTGCCTCGATGCTCTCGGTTCTCGTCCGGGTACAAAGACAAGTCAAGGGTCAGGACTCGGCTGAACATGCAGTCCCCTTGCTAGAAAGGAAGTGGAGATGATGCCCATTCAGAAAAGGGGGGCAATGGGACTGAGGTGGGTGAGGGATGAGATCGCCAAAGGGATTTCTTTAAAAACTTCCCCCAGCCCCAGCCATTGAAAGTACACAAGGGCCTTGTGTGACTCTGCAGTGGATGGCACTGAGGCCCAGGGGGCTCCTGACACCAGGTCTGTGCACTCCTTGGCCAACGTTAATGGGCATAATTGAGAAGAAAGATAGGGGGGTTACTGAACCAATGTCACCATGCCCCACATGGACAGGGCCAAGGACACAGGGTCAAGAGGGATACAGGGAGGGATATGTGGGGCCAGTGCCCCCAAGGTGCTCCAAGGGCAGCAGGGAAGGACTGGGGCTGTCAGGGCCTCAGCACAGCAACCTGGTGTGTTAGCGCGTCTGAGAGAGGAGAGACAGAGAGGAGAGAGACAGAGAGGCAGAGATAGACAGAGACAAAGGTGGAAAGGACAGAGACAAAGAGAGAGAGGCTGAGGGGAAGGGGTGAAGAGACAGAGGCCCCAGGCCTGAGCGGCCCCTCTATGGGTGTTACCTCGGGGTAGATGCCCACAAGTGCATCTGCTTTGGAGTAGAACTCCTCCTTGAGGGAAATGACAATCATCTGGACATGCTCACGGGTCTGCTCCCTCATGTAGCTGGACACCTGCCCCCGCAAAGTGGCCACAGGTTTTAGCCAAGCTCCCCAGCCCCGGTTGCTGCCCACGTGTGCCCTCTCCCACCTCCCTCCACAGGTCACGTGGAAGGACATAGGGGGCTTCCATGGCAGGTCTCAGGGTCAAGGCCCCTGCCATCTCCGATCCATTCACAGTGACAGTAAGGTCCAGTGGGCCCAGCCTGGCTGCACCCCCAGGCCTGGGCCTCGGTCCTGTGCCTGCCCTACCTGGCTTCCAGCTAGCGTGGCCCCCCACCTGACAGATGAGAAAGGTGAGGCTAGGGGGCGGTCAGGGTCAGCCCAGGTGGCCCTGAAGCCATCACTGTATCTGGCTGGGGATCCCTGGGAGTTCTGCCTGTGGTCTGGGGGGGCAGTGCTCCAGCCCTCTTTAGAAGGGAACATGACCCCAGTGGGGGGTGGGCTGAATGCTAAAGGTGTCTGCTAGTAGAACAGCCTGCCTTTGCCAGAAGCGGCCCCTTCAGTCTGGGTGTGTGGGTGGGCTGGAGGAGAGGTTCTTCTTCCAGACTGCCGATGTGATGGGCACAGGTGGGCTTCACCAAGGGGTGCATGGGCTCCAGTTCAGCCAAAGGGCCACAGCCCCAGGAGTGCTTCCACCCGACCTTCCTTCCTCTCTAAGTGAGCCTAGCCAGGGACTCACCTTGCCAATGTTTGTGTTGTCCAAGGCTGCATCCACTTCATCAAGAACAAAGAACGGTGCTGGGCGGAAGCTGAAAGAGAGGCAGCAGCAGTGGGGTGGGGGAGGGGGGGAGAAGAGGGGAAGGCGACAGGCAGGCAGCTCTTGGAGGGCCCTTGGGCCAGGAGCTGGAGCTGGGCTGAGGCAGCCCCACCCCCAGGGGTCTTGGCACCCAGCGCAGCCACAGTCCCCAACAGGGGTTGTCTGATCCTGATGCACAGTGAATCCTTACCTCTTAGGCCAAGTCTAGCCCAACCCAGGGCAAACTCGAGGGCCTACTGTGTGCAAGACTTTTCACATTAGGACGTCAAAGGGCAAGTGTCAGACCCAGCTCTGTCTCTCCCAGGAAGCCTTCCTGATGGCCTTCCTCACTGCCCCCTCAGCTGCCCCTCCTGGACCATGAACCTCCTCTCAAAGGACAAACTCCTGGACCTTGGGGGCATCTCTGAGGAGCGCTGGCCATGGGCCATGACCCTTTCCATAGGTATGCGGAACTCTGACTCTCCTGGTTTGTTTCCTAGGTCAGAGGACATCAAACACTGTTCCCAGAGCTCCTGCTGTTTCTGAACTTCCTTCTCCCCAAGTTCCAGGATGATTTTCCACCTTTGTTCTCCTTTACAGCTGCTGACCCTCCCCTCCTCCTCCCCAGCACAAGCCTCCTGTTCTAAATATGTGGTGGGGTGGGGCACAGCAGAGACTTACCCAGGTGCCTGCATTCTGTCCCCCTCAAAGCAGAGGCCAGGTGTGGTGACCTAAGGAGGGCTGAGCCCCACCCTAGCTTCTGCCTCTTGGGGTGGGCATTAAGCCTTCAAACGCCCACTGCCCCTCCAGCCTTGCTCCAAGCACCCACTGCCCCTCCAGCCTTGCTGTCCAGACTAGATGGGCTCTGGGAGTCCTGAAGAGGGTGGGCTGCAGTCAGGGGCTGGAAGCTGATCCCGTTTGCTGAGCACAGCCTACTCGAGCACTCAGGATCCCTGGATCGTAGCCTAGGGCCTCGAAGACGGCTTGTTGGGCAGAAGCGATCTTAGTGATTATGAAAAGGGATAAATCAGTGTCATGCTTCCTGCTATCAGCAGCTGCGGTGCCCACCTGTGCACGGCAAAGAGCAGGGCCAACGCTGCCACACACTTCTCTCCCCCCGACAGGTTGTCCATGGGCATGAAGCGCTTGCCTGGAGCCATGCAGTTATAACTGATCCCTTCCAGATAAGGTTCCTCCGGGTTCTCAGGGCTGAGAAAGGCCTGAAACATTTGTTGGGATGGACATATCAGTCTCCTCTTCTCTCCCTCTCCAACCGCACCCCCTCCCCCCACTGCTGAAAAACCAGGCGCAGTCCAGCCAAAGAGCCTCTGCCAGGGCCAGGGGTGGGCAGCACATCTGACTGGGGGGGGGGCTCTGGAATTGTGGCTGGTCACTGCCCCCAGGGCTTCTCTGTCTCCATCACTTATCCATCCACTTCCCAAGCCATGGCCACCCCCCCACAGATCTCTTGGGGGCACAGACAGGGTTCCCGTGCAGCTAAGAGCAGCATCCGTAGATGCCACATTCTAAGACCTATGGGAAGGCCAGCCCCAAACAGAGACAACTGGGAAGAGACAGGTGGGAGAATGAGAATTTCATCCTGGAGATAACGGTGCTCCAGGAAGCTCATGACCTGGGACTGGACCATGACGGCATTTGTGAGTTTGGGCTCATCTGCATGGAGGTGGTAACTGAGGCCATGGAGGGTACAGAGAGCCCTGGGGGACTCCCACACACAGGGGCAAGGGAAAGATGGGGAGGAGGTGAATCCAGAGAGCCCAGTTGTAGAAAGCCAGGGAGGAGAGGGGCCAGGAGGACTTGGTCAGTCAAGAAACACAAAGTAAGTGCATACTGCATACTGGGCACTGTGCTAAACACTGGGAATTCAAAAATAGGCAACACCAGGCCCTGTCCCAAGGGCTCACACTGTGTCTCATGGAGACACAATTATGGCAAAGTGCTAGGTACAAACCAGTTGGGAACAGGAAAAGGGGCAAGAATCTCATGGAGCAGGGGCTGGACCCAGGGGGAACAGAAAGGCCTCCCTGGCCTCTTCCTTCAAGAAGTCAGGATGTAGAGGCGATGAAGGAGAAGGTTCCAGGCAGTGCCACTGAGGGTGTCAGGGGAAGGAGCGTCCCGTCCATGTCACTGGATCTCTGAGGCCTAAGAGGACTGCAGAGGGAGGCAGAGGACTCCAGAAGTCTTTGGAGGCTGGAGGATTTTATGCTTGTTTCTGGCCATTAACAAGAGTTTTTGGAGTGAGATGGAGAAGGGAGGGAGACATGGTCAGTCCTGCATTTTAGTCAAACCCCTTTGGTGACTGAGTGAAAGATGGGCTGGAGTGGGGTGGGGGAGACGAGGAGGAAGGGAAGAGGAGGAGAGAGAGAGAGAGAGAATTCAGCAATATGTGCACTGAGAATTACCAGAACAGGTGGAAGAACTAGAGACCAAATTGCCAACATTCAGTGACTTACAGAGAAAGCAAGAGAGTTCCAGGAAAACATCTACTTATGCTTGATTGACTACACTAAAGCCTTTGACTGTGTGGCTCACAACAAAATGTATCAAAGAGAGCAGAACTACCATATCACCTTACTTGTCTCATGAAGAATCTATATTCAGACCAAGAAGGAAGGGTCAGAACTAAACATGGAACAGTTGATTGGTTTAAGATTGGGAAAAGAGTCACCTTATTCATTTAACTTCTACGCAGGGTACATCATGTGAAATGCCAACAATCTCAGATACGTAGATAATACCTCTCTGGTGGCAGAAAGTGAATAGGAATTAAGAAACCTCTTGATGAAGAAGAAAGAAGAAAGTATAGAAGATGACTTGAAGCCAATCAAAAAAACTAAGATCTTGGCAATTGGTCCCATCACTTTCTGGCAAAAAGAGGGAGAAAAAAATTGAAGCAATGTCAGATTTTTATATTCTTGGGCTCAAAGATCGCTGCAGATGGTGACTGCAGCCATGGAATTAAAAGATGTTCGCTCCTCAAAAGGAAAGCCATAGCAAATGTGGACAGCAGACTAAAAAGCAGACAAAGGTCTGTATGGTCAAAGCTGTGGTTTTTCCAGCGGCAACATATCGCTGTGAGAACTGGACTATGAGGAAAGCTGAGCAACGCAGGATCAATGCTTTTAAATTGTGATGAAGGCTTTTGAGAGTCCTTTGGACAGCAAGGAGATCAAATCAGTCAATACTTGAAGAAATTAATACAGACTGTTCACTGGAAGGGGGCAGCCAAGTGGTACAACGGATATAGCACTGAGTCTAGAGTCAGGAAGACCTGAGTTTAAATTTAGCCTCAGACACTCACCAGCTATATGACCCTGGGTAAGTCACATAAACCTGTATGCCTCAGTTTCCCCATATGTAAAACAGGCTTGAGAAGGAAATGGCAAACCACTACAGTATCTGTCTAGAAAACCTTAAATGGGTTATGAAGAGTTGGACACAACTGAGAAGTGGACCAAACAACAACAAATTCACTGGAAGATCCAGTACTAAAGGAGAAGCTTAAATACCGTGACCACATAATGAGAAGATGGGATTCTCTGGAAAAGACCCTGATTCTGGGAAAGACTGAAAGCAAAAGGAGAAGAGGATGGCAGAGGATGAGATGGAGAGACAATGTCAGGGAAGCAACAGACATGAGCTTGGACAGACTTTGAGAGATGACAGAGGACAGAAGGGCCTGGCATATTGTGGTCCATGGGGCCATGAAGAGTTGGACATGACTGAATGACTGTACCATAACAAACTTCCCTATTTGATTGTAAGCTCTCATGGTTCTGGTTGGCAGTTCTTGGGGGAGGAGGGGCACTGGTGTGGCAGAGCTTTGTGGAAGCTGTGGAGAGAAGTCCTCTTGGTGGTTACATGGCAGAAAGGAGTGCCTACACTCACAGACCAGAGCACAGGCCAGGAGAGGAGCATCATACCACCTCAGAAGAGAAATGGCTCTGAAAACAGCAGCACAAAACCCCTGAAGCTTGGGACAAAGCACTCTCCACTCTGAAAGCAGTCATACCTTGACAAAAAGCTCAACAGTCAAGTAATTGGCTGGGAAAATGAGCAAGCACCATAAAAGGACTCAGACTATAGAATCTTTCTTTGGCGACAAAGAAGATCAAAACATACAGCCAGAAGAAGTCAACAAAGTCAAAGAGCCTACATCAAAAGCCTCTAAGAAAAATACGAATTGGTTTCAGGCCATGGAAGAGCTCAAAAAGGATTTGGAAAAGCAAGTAAGAGAGGTAGAGGAAAAATTGGGAAGAGAAATGAGAGTGATGCAAGAAAACTATGAAAAACAAGTCAATGACTTGCTTAAAGGAGAACCAAAAATACTGAAGAAAATAACACCCTAAAAAATAGACTAACCCAAATGTTGAAAGAGCTCCAAAAAGTCAATGAGGAGAAGAATGCCTTGAAAGGCAGAATTAGCCAAATGGAAAAGGAGGTCCAAAAGACCACTGAAGAAAATACTACCTTAAAAATTAGATTGGAGCAAGTGGAAGCTAGTGACTTGATGAGAAATCATTACAAAACAGAACCAAAAGAATGAAAAAACAGAAGACAATGTGAACTATGAATCATTGGAAAAACCACTGACCTGGAGAACAGATCCAGGAAAGATCACCTAAAAATTACTGGACTACCTGAAAGCCATGATTAAAAAAAGAGCCTAGATATCATTTTTCAAGAAATTATCAAGGAGAACTGCCCTTGATATTCTAGAACCAGAGGGTAAAATAGAAATTGAAAGAATCCACCGATCGTCTCCTGAAAAAGATCCCAAAAAGAAAACCCCTGGGAATATTGTAGCCAAATTCCAGAGTTCCCAGGCCAAGGAGAAAATATTGCAAGCAGTCAGAAAGAAACAATTCGAGTATTGTAGTAACACAATCAGGATAACACAAGATCTAGCAGCTTCAACATTAAGAGATCAAAAGGCTTGGAATATGATATTCTGGAGGTCGAAGGAGCTAGGATTAAAATCAAGAATCACCTATCCAGTAAAACTGAGTATAATACTCCAGGGCAAATAAGGATTTTCGATAAAATAGAGGACTTTCAAGAACTGTTGATGAAAAGACCAGAACTGAATAGAAAATTTAACTTTCAAATACAAGAATCAAGAGAAACATGAAAAGGTAAACAGGAAAGAGAAATCATAATTAATTCTACTTTCTTCATTCAAATGTTACATTTCGGTACAGCATCCTCGCAGTGTCATGAAGATCAACTGCTTTATTCAGCTTATTTCAGCATAGAGAAACTGAACTTATAAAGTTTGCTACTTTATACTTAAAACACTACGGTGGTTCAAAACCTTTCAGTAGAAGAGGCCATCAGAATTTCTCACTTTAAACAAAGGGCACAAATACTTAAACCCAAGGCTTAGTGATTCAAAAATCATTGCTTTTTGCTATCTTTTAAAGGGCTTTCCCTTCAAGAGAGAAGCCAAAATAGAGGGAACTTTTTGGCTACATTCTTTACATTAATCTTTTCCTAGTTCAGTCTGCCACAAAGCAGTTCCATGAAGGATGTTCCAATAATAGGTTCCAGCTCTTAAGTATAAACCTTGCAACAACTTTCTGCTGAAGGCTTATTATTCTTCTAAGCCAGTTGTGAAGGTGCAGTCCTAAGCCTTATTTTAAATATCAGCATATCAGCAATATTACCTTGCTGGTTCTTTACTTTTTGGCAGCAAATGAATTTTGTTGCTGCTAAGAGTCTTCAGATGGTAAAATACTTGCCTCCTGACAAGCTGATAAGTCCCTATTATGAGTAGTTTCTGGTTCCTGTGATACGACTGCTTCAGTGACAGTGTTACTAAAGTTGTGTATATCTATATCTATCTATCTATCTATCTATCTATCTATCTATCTATCTATCTATCTATAGACAGAGGAAGAGGATGATATCTAACAAAAATAAAATTAAGGGGTGAGAGAGGAATATATTGGAAGAAGGAGAAAGAGAGAGACAGAATGGGGTAAATTATCTCACATAAAGGTGGCAAGAAAAAGCAGTTATAATGGAAGGGAAGAGGGGGCAGGTGAGGGGGAATGAGTGAATCTGGCTCTCATGAGATTTGGCTTAAAGAGGGAATAACACATTCAATTGGCTATCTTACCCTACAGGAAAGTAGGGGGGAAGGGTATAAGAGAGAAGGGATGATAGAAGGGAGGGCAGATTAGGAGAGGAGGTAATCTAAAACAAACACTTTTGAAAAGGGACAGAGTCAAGGGAGAAAATTGAATAAAGAGGACAGGACAGGAAAGGATGGAGGGAAATATAGTTGGTCTTTCACAACATGACTATTATGGAAGTATTTTGCATAACAACACACATGTGGCCTATGTTGAATTGCTTGCCTTCTCAAGGAGGGTGGGTGGGGAGGGAGGAAGGTTGAGAATTTAGAAATCAAAGTTCTAAAAACAAATGCTCAAAAAAAAGGTTGTTTTTACATGCAACTGGGAAATAAGATATACAAGCAATGGGGTATAGAAATTTATCTGGCCCTACAAGAAAGTAAGGGGAAAGGGGATGGCGGTGAGTGGGGTGACAAAAGGGAGGGCAGACTGGGAAAGGGGCAATCAGAATATATGCCATTTTGGGGTGGAGGGGAGAGTAGAAATGGGGAGAAAATTTGTAACTCAAAATCTTGTGGAAACCAATGTTGAAAACTAAAAATATTAAATAAATAAGAAATGATGGAATGGATAGTTTTGGAGGAAGCTGGAAAGACAGCAGAACCAGGACAATGACTGGTAGGTAGACGCCGGCCTTCCACAGGAAAGCCAACTCCGAAAGGCCCGAGAAATCACAAAGCTGGGTCCGCAGGGCTGCCCCCCACCACCCCCACCTCAGACACAGTGGCCAACAGTAAGCAGATGATGTTGTTTTCCTGGTAGCAGTACTTGGAGGGAGAAGACAAAATCTCATCTGAAGGAATATATTTGTACTCAGGATTTCAAATCTGGAGGAAAGCCAGAGAGTCTCTGGCCTAACCTAGTCACTTCATACACAAGTAAATTGTGCACTGGAAAGGTTCTTCCGTCTAAAGAGGGCTGGCTGACCTCTGGGGCATGTCCTGAGCATCTCTGATGACCGCTGCCCAACCTGGTCTCAGTCCTTGCCTTGACGGGGTTCAAGGCTGCCTTAAGTCCCTCTCGGCCACGTCCTAGGCTAGAGGACTGTCCTAAGGGTCTCCTCAGCCAAGGTCACGTGTGGATCATGGACTCGATGTAGGGCACTTATCTTCCTACTCTGGGATGTGGACCTCCCATTTGCTATCCCTACTGAGTGGCTAAGATAGAAATGGACTCTTGCTTCAGAAAAGTGTGAGACAAGTTTATCTGAATTCACAAAATCCTGCAAGGAAGGAACCTTGGGAGGCATTCACTCAGAAGTGGAAAGATGCCCTCGTTTGATAAACAAAGAAACCAAGGCAAGAGGGCCCCAGTGGGCAGGAGCCCTCTGTGCTACACACACAGAGTGGACATAACTTGATGCCTGACAGTCAGGCAGGGATGGTTAACAGGCTGAGGCTCTCAGCTTTCCCACCTCCACCCTGGCAGGGTCTGTCTACCCTGTGCATGAACAGACAGGTGAGGATAGAAGCCCATGCGCGTGCACATAAACGTACCTGGGCGCTGTTGTTTCTGCAGAGCTTCTTATATATCTGATCAATGGACACTGAGACATGCTCAAAGCACTGGCTGAAAAGGTCGTATCTCCTTTTCTTCACCTGTTCAAACTCTTGCCTACAGATTCTGGCCTCTTTTCTGCTGGCCTCAAAAGCTAAGAGAGAATGAATGGGGACCCCCTCACTCAGTGGCTCCTGCCAGGCCCGTCCAAGGCTGGTGTTATTGTCACTCATATCCCACCCACGCCCAAGCTAAGAGTCACTGTTCCACCAAGGCTGGGGCACACCAGGCATCTAGGGACGGTCTCCTCCAAGTGGCTCCTAACAGTGACCGCTCTAAGAGGTGACTGACCCAGAAACTAAAGGGGGGGGGGCAAAGGCAGTGCAGCAGACAGGTCAGAGGACCCTGCCTCACCATCTATGGACTCTTGGAACTTGTCCCGGACGGTCTGCAGGTTCTGCAGGGCTCGCAGGTTGGGGGCAGTGGTCTTCAGTAAAACTTCTTCTTGCGCTACCAGCTGCTGCTGGAGGAGGCCCAACTGCGCCTTTATCTCCTTATCTGACTGCAGATCCTGTGGAGCCAGCAGAGAATGCCAGGGTTCAATCCCCTCTCCTCCCTTCCCCTCCCTGGCCTGAGTGAGGGGGCCGCTGGGTCACCTTCAGATTCTCTCGGAGGCTGCTGTAGTCTATTTGCAGGGCTTCTTCCTGCTCGTAGATGGCAAGAGCGCTCTGTGTGCTCTCAGCTTCTGTGCCCACCTGAAAAACAGAGGTAGGTGTCTCCAGGGGACCTTGGGCCCCTACTGCCAGGACTGGCTTGGCTCTCTGTGTAAGGCTGTCACAAAAAGAGAGGCAAGGGGCTGGGGGGAGTCGGTTTTATGGAGACTGTGAGCCCCCAAATATGCACGCTGGCCCAAAGAGAGCAGCTTAGAGGGATGCCAGAGAGAGGGAGAATCAGTCCATTCCCGAATGCCTTCTAGAACAGGGACCTCATTACCTCACATGGAGTTTATGTCACTTTTCAACAATGGTACAAAGTTTCCCTTCTATTTCCATGAACTAAAACGGCTCCTGGGACGCTAGACCTTTAAGTCTTCCCCTCCCCACTGCCTTTCGGTGTCTCACTTGGGCTGTCCAAAGGCAGCCCTCCCTCCCTACAGGGCAGACCCTGGGGTGAGGACTTCACTCTGCACCTGGGGATGCCCCCCACCCTGGAAAGCAGCCCTCTGAAGCTTCTGATGATGGTGCCCTCAGTAAGGACTCCTAGGTCTTTCATTGTTTGCATTTACTAAAAGCCCATGTGGGGGAAGGGGTGGCCCAAGAGTGCCAGGACCATGGAAAACTGCCTAGGGGTAGCCTCCAACCTGGGCCCTGTTGGGCAAGCCGTTCAAGGACCTCGAATATCCAGCTGGGGATCCTGTGAGCTCCTGGAGGACAATGGAGTAATCTCTAACAAATGGCATGCACCAAACAGCTGAGGTTTTGTAACCATCCTAAGTGTGGGTGAGCATTTAATGGTGCTCACTTGAGGTTTGCAAAGTACTTTACAACGGCCCTGGGAGGTCCGTTTCCCGCTTTACAAATGAGAAGACCGAGGTGGGCAGAGACAAAGTGCTTTGTGCCTGAGGCTGGATTTGAACCCAGGCATTTGTGACCCCAGGCTTGAGCTGCCTCTTTAGAGCTGCCTGGGAGGAAGGTAGTTCTAATATTGGCCCCGTGTGGCAGATTGGCAGACAGGCAGACAAAGGCTTGGACACCCGGAGAAAGCCCAGGAACCAAGTCAAGTGAGAAGTCGAGGGCAGAGACTTGCACCTTGGGAACCCATCACGGGCCAGCCTTTGGGGAGGGAAGAACAGATTGGAGTCACCCAGCTCTGGCCGCCATACCGCCATGTGGATGATCTCATCCAAGGAGCCTGACAAAAGGATGACCTCGATGTCCTGGACTCTGCAGGCAAGCAGGATGTTGTGCCTTTCCAGCCGCTGCTGTTCCAGGGCCGTCTGGATGGCTACTGTCTCCTTCTGCATCTTCCCCACCTCCCTGCAAAAGGCACAGCATGTCCATGCGTGCACACATCAGCCCCTCCTCAATGCTAGATTCCCTGGGCTAGGGCAGGGCTCATGGAAGGCGCCCATGACCATGCCCTGTGCTCCATACACCACCTCCTCTAACCTTTCTCTCACCCATTTCAGGGTCATGCTTCTTATCTTCTGGGGATGAGAAATTCCATGGGGACAGACAGGCATCATCTAGAACTGTAAGGCCCTTCCTGGGCCCAGGCCTGGCTGGCACCTGGTAAAGGCCATGTCCTCAACCCCAGCTCACTTCAACAGGGACACAAGGCTCAGTCTACCACACTGCACAGCATGACCTGGCCACCCACCATGGGCCATGTCTACACAACCAAGGGAGAGAGCTGGAGTCATGCCAGAAATCCCAGAAAGCCAAGCCTTCTAGCCACAGCCCAAGGGGCAGGGGTGGGGAAGAGGAGAGGGGCCTTCCTCTGGCTGAGGGGAAGCTTCTGAGCTATCAGGGTCCTGCAGGATTTGCCCTTAGGACAGCAGCAGCAGGCCACAAGACTCGCACCAAAAGCCCAGGACTGACGCTATAGAAGCAATTCAGATTTGAAGTTCTTTCCTACCCATTAATAGGCTATTGTGAGGAGCAAGTTATGTCAGAGGGAAGGGAGAGAGAGCAATTATGACTGCTAACGGCTACCATCATGATGGTAAGAACTGAAAAGGCTGACTTAGCTGTACTGTGAGTTTGTTTTAGGGAAGACCCCAGCAGGCGATCAGAGAGGTTTTGGGATGGAGAGGCTCCAGGCTGTGATATTATGTATGGAATGTTTTACTGCTGTGATAGCCTGGATAAATGGCTTGTGGGATATGATTCTCTGGTGTCTGAATAAATGGTTCACTTCTGCCTTCTATGTGGAGAGTCTCATATACTTTGCGATACAGAAC
Source organism: Phalanger gymnotis (assembly GCA_028646595.1). NCBI lineage: Eukaryota > Metazoa > Chordata > Mammalia > Diprotodontia > Phalangeridae > Phalanger > Phalanger gymnotis. The sequence goes on from CM053623.1 coordinate 227,399,032, forward strand.
CACGTAGGTATTTTGACAACTATCATCTACGTTGTTATTACTGCCTTACTTGTTACATTTAGCGACTAGGAGGATGGGATCGCAAGTATAATATCTCTATTTAGAGGAAGAAAGGCTTTAGAAGAAGAAATGGTTATCCCAGGATGGAAGGATGTAACTTGCTGCTCCCTCAAGGGAAAGGTATAAAAGCACTGGTCTCTGTGAGAACTGGGAACATAAGCTACACAGTGGAGGAGCTAGAGATCTGGAGCTATGTTTCAGAGAAGTTACTGTTGAGGAAGGAACAGAAATGCCAATAGAGATCTCTGGACAAAGCTGGATTTTACTCACAGCCTATCATATTGTACGTGAAAACAGCTCTCTCTTACAAGAGATCTCAGACTCAAGACAGTTGCTGAAAGGTCTGATAATTTAAATGAGAGTGCTTCTTCTATACCACAGCAAGATGGAGAAACTCAGGTGATAGAACAGGAACCTATTAGCTCTGCAGTAAATTCAGCTAGAAGGCAGAGGGAGCCAAGGAGGTCCAAGGGTGCACTTCAGTTCAGCCCAGGTCGAGCCTAGCAGGCAGTCTGGTTGCCATAGTAACGGGGGAAAGATTCTAGACAGGAGGATACAATGTCGGAAGCTGAGGCACAAGATGAGACATTTTATGATGGTACTTCTGAGCCACCACTGACTGTTACTGTATGATGCCAGACTTCTCAAAGAGAAGTGCACCCCATATAGCAGAGGAGGCAGGAAACAGGGTCATAAACACTGTGTTTAGAGAGGTTTTGGAAGATTTTACACAGCAGGAAATCACAGATGTCTTGAGCAGGTTCACCAAGGGAATGGGAGAATCACTGGTATCTTAGATGGTGAGAACCAGTGATGAAAGGGCCGCAGGACTATCTATAGATTCTGTGGATTGTATGCGATTCATAAGTGTTAGTCAGAATTCTTTTGTACAGCAATCTGTTAGGGATTATCATTCGCAAAGAGGTAACTGAACAACCAATTTTCTGGCTTTGGCTGCAACAGGCTGTAAAGAGGAATATCCTGCTGATACTATGTGGCCTACTGTAGATAGACCCGGGTATTCAATTAGGGACTGTACAAGAAAGTTAAAGGAGGAGGTAATGAAGACTGCTATTACGTTAGGGAATGCCAAAGTTTCTCTTAAAGGAGGCTCTCCCCTTATAAACATGTGACTCTGTCTCTGCTGACTGCAGAAGTAGAGAACCCTCTTTCAGAGGTGCTGGATAAGATTTCACAGTTAAGTGACTTAGGAGACTGGGGAAGAAATAAATTTCCTCAGGAGAGAAGGATACAAAGCCAGCAGAGTCAATGTTGGAATAGAATGACAAGGAAAGAAATGTTTACTGCTCTACTGAAAGCAGGAGTAAATTTTAGAAGAATAGATGAGCTATACAAAATGTACCAAGATAAGGAGCTTAATACAAATCCTACAGATCTTGAACCTTTGTATCCAAGTGAGTCACCCCTTCAAGGAAATTAGGGAATAGGCCAAGCACCAGCTCAGATTAAAGAAACACACAGACAGGATTACAGATCCCATATTAATCTGACTATATACTGGAAAAATGGATCAAATACTACAACTAGGGCACTGATAGACAATGGGGTAGAGGCCAGCTTGATTTATAGAAACCCTGACAAATTTAAGCATGGAACTCCTATTACCATCACAGGACTTGGAGGGGCTGAAATATCAGCCAAACAAGTCAAACTGATGATGAAAAATTGGACAATTGCCTAAGAAAGAATATACTGTGGTCATTGTACCCATTCCTGAATACATCATTGGAACAGATATATTGAAAGGCACGGCTGTGAATTTGCTGAGGGGAGATATCAATTTGTAGTAAGGAAGATAGGAATTAATACAGTTTTAGTGGAAAAAATAAAAATGGACCCAGTCACTTTACCTGAACCTTCTAAAGTAATTACTTTGAAGCAGTATCATGTGCCAGGTGGGCAAGATGAAACTGCAATACTATAAAGGAATATGTTGAAGCAGGAGTGTTAGTCCTACAACCACTCTATGGAACAATCCCGTATGGCCAGTATGAAAGTGAGATGGAACATGGAGAATGACAGTGGATTATAGACAATTGAATAAAGTGACTCCGCCCTTGTATGCTGCTGTTCTAGATACAGTTAACCTTGATAGAAAGGATCCAGACATATGATGGGACCTGGTACACAGTTATTGATTTGGCTAGTGCTTTCTTTACGATCCCAACAGACTCCAATGGGACCAGTTTGCTTTCGTGTGGCAGGGCCGACAATATACTTTTACCAGACTGCCACAAGGATATTTGCATAGCCCAACTATTTGTCATAGGATTGTGGCTGAACATTTGGATGAATTGAAGTTCCTTGGTGTACAGCGTAGATGATATTTTGATACAGGGAGAAACTGTAAAAGACGTGAAGAGTTTGATACTTTTAATTGAGTATATGAAAAGCAAAGGATGGGAAATTAACCCTACAAAGATTCAATGACCAGCTCAAACTGTAAAGTTTTTGGGTATACAATGGAATAAAGGACTGCGAGAAATTCTCCCACAAGCTCGACAGAGGATTCAAGATTTTCCTAACCCCACCAACAAGAAGGAGGCACAAAAGTTCACAGGACTGTCTGCATATTGGAAGCATCACATTCCACATCTCGGACAGATTTTGAAACCCTTATATAAAGTTACCAGGAAAAAAATACCGATTTGATTGGGGACTTGAACAGAGTAAATCTTTTGAAGAAGCTAAAGCTGCTATATAATTAGCTCTGGATTTACAGCCTATACAAAGTGGACTGGTGGAATTACAAGTGACTGTACAGGATGACTATGTGAATTGGAGTTTATGGCAGAAACAACAAAGACAAAATGTACCCGTAGGATTTTGGTCAAGGAAACTTCCTTCATCTGGATTGCAATATACACCTTTGAAAAGCAGTTGTTAGTTGCATATTGGGCTTTGGTAGAGACTGAACAACTGACTCTGGGCCACGAAGTGATATTAAGGCCTGGAATCCCAATTATGACTTGGGTAATGAGTACTCCAGCATCTCACACAACTGGACATGCGCAAGAGGCTAGCATAATTAAATGGAAATGGTATATTCAGAATAAATAACAGGCAAAAGTGGAGTTTCTGCTCTACATGCATCTATCGAATGCATCAACATTGATGAAAATGACACATCCCTTGAACCAAGGCAACAGTTGGAACAATCATTGGTAAAATGGAATGACAGATATGATGGACTGACTGAAGAACAGAAGAAACATGCAAGGTTTACTGATGGGACAGCAAAATGTTTGGGCCATAAAAGACACTGGAAAGCAGTAGCCTATAACCCATGCACTAAGAGAACTTTGGAAAGTACTGGGATAGGTGGAAGTAGTCAATATGCTGAATTTATTGCAATACATCAAGCTATTAAAACAGAAAAAGGAAGACAGTGTCATATATTCACTGATTTGTGGGCAGTAGCTAATGGGTTGGCTACATGGATGCAAATGTGGAAAAATCAAAATTGGGAAATTCATAGCAAACACGTTTGGGGCAAAGAATTATGGAAAGATATGTGGGACATGTCTTTGGTTACTAATGTGTCAGTTCTTCATTTAGATGCTCCCATGGCCCTCACTATGCCAGAACGTGAGTACAATGCACATGGTGATCGATTAGCAAAGACTGCTACTGAACATATTGTCCCTACTTTGAGACCAACTAATGGTCTGACACTGGCAAAATAGGTCCACCAAATGGCTGGCCATTTAGGGGTCCAGGCCATACACTGGCGGGCACAAGATCAAGGTATTAGTATATCTTATTCGTTGTTAAAGCAAGTAACAGAGGAATGTCATATGTCATTTGGAAAAAAGAAAGAACTGTTCCTCGGGTAATAACTGGAGAAATAGCAAGGGGAAAAGTTCCAGCCCAGATGTGGCAGGTAGATTATAATGGACAGCTACCCCAAGATAAAGGATGCAAATTTATATGTACTTGTGTTGATGCCTATTCAGGTGTACTAGTGGCTTGTCCTTATAAGAATGCAACCCAGAAAAACACCTGTAAAACTCTAGATATTATAAGTCTATATTACAGAACACTAATGCAGATTCAAAGTGACAATGGGTCTCATTTCAAAGATAATGAGATGAAGAAATACTGTGTACTGAACAATATAGTGGATGTATCATATTCCATATTATCCACAAGCATCTGGATTGATAGAAAAGAGACAAGAAAAACCTCTACATGTATGAGAATCCCTAAGAATCCTTTTGGACGGACATTACCTAAGCCAGGATTAGCAGCTCAAGGAATATATGTATTGGCTGGAGTGACAGATTCTAGTTATCAACAAGAAGTTATTGCGATACTCCTGAATTTAGGTGAAGAACCTATATAGTTATGTAAAAATGATACAATAGTTCAATTGATTATTACTCCTTGTGAAACAATACCTCTTGAGAAAACTGACCCTCCTTTCAAAACAATTATCAGAGGAAAGGAAGGATTTGGTTCTACTGATAGAATAAAATTGGGAGCTAAAGTGGGTAAAACGGAAGCTGGATGATGTTCCAAAAGCTGCAGAAATTGTAGCACATGGGAAAGACAATACTGTAACAGTAGTCTACCCAGGTGAAAATGATTATGAAATTGTACACTTGACTCATGTATTCTATCGTGAATGAGGCTATGATAGCCTCTTTCTTTTTGACTTTTGTCTCTTAAATTTGTTCGTGAGATTTGTTTCCCTCTTAGGTACCACCTACCTGCAGATGCCTGATCACTTAAGCCAGATGTCACCCTCTGATGTGTTTGGATGTCACCTCTGGACCTGTCCAAGACTGTGATGTCATCCCTGGACCTGGCATCAACTGAGTTCCAGATGCCAGCTGGCTAAAGAACTGACCTCGCAAATAGGACTCTACATCCAATTTCAGCAGGAAAAAGCTTTGGAGGATGAGACCTTCACCCTTTACCCCAAGATTTCGAGCCCCATTCATTCGAGGGGGCATGATAACATTGTTTTATATGCTTGTTATCCCTGTTATATTATTGTGTAAAATTCTGTTGACACTACTTACCCCAGAATTCCCACTGCCCTATGTAATGGATACCAAAGATCTTGGGGCTGAATATAGCAGCAATTTAGATTTGAAGATCTTTCCCACCCATTAATATGCCACATGACCTGCTTAAGTCACAGGAAGCCTAAGTCACATGTGGTAGAAGTTATATCTCGGGGGTGGGGGGGAGAGAGAGAAAGAGAGAGAGACAGAGAGAGAGAGAGACAGAGAGAGAGACAGAGACAGACAGACAGACAAGGAAGTTAGGGCCGCTAATGGACGCCGTCATGATGGTAAGAACTGAACATGCTGACTTAGCTGTACTGTGAGTTTGTTTTGGGTAAGACCCGAGGTTTTGGGATGGAGAGGCTCCAGGCTGTGATATTATGTATGGAATGTTCTACTGCTGTGACAGCCTGGATAAATGGCTTGTGGGTTATGGTTCTCTGGTGTTTGAATAAAAGGTTTACTTCTTCTGCCTTATATGTGGAGAGTCTTATATACTTTGTGATACAGAACTCCATAGGCATTTTGACAATTATCATCTACATTGTTAGTACTGCCTTACTGATACAGATGCAGAATCACTGTGTCAGGGAGGAGATGATCCCTTTGCCAGGGGGTGGGCTCACCCTGGACTCTGCAGGCACTTGTGAGAGACTGAGTCACAGATTTTTTGGGGGAGGGGGGGTGTTTTCCACCAGATGTTCTGATGGGACCTCCTTAATAAATATCCCCTTCTAAGAAGCTTCTTCAGGCTGGTTGATGGCATGAAAGAATCCTCCCTGGCTCACTAGGGATACCTCTAGGATCCCACTCCAGGACTGGAGGCTCATTCGTGAGGCTGGGAGTTGGGAGAAGACTCCTCAGGGCTGGCATATGCTACCCATGCTGTCAGATACCTAAGAATCGGCTGTTTGTGAAGCAGAATAGGAAAGCATTTATTAAGCACTTAGTGTATGCCAAGCCCTGTGCTAAAGCCAGGGATATGAAAGAAGAGCTAGCCATTCCTTTCTCTCCAGGGGCTCCAAAAGGATGGTTTCTGTTCAGGTGGCAGAGGGAAAAGGACAGGGCAGATGGCAAGGTTCTGCTCATCTTCAGGAGGAAGGGCAGGGAAGATGGAACCCCACCAAGAGGGCTGGGAGGGCAGGGGAGCAGTCATCCTGTACCTCCATGGGAGCTAATGGGATCACCCAGTGAGATAGTCTGAGAAGAGCAGACAGCCCAGGACAGAGGCCTGGGGGATACCACTGGTTAAAGGGTGTGACCTAGAGGAGAACATGGCAAAGGAGACCAAGAAGGAGCGGTTAGACAGGGGATGGGTGGGGGGCCTCCAAAAACCTAGAGCGAAAAGACCATCCAAGACAGGAGACTTTGTGTGCGTGGGTTATATTAGATGGCTGCTGGAGCCCCTCCCCACTCTCAAATTATGAGCTTCTTTATAATCAGTCAAGGCTTCTGTAACCCTAATACACTTAGCCCAGTGCTGGGCACACAGTGGGCACTATATAAATGCTTATTCCCATGACACAAATACACCTGGAGCAGACAATGAGCCCATCTTTGTCACTCTGAAATGTCCACATGCCTGGAAAATACCTGAAAACCATCCCCATTGTTGGCGAGTACAGCCAGCAATTACCTATTGATGACCAAAAGCTTCTTGCGTGCTTCCTCCAGCTGGCCCTGCACCTGTTCAATGTCAGTGTTCTGCGTGACACACATATCCTTCAGCTGCTGCCGCTGTGCCATGAGATCATCCACAACCTGTAGGCAGCTTTTTTCCACCTGCATGGAGAAAAGGCCTCAGTCCAGCATTCTGTCTTGTCCCCAGCCCATCCACGCAACCATCACCCCAGCCTGAAGTGAGAAGTTGGAGCTCAAGGTGCTGGGCCTCCAGAACCATGAACCTACAAGACTTGGGTTGGGGCTAGGGGTTGTGCCTGGTCTGGCTGGCACTCCAGTGTAACTCCTAGGGAGGGAAAGTCTTTCCCCAGATGCCCACCAGCATCTCCTCTGTCACTTTCAGTCCGAGTGATCTGGGACACCAAAGGGACAGTGAAGTGACAATCTAGGGCTTGAACTGATCCCAAGGCTTTCTCATTCCACCACCCAGCCACTGCACTGCCACATCTGTCTGGCATCTGCAGTGTCCTCTCTGGTCTCCCCTCCCCCTTCACATAACTGCCAAAGTGGTTTTCCCAAGTCTGGTCATGTCATTCCCATGCTCAATCAACCCTTGTGGCTACCTATTACCTCTAAGGTCAATTGGTGTGTCCAACACAAACTCCTCTGACTGGCACTTCAAGACCTTTGGGGCCTGGTGTCAGCCCACCTTTCTAACCTTGTCATATATGACACCCTCCCTGAATGCTTTGGTCTTCCTGCTGCTGCTCATGTAGGAGACTCCCCCTCCCACCTCTGTGCCTTAGCACAAGACAGACCCGTGCTCAAAACGCATCCTCTTCTGCCCCCCAGCTTCCTTAACGGCTCAGACTGAATGGCCACCCACTTGCTGGAACTGTCCTCCGCCCCCACCCCCGCCCGTGAATCATCTCATGTTTACTATGCATAAATATCACACAGCTCTTTACATGTTTTTAGGTCATGCCAGCCATCTTCCACATCACAGAAGCTTCCTGAGGGCAGAGACTGTTTAATTTTTATCTATGTAACTCTAGTGCCTGGGGCCAGCTGGAGGGGACTGGCTGGGGATCCTCAGAGGTTTGCGAACCCAAAAGGAAGCCCATGTAGTCACTGCCAGGCAGCACTCCCCTGAAGAGACCAACAGGGCTACCTGCCCCTCTGGGGGAGTGCCCACTGGGGCCACCCAGAAGACTTGGAAAAGATGCCCCAGCTCTCCTAAAGGGTCTGAAGGGCAGACATGGGGACCCCACAGGGCAGGGGCGACAGGTGGAAGAAGGCAGGCAAGCCCACTGAAGGCCTGGTGGAAGGGACACCTGCTGCCAAGGAGGGCCAGACTGTACCGGGATACCCCCGAGGGCGGGTCTCCAAGCAGAGGCTGGGCATTTTGGTTCAAGGATGGGCTAGCCGAGGTAGCCCAGGAGGCTGCTGCAATTCTGGGCCCTTCCCAAAAAGTTCCAAGCCCCCTCCCCACCTTTCCAAGGTAGCGCAGGGTTACCTCCTTCAGACTCTCGATCTCACTGGAGTCTTTGAGGATGGCTTCTTTTAGCACAGAAACCTTATTTGTTTTCTTCTTCAGTTGGTTGTGGCTATATTCAAGCTGAATGTTTAATCGAGTTTTCAGTTTCTCAAACTCGAGCCTAGGAAAACAAAGCAAGGGTACCTCATAACCACCTCCCACTCCTCAGATGACGGCCTCTGCTGCAGTCTCATCCCCACCGCTGATCCCACTGACCCCTCCTGTGTGAAGGGCACTGACTCATTCTGACCGGGTGCTCTTGGGCTTGCTGCTATCCCCTGGGGTCCTTCCAGAAGCTCTGGGAGGGCATCATCCCAGCTTGACACCCCAAGTATCTGAGAAAGGGTGCACAGTGCAGCCCACCCCATCCACTAGGCAGTCCCAGCTGCCAGGAAGAATGCAAAGACCCAAAAAGCCCCGAAGGGATTATGGGATCAAGAGTAACTGAGGAGGGAGGGGGCACTTCCTGCTAGAAGCCTGCATGGCTCCAGTGGCACAGGAGTTCAGAGACAGAAATGAGTAGCAAGCCTGGAGGAAGCACTGAGAGTCAGGCCTGACTGTGAGGGAAAGCCACCTAGGAGGGCAGGCTGGGGTCACCTCATGTCAGGGAGGAAAGTCTGGCTTTTATCTGAGGGACAGGAGCCACCAGAAGCTTCTGAGCAGGGAGATAAATGGTGACCTGTGGCCATAAGTGAGCTGTCTGGGAGGAAGGGGGCCCAATGAGGCCAGGGCAGAAATCTGGGGGACACTAAAGTCTCCCTGGAGAAAAGGGAACGGATGCTGGGCGAATGAGGTGTAAGCGATAAGGGAGAGGCCTTGCCATTGCCCACCCTCTGGTGCAGCACTGCTCCTCACATGCAGCTTCACAGCTCACTCGAGCCCACTCCCAATCTGTTCACCAGGCCCACCCTCTGCTGCTTCACTGCTCCTCACATGCAACTTCATGGTGGGCTGGCCTGCTCCCAATCTGCTCTTCAAGCTCACCAGGGCCCCATTTCACATCCTACCAGAGCATGAGGCCATTCCGCCAGCTCTTGCTGTCTTATCCCCTCCCTGCCTCCTGTGGGCACACGCCCCCTGGCTCACATCTCCTCCAGGCCCTGTTCTCCAGCAGAATGCCCCCACTACCTGGTCCACTCTCTCCCTGTCCACTGGCTCCTGCCCAATTTTCCCCCATCCTGAAAAAGCCCTCACTGACTGGGTGTCTCCATTTCTTCTTTCTGTATCTGCCAAACTGCTGCTAACAACTGGGCAGCTTGATGCTGCCCTTTCCCTACTCTCCCTGTCTTCCTGACCTTTGACAGCTGGTTTCCAGCCTCACCATCAACCCTAAGTGACCAGCTGCTTCTTTCTGGACATCCTGCATCATCTCTCTCCATGAACTGGTCCTGGCCCCCTTCACTTTGCTCCAATACTTTCTCACCTGGTGACCTCAGTAGTGGTCCTGGGTTCAATGACCACCTCACCCTCTCCCGAGGCCATTCCTACACACTTGATATGGCTCAGCCAGTTGGCATATCGAGAGTAATGCATGGAGATGTGCCTGCTCCCACTCCCCAGCTGCCCAGGGTCACTGCCTTGGAGGTGGGGGTTCCTCACCCCTCGGACTACGGGGCAGCCCCGTCCCAATACCTCTCCAGTCCCCCTGCCCCCACAATTCAGGCCCCTTTGACCTCTTGCCCAGAGTCCAGGGAATGCCTCCTATTTCACCAACCTGGTTCCCCCCTCCCCAAAGCCACCAAAGCAGTTTTCCTCAAGTGCGTGTCTGAACATGCCATCTCACTTGCCCCTCAAGAGACTCTGGGGGACAGCCCACAGTTTGATAGGCAGGAAAAGTGTAACGTGGTGGGCAGAGAGCTGCCCATGTGGCAGCTGGCCTCAGAGCAAGCAAGAGACGGGTCCCAGTCCTCCTGCCCCAAGCTGGCAGCGTAACCTAACTTCACGGTGCACAAGGCAACTGTGTCAGTGTGGAAGCTGCGGAGAAGGCACCAGTGCCCACCCCAGAGGTCCTGGTCCCGTCTTCCTCCCTCTGCAGTCTACAGGCTGTGCCTCTGCCCCTCTTCCTTGCTCCTTCTTGGCCCTATCTATGATCTGGCTTCCTACCTCTACATCCCACCCCAATGGCCCTCTCCAAGGTGACCAGGGGCCTCTTGTGGTCTCTTCTAACTGCCCTTTCTCCCCCTTCTCTTCAGCACTTTCCTGGTTCTCTCCCCTCCTTCCTAGGCTCCATTCCTGGGTCTCTGGGTCATGGTCCCTGACCAGGGCTGTCCCTTAAGGCTCTGGCCTGGGCCTCCTCCAGCTTCTTTTACTTGGTGATCTCATCAGCTCCTGCGGATTCTCACTTCTCCTGACCTCCAGTCTCCTACTGCCCTTCTGACATCTTGAACTCAACATGTCCCAAACACAGCATACTCCCCTCTCCCCTTCCTAATTCTCATAATACTGTCCAAGGCTGTCCCATCGTCCCCCAGATCGAGTCCCTGCTGGAGGCCAGCCTCTCCACTCAGTGTCATGGTGACCCTCCAAAAGCTCATTCACCATGTCACACAGGTCTGGCCTCCAAAGTTCGCCACCCCCCCCCCCAAGCCTTTTCTTGTCCACGCACTCATCACTGCGCCACATGCCCTCCCTCCCCCCAAGCCAGTCCTATGACAGAGTAGTCCCTCCATCTCCAGACTCTAGGCATTTTCTCTAGCTGCTCTTCCATGCCTGTACTTCTTTCCCACCTCATTTCTGCCTCCCAGCTTTCCTCTAGTCTCAGCTAAAATAACACTGACTGTAGGAACCCTTTCTCAATCACCTTCCCTCTGTTGATTATGCCCAGTTTGGCCTGTGAATATCTTACTAATACATAGTTGCTATGTGATATCCTGCCCATTAGCATTGGAGCTCCTCAAGCACAGGGACGTCTTCTGCCTCTTTGCATCCCCATGTGCTCAGTACAGGGCCTAGCATACACTCACTACTCAATCTATGTTCCATGCCTTCCCCTATCCTATGGCATTTCCAGTCTTCACCATCTGGCCCCTTCCTACCTCTCACACTCTCACTGTTCATGATTGTGCTCGGAGCAAAGGGTGGAAGCCTGAGAGACATGGACCTCGGCATGACAGAAGGACAAACTTCCTGATGGTTCTAGCTCTTCCAAAGGGCAGAGGGCTTCAGAGAGAGGCTGCGCCCTTGAATCTCATGGTAAGGGAGTGAGAAGTCAAGCTTCATGTTCACCCCTCCCCACCACCCAAAGGCCATCCCTCCTCACATCAGCTGGCGTGAGGATGGATTTGGTTCCATGACTTCCTCCTGCGCCACACTGTCCTTTATACTTTGTCAAGTGTTTTCCTTACAAGGATCCTCTGAGGAAGGGGTGTCAACACCACCTTCGCTTTACAGAACAGAAATTGGATTCAGAGAGGGTCAGGGTCTTGCTGCCACTAAGAGAACTTCCGCATGACCATAGGTGACCTGAACCAAGGAATCCAAAATCTCCTGTGTATTGGTAATTAAGGTGGGATTTTTTAAAAATTGTTTTCGCTTTTAGAAATGCTAAAGTAATCAAATGCCTTTGGTTAAGCCTTACTGGGGGCAAAGCCCCAGGCCCACACCCTTTGGCTGATTAGGTGTGAATCTTGCCCCCTGAACAGGTTATAAAAACCCAAAGGTTAGCACTTTTGTCAGGGGGCTCTCACTCATGGAGGAATGTTGATGTGGACACTGGGAAGCCGTTGTTAAGAATCCTCTGGCTTTGAAGAAATCCAGATGGTTTGTTTCGGGGCTCTCAGTCACTGGAAGAGTGACATGGGACTCTAGGCAAACTGTAGTAACTGCCCCCTGGCTTTGCTAACCCAGACCCATTGGTTCTTTGGTGACTATGAACTATGATTTGGTCTGTTTATGTTGTTTATATTTGTAATTTGTTTGTATTTGCTCTGAAGTTCAGGTTGCTGGCTTTTCCTCCTGAACTAAGTGAATGACATTTGTATGTTAGATTAAAGTGAGATTGTTAACCCCTTAACATTACTTTCCTTAGTAAAGCAGATCAAAGAACCTGTGTTAGCAGCCTTCTGTGTGCTGGATGTTGTTGGTTTTACACAGCCTCAGTAGCTACTAGCCAGAATGTTGCTACACCCCTGCCACACACGGCTCCTGCTAAAGGGATTTATGCACAAAGTAAGGGCTGAGTGAAAAGAGTACCTCTTCTTGTCTATTTCTTGCTGCTGTTTCACATGCTGGTTTTCATATTCACGGATATTTTGTACACCAATTTCTTCACAGAAGTCATGGAAAATTTCATCTTCCACCTTAAATGATTTGAATACAATTCAGGTGGATAATTCATTGTGTATCACTAAAACAGAAGCAGTTTCAATGAACGATTTCACTCACTCTTCCTTTAATTTCATGACATCTGCTCAGCCCGTTCTGAATAAGGATGAAAGAACAGTGTCTGGGCTGACCCTAAAGGCTTTCATGATCTAATACTAACAAGAAGGGTGGCAGAGGGCCTGGGCCTGTAACTTCACTGGCCCAGGAAACTTGGAGGGGAGAAAGCATGAATGTGGGCTGGCCCTTCTCTGCTACTTCCTATCATCCCAGAGATGCCCAGCACATGAGAAAGTTAGGTGACCTGCCCAGGTCACACGGTATTTCAGATCTTGGGGCATCGAGACTGTTCTGGAACACTGACTTCTCGTTAATTACATTATGCTCTTTTCTTCCAAGACTTAAGAGTCGGACAACAACAGGGATGGTTACATTTGTCTTCCCACCAGAAGGCCTTTCTTAGATTATTTTCTCTCCTCCTACTTCTCTTCTCTTCTACCACTGCAAATAAAGGAAAAGGGGACCCTCCTAACCAATACGCATGGGGGAACAAAGCAAAGCCCTGCAATGGCCTTATTTCGCACCCTGAGCCTGGCACGCTCTGTAGGGCTGCCATCCTCCCCATTAGAATGGAACGTCCTCGAGGACAGGGATGGTCTCCCCATCTGTACCTCTAGCACCTAACACAGCATCTGGCTGCCAGCAGGTGCTCAGTAAGTGCTGGCTGGCGGGGAGATTGCTTTCCTCATCCAACACCATTTCCCCAATACCACAGAAATGAACCAGCGTCTTTGCTATCACATCCTGTACAGAAGGTTCATCACCTTATCTATCCTTTCTTGAAAATTGGTGATTTCTCGTGCTCTTTCCTCGATGCCATCACTCAGCATTGCGTACTGTGATTCAATATTCAGTAATTCACTTTGCAGCTGGGATTGTTCCTAATTGTGAGGAAGAAGATGGTTTTGACACAGCCCTCAAAGGCTCCATGTTTCCTACATTGTGTGTAACACGCCTGAGCAGCATGGGGTCCCATAAATGGAGTGAGCAACCACAAGGAGGGAAGCCGATTCAGTTCCGACTGCCAAGGGGTCCTCGGCAGTTACAGGAGGCAGCCGGGCAGGGAGGGCAGTCCATTAGACAGAAATGGCCAAACAATCACGCTGCCATCAGATAAGGCAATTTAAGTCAAGGTTTTTAAGTCTATAAAAATACCATGAGATATTGTGCCCATTACTAAATGCAACACTAGCATGATACTGTCAGTTGTTGAGATGACTGCTTTGAATGAGAACCGTGACTCAACATCTAAGCTAGACAAAGCCTGAGAACACAGTCAGTCTCCAGGATATCAGGGCTCCGAGGGAGCTGGAAACCACTTCATCCAAAGGCCTGTGGCACAATGAAGCCCAAGGAGGCACTGCCTTGCTCCAGGGTCTATAGCCCCCCTGGACTCTGGACCAGTGTTCACTCTCAGTGACAGTGGACGGTGAGCTAGCTCCACAGAATCTGGCCATGATGGGTCTGGAGGTTCAGTTCTACAAATGTAACCTGGGTCCAAGCCTAGTGAGTGCATTAAGACTCTCCTCAGTCGGGGAGAGAATGATGACCCAACAGTCACGGGGCAGTGGCCTCAGCTCTTTCTAGCTTCTAGCTCCTAAAGGAGGGAGCAGCACCTGGTGTGGGGCTCCCTGGGTGGGGAGCGGGCACCTCTGGCATGTCCCAAGTATCCATTTGCCTCCCCAGAGACCCAGGTGAATCTCTCCTGGGGTGAGATGGGGGTCTCTCTCTCTCTGGAACTAAACTATCTCCTTTGCAGTGGAACAGCCCATGCATTGTGCTTACTAGCTGGTACATTATATAACTGTGTCTGATTTCTGTCTGGCACCAGCCTGGCTAAATGAGTGATGATTATGCCGCTGGATACAGCCTGGGCTAAGGGTTAGTGACTAGAGAAGTCACTCTCCCAGGGAGTGTCAGATAGAGGATTCTAATCTGGTATTCATTCTCTAAAGGGAGGAGGAAGGGCCAGCCTTGTGGTCCCCACATGCGGCTCTCTCCAGACAGGAATCGGAGCCTTCCTTGGAGAGGAGTGAGCAATCAACCCAAGTGGACGTCCACAAGCCCTATGTGTGTGACAACCGCCCAACTAAATAGGAATCCATTTTGTAAGCCAATTAAAAGCTCAACCCAGTACATGCCTCATTCCTTATATTTTGTATCGACTCAGTTTACCACCAATCATTTTCAAAAAGAGCTGCCTAAATGATGCTTTACATAAACTCTAAAATGAAGAGGGGGTGAGGGTTCCCGAGTTCTGTCCTGGTCAGGCTAGACCTAAAAGCCTGCGTCCAGTTCTGAGGTAACAAGAGCATGAAGCCACAATCAGCTTCAAGAGCTGGGTTGAGTGGTTCTGGAGAGAAGCACCTGGAGAGCTGGCTTGGGGAAAGGGATCAGACCCACTGGGCAGGGCCTGCCTCAGAGCCCAACGTCTGACTATTACAGCAGCACAGACAGGAGCCATCCAAGGATGCTGGGAGTTACCCAGCCTCCACAGGCTGCCTAGAGGGGCAGCAAAAGGGAATTCCTGTTCAGGTAGAGTTCTCTGTGTGATTTTTTTTCTGTTCGGAATCTATGAGAAAACAAACTCAACTCACTGAAAAACTCTGAATGTCTTCTGTCTCCTTACCTTGTGAAAACCAGCCAGGTACTTCTTTTTAATCATCTCTAGTTCATTCTGAGAATATTTGAGTCGGGTGTGAGTACCTTGTACCAAAGCCTGTATTTGTTTCAAATCTGTTTCTTTGCGTCGGATTTTCATTAAGTCCTAGAAAAGACAAATATCAATAAAAAAATTATCTTATGTTTTATAGTGCTTTGTTCAATGCATGTTTCACACACCTCAACTGCCATTAAACACATACACATGTGCCCCAACCCTTACTTCTCCAGTCCCCCCTGCCTCCATGGGAGCTCCAGTCACTCCACCGGTTGAAAGGGCATCACCGTAAGCTCCTCTGTGCCCTGTGTGCCAAGGAGGCCTCATGTGAAGGCCCACCACACTGCAGCACTCCTGCCCCCATGGAGCCAGCCCTGGGTCACCCACGATGTTCCATGGAAAAGCCCTTCCTGGGACGAGCGCACCCACCTTTAACTCACTGATGAGTTGGGTTTGTCTTTCCTTCAGTTTGTTGATTTCCTTCTCATCCCAGCGCTGAGCTTTGAGTTTTAAGTCACTCGACCCTCCAGAAATGACTCCGGATTTCGAAAACAGCGTTCCATCAAGAGCTACTGTCTGTAAATGCAAACACATTTTAGCTGTGAGTTGTCTCAACACATAAATGTTCCTACAGAAAATGTGGAGAGACAGCCCAGGGTGACCTGCTGGCCTTCAGCAGACAAGAAAAGGGGCACGGGAGGACGAGGTGGCCTCTTACTCCAAGTTCAATAGAAAAGGAAGGAGCGAGCTGGATTCAGGGGGCACATTCAAGACCAGTGAGACCCACTCTGAATGCCTTTTCTTTTCCTACCCACGTGACTCTGACCTTGGACACAACCTCATTACTTTACAGATATGTGAACAGTGTCACAAAGATGACTGAAATCCCTGCAGGAGGCTGACCACGTGTCTGCCATCCGGCTAGCGAGAGGCCAAGCCGGCTCTCGCCTCTCTGGAGGACAGCATGTCACAATGTCCAGGTGTGGACAGGACACAGAATAATTGTGATTTATGTCAGGTCTAGACCCTTCATGTCACCAGTGTGGGAAACCACTTATGTGAAAACTCGTGTTGGTGCAGACTGGCAGCCAGCCTGGCACAGAAAGAGAGGAAGGGATAAAGAAAAAGCAAACACTAGGACCTGATGGATGCACATGTCAATTCTATCACACATTCAGAGAACAACCAAGTCCAATACTACCCAAATTATTCGCAATATTAAGAAAATGGGGTACTCTTCTAATAGCTTTCTGAGATACATATGGTCTGAATACAGAAGCCAGGGAGAGACAAAGGAGGAAAACTACAGAGTAATAGTTCTAATGGACAGTCACAAAATAATTTAAATAAAATACTAGCAAGTAAGCTACAACAGCAACATTAGAAAGATTATACATTATGATTATGTTCCAAGAATGCAGGGTTAATTCAACATAAGGAATACTGTGTAATCAGCCATATTAGTAGTAAAAAAACCAAACAAACCCAAATGATTACATCAATAAGTTCTGAAAGAATTTTAGTCAAAGCTCAACAGCCCTTTTTATTGAAATAATGATAGGGAAAAATAGACCTTTCTTTAACACAGTAAATAGTATTTACCTAAATCTAAGAGCAAATGTCATATGCAATGCAGAAAGAGGCCTTTCCAATAAAGCGAGGACGCCCACCATCACTATTTAAGATGTTGCTTAAAATGCAATAAGCAATAAGACAGTGAAAAGAAGTAATAATAATAAACACAGGCAAAGTGGAAATAAAATTATTGCTTTTTGCAAATAATGAAAGTGTACTTAGAAAATTCTAGAGTCAGCTAAAAATTAAATGAAATAATCAACAAGTTTATCAAATTTGCAGGATGTGGAATAAATTATCAGAATTCCTACATACGATCAACAAAATTGAACAGAAGAGCTAGAAAGAGAAATTCTATTCCAAATACCTGCAGAAGCTATACAATATCTGAAAGCTTATCTACCAACATTCCAACTAGAATAAAGTCCAACTAAACAAATGATTAAGTGCTCATGGTTAAGCTGAGACAACACAGAAGGAATGACAATACTACCTAATGTCACTCATTGGCTTGTACCAATCAGACCCCCAAAAGCGTACTTGCTAGAGCTGGGAAAATAACAGTCAAGTTGCCGAACACATGGGCCAGCAATCCTCAGGGTGACAACGTAAAACGAACGGCCCTGGCTTTGAAGAGAGGCAGCAGAAAGCAGCTTCCTGTCCAGAGAACTCCGCAACGCCAGGACAGGACAAGAAGCAGTCTGGTGTGTCACACACCCAGACGAACTTCAAACACGCACAACTTAATTTTAAAACATCACATCATAGACACACTAGGAGTAAGGAAGAAATCATATCTATCAGATCGGCAACAAAAACAAAAGAGGACCAGGACCAATGTTGGAAGGAAAACAGTCCACTCCTGCCTGCTGGTAGAGCTGGGAATAGATCTGGGTGCTCTGGATAGCAATTTGATAGCTGTGCCCCAAACATTACTAAAATGTGTGTACCTTGGGCCCAGATACACCCCCAAGAAACCAAGGAAAGGGGACAAGGTGCTCTGAGAGCAAAAATATCTCTAGTGGTTCTTTTCATGGTAGTCCCAAAGTGGAAGCTAAGCAGGCACCCCCCTCTTGGGGAATGGACAGCTTAACAGATTGTGGCCTCGGCAGGTGACTGAATGGGCCCATGCCGTAACAGAGGCAGGAGCCAGTGTTGACTTGCAGGCCAGGGATCTTCTTACCTCGCCATTCATCCCATCCTGAAGCCACAGAATGGGATAGAGGCTATTGGAGTCAGTTTTCCTAACACTGAACTGACTTTGCATTTCCAGCATGAATCTGACATGGTCAAGGTGTAAAAGATCTTTGTTGCCATGTTGCTGTGTCCTTTTCACTAACAGTTTATTTAAAAGCTTGGGGTGAATGTTAACTGAGTATACTGGCAAGTTTTCTTTCTGTTTTGCTCTTCCCTGGTTGAGTCTCAAGCCTGTATGTGTATCAAAGAAGGAATTTGGTAGGCTCCCTTCTTTTCCTAATTTTTCAAATGGTTTGTTAATGCTAGAATGCCTGACAGAAATACTTTATAAATCCATTTGGTCCTAGGGTCTTTTTTTCCCTTTGGAAATTCATTTATGGTTTAATTTCTCTACCAAGTTGTTTAGATTCTTTCTTGTTTTGTTATTGTTTTATATTTTTACAGTCACTCATCAACTTCGTTTAAATTGTCAACAGGTAAAATAGCTTCTAATAATTTTCTTCATTTCTTCATTTGTTGTAAATTACCCTTTTACATTTTTGTTTTTCTTTTTTTGGAGGAAGGGCAGGGCAATTGGGGTTAAGTGCCTTGCCCAAGGTCACACAGCTAGTACATGTGTCAAGTATCTGAGGCTCGATTTGAACTCAGGTCCTCCTGACTCCAGGGCCAGTGCTCTACTCACTGTGCCACCTAGCTTCCCCAGTCCCCTTTTCCATTTTTGATGCAGGTAATTTGGTACCTCCTCCTTTTTAAAATAAATTAGACTCACCTATGTCATATTTATTGATTTTTCAAAAAACAGCTCCTGGTTTTATTTATCAAATCAATGTTTTGCTTTATTTTCTTTCAATTTTGTTAATCTTTTCTTTCATTTTCAGAATTTCTATTTTTTAGGATAGATTTTTTTTTTATTTCTAGGTTTCTGGGGTTTGTTAGTTACACATCCAATTAACTGACATGTTCTTTTTCTTTTGTATTGAAAGTGTTTAGAGATAGAAATTTCTCCCCTCCCTCCCCAGGCTGGTTTGGCTGCATCATAAAAGTTTTGGTTTGCTGTCTCCCGCTGTCACTTTCTTGGATGAAATTCTCTGTTTTTATGATATGATCCTTGACCTACCAATTTTTCAGGACTATGTTACTTAGTCTCCAATTAATTCTAAAGCTTTCTTCAAAGGCCCTTTAAAGAACAGAATTTTTGTTGTGTTGTGGTTGTAAAGGGTATGTTTAATATTTCTGTTTTTCTGCACATATCTGTGAGCTTTTTTATGCAATGATCCCTGGTCAAGGTTGTAGAGGTGAACTGATAATCTTTTCTGTTCTTATCCTAGCTAACCTTTCTAAATTCTATCCAGTGTGTTTACTCCTTCCTTGTTTACATTTTGGTTACACTGGTCTAGACTTGAGAGGGGAACGTCACAGTTTTCCTATTTTCCCCTACAGATCAGTTTACTTTTCTCTTTTGCACAGAGATGCCACACCACTGGGTGCGGGTGTATTAAAGCATTGATAGGAATTCACTGTCAGGAGACCCCAGTTCAAATCCAGCCTCAAATACTAACTGTGTGTTGCAACAATTTGGCTAGCAGCTGCTGTAGGGGTGAAAAACCAACACAAGCCCAACAACAAGAACACTGCAAGCCCAGGTCCTTTTGATCTGCTCTACTGAAGAAAGCAACATTAAGGGGCTAACGATCTTACTTTAATCCAACATGGAAATATCATTCACTCAGCTCAGGGGTTAACGCCAGCACCCTGAGCTTCAGAGCAAATACAAACAGAGCAAATAAGCACGAATCAACAGATAAATTTCTGTCTGACAAAATCACAATATACAGTTACCAGAGAAGCATCAACATCAAAGCCGGGTAGCTAATAACAACGGCTGGCCTAGAGTCACGCACCACTCCTGCTGTGGCTCAGAGCACCGAGAGAGAAAGCCAACCTCTGAGTTTATATATCTTGCTCAGGGTCAAAAGAGAGTCACACATGTGACTCACCCACATGACCTAAAATCATCACAAAAATGAGACTTAAACCCATGTGGTCTAAAAGCCTCTGATGCCACAAACATGTCACTCAAACCCATGTAAACTAGGCTTTCCCCTGAGGCAAAGAGGTCATCGAGCCCTCCTAATTTAATCAAGGAAACAAAGGCCAAACTTTTCAAGGGCACTAAGTTGAATAAGTGCTAAGAGCCCATCTTGATTCCCAATACACTGATCCCAAGTGAGTCACTTAACCTCTATCTTCCTTGGGATAACAATAGCACCTACCTGGCTGGATGTGTGAGGATCAAATGAGATAAAATCTGTGAAGAGCTTAGTGTAGTGCCTGGTGCACAGTAGGTACTCAATGCTAAAGAAGCTTGTACTTTCCCCCTTTCCCTCCACAGGGTCACACACAACTTAGCAGCCTATATATACGTATTGAGCTCTCTACTACACAGCAGAAAGCTTGAAATACGACATCCCCGAAGGGAAAAGAATCAGGCTGACCACCAAGAATAACTTACCCAGAAAAAGTGAATATAAAATGGGCCTGAAAAAGAAAATGCCCGATGACAAGACCTGATCTGAGAAGAACTCTGAAATACAAACACAGGAGTCAAGAGAACCAAAAAGGTAACTATGTGTGGGCAATCATAAGAGATGAAAAAGAAAGACATTTCAGCTGAAAAACCAAAAGGAAGGAAGGGGAGAGGGGCAGGAAATCAGGTACTCCCAGGGCTTCAACCTGACCACTTAGTCATGGCATGGTGAAGTGCCTCTTTGGGCCTATAGCTACTGTGAAAAATGACTGAGACGCTGGGGAGCGAACCAAGAATTTCCCAAACCAAGGTTTGGGAACTTGAGATGAGTCATAAGCAAAACAAAGCATAACCAAAAAGGGTAGGTTATAAAGAGGGTTTGAGCGGAATTAGGGTAAGCATCTAAGATGAGGCTCTGGGGAAGGAAAGAGAAGAGAGGCAGGGAAGCAAGAAGAGCAAATAGGTGGCGTCAGACCTGGGGCGGGGGGGCGCTCCTCCCCAATCACCAGACAGGGGCAGGAAACAGGAAAAGCATCAGAGAACGAAATGTAGGGAACGAACACTTAGCTAGTGTAGCTGGGCATCGGGGTAACGTGAGCTGACCAGCTGCTAGAACAGGGGAGCAGAACCCAACGAAGCCCCTGAAGCAGAGCAACACCCACAGAGCTAACCGGGAGGCCTGAGCTTCCCCTGACATCTAAAGAGAGGGCACAGCAATCGTGATCTCGGACAGAGCAAAGGCAAAGCTAGACTTGGAGGGACAAAGAGAGATCAATAGGGAAACCACAGTCTGCTGAAAGGCATCACCCTAACCAACTGACATCAACACTAACTACAGAGGCACCAATGGCACAGCGTCTACATGTTTAAAGGAGAAGCAAAATGAGCCACAGAGAAAAATGATAACAATGCCATTTCTCCTTTTTGTTTGTTTTTTTTTGGGGGGGCAGGGCAATTGGGGTTAAGTGACTTGCCCAAAGTCACACAGCTAGTAAGCATGTCAAGTATCTGAGGCCAGATTTGAACTCAGGTCCTCCTGACTCCAGGGCCAGTGCTCTACTCACTGTGCCACCTAGCTGCCCCAATAATGGCATTTCTATCCCTGGCACAGCCCTGGGAGGCAAGCGATGCTATTGTGCCCATTGTACAGATGAGGAGACCGAGGAGAGAGGTGAGGTGACTTGCCAGTGAGGGCCGGAGGCAAGACTTCCTCACCCTTGGTCTATGCCCTGGTAGCTGCCTCCACCTCTGCCTTCTCCTCTCCCTGTAATGCCCAGGAAGTCATGCCTGCAGCTACCCAGCGCCACCTACACACACACACACGCACATGCATATGCAGGCACACACATGCATGCACACACACCAGGACTCTGCCAGCCATGCTGACCAGACCACTACTGGCGGCCGTCACCCTCATCTAGTGCCTGTCAGCAGAACTCTGCTACAGCTCCTTTGGATCCCCCCTCTGAACAAACCTCCACCCAAGAAGCAGGTCACACGTTCCCTCAAGTGGCAATGGAGGCTCCTCTGTCCACCCGCAGGGCAGCCTCTAACCGTGACGAGGACCTGGCTGACCTCTGCCCTCTTTTGCCATCCCATGCTTGGGGGTATCAAAGTACAAAGGCGGAATCTTGGTGCCAGGGGCCAACGAGGCGTGAACATAAAACCACTCCCAGAAATCCACACGAGCAGGGAAATGAAATCAGCCCCCAAAGCACAGATGTGCACACGGATAAATAGATGGGCACACACATATATGATGTCTGGGTGTAGCCCACTCCCCACTCCCAGCGACTGGTCCGCCTCACCTTTAGCCGCTCGGGCCCATCGAAGGCCATGTGCCGGGCCTCTTCCACGGTTTCACACACAAGCCCGTTGCCACACACAAACTGGATGACCTTCTTCAGCTGTGGAAGGTGGGTCTGCACTACATCTATCACCATCTTGGAGCCTTTCATCTCCCGGAGTCTTTCGTTGATGGGCTTGATCTGAAAGATGCAATAAGGAGCATGTGATGCATCCCACACCTGGCGGGCATCCTTGACCAGTCGGAGCCGCCAAGGGAAGCAAGAGCTGCATAAGAGACAAGGTAGAAGGTAGTAGGAGAAGTTGAGACACGATCTTTCATTTTAACAAAGGCAGATAATGCCCTGTGAAGCCTCTGGGCTACAGGGTCCTGGCCCCCAGAGACCTTCTGGACCAACTCCCTTGTCTTACAGAGGAGGAAGCTGAGGCCTGGCAATCAGTAAGCATTTACTGAACCCTGTGATGTGCTGGGCTCCGTGCTAGCAACTGAGGAGGCTGGTGGAGGAGGTGCTGACTGACTGCTCCAGCAGCTTCCATTCACCCCATCACAAGAGTAGCACACATACCCCGTCCAAATGCATAGGGTCTGGGAAGTCTACACAGCACAGGTTACCCCAAGGCCCAGAGACAGGCGAGGCCATGCTGGGTGCGGGGCTCAGCCAGGAGGCTGGCCAGGCCGGTGGACACGGTGCGCGGAGAAGAGGAATCTGTGGTCAGCTTCCAGCCTGTCATTTCATTCACTCCACAGCCTTGACTATCAAAGTAACCTCCAAAATGATCTCCCTGCCTCAAGCCTCTCCCCATACAGCTAGCAAAGTGATGTTCCTAAAGCACATCACTCCTCTAGTCAATAAACTCTAGGACCAAACATAAGCTACTCTCTCTGGCATTCAAGGCCCAGCACAGCCTGGCCCCAGCCACCTTGTCCAGCCTTATTACAGATCGCACCCCTTTGTGGACGCCATGGTCCAACCCACTTGGCCTTCTTATGGCTTTTTCCATCTCGCCCTTCCACACCTTTGCTCATACCTGGAATGCATGCCCTCATCACCATCCATGTCAACTTCTACATGAAACCTTTCCTGACCCCATTTGCCAATGCCTCCCCAGGCCCCCTAAATTAGGATGTCTATTTTTTGTATATCTATGCACGTAAATGTTGTCTCCCCCAATAGGATGTAAGCACCTTGAGGGAAGGCACAACATTTTTGTTTCTGCACCCTGGGGCCTGGCACTTAGTAGGTTCTTCCTGAATGTTCACTTAGAGGGTGAGTATTGTACGAGTGGGTCTTTAAATGACCCCTGATGCTCCTCCCAAGCTCCTACAGTCTGTAGTTCTATGAAAGCCCTGCCCCGATGACTGGGCTGGAAGGCAGTGTGGGCATCCCTCCTTTAAGAGTATGCCAGAAGCAGCACGTTATTGTGGAAAGGTTATGTTAGCAAGAAGCTGCCACTTTAGCTTGAGTTACTAAAGATACTTACATCAAGGTAATCCAAAGCAAGAAATGTCTCAGGCTCAGCTCTTTCTTCTTTCAGGAATCGGATGCAGTCTCTTGCTGTTTTTTCCGAAACTACCACAATAGCGACCATGTACCTACCAAAGAGTTTGGTCACAGCAAGCTGGTACTTCTTATGAATGGGATGACATAAATCAAGGAGTCTGCCAAACTTAGGGAGGTCCAAAAACAAGGAGAGAAAAGCACACAAGGATTTAGTGAGTGACTCAGCTTCATGGAAAAGCACAAATATATCATTTTCAAAACAACAACAAAAACCCCTTGACTTGGCTGCAAGCGTAGACTTGCAATTGTCACCAGCGTCTTGCACTTGTTCAAATTCTCTAAATGAAAACAATGAAGAGCCTCAAAAGGTGACTCCGTCATTTCAGAAGCCAAATGTTTCAGAAATTGCCTAAAATTTAAACAAGGCAACTGAAATAAAAGCAGGTTCAGAAGAGTCCAGAAAAATCCTCCAGCTTACTGAAAACGGTCTGCCATAAGGACTGCCTTCTGGGAAATCCATGTGGAGCTTTTTATTCTTTAGGCTCAGGAAGACCCAGTGATGTGCTCCTCATGATGAGGAGTCCCTGGGTTCTCAATGACTATGGCAGAGAAGGTACAGGCATCTGGCTGGCAGAGCCCATGAGCTGCTAGAAAGGCTTCAAGGACCAACCCAACAAGAGACTGGCTCTTCCAATGAGGCCACCCTGGCCAAGTTGAGAGACTCAACCCCAGGAAATTGGACACCAAAAGAAGAATATTTTTTGGCCACAGCGACTCATGAAGATTAGGAAAGGCATAAAGGGGCTGCAATCTGTACTGGTGGCTAACGAAGTCATGCGTCTTTTACGATACTCAAGTCTGACTTTATCTAAGAGACAATATAGTCTAGTGGAGAGCCCCTGCCTGGGAGTCAAACCCCAGCTCTGACCCTTCCTAGCCATGTGACCTTGGGCAAGTTACAAGATATTCTTCAGTAAAATAGAGGGAATATGCCTCCACCTGGTGGTTGGGAGAAGGTTTGCTGGTAAGTCCTCCCAACACTAGCAAACCCTGAGAGAACACAGCACTGCCAAGGACTCCGAGGGCACCCCTGCCAGCCCAGGTGGCTTCCACCTGGCTTCTACACATCTACCTCTTAATTCGCTTTGTCTTCCCCACTGAACCAAAAGGCTCCCAACCTAATTCCCCCAAAGGCTTAAGTGGAACGTTCTAGTTACCACAGACTCGGGATAAAGCCTTTTCAGGAGCTCCAGAACCTCAGTTCTCTTTTGCTGACGCTTTCCTTCATGGTGATCCATGCGCGCATTCTGTAACTCCCCTCCGATATGACTCAATTCATCGTTCACTTCGGCCATTCTGACCTTGGACTGCTCAATCTCCTCAACGAGGGCTTGCTCCTGCTGTGTCTTCTCTTTCAAACAATCACTGGATGCCAACGACATGGAGGGAATGGACATTGACATGACATTATCTGCTACTGGAGCGGGGGGCAGGTTAGCTACATGGTCACTACAAGCAGGCTGGGGCTTTCAGACCCAGATTGCACCAACGAGTTGGCAGTCGTGGCCAAGGGTATTTAGTTTCAATGAAAACAGCGCCCTGACCAATGGTCATCTGGCTACCAGCTGAAAACCACCAGTGGGGGGGGGGTTCTTTACCTTCCCAATTTGGGATGTCTTTAATAGTTAAGAATTTTGTTTTATATTTACCACAAATACTACTTCCTGTCACTATCTGATCAAAACTTAAGTACTCTTTACTAGTCTAACCATTCTGGAGAGCAATCTGGAACTAAGTCCTAAGGGCTATAAAACTGCATGCCTTTTGACCCAGCAATACGGCTCCTAGGTCCGTATCCCAAGTAGATCAAAGAAAAGGGGAAAGGACCCACATGTACAAAAATATGTACAGCTCTTTTTGTGGTAGCAAAGAACCAGAAATTGAGGGGATGCCCATCCATTGGGCAATGACTAAACAAGTTGTGATATTTGATTGTGATGGAAAACTACTGTGCTAGAAGAAATGGGGAGCAGAACCGAGAGAACACCATACACAGTGACAGCAATACCATATAATGATCAACTGTGAGTGACTCCACTATTCTCGGCAATACAACAATCCAAGACAATTCCAAAAGACCCTTGATGAAAAACGCTATCTGCCTCCAGAGAGAGAATGGACAGACCAAATGCAGTTTGAAGCCAACTCGGATCACTTCCTTTTTCTTGGCTTTATGTGCACGTATTTTCTTTTGCAAAATGGCCAATATGGAATAACGTTTTGCATGACTTCACATACATAATCAATATAATATGGTTTGCTTTCTCAAGGGGTGGGGGAAAGGCAAGAGGGAGGAAGAAAATTTGGGATGCAAAATTTTAAAAAATAAAAAGAATTTTTTAACATGTAATTGGGGGATATTTATCAAAATAAATAATAATATAAATTTTTTTTTCCAAGTGTAATTATTCTTTGACAATGGAAAGGGTACTTATTTCGGGCCCTTCCAATGCCAAAGAATTCTGAGTTTGAGGGATCAGAGAGGTGGCACACAGTGTCTTCTCCCCAAAGCCCACTTGCCCCTACCACCTTCTATTTGCTCTTTCTCCCCTCCCACCAGATGGTCCTTGATGGAGGGACTTGTCTTTATGACCCTGTCATGTAAGTGCTTCGCAAATACTCAGAATTTAGGATTTTTCTGAGCTGTGTTTCTTTGAAAGATGACATGATTCAATAATTGCCAGGAAAGGCCTCCATTCACTCCCTTTAGGACCCACGAACAAATTAACACACGCTTCTAACATGGGTCACCTCTCCTGCTCCTCACAAAAATCCCTTAGGTCATACAAGACATGCTAAGCCCCACCTACAGACGAGGAAAGCGAGGCTCAGTGACTGACGCCAGGTCACACGACTGATGAGGAGGAGTGCCAAGATTTACTTCTGGGTCTCCTGACTACTATCCTGGACCTGTCTCCCCAAGGAGGAAGGGATTCTGCTTCTGGAAAGCAGCCACAGGCGGGCTCTCCCGAACACCCTATGGCATGACCTTCATTGACTTTCTGCTGCTAAGGGAGAAAGAAGGGGAAAGAAGGAAGAGGGCCTGATCCTCCTGGGCTGGTACATGTCCCATCTAAATCTCTAACAAACAAGAACACAACACATGTTTCTATACCTACATGCATGCATTTGTATACTCCTCCAATTTCTCTATGCGTTTATTATGGTCTTCTATTTGTTCCTTTATTTGCTTTAAATTTCCCTAAAAGAGCAAATGGAATTTAAAATCAATCATGGGATCTACCAATGGACCTTAGATAAATAGCAACACTGTGCACAGCAGGCCTACATCGGGCCTAAAAGGCTTGCTGGCTGCCTGCTGCATGGTCTTGGAAGGTGTTCCCAACTCCTGAATCACCCACGTCTAAATGTCTTCAGGGGAATTTCAATTCTGAGGTCTGTTCTCTTTTGAAAGTTAGCTCTTCCCATTCCATCCAAAAGCCAGAACTGCATCCACCTGACCCGAAGGCCTTCAGAAGCTCCCTCTGGCCGGTCAGGGCCCAGCATTCTGGGCCACCTCTCCTCACTTCCAAGTCGCCTTCTCTCCCACCTCACGTCACACTCATTGCTCTTCATACCCTCTCTATGCTGACCCTACCACTCTTCTGTGCCCTAGAGCAGATTCCTGACCCAGGGGTCCTGAACTTGCTGGTTTTTAAATAGTGTGATGACTCTATTTCAAGAGATTTGGTGTTCTTTATTATCCTATTTTATTTTCTACATTTACACAGGCATCACTGTCTGACTGTCCATGGAGTCCGTGACACTCATACATATTTTGCCTCTACAAAGTACTTTTAACCACTATATGAATATCCCCATGACCATCTTTGGTCCAAATCCTCATCCTTTCAAGGTCTCTCTGGGAGGGCAGGCCCTCCACTGAGATGTCCTGCGCCCCTTTCAGCTGCCAGGACTCTTGACCACGCTGACAACAATGATTAGTTACTTGGAGAGATGTGTGTTTTTCCTTCCCTGTGTAAAGGGCAGGGCATCACTGGCAGCCACCTTTCTACAGGCCTGCACACAACAGGTTCACAAAACCTGTTTACTGAGGGGCTACAATCTTCATTGTGGATGGAAATATTCACACAGCCAAGTTAGAGATCCTCGAAGTCTTCAAGTATGAACCCTACTCAGGGCTGACCCCCTTGTCTTCTTGTCTGGAAATCGAGATACATTTTCTAATGGAAATTGTAGTACAAACGAATAACGGTTACATTCAGAAGTCAATCCCCAAAGGCATCTTGAATCACAAGGTCACTCAGCAATGCTCTTAAGAGTCAGGGGCAGCAGGGCAGAAGGTAATGTCTTCTCCCCTTCCCTGAATTCTGAGCTGATTCAAGGCCCATTCTCACCAGAACGATCTCCTACCCACCTCCCCGCAAGCTCATCTGTGCTCTGGGATTCCTTGGCTCTAACAAATTGGTGGGCTGGCCCCGTGGTCAATGACGGGTGACGGGATGACGATCCAGGTTCATGGCCTACCTGGACTTCTGCTCGCCTCCTGTCCCCAAATGCCCGTCTCTCCTCGTTTGCCCTCTGCTCCCACTGCAGCTTTTCTAGCTGCTGGGTCATGGTTGCCACCTTCTTGATCACTTGTTCCTTGAGTTCCTTGTACCGATCCAGCTGGATAAAGAGCATTCAAACACGGCACCCTCAATGAGACAGGGCAGGACATTCTCAAAGCATAACGTCTTTGCCTAGCAGATAACTAATCTTATAAAAAAAACAAAGACTGTATACAGGTTCTGCAATTATTGGCAACCTTTGCCCAATGAAATAATGCAGATGTAAAATATTTCAAGAGACAGATCCTACCACAGTTCAGCTTGGATAACTCAGTTATGCCAAACAAAACTTTCAAGTCTTTGCCAACATCCCCCAAAGATGAGACAAGCCAAACTCTTACTGCGTGGCCTCAGTGAGTGCACTGTTGTGCCAAACTAGAGATCTGTAGCTCTGTGTGTGTATTTGAATATAACTTTCTTGTTGTTGTTGAGTCATTTTAGTCTGGCCAACATGATTCCCTGTGACCCTGTTAGGGGTTTTCTTGGTGAAGACATTGGAGTGGTTTGCCATTTCCTTCTCTAGGTCATTTTACAGATAAGGAAACCAAAGCAAACAGGGGTAAGTGACACACCCAGGGTCTCACAGCTAGGAAATGTCTGAGGTCAGATTTGAACTTGGGAAGATGAGTCTTCCTGATTCTAAGCACAGTGCTCTATTCACTGCCCCCACAAATATAATAAATACTATTGTATGCACAATCACATGTGGGCACTTAAACATATCACATATTTTGGAAGATTACACACAAAAATAACGTAGAGGAAGAGATCTGCATGAAAAATCTTTTCATTATTCATGTAAATGGGCAAGTAGTCACTTTCATTCCAAATTTTATTCTTAATTCATCCTATTCCTGTGTGAAATTAATTTATTTTCCCTTCTGTCATTTAAATATTATCTAAGTTTCCATACAGCTACACACAGCTATGAGAAAAATTTTCTTTACATTCATGAGGAGAGAAAAATCAGAATAAAGAGAAAGATATTAAATCTTAGAAAAATTTCATTTGGCAACAAAGGTGAATCTTGTTAATAGAGTTTTCAAGCGCTCCAAATGAAATGAGTTACTAATTGTAGATTTATATGACCTCGGGTTACAGAGGAGGCCCAAAGAGGCTCCAAAGTCAATTCCCTATAAATGGAAAGATTAGTTAGTATGTACTACTAGGTAAAAAAAATAT
This sequence comes from Phalanger gymnotis, assembly GCA_028646595.1. Classification (NCBI taxonomy): domain Eukaryota; kingdom Metazoa; phylum Chordata; class Mammalia; order Diprotodontia; family Phalangeridae; genus Phalanger; species Phalanger gymnotis. The sequence goes on from CM053623.1 coordinate 227,428,744, forward strand.
TAGGAACAAAGGCTGTCATTTCCCTCTTCACCTTTCAGCCAGTTCTTCTCCCCCATGGCAAACCCTCAGAGCCTAACTCAGAGGCTTCAGGAGGCTGCATTCTCACCTGACTAGCTTCCAGCTCAATGTCCTTCCCCCGACGCAGTCTCTCTTCTTCAACCTGCTTCTCAAAATTCCTCCAGGTCCTGTCTAGGTCTCGAAGTTCTTTTTCCAGGGCTTGGATGTCATCTTCTTGCTTGGCGCACTGCTTCTCACTGACCTGGACTGACTTCTTGGCCGTCTCTAACTTCTTGAGGTGGTGGGAGGTGTTTTCCTTGGCCTTGATGTACTGGGGCCTCTTCTGGTTCAGCACGGTCTCCAGAGCCCTGGGAAGAGAAGCCACATTTGCCTGCTTTCTGTGGAGGTCCAGGGGCAGGAGGAAGTGGCAAGGTCAGGGTCAAGTCCGCTTTCCCAACAAGGCCGAGACCTTATGAGCTGTGGGACCCTGGGCATATCACCCTGCCTCTGATTCCCTCCCCACACATCATCTCCATGCCAGGGCTGGGGCATGGCAGGGGGCTGAGAACTTCTGCTTTCAAGGGACCTACACCTTTCCTTTAAGCTCATGTGTAGCTCTCTAAAAACAAACAACTCACTTCATTTCCTTTTCCATTTGCTGAAGCTCTCTGGTTAACTTTCCAAGGTCCTTTTTCTTGCTTTTCACTACGTTTTCGTCAACAGAAAGGGACTCTTTTGTGACAGCCAATTCCTTGTCCATTTCATCTAATTCACTGGTCATAAACTGAATTTTTTTCTCATTGTGGTAAAGCTGAAAAAGCTGCAGCTCAATCTTTTTTTCTTTCAGTTCCTCAAGGAGGGCCTGGTAGCGCTCAGCCTGTTTAGGGAAAAACCAGAGGAGGCCTTAGGGGGCCCCAGGACACCTGCTGCTGCTTCACCCCATCCATCTCCTCCTGAGACATTCCTTATTCCTGTCTGTCTCCCTCTAAGCTCAGGGAGGCTCCTCCATGTGCTCCGATTCCTTACCTGCCCTCTCCTCTCTCTGGAGCTCCTTTCTGGTTTACTTTAACAACTCTCAGCCACTATTAGGGGTCCCCCCCCACTCCCACCTCTTCCTGTAACTGACTTTCCAGTTTCTCCTACAATCCTGTCCTGGTGTGTCTGCCTGGGTCTCAGAAGACTGGGTATGGCCAGTATTCCTAAACAAGAAGCCAACAGAGGCTCACATCATTCACATTGGACTTATTAAGCACCACTGTCACAAGGCCCTGGGTGCAGCCTCCCTTCAGGGGCTTATGCTCTAAGGGTGGAGAAAGAGCCAGGAAAGGCACTATCCCAGAGCTGAGGCGGGAGAGGAGATTCTCATCTCAGGGTGTCAGAGAAAGGGGACACTGGCACAGGGTCTTGAAGGACAGGAGGAACCTTGAGAGATAGAGGCCTACTCTGGGCCTGCAGAGGAAATGGCACTGTCCAGCAGGAAGAACCAAAGTTGAGTGGGAAGGCCCTTCAGTGCCAGGCATGAGGGGGTTCACTGGATTGTGGCCAATGGACAGCCCCTGAAGATTTTGAAGGCAAGGAATAAAGCAATCCACAGGAGGCGGGATAGCCAGTGGGCAGAAGACCCTGGGTGGTTAAGGAGGGGGCAGGGAAGCAGGATGCAAGAGCAGCAGCCATTATTAGCTGCTAAATCTGTGGATTAAAGATTCCTTTGTAAAAGCTAATCTCATTTCATCTGAGGCAGCCAGGTGTCGGGAGTCAGGTAAACCTGGCCACAGACAGTTATGTGACCCGGGACAAGTCACCTAACCTCTGCCTCAGTTTCCTCACCTGTAAAGTGGGAATAACAGCACCTCCCTCCCAGAGCTGTTGTGAGGGTCAAATGTAATATCTGGAAAGTGCTTAGCACAGCACTTGGCACACAGTAGGCATTATAAAAATGCTAGCTGGATAGTCCATTAAATAGAACTGGGATGCTAGACAATGGTCCCTAAGAAAGATAAAACACACCTGGAGGACACTAGAGCTGATGGCCAGAGAAGAGAGACCCTCACCCAACCCTACAAGGTCATCAGTTTGTCAACAAACAGTTCTTAAGCACCTACTGTGTACCAGGTGCAGTGCTAAGAGCTGTAAGGCAGCACTAGAGGAAGAGGGAGGGCACCTTATAAACTTGGTGCTCAGACCAAAAGAGGAGAAAACCCCAGTCCTTGCTCACGTGTCATGAGGGGGATGGGGAAGGGGTGTCTGCCCCAGGCCAGAAAGGAGTGAAGGAAAAGGCAGGGAGCAAGTGAAGGCGCCCCTCCAATGCCACAAACTGGCCAGGAAACAGTTCTCCAGCCTCTCTCACATGGGCGTCACCATCCCGGCAAACCAAGCCCATGGCCCGCCTAACAAAGAGGCCAGCTATGAGCCAGCTGTTCTGGAGAGCAGTTTGGAACTCTGCCAAAGGGCAACAAGCAGTGCATACCCTTTGACCCAGCAACACCGTTGCCAGGGCTGTGTCCCAAGGAGATCAAAGGGAAAAGGAGCCACACACAAAAAAACATTTCTAGCAGCTCTTTTCTCAGTAGCCAAAGAATTGGAAATTGAGGGGATGCCCATCAGCTGAGGAATGGCTGAACAAGCTGTGGCATATTAATATAATGCAATACTACTGCTTCAAAACCTGGAAAGACTTAGATGAACTGATGTCGAGTGAGGGGTACAGAACCAGGAGAACACTGTATACACAAAGAGCCACACTGTGTGAAGACTAACTTTGACAGATTTAGCTCTTTTCAGCAATGCAAAGTTCTAAGACAAGTCCTAAAGATTCATGATGGAAAATGCCATCCAGATCCAGGGAAGAAACTACAGAGTCTGAATGCAGACCAAAGCAGACTATTTTCACTTTTTTGTTGTTTGGGGTGGAGGGTCATGGTTTTCCCCTTTTCTTCTGTTTCTTCTTTCACAGGTAACTAATGTGGAAATATGCTTAATATGATTGCATAATCTATATCAGATTGCTTCCTGTCTTGGGGAAGGGAGAAAGAAAAATTTGGAACTAAAAATTTTATAAAAAATCATTGCTGAAAACTATTTTTACATGTAATTGGAAACAAATACCATTAAAAAAATAAAGAGGCCATCTACAGGCACAGAAACCCCAGAAGAGGGCACAGAGTCCAGATTTAGACAAAACTGTCAAATGTTCCAGAGGTGTGTCTGATCTGGGAACTACTTGAGGTTTGGGAAGGAGAGCAAGGCCCCCAAACTACAGATAAACCATGTCAAGCCTTGTGCTGGGTGTGGCGGGTCTCTGAACTTCGAGGGCCAAAGGCAGCAGTGAGAAAATGCTGGCTCCATCCAAAGCCTGCTTATGCAGTGATTCTGTCTGTAAAGCCATTTACACACATCTCCTGGGAGACAGGGGCTGTTATTGTGCCCACTTTACAGATGAGGAAACTGAGGCAGGTGAAATGGCCTGCCCAGGATCACACAGCTAGGAAGTGCCTACAGACAGCAATCTTAAAACTGCCAGGCCTCCTGAGATCTAGCTCTCTTGAGCCCTTTGTCTCACTTGTTTTCGTCAATTCCTTGAGATTCATAACCTCTTATTCCTCCAAATGAATTCTATTACTACCATTTCTAGCTGTACCAAATAACCATCTGCTAGGCAGATAATTGGTAGGAAAATTAAGCAAATTACTTTCGGGAGTACTGTCATGAGGCTGACACTGGCCTGCTTCCCGTGAGGGAAGACTTTCCTCCCGTTATTTGGTACCATCTTCGTTTTTCTACAGAAAGCTTGGGGATTGCCTCCACTTGCTTCTGGAAAGGATGTCAGAGACTCTTTCTAGGAATTTGGAATGGAATGCCTCTCTCTGCCAGGATTTGAGGACTGCACAAAGAGGCTGTGAACTCATGTGCCTTTCCTGCAGCTTTGCTAAATTCATTGTTTCAATCAAATTTTCATTGACCCTAGGGTCCTCCTGACCCAAAAAGCCATGGTCTTTTCTTCTCTTTGTTCCCTTGGCTTCTTCTCCTTGTCTTGGTGCCACAGCAAGGAGTGGTGGTGATGATGGACATCCTGGCTTCATCCTGACTTTATTATTAGAAAAGCCTCCAACCTTTCTCCATTATAGACATGCTGTGGCACAGCATGGAGAGCACTGGGCTTGAAGTCAGGAAGACCCAAGTTCGGAGCCAGCCTCAGTCACTTCCTAGCTGTGTAGCCCAGGCCAAGTGCCTTCACCGCTGCCTCAGTTTCCTAAACTGTAAAATGGAGATAATCCTAGCACCCACCTCCCAAGGTGAGGATCAAATGAGATCAGACTTGCAAAGTGCTTAGCGGAGTGCCTGGCACACAGTAGGCTTCATACAAATGCTAGCTATTATTATTAATTACCGAAATAAGAAAAAATCCACTTATTCCTATGCTTTCTAGTATTTTTAAACAGGAACGGGCATTAGGTTTTGCCAAAAGGCTTTTTGGCATTTATTGATGCAGTTTTTTAATCAATACACTCTATGTTTGCATTACTTTCTATCCTGAACCAACCCTGTATTCCTGGCATAAATCCAACTGGGTCATAATGCATAATCATTTTAACATGTTACCACCTAATTGCTAATAACCTATTTGCATCAATGTTTACCAGGGAGATTGGTCTATACTATAGGCCAGTATAGAATCTCCATGTCCTTTACTTCCTTTTAATTGGTTGTGAACTTTCCTATTTCATTTTTATATAAAAAACTTAAGTTTTCTTTCATTAATTATTTTAGCTGCTTATCTATTCTGTTAATAGACTAGCTCCTAGTTTTACCAATAGGTTTTTTCTTTCAAATTTGTTAACCATTATTTGAATTTCAGAATTTCCACTTTGTGGTTGATCTGTTGTGGTTCTGGGTTTTTGGTTGTGTCCAATTCATATCTTCGTTCTTATCTTTCTCTCTTGTTTACGAAGGCATTCAGGGAGAAGACATTTTGCCTATAAGAGCTTTTGCTTTGGCCCATCAAGTTCTCTGATGAACGAAGTAGATGTCCCAGAGCATAAAAGTCTCAGGACACATGTGTGGCACATGGAAGGATATAATGCCTGTCTGGGAGGAGCCTCCCATCTAAGAGGGAAGAGAACATGCCCACAACCACGCACACACAGGACGCAGTGCGAATAAACCCGTCTAGTCTCAGAGAGAAGGCCCTTCTGTTAGGAGGCTTGGGGAAGATTTCCGAAGAAGGGGAGAAACCAGGGAAGCGGGAGGTGGGTAGCATGTGGGAGGAACAGCCAGGGGGCCAGTCCCTTGGGGCTGGGGGCAGGATGTCCTCCAGGACACTGGAGAACCCTGATGGCGAACATACATCTCCCTGCTTTATGCATGGCATAAGCTATACTTAGACAACCTCATGTATTTCTCTGGTTCCTGGGTGGCCTGGTACACAGAATGCTGAAGTCAGGAAGGCCAGAGTTCAAATTCAGCCTCAGACGCTCACTAGCTGGCCACCCTGAGCAAGTCATTTATCCTGTGTGCCTCAGTTTCCTCATCTGCAAAATAGGCACAATAGCAGCAGCAAGTTCTCAGGACTGTTATGAGGATTGAATGAGAAGGCTAGCCAACAGCCACCCACCTGGCCAGGAGGGCACAAAAGACAATGCACTGACCAAGTCAGCCTCCACAGACCCACACACGGGGCCTTGCCTAAGCCTGCCCACTCCCTCTCCTGTTTTTACCAAGGAAGACAAGCCCCACTCAAGAGAGAAGACACATAGGCCAAGCACTGCTGAGGGATAGGAGCCGAGGTAGCCCAAATTGCAAGAGGGAGGGAGGGAGAAGAAAGAAGATCATCTCCCTAGCCCCTCACACCCTCCCTGCTAAGGATGGGCCATGGTGAGCCTCAGTTTATAGTGGAGGACACCAAGGCGGCAGACAAAGGCTGCCGAGCATCAGAGGCCTGCCTACTAAGGCTCCATCGATGATGAGCGCTTGGCCCTTCTCAGACCCAGTGGGAGGGAGCTCCCTGTAACTCGACCCCAGGTTGGCAGACCCAGCACTGGCTCAGGGGCAGGAGTCACAGAAAGGCACCGGTGGGCAGAGAGAGCTGGTTCATTCTTGCCTCAGAGATACCGCTGAGGTCATTCCTGCTTCTGCCCAGGGGTGACCTTTTCTAACAGGCCTTCATACCCGGTGATTCAGTGGTTTTTAAGGCTGACAAGGGGCAGGAATAGAAGCCTGAAGGACCATGGGGATGAGGAAAGTAGCAGTCAGATGCCGCCGAAAACACAAGGAGGCCTAAAGAAATCAATTAGATGACTCCAGGAGCCTTCAGCCTGAGGTCAAAATGTTAAAACATAACATGAGAGCCTGCTCTCTGATAAGCTGTGCTTCTGTAGGGTCTCCCTGCCCTCCAGGAGGGACAGCGTGTGTGTGCCCATCACTGTATGAAGCACCGGGCGCACACACACGGAGACCGTAACGAGCCAGTCCCTGCCCTGGGGATGCTGACATCAGACACATCCAACCACAGCATGGACCCTGGAGAGCAGAAGGCAGGAGGGGTGGTCAGGCCCGGCCCAGGGCTCCCTGGCTCTAAAGGGTCATGCCCTCCAGGAGGGCTAGTCTGCTCCACTACTGACCATGGCCCAGACAGAAGGTTCGCCCTCTCAGCCCATTCCACAAAGAAGCCACATCAGGAACACAGACACCAACTTTGTCACTCACCTCTTCCTTCTCTAATTTTGCATGTTTGCGTTCAACAGCCACATTTTTTTTCTTATTAAAATTAAACTGGGCATCCTCTTCAGCTTTCTGTACCTTTTTCTTCTTTTTCTCATACTCCTCAACTAGCTCCTTCGAACTGCTAATTTCTTCAAAAAACTGAGTTCTTTCTTTGGGCCTTTTCATTGAAATGGATTCTACTGTACCCTGAAACAGAAAGAGACACATCAGGCAGTTGGCCCATGGTATTTAATTAATCAACTACTGGGTGCCAGGACCCATGAAAGGCACAAAAAAGGGCAAATATGAGGTCCCTACCCTCCAGGGGCTCAATCTAACAAGGAGGAGGGGACCCACAAACCGTTGTACATGCAAGTTACAGGGTACAGGGAAGATAAAAGGTAACCTGGGGGGGGTCTGGATCCCCAAGGAGGCAGGCCAGTGTTGGTACCCCTGATGAAGTACACACTTTGGTTTAGGCATCAGCCATCTCTGAACATTTAACCCTCTAACTCCTCCCCTTCACCCCCACCAAGCACTAGCCTCCAGTGTGGCCGGCCCTCTGCACCCCTGGCAAGGAGGGGCATGGCCTCACCTCCTCTTCAGGGCCAAGCTTGGTCATCACAGACACAATGTTCCACTTGATTTTAGCCTGCTTTCTAATTACACTCCTGCAGTCACTCCACAGGCTGTTTTCCTAGTTTTGCCAGCTAAGCTTATTCTTTTAAAACCAAGCATCAGCTGCCCCATAGCTATTTATTTACCTGAAAAACAAGGCAATTCCTGGCTTTGACAATTATGCCAATTTTTTCCAATTCTGCTATGTAGACAGAACGACTGACAGGATTATCATTAAAATAAAATTCTGATGACCCTCCTACAAGAAATAAAAATTGAGTTACAAGCAATGCAAACTAAATACTGGATACAATTGGTCCAATAAATATTAAAGCGTTCTCTAAAATCATTCCTACTTACAACCAGCAAGGTGGCCTGATAAACTGGGCAGATGCTAGACCCACTAATATGGGCAGACCTCCACAACCCGTTTTCTCTGAGTGACTCTGACCAAGTGTTCTAAATGTCTTACCATATTCACTACTTGAACCAGGTTGAAAAATGAGGTTAAGGCAACACACCTACCTGGCCTCAACACAAAGAAAACAGATACCCATATCTCAGGTATGTGAGGCAGCAGAGGACAGGGATGCTTGGAAACAAGCATCTTACTAATGGGAAAGGTCATAATGTTAGTCTGGGGCACGCCGGCAGCGAGTGTAGCCAAAGGAGAGGATGGGGAGGGGGAAGGCAAGGGATTCAGGCAGAGCAAGGCCAAATCCTTCCTGTGTTAATTCAGTTCCTGCCTTTGGGTGGGATGAGGAAGTTGGACCTGGAACTCCAAGGACCGTGTGCTGTCTTCTGGAATTTGATTGGTTCTTTGTCTTGGTGGCTGTAGGGCCTTTGCAGCTGAGCCATACACTGTCAAGCCTAAGACCATTTAAAAAAATGTCACAAGGAGACTACTCAGTAAGGACGGTGTATGCAAAAGATGCTTGGGCAGCAAGGCTGCAAAGATGCATCTGTTGCCTGTGACCAGATGGGAAGCCAGCCAGACTGAGAGCCTCCCACTGCAGGAAGGAGGGACAGGGTCAACATGACTGGCAAATGTCCCTATCTAATCAGAAGGACGAGGTGAGAGGAGGAAGTGCCAAAGTACCCTGGTGATTTCTCACTGTCCTGAGCAGCAGATGCTGACACTGACCTCCCCAGGGCACCTCATCCAAGCTGACAAAGTATACCCAGGCTGTCTCCTTCCAGAAGCCTAAGCCTGAGACACCTTGGGAATCTTCAGTTGGGGTCAGAACAATCAAAACTGGGAGAGCCTGCCCTCTGCCAAGCTGCTTGTCTGCTAGTTAGCTACTAGGAGAAATGGAGACAAGTCGGGGAGAGGGTCTCCCTGTGCTCCAGGAGGGAGGGCAGGCATGTGCCTGTCACCATTAGAGGTGTCCGCACATACTCTGAGACCCCAACAAACCAGCCCCTGCCCCGGGACACAGACATTAGACACATCCAAGTGGCATGGGCCCACTTGGATCAGGGAATGCAAACTGGGGACAAAGCCACTGGCTGGAGGGGGAGGAAGGAAGGAAGAGGAAGATGAGAGAGGGGTATGAAAATGAGGGGCAAAGAGGGGGGGGGAGGGGGAAGAAGAGGAGGGAGAAGATGAGGAAGGGGGAGGGAGTAGAGAGGAGGGAGAGGAAGCAGAAAGGGGAGGAAGAGCAAGCAGAAAGTGGAGGGAGAGCAGGGGAGATGGAGAGGGGAGCGAGACGGAGGAAGATGGGTGGGGTAGGAGGGAGGCGGCGGAGGCCCGCACCTCGGATGGTCCTACAGAAGCTCTTCTCCTCGCCGCCCTCCTCCACGTACACGGCCTTCACGCTGGCGCTGTCTGCCACGGGCTTGCCCACGTGCGCGCCGTGGATGAGCTCCGGCAAGCTCTTGACCCGCAGCTGGCCCGGCCTCTCGCCCATCACGAAGCTCAGCGCGTCCATCACGTTCGACTTGCCTGGGGGAGGCGGGGCGAGGTGACGTTACCGGGAGTTGCTCTGCCGCTCCCTTCCCTCCCTGCGAGTTCCCCTCTTCTTCCCCCCCCCCCAGCCCCGCGGGTTCCCCTCCCCGCCAGGCACCTCAGCTCGGTTTCCCCACTCTCGGCCTCAGTTTCCGCCCCCCCCCATACTCATGGGGGATCCCCACCCCCACCCCAGGCCCGGCCTCGCCGCCTTCTCCACGGGCTCTCCTGGGCCGCCTCCCTGCGCCCGCACCGGAACCGTTGGGGCCGACGATGCAGGTAAAGCCGCGGAAGGGCCCGAGGACCTGGCGGCCGCGCCACGACTTGAAGTTCTCCACGAGCAGCCGGTCCAGGCGGCCCATAGCGGCGGCGAGGCGGGAGGCAGCCCCGGACACGTCGAGCCCTCGAGATGGCAGCGGAAGCTATGAAGAGGAACACGCGGGAAGGAGGCGGTGGCAGCAGCAGCGGCGGCGGAAGGGAGGGAGCCTGCAGGGAGTTCTCGCGAGACCGCCAGCAGGACGTATGCGCGTGCGCAGGGAGAAGCGTGCGGTGGGGTGGGGGTGGAGATGGAGCACCCTCGCGAAGACGCAGGGAGGCGTTGCCTAGGAACCGCGTGCGTGCTGGTGTTGTCAAGGGAACGCAGAAGCATCCTTCTACCCCCGGGGCTCCCGCGCCTCAGCCGCTCACTGGCTCCTTCGTTTGGAGCTCACCAGTCCCACCCCAGCCCTCGGTCTGCTTCCTGGCCTTCCGGTCGCACCCTCTGCCCACGATGCCCGTGAGGTCCAGCAATGTGGTGCAGCCCCAGGACTACAAAGAAGCAGCTGCCCTGGAAAGGAAGAGGCGGGCGGAGCTGCAGCTGCAGAGCCGCTGGTTCAACGCCCGGGAGCGACTGATCGGGGTGAGCTCGCCTGGGGTCCGGGGAGACCTGGCCCCGGGGTGGGGGGCGGAAACTGAGGCGCGGGAGGGGGCAGAGACCCAATCCTGCGGGGGAGGGGCAAGCACAGGGGCAGAGACCCAGCCCCCAAAGACTATCAGCGGATAGTCATGTCCAGGTGGACATCGTGGCCCAAGTCTGAGCGCCAAGAGTAAGAGGGAGGAGCCGACCAGGACTGCACAGGGAGAAAGCTGGGGAGTTTGATAAGGGGAATCCTTACCGATGGAGCCAAATGTCTTGTAACTCTAAAATTATTTCCAAATAGGGAGATTATAATGCCTGGGCCGCTCAGGTTCAAGATCGGAAGATTCAAGAAGCCACCGAGAAAGCAAAGCACGAGATGATTGGTGAGTGGCCCATGAGGGCTATGAGGACATAGCAGCTTGTAGCCTCGGGAGGCTTTGTCTTCATCCTCCCTTCAGATGATCTGGGGAAGTCTTATGCACCAGTCATTTTCAGGTCTCTTCCTTCCTTACACATCTGGGAGCCTTCCCTTGTAACAGCCTGGTCCAAGAGCACGTATACACTACTCAGAACCCACAGCCACCCCCTTCTCCAAAGAAAGCCTCCAAACAATGCCCATGGGCCATACGTGAGAGTCTTAGAAGTGGTCTTTTCCTGGCAATCATTGGCTAGCTCAGACAAGGGCCCGTGGGGAAGTGAAAAGGAGAAATCTGTCTGCAGAAAGCTTCATTCTGGTCTGTCTGTGTCCCTCAGAGGACGTGTGGCCTCACCCATAGGAAGGTCATTAGAGCCTCCTCCCTAGCTGGCCCCATTGTATGGAAGAAGCCAAAGCAGCTTGCCCCCTGGGTGGGATCCAGGCCCATTCCCATCACTTTACACATAAGGACACTCAGGCCAGAGAGGTTAAGGGGCTTTGCCCAGGTGTGCCCAGTGTCACGCTACTCTCAACTAGAACTCATTCATGTTAAGAGTTCTCTTCCTCACCAAGCTGTTCTGAGAGATGCCAAAAGCCAGCTCAGTAGGAGCAAAGGGTTTGGCCTTTCAGAGCTTCCAGAGGTCACCAGGCACAGGCTGGTGTTCCCTTGTCCTGGTCCGGGGTGGCCCAGTGACCTCTGAGGGCTTCCAGTGCCGAGTCCTTGTGATTGAGGGTTCTGGGGGTATTTCTTCTCCCTGCCCCCACCATCTTCATCCCTCGGCCTATGACAGGGCCTCCTGGGTCACTTCTGTGGGGATGGTTGCCAAAGACACCTCTCTGGCTGAGCTGGGATCCTCCATCTGCCCCGGACACCTCTTGGAGTCTCTCCTTATCTTCTTCCACCCCCGTTGCCCCTTGCCAGCCCTTCCCTCAGCTGCATCCTGGCTCTGAGAGTCTGTGATGCCCTGTGCCCTGCCTAGGTGCGGAGATGAGACAGAATGACCACATGGCCTGCATCTTGGACCAGCGTCAACAGAGGGACAGGCGCGAGCTCCGGAAAGCCATCAGCGAATTCCAGCAGACCTTCCAGCAACCTGAGAGTCGCCGGGAGTTTGACCTCTCTGACCCACTGGCCTTAAAGAAGGCTGTTCCAGCCCGTGTGTCTGACCAGGACACCTCCAACACCATCTCTGGGATGCAGAAATTCATGGGGGAGGACCTGAACACTAAAGAGAGGAAGAAGGCCCAGGAGGAGCAGAACCGGGAGTGGGCCCTAGAGCAGCAGAGGACTTGGAACAAGGCACTGGCTGACCACAAATTTGCAGGTAGGATGCCGTGCTAGCTCCGTGTTCTCTGGGCCTGGGTTCGAGTCCTGTCCTGGACAAGCATTAGCTCGTGACCCTGGGCCAGTACCTTCCCATCTCAGAGCCTTGTTGTCTTGCTCTGTGAAGTGGGGAAGTTGGACCAGGTGATCTGAGGCCAGCAGGAGGTTCCAGCCCCCATGGAGCAGGGGAGCCTTCCTTAGCCTGAGACATTCTGGAAAGCAGGGCCTGGTACACAGTAGGTGCTTAATGCATGCTTAATACTGACTTCTGGAGGGTTGCATCTCTATGCCCATAGTAGGTGCTTAACTAGATGACTGGTCATTAGTGGCTGGGGCTGGGCCTTGGAGGAGGGCCAGAGGGGTGGGGTCTGGGGGTCTTTCTTGCAGGATCCCTCAGCTCTCATTCAGCTTCCACATCCTCAGGTTTTCCGAGTCCTGGTCCAGGCTAGCTTGCTGTGTGACCTTCCTCCATCAGGTCAGGGCAGTGCTTAGGGGGCTTGAGTTTGAGCCCCAGCTGGGGGTCCCCTCCATCCCGGGTCATAATTCCCTCCCTTCTCAGTTCACACGGCGGTCAGAAGGAAAGCGCACCCAGTCGCTCTTACCATGGGCGTTTCTTTCCCTCAGAGGACCTCTTCACCAAGACTAGGCTGGAGTTTGACCAGACTGCCAGGGACCTTCAGAATTTGGAACTGGCCACTAAACGTGTGGTGTGCAAGACAGTGAAGGATTTCAACAAAAACCAGGTGAGCTGACCTCCACCTCCTGGCTGGGGACGGCACAGACCCTGGAAGGGCCTCAAGGATCTCATGTCCAACAAAGTGAAGACTGGCCACTGTCCCTCCTCCTCTCAAACCTCCCCAGTCTAAGAGCTGTGTGCTGGACAAGACCCCGAGGACCCCACTCAGTTAAAGACCTTGAGTGCAGGTGGCCACGAGTGGCAGAAGAGGGCCCAGGAGCCCCGTCCCTTGCCCCTGGCCATCATGAAGCTGCCCACCTTTTGGCATCTTTCAGATGCTCGAAGTGAGGGAAAGGAAAAGGCGTGAGCGCAGACAGGAGGAGGAAGACAACATGGCAGAGATTGCCAGCACCCTGCAGAGTGACTTCCTCTCTGAGAACCCACAGCAGGCCGCCAGCTTGTTGGGGCCAAACAAGGTGGTCCCCTACAAGTGGAAGGGCATGACCAAGAAGCAGCTGGAGGAGATTTGGTTGATTCAGAAGCAGCAGATCCATGAGAAGCAGGTGCCGGCCTCCTCCTCTCCCCCTCTTCTCCTTCCCTCTCTGTCCTGGCCCCTGGGCAGTCCTCACTCCTACCAGACTAAGCAGGAGACTCTGAGCCTCAGTTTTTCTACCTGAAAAAGGGAGGTGACAGAACCCCTGGGTCGTGTCTCCTGGAGCCTGGTCCAGGGAGCAGGAGCGCAGATCAAGTAACATGACTTACATTAAAATGAGGTGCTCAGTGAGGACAGAGGCAGCCAAGGGAGGCCCAGAGAACCATTGGAGGGTCTCTCCCTGAGCAGGCTTCCTCCCCTCATTTCCCATGGCCAGTGGGCCCTTGTTCTGGCTTCTCCACCCTCCCTAATCCTGCCACAGGCCAGACCTTCACCCCTCCCTCCCCAGCACCACCAGGTGGGGCTGCCATGGCCTCTGAATAGCTTAATTTCTCTAGAATAGTCTTTTCCTTTACCATGACCTATTTAACTGAAGCAGGCATTTCTGCATGCTCAGAAGAACCAAGGGCAAGGAGCCCCTCCATGAGACTGACTCTCTTGAGGCTCAGCTGGCTTCTCCTCCTTCTTCTTCTACAAGTTTCACCTGCCACATTCAGAGCTGACATGCTGCTCGTCTCTGCTTCCTTCCGGCCTTCCCGCCAGCTCTTTGCTTTTCAGAGGCTCTTCTGGGACCCTCTTTTCTTCCTGTCCTTGTCTGGCTCCTCTTCCTCCTCATCTGGGTCATCTTCCATGCCCCTGCTGAAAAAGCTTTTTGGGCCAAGAACCTGGCCGTGTCTCTGTTCTGCTCTATGGCTGGCAAAGTCAAATTCAGACTCCTTTCCTTGACACACTCATGACCCTCTGCATCGTGTCATAACCTTTCCGGCCTCATACTTTATTTGTGCCTACTTGCCCGCCGCACCAACCCAGGTGCGCCCTGGCTTTTTCTCTCTTCCCTGTCCCTGTGGTCCTTCTCAAAGTGAAGAACCCTTTGGAATGGTGACCCAGCCTTTAAAGCACACCTGTTGGGTGTCCTCCTCACTGATCCCGCCATCAGCTTTCCTGTCTAGAAAGACGGGGTGGAGGAGGCAGGTAAGAGGGAGAAGGAGAAGGTGAGGGGAAAAGAGCAGGGAGGGTGGCAGTTGCAAACACTGCCTTGGCCCTGCCCCCCCCCGGCCATCTCTCCTTTTCCTAGGGGTGCCCGATGTCTGGGATGAGGTGGCCACAGCTCTCCTATGTCCCTGCAGAGGCTGCGAGAGGAGGAGAGGCAGCGAGACTTTGATTGGGACCGGCAGCGAATCCAGGCGGCCAGAGCCAACCTCCTGTTTGAAAGGCAGCAGCAGCGACTCAGCCGGGAGTTCCGCCGTGCCATGGATAACCAGAACCGGAACTTGGCTCAGGAACATAAAGACATGTGAGTGGGCTAGAGGGAGGGGCTAGTGTGTGTGTGGGGTGTGGGTGGGCTTGTGTGTGGTAGAGGGGAGGGGATCATCCAGAGACATGTGCATCCGTGCAGCCATCCCATCCCATCCACCCCTCCATCTACCCATCCATTCACCCATCTATCCACCCACCCATCTACCCATCCATCCCTCCATCTATCCACCCACCCACCTATCCATCCATCCACCTTGCGACCCATGCACCCATCCATCCATCCATCTGTCCATCCACCCATCCATCCATCCATCCACCCATCCCATCCATCCATCCATCTATCTATCCACCCATCCACCCATCCACCCATCCATCCACCCATCCACCTACTCACCCACCCACCCATCCATCCATCCACCCACCTACCCATCCATCCACCTACCCACCTACCCACCCATCCATCCATCCATCCATCCACCCATCCATCCGTCCATCCATCCATCCATCCATCTATCTATCCATCCACCTACCCACCTACCCAACCACCCATCCGTCTACCCATCCACCCATCTATCCATCCATCCATCCATCCATCCATCCGTCCGTCCATCAGTACTTCCCAGGAAGGAGGGGGAGGGGGAAATAGTAGACAAGATGTGCAAGAGCTCTGGTTTCAGCAGTGGAGACCACATTATGTTCCCTGAGCCTAAGTTTCTTCATCTGTAAAATAGGGACACTTAGACCTCACTCTCTACCTCATGGGATTGGTGACAGTCACATTTAAATGTCTGGAAATGAATCAGATAACAGTCTTTGCCCACAAGGGACTTACAGTCTAACAGTGGGGGAAAGAAATTCCTCTAGTATTTCTCAACTGGTTTAGGGCCACCTGATCCTTCATGCTGGTAAGAAAAGACTGATACTTTGCTTCAAAAAAAATGAGCTGCACTAAGACCAGATGGAAAGAGGGAGGAGAGACAGGGAGATAAGAATTCTTGTGGAAAAGTACTGAAGGTCCTAGTAGACCACAAGGCCCATATGAGTCAGCAGTATGATGTCCCGCCGCCCCTCTTCCCCACCCTCCCAAGAAGCTCATGTGACTTTGGTCTGTGGTAAGAGAGGCAGAGGGATCCAGAAGGGGGCAAGAATAGTCCCAGGATCATTTGCTCTGACCAGGTGTCATCTGGAAAATCAGGTTCACTTCTGGTCACCTCACTCTAGTAAAGGCCCAGGGAGACGAGTTCTCTCGGAGGATGGTGGGAGGCCTGGAGACCCAGGGATATGGGCCTCTGTGGAAAGAAGGGGGCTTTTACCTTGGAGAGAAAAGACCAGAGGGGAGGAGGGTGAACACTGCCTTCAGGGCCCCCCTAACCTGGGTCTTCTGACTCCAAACCCAATGTGGTCACGTTGCCTATGTCAGGAGTTGGGGGCTGAATGAGATGATGCCTCTTGTGGTAAAAATCCCAAGCCTACATTTCATGGAAAACCCTTCCATGTGCAGGGGGTGGGAGGGGCTTGGCTCAGGAGCTGAGAAGGCCCTTCCAGGCATCGTGTCAAGTAGAGAGATGAGGGTGAGCCTGGGGTGGAGGGGCGAGCCGCATTCTGCTTGGCACCAGAGGGTGGAGCCAGGAGAGCCCTTATTGCAATAGAGTGATTGTGCCGCTGTTGGCGGAAAGAGCACAGCTACCATGACTGTTGTTATGGCATCCCTGGAGGATTCCCACAGACACAGAGGATGACTTGGGGGCCAGGTTGTGGGCTGGGAGCAGAACTTGGAGTTTTTCACCTTTGCACAGATGGGTAGACCCTGTTCAGCAGCACATAGGGAAAGGCAGCAAGTGATGGCAAAGGAAATTATAAGAACGAATACTTCACAATAAGAACCAAGCTTAGCACCTCCAGGCCCCAGATTAACTGATCTCCAAAGGCTCTGTGAGCACTAATAGTCTCTGTTCCACAGTCTTTCCCAGCTCCGACATCCTCTGTTCTAGGCTCCAAGGTCTCTCAGACACTCTCTGTTCTAGGCTCTAAAGTCTCTTCCAGCTCTGACATCCTCTCTTCCAGGCGCCAAGGACTCTCCCAGCTCTGATATTTAGATATTCCATTATTTTTTTAAGCTCAGTGATAAGGTGGCCTCTGTATACACCACAGGAACCTAAAACAATCATTTAAAGACTCGCTTAGCAGCATCAGAGTCAATGAGTACGATTTTGTGCTTTAATTCCCCAACATCCCAAAGTCAGGGCCCCAGTCCCCCATTTTCGGTTGCAAGCCCACCCATTGGGCTGCAGAGATTTTGCCGCTTATTAGATCGGCCTCTGGGGGAGGTAGGATCTCATGAAGAGGCTGAAGCATCTCCGTGTCCTTGAGATGCGTCTGTAACACGCGGACATTTCAGGTGGGCTGGTGTGTCTGTTCGTTACCTCTTTGCCCTCTCCAGAGAACCCCAAACCCTAGTATCTGTCCATGTGTCTGGTTTGTTTTATTCTAGGCAAGATTACCTCAAGGACCAAGTCTACGTTAATTACCCGACCGCACAATATTTCACACAATTTAATACAAGTAGTAAGTAAGGAAGAAGACACAGCCACTGATTTTCTGGATGTCTCAAGAGAACTTGTTTTTTAATTAAAAAAAAATAAAAGCCACATCTTTTCCTTTGTCTGTTTCTCTCCAGGCAGGGGCTGCCAGGGACTGAGGCCAGAGTCTAGGGGTGTCTGTCTCCCCAAAGCCTCCTGGTGCACGGGCTCTGGAGAAGCCTCCTCTCTCTTCCAACCACAGAAAACTCCTGGTGGCAAAACCTCTTATCTACCTCTTTAGTGCTAGAGGCGGCATGGCAAATGTGACTCAAATGAACAAATGCAAAATGGAATAGGAAAACATGGGGTCTAGTAGATAGAACCTTAAACTAGGAGGGAGAAAAGCTGGTTATTAGTCTCAACTTTGTCACTGATTCACTCTGTGACCTGTTCTAAGCTACCTCCCAGCTCAGACATCCCCTGTTCTAAGGCCCCTCCCATCTCTGACATCCCCTGTTCTCAGGCCCTTCATAGTTCTGACATCTCCTGTTCTAAGCTACCTCCCAGCTCTGACATTCCCTGTTCTCAGGCCCTTCCCAGCTCTGCCATCCCCTGTTCTCAGGCCCCTCCCAGCCATTCCATGTTTTCTACCCCAGCTCCCTATCTCTTCTCCCTCTTGGAGTGTTCTTGGCAATTGACTGAGACAGAGGTGAATGAGAAGGTCACAGACAGCTCTGGAGCTCGAAGAAACCTCAGGTTCTCATCCCACCCCTCATTTTGTACATCAGGGATGGACAGAGACAGAAGGAGGAATTGGAGGCCAGGTTCAGTGCAGGCCATGGGATGGCCATGAAGGCCAGAGTTAATGGGAAGCCCATCTGGAGGCCTTGCTAAGGAGAAGCTCTTCCTGGCCTCATGTCCTATCTCCTTATAGCCAGTTCAAGTCTCAGGGCCCCATCCGGCTGGGCAGGGCCAATGACCAGAGCTAGGCCTGCCACAGGCAGGCTGCAGGGGAAGCTGGACAGGCACTGCTCTCGATCCTGCCCCATTTCAGGGGTCCTGGGCTCCAACGTGACAGCAGAATTCCCAGTGTCTGGCTCGGGGCCTTCAGCTCCTAAAGCTTCCTAAAGAAATGGGACAAGCTGCACATTCTTCAGGCCTGAGGTCACCCAGGCCTCTGCCCAGGGGTGTTCTCACCCTTGGCAGAGGCCTGTAAATAGAGTCTGTGTTGAAAGTGACTTTCCAGACACGGCTGCCTAGTCCGTTGTTTATCTTTTAAAAGGCGGCCATGGGGCGTCTCACAGTCAGCAGGCTCAGCGTGGGGGAGGGCCTTCAAGGGTTTCCAGGTCTCCTCCTTGGGCTCATGCTATTGAGAACGAGAGGGGACCCCAGGGGCACCATCCAGCCCTGAGAAACTGAGCACCACAACCTGGCAATGACAGGCATGGGGTCAGTGAGGTTGTCATAGGTAGGAATTTGAACCTGGGCCCCTGGCTTACTGAAAAGCCCAGGACTGTTCCAGGTACCACCTTGTCTCCAGGTTTCAAAGCAGGGAATTAATTAGCGAGGTTCAGTGATGTGTCCAAGGTTCCATGGGCAGATAGACATTGGGGGAGCTGGAAAGAGACCCCTGGCTCTCTAATATAAATGCTGGCATTTCAGGGGATCTGACATGGGGCCATGCCAAGGATGGGAAAAGCCTTCAGAATGACTGTGTGCCCCTGAGCAAGAGTGACCGACGAAGCCCCTAGCTCTGCGGGATCGTGCCCCTGTTCCAACTGGCTCCCTTCTCCTCCTCCTGGGAGCTTCTTTGCTCTGGAATTTTGTTTCCACAGAGCTCGGGGGAGACTTCAGGGCCTTCAGGGTGCAACACACAAACACACCTGCAGAGTGAGCTTAATGCAAGGTAAATAGGCAATAACAACCAGAGGGAAGGTATGGAAGGCTTCCTGGAGGAGGTGGGATTTAGCCGAGACTTCCAGAAGCCAGGGAGGTCAGTAGTAGGAGCATGGGTGGAGGGAAACACTTCCTGGGGGATGGCCAGAGAGAATGCCCAAAGGTGGAGGGGCTTGTTCACAGAGCAGCCAAGGGCTGGGAGCACTGGAGGAGCACACATGTGAGGGAGGTGCAGAAAACCAGAAAGGGAGGAGGGGGCTGGGCTCTGAGCACTCAGAAGGCTAAGCGGAACATTTTATAATGGGTTCTGGCGGCCATAAGGAGACACTGGAGTTTATTGAGTGGGGAAGGTGACCCTGCACTTTGGGAAGATCGCTTTGGTGGCTGAATGGAGGAAGGACTGGAGGGGGAGCCCAGAGGTGGGCTGAGCCCACCCCCAGCAGCTACTGCAGTGACAGAAGCAGGAGGTGATGAGGATCTGCATCAGGGGGTGGGAGTATCAGGAAGGAAGGAAGTGTATTGGATTGATGGAGAGTAAGGAGTCCAGGATGACACCTAGGGTGCATCCCTGAGAGCCTGGAGGGTGGGAGTGCCCTCAGTAGTAAAGGGGAAGGTAGGCAGGGCTGGTTTAGGGGGAAAGATGATGAGTTCTGATCCAGTTCTAGATGTCTGAAAGGCAGTTGGAGATACAAGACTGGAGGTCGGCAGAGAGGCTGTGATGGCCTAGACTTGAGAATTGTTAGCATAAAGATAGTAGTTAAATCCTTGGGAGCTGATGAGACCACACAGCAATTGGACACAGGACAGGACACCAGGTGGGGCTGGGGGTGGGGGCTCTGCAGCATTCCACCTAGCCTGAAGGAAGAACGAGGCAACCCATGAGGTCAGTTCTGTCCCCCCAAAAGTCAGCTGGGGGTGGAGACCTAGGCTGTTGACCCATGATCTCCCCAGGGTAGGAGCATCCAGCCCCCAAGGAAATCATACTCAGAGGCAAAGGAGTCAGGAAGTGAGTGATAAGGAAAATGAAGGGTGGGGGACTGAACTACCAAACAGTTCCAGGAAGAAGAAAACTCCAAGACTGAATCTAAACAGATCCACCAGTAGGAAAAGCGGGACCCACAGAAGCACAGGGAGCCAGAGGAACCATGTTGGATTGGAGGACAGTGACCCAAGATGGCGGGATGTTGTGTAATG
>CM053623.1:227449336-227515036 GCA_028646595.1 Phalanger gymnotis
TACCAAACAGTTCCAGGAAGAAGAAAACTCCAAGACTGAATCTAAACAGATCCACCAGTAGGAAAAGCGGGACCCACAGAAGCACAGGGAGCCAGAGGAACCATGTTGGATTGGAGGACAGTGACCCAAGATGGCGGGATGTTGTGTAATGGGTTGGCACTACACAGCTGGGCCACTAGAACCCAGGCCTTGGAGTCAGAAAGTCTGAAGCTAACTGGCCGTGTGACCTTGGACATGTCACTTCCCTCATCTGTCAGATGTAATCCTGAATAATAATAATTCTAAAGCACCTACCCCAAGGGATCATTGTGGGAGAGAGGCCCCAGGTGGGAATTCCCATCCCTCTCGCCCTGTTATTCCAGAGATACTTGAGGTTTTGTGTTGATGCTCTGGGAACGTGTTGTTCCTCAACATAGAATGTAAGCGCCTGGTGGGCAGTGACTGTCATCTGCCTGTCTTTGTGTCCTTGGCGCTTGGTACTGTGCCTGGCTCTTAGGAGGCGCTTACTAAGTGCATATTAACAGACTGACCAAGCCAGTGTGTGCAGCAGAGGCCCAGGAGGCCAGAGAAGGGCTGTATCAATCCTACCCAGCTCAGCAACCCCACAGTCAGCAATGACCCAAGGACCAGATGCTGATCCGCTTGCCCCCTCTGCTGGCAGATTGGGCCAATGACAGCCCCGCTCCGAGCAGAACCTAGCCGGCACTGCCCGTTCCCCAAAGGACAAAATGAGAGAAGACAAACCATGAGCAGGGCTCGCCTCCATCCGGAAGCCCTGAGTTCAAATTCTGAGCCTCTCATTGCTCAATAGCGCTTCTCCCAGACTGGACTTTATCAAAAGTTATCAAAAGTTCATAGCTGTATTCAGTGTAGAGAGTTTCCAGATCCCAATGCCCGATGAATTCACAGACCTGAAACCCCCCATCTCCTCCCTCCTATCTCCTCCTCCCGCCTCACGAAGAGAAAAAGCTGCCACTTTTTCACAGCGGTGACAGAGCG
Source organism: Phalanger gymnotis (assembly GCA_028646595.1). Taxonomy (NCBI): domain Eukaryota; kingdom Metazoa; phylum Chordata; class Mammalia; order Diprotodontia; family Phalangeridae; genus Phalanger; species Phalanger gymnotis. The sequence goes on from CM053623.1 coordinate 227,450,336, forward strand.
GGCTGTGCTTCCTAAGGCGCCAGGAGGCTGAGGGTCCAGACTGGCTTGGCTCCCGGCTTACCCTGGACCTCGGACAGCTCCTTGGGCAGAGCTGGACTGGACAACTTCCTGCCCCTGGCTCCATGCTTCTGTGGCTGGTGCCCTCCTGACATGCAGGCCACAGATGGAAGGAGCCAAGGTCACCCGCTCCAACCCCTCCCTTCATAAAAGAGAAGACTGGGGCCCAGGAGAGGCTGTGAGCCTAGAGAGGTGTGGTCCAATGGCGAGGGAGGGGCCTGGTGGAGAAGACTAGCAGGGTCCTGAGACTCCCAGTAGCTTCTCCTGTCTCTGCCTCTCCTTGGTAGGGGGCTCATGCCCTCTGGCTCTCCCCATGGGACAGCATTTGGTGAGACCTTCCTCCGATCCCTCATGACGGGGATGGCCTGGCAGAGGGGAAGGGCCCTCGGTTTATCAGCTGGCAACCGAATCCTTGGGAGACTGGGGGCAAGTCATTCCCTCCTACCCCTGGGCCTCAGTGCCCTGATCTGTCAAGGGAGGAAGGGTCAAATGAAGTGATCCCTAAAACCCCTTTCTGGCTTTGACTCCCATGACCCTGGTTCAGTCAACCAATCACAAGCATCTACTGTGTGCCAATTAAACATCCATGATCCCAGTTCAGTCAACCAACCCCAGGAACCTATTGTGTGCCAATTAAATGTCCACAGAAAGATTGAAACCACCCCTGCTTTCAAGAAGCTGGCATTCTGATTGGGGAGAGAAGAAGCATATACGCACACACGCGCACACACGCGCACACATGCACACACACGCATGCACACACACACATATAAATAACAATACAAAATAATATAACACTATATCATCATATAACATATCATATCATAGTCATGGCTAGGGTCTTTATAAGGCTTCAGGGACCGGCAGACCCTTCATGGACATGACCACAATGAGTCTTAGAGGCATTTCTTGCCTAGGCCCCATCATTCCATAGCATGGACTTCAGCCCTTCCACTACTTGGGCCTTGAACGTTGGTGTGGTCGGGCTGACTGTGGGCACGACCTCCACGCTTAGGCAGACTGGCCCCAGTCCAGCTCCAGGTGCACACTCAAGCCTCCCCAGTGAGGCGTGGCCTTGCAGAGCTTGTGGTCCATCAGGCAGAGCCTTCAAGAGTTGTTGGCATGAGGAGGCCCCTGAGGAGTCCCTGAGCGAAGGAGGCAGGTGATTTTTTGCATTTTTGTTGCTGTTTTCCAGCTGTAGCTAACTCTTCATGACTCCATTTGGGGTTTTCTTGGCAAAGATACTGCCGGTTTCTTCTGCAGCTCATTCTACAGATGAGAAAACTGAGGCAAGCTGGGTGAAATGACTCAGCCAGGATCACACAGCCAGTCAGGGTCTGAGGCCAGATTTGAGCTCAGGAAGAAGAGGCTCCCTGACTTTAGGTCTGGCGCCCTCTAGCGGCCCATATTTGTATTAGGCGGCAGTATTGCCCCCATTCTACAGATGGGGTAACTGAGGCACAGAGAAGTGCACTGACTAGGGTATGAACAGAGGCACAGCTTGAGTCAAGCTCTTTGGATTTCATTTAAAACCATGTTCTTCCTCCATGGCTGCCCCCACAGGCTTGTGTCTCCTGGCTCATCTTCCATTTCCTCAGCACTTTACTTCACACGTAGTAGGTGTTTAATAAATGCATGTTTCAATCTCTACTATCCATAGGAAAGAAGCTTTGGTCCTGGGGTGGAGAGGGCTCAGGGCCTGCTGGGAAAGGCCCTCTTCAGGGTGGAGTAGCTAGAACCCTTAGCTCTCATCCCTCTGGGTCTCTATCCCCTCCCCCAAGGCTCCAGCGCAAAGTCCTGGGTTCCAGTCCTGCCTCGGACACTTTCTAGCAGTTCGACCTTGGGGAGGACTGCCTCTGACATTTAGAAATAACGACAACATCGCCATCTCAGGAATCCATGTTATCACGCACGTGGAATGTGCCACATGTGTACCTCTCCGTCTGTGATGGGCAAGGGGGCAGGTCCTGCCCTACTGGGCTGCTTTCCCCCTCAGATGCTGAAGCCCTTTCCAGGCCCTGTGTGGGTTAGCCTCCAATCTGTCCTTCCCGTCAAGCGGCTGGCACAGAGCCAGGAGGCAGGATGGTTTTTTCAAAGGGATCTAGAGGCTGTTCCCTCTCACTCACACTGGCTGGATGGGATCCCCAGCTTGGTCGGTCTCACATGCAAGTGTAGAGATCCATATGGTGTCCATCACGGCTGCTTTCAGGGGCTGTGGGGGAGAGGAGGGCTCAGGCAGCCATGGGGGAAAGGGCCATCCCATGTCTCTCTATGTGTTCTAGCTCAAAGGTCTTTGAAGAACCTACTGTAGATTGTGACAGTTCTACAAGGGTGGCCTGACAGTGGTGGCCACCATTTCTGAGAGGGGCAAAGGCCTGGCAACAGGTAGGTCAAAACATTGACTTTGACCTATCTGGACCTATGGACCAAATTCTATAGAGCACCCCACTCCTGAGCAGACTGCCCTTGGCCATGGTAGTTAGCCATGTGGGGATGAATCTCTCTCAGTCTAGCCCAGTTACCTCCCTTCCTTCTTCCTCCCTCCTCCCCACCTCCCTCCCTCCCTCCCTTCTTCCTTTCTTCCTTCCCTCCTCCCTCCTTCCCTTCTTCCTTCCATCCACCCTTCCTTCCTTCCTTCCTTCCTTCCTTCCTTCCTTCCTTCCTTCCTTCTTCCCATCTTTCTTCCTTCCATCCATCCACCCTTCCTTCCTTCCTTCCTTCCTTCCTTCCTTCCTTCCTTCCTTCCTTCCTTCCTTCCTTTCTTCCTTCCTTCCTTCCTTCCTTCCTCCCTTCCTCCCTCCTTTCCTCCTTTTTTCCTTCCTCGCTCGAAGAGGCCAGAGAACAGAGAATGTCAAAGCTGGGAGGGGGGCTTAGAGTAGAAAACATAAGATGTCCCATCTAGAACTTCTGAGCATAGAACCTAGAAGGTCAAAGCTGTAGAAACCTCAGCCATCTTGGAGCAGGGAAAATGAGGCTCAGGCAGGAACAGTGAGTGAATTTCTCAGGGTCAGCAGCAAGTCAGGGACAGAACCTGAGTGAGCTTTAAGGTCTCTTGACCCCCCAGGCCAGTGAATTTCTCATATTGCCCCAGCTCGAAGGCTCAGGATACTCTCTGGTAGAAGGTGCAGATGACCAGGCCACCTCTGGAGGGGCCTGCCTTCCCCCTCCCCACCCCCCTCCACCACTCCAATGGCCTTTCTTGGAATCCCGAGCCTCCAAGTGCTGGAGATGACCTTGTTTTGGTTGAGCTGCAGATCCCGCTTTGACGGCCCTGTCTAGGGGAGTATCTCTGTGTAATGGGAACCAAATGTTATCTGTGGACTGACTGGAAATGACATTGCGGCCGAGCAGTAGGTTGGGTCTGAGGTTCTCTCTTGGAAGGAGGCAAAGTGGGGAAACAACCCCGGAGATGCTTTCACCATCAATCACCGGGGTGTGTCGCAATCCTGGGCTTTCCTTGGCGTCTCCAGCCAGGCAAAGACAGGATAGAGCTGGAGGGAGGACAGAGGCTGTAAAACCAGGAGAAAGTGGAGCCCTTGGCCATGAGGGGCTTGTGGGAAAGATTCAAGGAAAGGCCCTTATCAGGCACACAGTGAAAAACACCCATACAACCCAATAACTTCCATATCCTTGGAGTTATGAACCTGTAGAGTTCAGAGCTGGGAGGGCCCTTGGAACAGGGAATGTCAGAGCTGGGAGGGCCCTTAGAACAGGGGATGTCAGAGCTGGGGTGGGGGGAGCAGTGATGGACAGTAGAGGGTCCATTTCTTGCCTAAGACTTCCTAACCCTAAATGCGCTGCCTTAGAATTTGGGATTCCTCCCGACAGTGCCATCTGTGCCCATGTTAAACCGCTCCAAATGGGGAGGAATCCCAGGGCTTGATCTAAGCTCATTGCTTCCTCACTGCCTCAGTTTTTTTATGTGGATGAGCAGGATGGTAGGAAGGGTCTTTAGGGTCTCCACCAGTTTTAAAGCTTAGGCCTTCTTCAGACATTCTGTGATCCTGGTAACAGAATGAACCAAGCCAAGAAACCACAAGGAAAATGCCCCCAAGATTGGGAAACCAAACAGAAGAAACAGGTACCAGAACCTGGTTTCTAGGCCAGAATCACAAAGCCTCAAACTCTAGAACCTCTGACTGGCAAGACCCTCCAGATTCTGGAGTCTAACCCAGACCTGAATCAGCATCTCCTACCTGGACAATATCTCCAAGAGAAAGTCAAGTGCGCTGTCTCTGTTTACCAATCTGCAGTGAAGAGGAGCCCATAGAGTATGCAAGGTGTGCGTGTGTGCGTGTATGGGTTCGTGAGCTGTGGGCATTACTGTGGACTACTTGTGGGCACATATGTGTATCTGCACACATACACATGTGTACATTGTATTGTGCCTGTGTGTGCTTTGCTTGCTTGTGTGTTCTGTGTATGTGCATGCATGTGTGTGCATGTGTTTAAAGGTCAAAGATGTTTCAGGCAGTGGGTCAAAGCTTCCAAGAAAAACAATTGGGATCATATGTGCTCATTGGTTACGATTCGTTCTGGCTACAAAGAAATCTTGGTGTTGGCTCCAATAAACATCAACGTGAGATCCCAGATTTGGAGTTGCAGGGGCCTCAGAGGCTATGAAGTTCTTGCTTCATTTTACAACTGAGCCAGCTGAGGCCCAGAGAGGTTGTGGGACTGCCCAGAGTCACACATGGAGTATTAGGAGCAGCACTGGAATTCAGGTCCTGGGCCCTGGTACATTGAGACTCTGCCACTATACATAGTACTGTTGGTCCTATGGCTGCCTCTGAGAATGAGTGAGGAACTGGAAACACTGGTGGGGGGTGGGGGATTACCAAGCACACATGGAAGCATTCCTGCATTCATTCATCCTCGTTTGATCATGTATAATATCGGCATCACCATCATTAATTAGAAAGCTTGCTAAACAGTTACTAAAGCTGCTTCCCTGCTGCCTCCAAACGTGCCCGTGTCTCCACGCCTGAGCACGCCTGGGACTCTGTGGGCACCTAGCCAGTGGGGATGAATAGAAGTGGGCCCTCCTGGCCCCAGGCTCATTCTTGTGTATTCGCAGGCCCTTACACCTCTCGAGAGCAAACTCATGCAGCAGCTCTTTGCCGATCCAGAGCACTGACCAGGCCTCTGGGAACTCGGTTTGGTTTGGTTTTCCTGTCTGTACGTCACCAACATTGGCCTGTATTGTCATTCCCTGTATTTTATGCATTGCAAGCATGATGCTGGGGGGTTTGGTCCATGGACCTTGCCAGGCAGATTGCCTTAATGTGCTCACCCCTCCGCCCATGTGGTGTAGCGTCTGTTAAGAGGTGTTGAACTGAATTCCACTTGGGCTGTGAGAGGTGCTGAGGGTGCAGGCAGGCATCCAGGCCTAAGGGATGGAGGACTGCCTCTAAATCAGTAAGATATAGGTTCAAGTCCTATCTCGGTGCCTTGGGCAGCTCACTAGAGCTAATGGGTGTCGATCTGCTTCAGAGGAGGCACTGTCTTCGTTGAGAGGACCTCTGCCCCAAAGCAGCACTGACCAAGCCAGGAGCAGGGCTTGTGCCTAGAGGCATCTCCTGTTCTCCTTCCCCAACTTTCCAGCATTTTGTCTTCCATGAAGCAAGACAGGATGGGCTCGGCCTGGTCCTGGTTAGATGGAGCAGTGTTGAAATCAGCACAGAATAATTCGATGGCACGGCTGCTATCTGATCCCACAAGATGGATGGTAACGGCAGGCATCCCGGCGCGGCCTTTGCCTGTCTCCACTCACCTGTTTCCAATTAGCACCCATGCCGGGGGAGGAGAGCGAGCTTTTCTCCTTTCTGGAGCGGCTGAGTGAGCTTAGCCTCGGGACGCTTTGGATCGCTAACAGGGCGGAAAGGACAAACCAGGGAGAGTGAGCCCAGGCTGGGGAGGAACCGCCACTGGGAGTGATTTGGGGAGGCACATCTCAGCATCGCAGGGGCCCTGGCTGCTTTGGAGCCCAGGACCTCCACTGCCTCCCTCCCTCCGAGCCTTCTCTTGCTGCGTCTCACAGTCAGGGTTTCAGGGCTGGCACCAGAGTTCGAATGGAAATTCATGAAGACGCTACTCAGACAAAAGTAGCCTTTGCTGGGCAGAGGCCGGGTTGGCTTTCTCCTTCCCTTTTCTCCAGGTCCATTTGGGTCTGCCCTGTTCTATATTCCTTCTTGACTAGCTGGGGAAACCATCAAAACCCTGAGATTCCTGTGCCCGTTTTGCTCTAAATAAAACAAGTTTTGTGCCAAATAATGACCTTTTAAAGGATTTTATGTGCAAATGGAACAGACTTGTGTCTATTCTTGGAGTTAGATGCGTGTGTTGGCTCCATCATCCGGCCTCCTCCTTTTTCTTGGGTCCTTCTTCAATTTTCCTTACCCCCCTCAGAGACGTCCTGGGTTGGGCGGTGAGTGGGTGGGCAGGCAGCTACCCCAGCTCTTGAAGCTTCCCTGCTCTGGAAGCTTCTGTTAGCACTAAGAAGACCAGGGGATCCGGGAGGGCTGGCTAGTTCTGGTTTTGCAGTCTGAACTCAGTCAAGCTTCTCAGTAGACTGGCCACAGCAAGGCCACAGCCATTCTTGGGACAGTCTGGATCTTTGGAAGCATTGACATAATGAGGCCTGCTTTCTTTGGCCTTACTTGGTGTGATCTTATTTTGAGTGGCCATGTTTCGGAAAGATGCCTCAATCTGAGGCCAGGAGACAGAGAATCAGAGATGTGTCTGTCAAGTGAGGGGACTGGAACCAATGATCTGAGGTCCTTACTGGTTCTCACAGTCTAGGGATTTACAAAATTGCTTTCTAACTAACTGTAAAGCACAGAAGAAGTGTATGGGTTTGTTGCTGTTGACATAAAAGGTATAATAATCCTGAGATTTAGAACTGGAAAGGACTTGAGTGACCATTTGTTCCCTTCCCCTCCCCACCCCCCACATTTTACAGATAAGAACACTGAGGCCAGAGGGGAAGGGAGGAGGCTGGGCCAGATGGTCTCTCAGGTCCCTTATTGTTCTAAATTTATGATCTTAACTTACTCCTTATATTAGAGAGAATTCAGCTTCTCTTCCAAACTAAGGGTTCTCTTTCTTTCCTTAAGTCTGGAGGTTCCATAAGGACATGACTCCTGGAGGGCCCCAAGGTCATTGAGTTTGCTCTTCACATTCCTAGCAAAGGCTTTGCCACATTGCTTCACCTTGTGGCATTCGATAGGGCTGAGTCCTGGACCAGAGAGAAGCACAGTCCATCTGTGGGCCCCACTTCACAGAATTCCCAGCTTGGTAGCATCTGCCAAAGCTTGGGCTCCGCTGGGAAGGTCCTTGGGAATCAAGGACTTTACTAGAGATGAAGAACGAGGCTAACAGCATCTGTGAGGATTGAGAAGAGGGACACCAAATGATTGCACCCATTTTCCAGATGAGCTAACTAGAGCACAGAATGGTTTATAGACTTCCCCAAGGTCATATAGCTAGTAAGAAGATGAAGACACGGACCCCAGACTTCCCCCCAGTGTTGTTCTCAATTCCCTGGGCTGCCCCTTGTTGTTGTTGTGGCAAATGGTTGTATGATCTTTGCTCCTACAGTGCCAAGCTTAAGAACAACTCCATGTTGGGGTGCCTCTCTCTGACTCAGGTGAAGCTACAGAATGGGCGGGGCGGGGAATGGGTAGTGGAGATTAAGCTGCTGCCCCTCTTCTGACATGATCAGCGATTTAGGGTTCTCTATGCCCAAGACCTCAGGCAGTGTGCAACAAGGGCCAGCACATGGAGGAGGGACATTTCCCAATAAATTCTCCCCACAGATCGTACAAAATACATTCCACCTGAAACTGTGTGGAACCTAGACCATGAGGCAGGATGATTGTTACACTGGCCCCCAGTTTTGTTGTGTCTCCTTGTTAATTCTGTTGACATTCTTGCAATCATTTCGGGGGTGACGCAGACCAGCCTTTCTCAAGTGGACTCACAATCTGAGGGCAACAACCCAGGAACCTGGGGCCCTAATGCCCAGGGCTCTGGCTCAGAGGGCTCTCTCCTGGCTTTCATGAACATGCCCGACTATCCCAATAGGAGGGCCAGTGAAAGCCCAGCCTGAAGTCCTGGCTCTCCCTACTCTTACCTAATGTCTGAAGGCAGCTTCGGAGAAGAGAGCCCGGTGCCCTCACCATGCCAAGCAGCAGCAGCCACAGTCTCCTGACTCTCTCTTTGCTTGCCTTGCCCACTGGCTGTGGTCCCTGCTGGCTGCCCCCTCCCCCAATTTTACAGCAACTCTGCTTAGCCTTCCTCCTTCGGTGACCCGCACTGTGGCAGAGGGAAAACCCAGTGGAGTTGGCCAGCAGGGCACAGCAGCTCAGGAAACGGCCAAATGAGGCATATGTGTGTTAGGGGAGGGGACTGGAGGCTACATCCAGGGAGAGGGGGACTGAGTGAAATCATGGCCCCTTGAAATATTGGAGTCAGACCTTGGAAAAGAAGATAACCCCACCCTCCAACCACACTAACCCCAGAACACATCCAGACTTCCTGTGCTACTTAGGAGAGTCTGGGCTGCGTTTTTAAAGGGCATTGCCTTTTGTGCTTCGGTTTTGCCATACTCTGCCTCCCAGACCCTGGGGCCAGGCCTTTATCACGCAGGCCCATTTGGAAGACCATATCCTAGCCAGGGTCTCTCCCTCCCAGGGAGCCCAGTACAGGCTCCACAACAAAAGCTCCACTTTATCCTGTCGTAAATTGGCTGTGGAACCTTTAGCCAATCACCCCGTCCCCAGGCCTCAGCTTTAGCTTCAGTAAAATGAGGTAGCTTGACCAGATGAATCCTCCCAACTCTAAGGCTCCATCAGGCTTGTGTTCTGTATTCCAAAGCCCCACCCAGATCTGATATCCCAGGTTATGAGGACCCTTCCTCAGGTTCTGAGGTCCCTTCCAGCTCTGATATCTCCTGTTCTTGGTTCCCTCTTAGTCCTGACATCACAGGTTCTTGGTTCTCTCTCAGCTCTGACATCCCCTGTTCTTGGTTCCCTCCCAGCTCTGACATCTCCTGTTCTTGGTTCCCTCCTAGACCTGACATCACAGGTTCTGAGGTCCCTCCCAGCTCTGACATCCCCTGTTGTTGGTTCCCTCCTAACCCTGACATCCCAGGTTCTGAGGTCCTTCCCAGCTCTGACATTTCCTGTTCTTGGTTCCCTCTCAGTTCTGACATTCTCTGTTCTTGGCTACCTTACAGGTCTGACATTTTCTGTTCTTAGCTCCCTCCTAGCCCTTATATCCCGTGTTGTTGGTTCCCTCTCAGCTTTGACATCCCCTATTCTTGGTTCCCTCCCAGCTCTGACATTCCCTGCTCTTGGTTCCCTCCCAGCTCTGACATTCCCTGTTCTTAGTTCCCTCCTAGCCCTGACATCCCAAGTTCTGAGGCTCCTCCCAGTCCTGACATCCTCTGTTCTTGGTTCCTTCCCAGCCCTGACATCTCCTGTTGTTGTTCCCTCCTATCCTTGACATCCCAGCTTCTGGGGCCCCTACCAGCCCTGACTTTCTTGTTCTATGCCCTGAGGTCCCTTTTAGCTTTGGCCCTTTGCCCCTACCTTCCAAGGTTCCTCATAGCTGTGACCCATCATCTGTAGCTCCTACCCGTTCTGGGCTCTCAAACAGTGTGGCATAGGGGTGGGAGTGGGGTGATAAGCACTTCTATCTTGGCCCAATAAGAGAACTAGGAACTTCTGAAGTTCCCTCAGGCCTCTCATTTCCTCATGGACTATAGGAAGAGCCAGGCCAAGAACAGTGAGAGAAACAGTGAGCCATTTAACAGAGATAGGAACACATAGTAAAGTAAGAGAAGCATCAGGGGAGTCTGCATGGGCTGCCTCACTGTGCCTCACAGGAAATGACTAGATCTCTCTCCTGTCTCCCTTCACCCCCTCCAAGGCAGAATTGGATTCCTGCCAGGAGGGGGAAGCAGGAGGTGGGACCCTTGCTCTCTGCTCTCCTCAGAGAAGGGGGGTACTGGGCTAGAATGATATTTACCCCTGCAGCCCCTAGATATTGTTAATCTGTGGAAAAGGATTTGTAGGATCAAACTGCATTGCTGATTACTATCTCTTAATGAGGAAGGAGTGTTCCAAGCTACTGATCCAAGGCTGGACTCCCTTCCCACCAAATGCTAGTTGCACAATGAACATGTGACAAACAGCAAAGAAGCCCATTTATCCTAGCTGATGGCAAACAGAAATCAGAAGTGTGCCAGGCAATACACAGAGTCAATACCTTCTCCCACTGGGGGCAAGATGTCTCAGTTCGGCCGAAAGAGAGGGTCCCAGATCTCACCAGAGGGGAAATTCCCCAAAGTCTCCAGTGTAGCAAGCTGGAGAAGGGCCATGATGGAGACTGCCAGCTCCCCTCCATGTACACTTCTTCCCAGAGTCTTTCTCTCCCTTCAGGAACCTAATGTCTTCTCTCTTGTAGCCAGAAGTCAGAAGACCAGGATCTCTCTTCTGTCAGGCTCAGGGATGGAATATTGAATCATCATTCTCCACCAATAAGGGGAGTCTCATGCAAATGGCCTAGGGCTACAGAAATAAGACCAATTATAGCCCCAGTGGGTACAGCTTTGTTCTCTTCCTCTTTCAGAGGAATGAGCTTCTCCAAAGGCTTGTGTTCTGAGAGGGCAGAATCAGTTAAAAACTGGATTACAGCCTTGGAGTCACTGTTTGGTCACTGCTCCTGGAAGTATCTGCCATCCTCTGTGCCATCTCTAAGCCCTTCATCACATTGCCATTGTGCCCTGCCAACCCTCAGCCTTGGATTACTCCCACCATGTGCTATCTTTGCTCCTACACATGCTGCTGATTGGAGGTGGAGAAAATCATGAAGCTGTGCTGAGGGGGTCCACTATACATTTATGTTACAAAATCTCAGCTGGGCCCTCACTGCTATAAGGCAATCTTTTTAATATCCCTCAAATTATCTCCCTATCCCACTCAGCTCTTCTGAATCTTATCCTTCATCAGAGAAGCTTGCCTAGTATCTCACAGAAAATAAAATGAAGCCATTCACTGAAAGCTCCCTCTACTCCACATTTCCTCCTCTCCTATCACTCCAGTGCCTTCTGCCTCTCTCTCCTCCTCCACCCTATCTCACACAGAAGTGGCCTTTCTCCTGAGCAGAGCTAATGCCTCTACCTGCTGAGGTGGTCACCTTCCAGCCCATCTCCTCCAACAAACCAGAATGCCCCCTCTGTCACCCTTCTCACTAACATTCAGTGTCTCCCTCTCTACCGCTTGCTTCCCTACTGCCCACAGGCATGCCCATGTTTCCCCCATCCTCAAAAAGTCCTTACCTGATCCCTCCATCCCCACTAACTGTGGTCTTTCCTATCCTTCATGGCTAACCTCCTTGCAAGGCCGTCTACACCGTGTGCCGCCCTTTTCTGTCCTCTTACTCCTTGCTTAACTCTCTGCAATCTGGCTTCTGACCTCATCATTCAGTGGAAAACTTTCTCTGAAGTTACTTTTAATTGCCAAAGCTCAAAGACTGCCAAAATTCAGCACATCCCACACAGATCTCATTATGTTTCCTTCTGGCCCTCCCCCCAGCCCTTCAGGCTCATAGCTGAGATGTCACTTGTGCTGTCAGCCCCCACCCCATGTCCAATCAGTTAGCAAAGCATCTTGATTTTACCTTTGTGATCTTTCCACCCCTTTTCTGTGCTCACTTCACACCTGGCCTATGGCTATAGTGGTTGATCAGGGCTGTCTCCCTGGCCTGTCTCTCCCCACTCAAGTCTATCCTCCAGTCAGCTACCAAAGTGGTTCTCCTAAATGGGAGGTCTGATCCTGTCTCCCCCCCCCCACCCCATTGCCTCTGGGCTCCTCATTACTTCCTAGCCCTGACATCCTCTGTTCTTAGTTCCCTCCCAGCTCTGACATCCCCTGTTCTTAGTTCCCTCCTAACCGTGACATCCCAGGTTCTGAGGCCTTTTTATTACACATTATTTGAGGAGTTTGGAGAGAGTGGTGCCACCTGAGGGGATCAAGAGAGGCTTCCCATAGGCCTTTCGCTGACTGACAGACTCATATTTGCAGCATTTCATTTGATCCTTACAAAAAATGATCACTCAATCAATAAACAGTTCTTAAGGGCCTATTGTGTGCCAGGCACTGTGCCAAGTGCTAGGGATACAAAAAGAGGCAAAAGGCAGTCCCTCCTCCCCACCTTGAGGAGCTCAGCATCAAAGATGTGATGGGAGGCATTACAAGTATGATTACTCTCATTTTGCAAATGGATAAGCTGAGGTTCAGAGAGAGAATTGACTTGCATAGGGTCGCTTGGCCAATAAGTATGAGGGGCTGAGTTTGGACCAAGGCCTTGCTGACTTTCTTCCAACCCCCTCATTTAACAAATGAGGAAGCTGAACCCAAAGAAGCATCAGGGACAGGATTTGAAGGTAGACCCCATCCTCCACACCTCTCGTCAGGGTCAGTGATGGAAAGATCCACACCCATAGCCTGAATCCTATCTGAGAGCAGTGCCCCCCATGGAAGCCTAAATCTCAAACTCCAGACACAGGGAGGACTTGAGGGTGAGCTGCCGAGAAACTATGCTTGTGGGCAGTCAGTAAGAGGCCCTTGGCAGAGTGGAGCTGAAGGCAGAGGCGCAGAGGGTGCATTCAGAGCCTTTGGGGGAGTCTCGCTGGGGGTGCTGGGTGAATGCATCCACCCATCTGTGTCTCTGTGCCTGAGACAGTCTGCTATCCCTTTCCTCCAGTGAGTGCGGGAGGCACCGAGGCTTGCAGCTAGAACTAGCTCAGGGCCCCCAAATGGAGAAATGGATGAAGGCCCCCACACTGCCCTCCAGCCTTGGTGGGGGCTGGAGATGAGCTTAGCACCTCAATCTGCAAGAAGAGTTAGTAAGTAGAAAGCTAGCAGATGATGGAGGAAGAGGAGCCAGGCCAAGAGCAGGTAGATGACCGAAGCAGATGACTGAGGCTCAGGGTCACATGGCATGGAATCGTCCGACTCCAGGCCCCACATTCTAGCTGCTGTGGCTGTACCAGCTGCCATGTAAGTGAGGAAATCCCTCCCACTAATAAAGGGTGATGCTCACATGGCCAATATAACAAAAGTAGGATCCCAACCCAAGTCTTCTGATTTTTTTCTCTTTTTTTCTTTTTGCAGGAGAGAAGGCAGGGCAATTGGGGCTAAGTGACTTGCCCTAGGTCACACAGCTAAGCAAGTGTGTCAAGTGTCTGAGGCTGGATTTGAACTCAGGTCCTCCTGACTCCAGGGCCTGTGCTCTATTCACTGTGCCACCTAGCTGCCCCCAAGTCTTCTGATTCTAGTTCTTATTCAAGTCGCATTGACTCTAGCCTTGGACAAAGTAGATGCTTAATAAATGACTGTTGGAATGATTTCCTTCCTTGGGGCTAATCACATCAGTGTTCTGGCCTCAGTGCCCTTCTCTGTAAAATGGGAGAGGCTAGGAAGGCCCTGCCTGCCGGGGATCCAAAGGGATGATGCTCTGGTTACCACACCTGAGGAATCGGCAGCCTGTGGTTGCCCTCTACCGTGGTTCCAGGGTCCAGCTGTAACCAGGCAGCCTGAATAAGGGCTGGTTGTCCCAACTCATAGGAAGAACCTCCATTAGCCTCTGGGCACCCAGCTCTGTGCCAGGCCCCATGGGGGTCTCCAGAGAAGGAGAAGGTGCAAGTTCTGTCCTCAGGGATTCTGCTGCCTTGTTCAGAAGCCAGAACCAAGGAAGAAGACAAGGGACTTTCTTGTTTCAAGTTTCTTGTGTAACTGCATCAATGTAAAGTGTGATCTCCATGAAAACAGCCTGGGGAAGGGCAGAGTGGAAGCTGCCAGGATCAAGTCCTAGCTGTCTCTTACTGCCTGGGTGACCTTGGGGCAGTCACTGCATATTTCTCGTTCACCCTGGGTGAGTCACCAAGAGTTGGATATTTTTGGCCATGAAAACTGAGGAAGATTAGAGGGGCCGTGATCTGCACCGGCCAGCAGACAGGGAGCCGGACCTTCCCGAATGATGTCACAGTTCTTCCGAGGTCTCCAACAGTTCCAAAAATCCTTCTTCGCTTCATTTAACAAAGGCATGTGGGACCAGGGCGCCAGCTCTTAGGACGTGAGCCTTTCCAGCGGGCCCCCTATCTTTATGACCTGTTTCATTTTCCATTAGTACTTTAAAAGTATGGTTTGGACTTTCTTTGGCATTAGGCTTAGGTCACAGGAACACACGCAACCATGATGGGAACGCTGAGCAGATGGTCTGTGTCTGGCAGGCTGGGGAATGGGGGAAATGGCTCCATTAGAGGGATTTTTGTCTTCATCTCGATGAAGTGGGCTGCCAGCAGGGTGCTCAAAGGTTCTCTGGGCAGGATGCTGCATTCCTGCCCAGAGAGGCACCGTCAAAGAAGGCGTTTGGGGATCTGAGTCTCCATGGCAACACTTTCTTGCCAAAGTTTGGCATTTGGAACCCTGCCATTTGTCATGAATTGGTCAATCGGGAGCCAATGAAGGACCTTTTTACGCAGTTTAAATCTCGTTTTTAGTCCCCTGTCCGTAGGCTGAAGCAGCCAGTAACAAACCATTGAAACCCCACAGGCCTCTGTGGGAATTGGCCAGCATTTCTTTTCAGGAAATTGTCTTTCTGTCTTTGTCTCTGTCCCTCTCCCCCTCCTTCTCTCCTCCCTCCCTGTTTCTCATCTTCTCTCTTCTCTTCTCTTCTCTTCTCTTCTCTTCTCTTCTCTTCTCTTCTCTTCTCTTCTCTTCTCTTCTCTTCTCTTCTCTTCTCTTCTCTTTATTAAGATTGTAGAATCACAGACTTTGAGATAGAAAGGCTCTCAGAGGTCCAGTCCCTCATTTTACAGAAGTGGAAGCTGAGGCTGGTAACCTGTCCAGGCTGGATTTGGACCTAGGTTTTCTGACTAAGGCATGGAGGGGCTAAAAACCTGCTTTAATGTGTTTGTGTGGGAGAATCTCAACATGCATAAGGGCATCCTCATTTCCAGGTTCCTCAGTCTCCTCCATTCCTGCGACCTCCTTCTCCACCCCTCCCCTACCTACACCCAGAGAGGCCACGCCCTCGATGTGGCCATCACACGAAGCTGTTCCACATCCATATTCATAAGTTCTGAAGTTCGCTGACTTGATTATAATTTCCCGTAATTCCATTTCTCTCTATTCTTTTCTTACTGTTCCAAAGCAATTCTTTTTATGAAAATTCATAAACTTTATAAATTTACATAACCAAAATTTCTCCTAGCATCCCCCCAAGAGCCATCCCATATGTCAAATATTGTTAGAGAAAAAAATTCAGCAAAACTGATCAGTAGATCAGAAAATTCAGAGCTTCTATATCATGCTCCCTAAGTGTGGACCTCCCCGTTCTGGAGAAGGACAGGGGAGAGTGGTGCCTTTTCTCCTTTCTCTTTTTTGGGTCAGGTTTGTGGTTTGTAATCTTAACAAGATTACATGAATGTAACACATTCATGTTTGCTGTTTGGGGGCATTGGCATTCTTTCCATTTACATGGTTGTAGTTCTCGTGTAAATTATATTCGTGGCTCGGCTTGATTCACTCACATTAGGTCCCATGACTCTTCCCAGGCTTCTCTGTCTCTAGCCCATTGGTCGTTTCTTACAGCATGGCATTGTTCTATTGCATTCATGGACCACCACTTGTTTAGCCATTCCCCAATTTATGGGCATCTCTTTAGCTATCACAAAAAGTGCTGCCATCAATATTTGGGGCTGTGTGGGGACTTTCTCTTTATCAGTGGCCTCTGTGGGCTATAAGCCTAGTACAGAATCTCTGGGTCAAAGTGTGAACATTTTAGTCATTATACTCTCCTCTGCCCTTGAGTCCCTTGCTCCCTATCCTATCATATAACCCTGCTGTTCAGGTACTCCCTGCAGTATCTCCTCCAGTGACTCACTCTCCCATCCTCCATAGCATCTCCCATGGCTCCCATCCTCCCACCCCCTTAGCTGAGGATCTCACCTTGTACCCTACCTAAAACACTGAAGCCGTCCACTGAGAGCTCCTTCTCCTCCCTTCCTCATGTCACATCACCCACAATATCTCCTCCCTTACTTCTGTCTCACGTGGAGAGGCCTCTGTATGGATACCCTCCATTAGCTGTTCCCTCCATTGTCTCCAGCAGACTGACTCTCCTGCCATCCCCTGCTTCACTCATTTTTACTCTCTCCCTGTCTACTGGCCCTTTTCTTGCTGCCTATAAATATTCCTATGGCTCCCCATCGTTATAACCCTCGCTCTTCGACACCCCCTCCATCCCCGCTATCATCCTGCTTCTCTCCTCCCCTTCTCAGCTACACTCCTTGAAAAAACTTCTATGCTGGATGCCTCCTCTCACTGAATTCGAAATCCCTGCAATCTGGCTTCTTGCCCTGTAATTCAACTAAGAATCCCCTCCCCTAAAGTTACCGATGTTCTCTTATTGCTGAAGCTACACAGGTGGATTGAGCCAGGCTCCAGAAGACCTTTACTGTTAGCAGTAGCAATGATTATGCATTATTCCACAGGCAATGGGGAGCCAAGGGAAGTTGTAGAGAAGAAGAGTGATTTGGGCTCAGAGGAGTGCATAGAGGCTGCAACGAACCTGTCGCCCAGTGTATTCATTCACAGCAGGTGTTAGAAGAGATTGAGCTGCGAAATGGAAAGAGGATTCAGTGCTGTCCAAAGATTGAGGGGCAAGTTCCACTCAGCTGGCCAGTCTGTAATCAAGGACTGAGACTTAGGGAAGAACCACAGCTCAGAAAGGCTGTGGCCATGAAGAGCCAAGGTTAAGAGCCTCTCCTTCCTAGTGGTGGCTCCCTGCTGGGAAGGAAGCCTCCTGAGAGAGGGGACCACCCCACATTTGGTATCTGTGTCTTCCCCGCATAGTCAGAGGTACATAGTAAATATTGAATAAAAGCTCTTCCTCCTTCCTTCCTTCCTTCCTTCCTTCCTTCCTTCGTTCGTTCCTTTGTTCCTTCGTTCCTTTGTTCCTTCCTTCCTGCCTGCCTACCTTCCTGCCTTCTTGCCTTCCTTCCTTCTTCCTTCCTTCCTTCTTTCCTTCCTTCCTTCCTTCCTTCCTGCCTGCCTGCCTGCCTGCCTGTCTTCCTGCCTGCCTACCTGCCTTCCTGCCTTCTTGCCTTCCTTCCTTCTTGCCTTCCTTCCTTCCTTCTTTCCTTCCTTCCTTCCTTCTTTCCTTCCTTCCTTCCTTCCTTCCTTCCTTCCTTCCTTCCTTCCTTCCTTCCTTCCTTCCTTCCTTCCTTCTTTACCTCTTCTGTTCCTTCCTTCCTTCGTTCCTTTGTTCCTTCGTTCCTTTGTTCCTTCGTTCCTTTGTTCTTTCCTTCCTTCCTTCCTGCCTGCCTGCCTACCTTCCTGCCTTCTTGCCTTCCTTCCTTCTTCCTTCTTTTCCTTCCTTCCTTCCTTCTTTCCTTCCTTCCTTCCTTCCTTCCTTCCTTCCTTCCTTCCTTCCTTCCTTCCTTCCTTCCTTCCTTCCTTCCTTCCTTCCTTCCTTCCTTCCTTCCTTTATTCCTTCCTTCCGTCTTTTAATTTCTTTTTTCTTCCTTTTTCTTTCTTTCTCTCTTTTCTTTTTCCTTCTTTTTCTTTCTGCCTTTCTTCTCCCTGTCTCTATCTCTCTGTCTCTATTTCTGTTTCTGTCTCTCTGCCTCTGTCTCTGTCTGTCTCTCTGTCTCTGTCTGTCTCTGTCTCTGTTTCTGTCTTTGTCTCTCTCTGTCTCTCTCTGTCTCTGTCTCTCTCTCTCTCACACACACACACATACACACACACACACACACACACACAGTGGTTGGAGAAATAGGACAGCTAAGCTTTATAAAAAAACATACCAGTGGTTTTAAAACAATTGTGAAACTCTAACTTTTCAAAGTTGACGTATGTTTGTGTTTAAGGGTCAGGCAGTGGATGTGTAACCAGCAAGACTGCTTCCCTACCCCCACTTTAAGAACCAGTTACCAGCGCCCTCTAGAGACCCTTCACACTTTCACTCTGATCTTCTTGGGGTGAGCAGCATTTGCCCCATACCCCTTGTTTGCCCCTTGCTCCCTTCAGCCCCAATGTCCTCTCTCACTTAATCTTGGATGTCTATTCTACATTTGGTTTTTTCTACTGGCCATGGAGTAGAAATACATTCCTCATCTTTGTTAAAGTGCAGGGTATGATGCTGGGGGTGCATTAATTGAAACCCAACTGGCATTGGTCAGTTTGGCACTGGAACAGTCTGTGGAAGGAAGGAGGCCAAAGGCTCCCTCTCTAGCAGAGAAGTCCCCATAGCTTTTACAATTCCTAAACAAATAGGGTTCTTTTTTAATCTGATGAGAGAAAAGGCTTACAATTGCCAATGGGAGTGGCCTTCATTAGAAGAGAGTGACCAGCTGTTCTATCCACCCAGAGAACAGAAAATGGCTTACTGTTCACAGAGAGGAGTTAATACTAACTTCCAACTGCGAGGCTTATCAGAGGCTGGAAGTGATCACCACCGGGGCTTGGGACTTGTGTGTTTTCCATGCAGACCCACTCATGTGGGATGCTTTCAGCTACTACCATGCCTTCGTTCCCTGAACTCAAAACACCCTCTTCATGGCATCTCTTCCCTCCCCATGCTGCTTCTGTCACTGATCACTCCTGGGCCAAAGGGGGACCGAGCCTGTAGAGCCACCCCACCCACCTGGTTCTTTGCCTCTGGTTTTGGGAGCCCAAGTGTAGGACTCGAGACCCTCTCTCCTAAATGCCATTTTATTTACTCTGACTCGGTGTTCTGGCCTGTTCCAATCTTCTAAGAGCCTGAGAGGGATCCCATGGGGCAGCTCTTTTTCCTAGCCTTCTGTCCATCACCTACCCACTTGACAGAGATACTATCTATGCCTTTGTCCAAATCTTTGAGGAATATATTTCAAAGCAGAGTTAGTCAGCCAGTCAATGAACATTCCTTTATAGACTGACTGATTCATGGCAGAGGGCCACCAACAGATCTCTGGGGCACTCCACTAGAAACCTCCTTCCAAGTGGATGCTGCATTCATATTTGGGTCTAGTCACTCAAAGCAGTTTCAAATCCATGCAGCTGATTAGATCTCTGGCTCATGAGAGACATGGTGCAGTGCTTCCTTGAAATCCAATTAAGCTACATCTCCAGCATCCCTCTGATCCTGCAATCCAGTAAACTTATGGGGAAAATGAGGCTGGTGAGTTTGGTCTGCCCTGCCCTGCCCTGCCCTGCCTGATGGGACCTCCTTCAGCCTCATGAGAGCTGCTTTCTTTTCCAAATGCTCAGGAACTATCTCTTTAATGATGCCTGGCTGGGCAGAGGGAAGGTGCTGAAGGAGGAGGTGAGGGAGGCAGGAAGGGATGGAGAATTGTTATGAAGGGTGCATTTGCAGAACTTTACAAGTGATTGGGTATGGGAGGCAAGTGAGATACACGAGCAAAGGTGGCCTGGGAGGCTGGAGGTGACAAGCTGAATAAGAAAGACAGGCAGAAGGGCATATTTGGGGGCACAGCGACTGCAGAGTTGGGGTGCTGAGGGATGTGGAGGAAGGGAAATAGAATGGCAAGGCTGTTGCTTGGGAGAAGGTTGGGTCTAGAGATACAGATGTGGAAGCCTGTCCATAGCAAGGTGCTCGTTAGATTCACCAGAGGTGATACATAGTTAGGAGAAGAGAAAATTAAGGAAGGGCCACAGTTAGGGGGTAGAAGAAAGACAAGGAGGTGGGCAGGAAAGGCCAGGCGCTTTGATTGCTGACTTTGGGGCTGTCTGGAGACCTGCCTGTGACACATCCTGACCATGTGACCCTGAGCATCCAGGCAGTCTCTGAGACAAGTACAAGAGGAGGGCTGAGTTGCTTTAGTGGATAGTTTCACCAACAGGGATCTCCTGAGACTGATGAAATCTCAGAGTCTCAGGGGGGCCTGCTCCCCCAAATATGGTGAGGGACATTAGATGAGGTGAACTCTGAGATGCAAGATGCAGAAGGGCTGGAGGTCTGGCCCGAGTGTCCTCATGGAAGGAGGGTGGGGAAGAGCTTCCATTGAGGTAGAGACTGCCAGAAGCATCCCACACTGCAGACAGGTTGAGAAGGAGGCTTCTTGGGCACAGGCCATCGGATTTGGCACATAGTAGTTGGTGATTTCCCAAAGCATTCTTTCAGTTGAGTTGTGTGGGCAGGAGTCAGATTGCTAAGAATGAGGAGGGAATGGGTGCTGAGGAAGAGCTGGCCAAGGGGGGAAGAGCTTGGACTCTGCCCCCTAGCCTTTGTGGGAGGGATTTGTGGAGAGCTCAGCTCCAGAACCTCCTTGCTGGAAAGGGACCCAGGATGTGGGAGATGAGTGGGAACATATTCCCCGAGTGGGTCCTCCCACTCCTGAAAGGGAGTCTCACACACCCACAGAAAGGATCCCCAAGGAAGGAAGCAGAGAGGGCCCAAGGCCAACTTCAGACATCTCGGGTGTGTGTGTGTGTGTGTGTGTGTGTGTGTGGTGTGTTCAGTGACAGGCCTGTGAACAATTGCTATGCAAACATGGGGGCCAGCTGTTCCCCATTACCCAGGTTGGTGGGAAGGCTAGGGGCCAGGTCTCAAGCAGGGACTTAGATTAAGTCGTGCTGTAGAGAATGCTCTGACTCTGTTGGAGGTGCCTTAAAGACAGATGCCAGCTTGCTCAGCAAGGTCCCTGAACCCTCCTTGCCTGAGGCCTTGAGACAGACAACATTCTCCTGAGCTTGAGTAGGGGGCTAGGACAACAGGCAGTGACAGCCCTGGTCCCCCCTTTCTTGGTCCATCTCTCTTGCTGTAGCTCGATGCCTGACTGGCCCAGGGCCCCTCACAGACCTTTCCCCTCCCCCTTACGCCTTTTGCCCCTTCTCTTCCCCATCCTCCTCCATTTCTCTCCTCATTGCATCCCAAGGACCAATGTCTGCACCATTCAGTTAATGAATTTTAAACTCTGGGACTTTGGTGTCTGCCTTCCACCAGAGAATTCGGTGGAGCCACACATGGTTTCGATCACTTTTCTGTCCCTCTCTTGGGAACTCTTCATGGGTGAAGAACATGGGTTCTCCTCCTAATGAGTCCAGCCCCTCCCTTTAGACCTGAAGTGGGCCTGGCTCTGCCCGCAGGAAGACTCAGTCAGTGTAAGTGGAGTGTAAAACGTAGCAAGGATGAAATGTCTACCAGTTGGCAAACTCTAGAGGTGGGTAATCCAGCATCACTGGGCACAGTGCCTGGCACATAGTAGGTGCTTCATAAAGGCCTATTAACCCATTGACTGCGTAGAATCATAGCTCTAAGGCTGGTCCCTACCATGAAAGGCCATCTGCTCCACACTCTCATTTTATACTAGGGGAACGGAGGCTCAGAAAATGAACGTGATTTGCCCTGGAGGCTGTTAAATGGCTCGATGTGTGCAGTGCAAGGAGCCTGGAATCAGGAGACCTGAGCTCAGATCCAGCCACAGACATGAGCTCTAGGGCCCTGCGCAGCCACATCATTCCGTCTGCCTCAGTTTCCTTAGCCATAAAATGGGAACAATAATCACGCTCACTTAACAATATTGTTGTGCAAATTGAGATCATATTTATACAAATATTTAGCGTAGTGCCTGGCAGGTGCTTAGTAAATGCTTGTTCCCTCCTCCCTCCCTGGTGCCTTGTAGGTGCATAATAAATGCTCATTCCCTCCCTCCCATCCCCCAAGGTTACATGGTGGGTTCCCACCTCCACTCAGATTCCCAGCTTCCTCATGTGTAAAGCAGGGAGCACAATGCCCAAGCACTATCCACTCAGGCTTGTCATGAGGAAAGCACTTTTTCTAACTTGTAAAGTAGTTGCCAGCTGGGAGTTGTGATGATGGCGCTGTCACAGTGAGAGGCTGGGTCCGATGGAAAGGGGAGTGATTCTGGAGTCAGGGGACCTGAGTGCAAATGTCGCCTTTGTCAGTTACCACCTCTGAGGCCTGGGGCATGTCACAGCCTCACCAGGCCTCAGTTTCCCTACACATAAATTGATGGGGTTGGGTTGGCTGCCCTCTGAGTTCCACTCATTCAAGGGTTAGGAACTCTGTTATGGGAAAGGCAATGTCACTGAGTGGCTGGAGAGCTGGGTTTGGGGTCAGGAAGAGCTGGGTTCACATCTGTCTCTGATACTTCTCTGGGCCTGGGGCTTATCTACCATTTGGTCTTGGAGGCTCATTGGTATTATTACATGACAACATTTACACGCATCAATAACCCCAGGGTGGCTTTTAGTGACAGTCACATGGCTTCTTTTCATTTTTTCTCACCACACTTTCTAGAGTTCCACTGTACAGAGGTCAGCCCCCCAGCCCAAACCAGGGCATCTTACTGTTCCTTTTCTAGGCTAGGGACTCAGTGGGCTCTGAGATGCCTGTAACACTTACCTCTGGCCCAAGAATCAGTAGCGTTTCGGGGGGGCTGGGACTGCCACATCTTCACCCCTCCTCCAGGGGGAGAGCGGAGGGTGACCACTGCCAACAGGTCCCTGGCCCTGGGAGCAGAGAGAAGGGCAGGTTGGAGTGGTCTCCTCTCCCTGCTCCAGCTGTGTGCCCAAAGCTGGCCTTCTTCGGAGGCTTGGAACCTGGAGAGCCCCCCCTGATCCACGCTTCCCAACTTGTTATGTGTCTGACGTGTTGGCACATACCTTTCCATAGGCTAGCTGGCACACTCCTGGGGTGGCCTCCCTTCTCTATGCTCCTCAGAGGTAACACAGGGAAAATGCTTTGCAAACCTTAAAGAGGTACATTGAAGCTGCTTTGATTGTATGCTGTTAGTATCTGTTAAGACTCTGCTCAAGGCAGGGGTCCTATGAGTGTTTGTGAACATTCTGCCTTTAACTTTGTATAGACTTTGTATCTCTTCACCCGGTTGCAGAGTTAGCTGCTTGTGAATACCACTGGTTTGTTTTTCCATCCTGGGCCTGGCACATAGGAGAAGCTTAATAAATGTTTAGTGTATCAGATTCACATCTGTGTACAGCTAGAGAGCATGCATGGAGGCCAAAAGCTGCTTTCAGAGGGTACATATCTCATGAGTGATCCCAGAGCCTATGTGCGTGGGCCAGGCAGTAAGACATCAGCGTGTTCTGGAGCTTCTCTTGGTTCCGACAGTGATGGTGCTTGTTCCCTGGCTTTAGGGTGCCCTGAGTCACTTACCACAAAGACTACACCTACTTTGGAACTTCAGAGGCTGGAAGCTCAGTCTGAGCCTTCACAATAAGGCTGGCTTCTGTCCACCTCCCTCCAGAACTCACATTCCAGTGGAGCAAGTGCAGAGAACCCGCTTCAATTCAATCGAATGAATATTCATTAAATGGCTACTGTGTGCCAGGCTCTGTGCTGCCTAGAGGCTGAAGCAACAGATGAAAGCTAAAGCGTCCCTCCCTGCCAGGAGCTACCACTTTCCTGGGGAGGAGTGGGAGAGGGCATCCCAATTTGGGGCCATCAGGAAGACTTCGTGGAGGAGGTGTCAAGGGAGAGAGAAGGAGGGAGTGCCGGCCACTGCTCAGAGTGGAAGATTCCTGAGGGCAGGGACAGTCTTTTGCTTATCTCTGGATCTCCTCTAAAGCCTGACCGTACACTGCTTTCATACAGCTCCAGATCTGTGATGTTATCAGTGTGTGGTGATGGCCTGGACAGCACTCCCTTCCTCGAACCCTACTGTGGTCTTCACAAAAACCAAAAACAGCGAGTCAGGTGCTGAGCCGAGACCTAGATCAATCAAGCGATTGATTGTTATTAAGCACTTATTGGCCAGGTAGTTGGCTCAGTGGGTAGAGCACCAGGCCTGGAGTCAGGAAGACTTCCTGAGTTCAAATCTGGCCTCAGCCATTTGCTAGTTGTGTGACCCTGGGCAAGTCATTTTACCCTGTTTGCCTCAGTTTCCTCATCTGTAAAACGAGCTGGAGAAGGAAATAGCAAACACTCTAGTATCTCTGCCAAGAAAACCCCAAATGGGGTCATGAAGAGTCCAACATGACTGAAAAATGATTTAACAACAACCCAAAGTGCTTACTATGTGCCAGGCCTTATGCTAAGCACTGGGGATGCAAAAAGAGGTAGGATACAGTCCCTGTCCTCAAGGATCTTACAGTCTAACAGGGGAGACAACATGTAAGCAGATATATACAAAGCAAGCTCTATACAGGATAGGAAATAAGAGAGGGAAGGCATTACAATTAAGAGGTGTTGGGGAAGGCTTCCTGTAGGAGGAAGCCTCTGGGACTCAATGGAAGGCAGGGCGGTCAGCAGGCAGAGTGGAGGATGAAGAGCCTCCCAAGAGAATGCCCAGAGCTGAGAGATGGAATGTTCTGTTTGTGAAACAGCCAGGGGGCCAGTGTCACTGGACAGGAGAATTCTTGTCAAGGAGTAAGGTGGAAGGAGGTAGGAGAAGCTTAGGGTAGGAAGGGCTTTGAATGCCAAGAAAAGCATTTTGTATTTGATCCTGGAGGTGATAGGGAGCCATTGGAGTTTATCGAGGTGGGGGTGGTATATGACATGATCAGACCTTCTCTTTAGAAAAATTGCTTTGGTGGCTGACTGGAGGGAAGATTGGAGCTGGGAGAGGCTAGAGGCAGGCAGACCCCCCTCCTACACCCCCCTCCCCAGCAGCTATTGCAACGGTCCAGAAATGAGGAGAGTCTGTACCAGGGTCGGGGCCAGATCAGAGGAGAGAAGGGGGCATAGTGGAGAGATGCTGAAAAAATGAAATCCACAAGAGATGCTGCAGAGGTGAAATTGACAGGCCTTGGTACCACATTGGATATGGGGCGGGGGGCGGTGAGAGAGCAAGCAAGGAGTCCAGGGTGACTCCTAGATTGGGAGCCTGAGGGACTGGGAGGATGAAAGGTAGGATGCAGGGAGATTTAGGAAGAGAACTAACTAGTTTACTGTTAGACGGATGGACATCTAGTTCGGGATGTCTGGCAGACAGTTGGAGATGCTAGACTGACTGGAGGTCAGCTACCCAGAGAGCACTGCAATGAAGTGTTCCAATGACATTTGTAATTGGCTTTCTAGGATTCTCAGGAAAATTATCTCATCTCCCCCCCTCCAAAGTGCTAATTAGGTTTCCTCTTTGCCTATTTGCTTATGCCCTCTCCTTCTGGCGTTGCAATTGCTAGGGTGTCTACTGATTGTTAACCAAAGCATAAAAGAAATCGAGACCTCTGGTCTCAGAGGTCAGAGGTTGAGGGCTGAGAGTCAATAATCCCACCTTCAGGGAGATGTAAGGTGGGGAGGGAGAGAGAGAGAGAGAGAGAGAGAGAGAGAGAGAGAGAGAGAGAGTTAAAGAGACAGACAAGAGAGAGAGAGACAGAGGAGAGACAGGCAGAGAGAGACAGAGAGAGACAGAGAGGAGAGAGAGGAGAGGAGAGAAACAGAGAGAGACAGAGACGGAGACAGAGAGACAGAGACAGACAGAGACAGACAGCGAGAGAGATAGAGAGAGACAGAGGAAGAGAGAGAGAGACAGAGGCAGAGAGAGAGAGAGGCAAAGAGAGAGAGAGAGAGGCAGAGACAGAGACAGAGATAGAGACAGAGAGAGAGAAGAGAGAGACAGAGACAGAGAGAGAAAGACAGGCAGACGGACAGAAGGAAAGCGTTTGAACCAGCTCATCACTGGGGTTTTTAGCCAGCTCTAATATTCTGTGGCTCAGTAAATCCGCACATCCAGTGAATATTTGTAATAGTGGAGGTGGCGGGGGTGGGGGGGAGGGAGGGAGAGAAAGAGAGAGAGAGAGAGAGAAATGGATAAGAGGAGGTCACTGCCCTCCTGGTGCCCACAGTCTGGTGGCTGATAAGGCACAAAGACAGATAAGTAGAAAACAGAACAATGCCCATGATAAGTGACTTTCGGAGGGGCCAAAGTGCTCCTTCTGAGGTGGGGGGGAGGGGATGTTCTGGGCAGGGACCTCTGGGAAGGGAATGGACTCCCCAATCACTGGAAACCTTCAAGCAGAAGGCTAGGCCATCACTTGTTATAATGGACTTTGCAAAGGGGACTTTGGGTCATGGAGGGACATGTCTCAGAGCTGGTTCCTGGAGGCTGGCGTCCTGACAGAGCATTGAACAGCCTTCAGACTTAGGCCTGGCAGGAACACAGAAGAGTGGGGGGGCTTTGGAGAAACTCCAGCCAAGGCCCCCTCCCCTCTCCACTTTTGGAAAGAAGGGAGGGAAGAGGAATAGGAGAGGAGAGAGAAGAGAGAAGAGTGGGTCAAGAGAGGGAAAGAGAGAAAAGGGGAGACAGAGACTGAGACACCCGGAAAGAGACAAGACAGAGGCAAAACCAGAGAGGAAGACGGAGAGACAGAGCAGAGAGATAAAAAAGTAGTTTTTTTGTTTGTTTTTAAAGAACCCCGAAACGGAGAGGCAGAAAGAGACAGCCAGCCAGAAATCCAGCCCGGAGCGGCCTGCTGCAATTACTCCAGCGCTCAGCCCGCCCCCGCCCCGCCCCCCGCCTGCCCTGCCCTCCCCCTCTCTATCTCCGGCTCCCCCCAGCCCAGCCTGGGCTCCAGCCAGAGCGCTTCCAGGCGGGATAATTAAAAGGAGCGGGGCAAGTCGTTCTTCAGGACAGAAGCAGGCGGGCGGCCCGGGGACCTCTGGGCACCCCTACGTCCTCACACTCCCATACACAAGTGACCCACTCACGCACACACACAAGTGACCCACTCACTCCCACTCGGTCCCTGTAGCTGGCCCTCCGCGGCCCCCCACGTCCAGAAGGAAGGAGCGGGAGCCCGGCCGCCGGCCGGAGGAGGAGGAGAAGCCGCTGCCCCTGTGCAGCCAGCCCTTTGTGCGCGCAGGGGGCTCACCCCCTTCCCAGTGTCCTGGGCCCCATGAAGCCGGCCTGGACGCCGCGGCCGCTGGGGCTGCTGGCCCTCGTCACGCTGTTGGCCGCCAGAGGTAAGGAGTGGGGGCCGGCTGGGGGGCTGGGGGCCAGATAAGGGGGAGCGCGAGCCGCCCCCAGAGCGCAGTTGGTGGGGAGAGGGAGCAGGGCACGAGGCGGTGCCGGGGAGTTCAGCCTCTTCGCTTCTCCCTTCTCACTCTTACAGCCCCTCTGTGGGCTACCCGCCCCCTCCTTTCTCTCTGACACTACAGAGTTAGGGAGCTTCTGATTCTCCAAGCTCCGGTGCCTTGTTCCTTACAGTAATCTGTCCTGTTGTGTTCTGGCGTCCTGCCCTGTCCCTTAGGAATCTCAGGCCATTGGCACAAGCCGTCGACACCGCCACCCCCCCCCCCCCGCACCCTAGGTGCCCAAGGGCTTCCGGCCTCGTCTCTGCCTCCCTGCCTCCCTCCTATCGCATTGCTTGCCATCCACTCTCGCCGCTCGGCAGCTCAATCTCCTCACTTTTCTTAGAGCTTTCTTTCAGAGAGAGACATTCTTCTCACCTATGTGACCTTGGCATATTGCTTCCCTGTTCCCGGCCTCGGTTTCCCCATCTGTCAAAAAGGGAGTTGGACTAGGTGACTTCAGCCCACCCCCACCCCCGTTCCGTCTTCCAAATTTTTTTCTTCCACCTCCTCACTAACCAACCCATCCTAATGCCCAGGTTACTGTGGCAGAGTGAAAAAAGCCTTGGGAACTGAGAACGTAGGGTTCCATTCGATGTGGGTGTCTGTCCAGTGGCCAGAAGAGACGATGTTGGGGCCCCTTCTCCTCTGGCTCACCCTCCCTTTTCTGTGCTGTAAAACCACGGTGAGGGAAGGAACAGCTCCTCTCCAGGGGTCCTGCCTACAGTGTCCCCAGCTCTAGCGTGGTTATTAAAGCAATTAAAGCCAGAGACTAGAACCATTCCTGGGGACGGGGTGGGGAGTGTGGAGAAAAAGGGAGGGGCTCAAGAGTCTGGGGGACAGAGCACATGTTTTCCTTCTCCTCCCCGTGGGCATCCTGGCAGAAACTCCTTCCTTATTGGGGGAGTCCAGGTCTGCAGGAGTAGGGAGGGAGCTGCCTGGGGCTCAGTCTGAGGCTCTGGCTTCCTCCCCTGTTTCTGTGGCCTTTGGAAATGGGTGGGATTTCATTGTCCAGAGTCTCATTTTCCTTGTGTGTAGTCCTGCAGCATTGCCTTCAGCACTTGGGGTTTGAGAGAAGGCTTGTGAAAGAAGGGAGGATTGGGGACAGACACCGTCTGTCCAAGAGACACCCCCAGCCCAGCTCTCTGGGATAGCCTGGGCAGTACCCACACTCGGGCACTCCTTGACATGGTTTGGCCGGCTCCAGAGCCAGGACTGGTCCCAGCCTCCATTCTTTGCCTCCCTGGAGGTCTTCAGGCAGAGCTGGATGGCCAGCCACTCGTTAAAAGGTTCTTGCTTAGACAGGGTGAGATTAGATGACTATCGAGACACTTTCCATTTCAGAATTGCCATGGTTCTCCCTGTCCCTCCCCGTTTCTGGCCTCATTTTCCTCATCTGTAAAATGAGGGAGTGGACTCCCTGGTCTCTAAGGTCCCTTTCAGCTCTACCGCATATTTAAAAAAAATTGAGCTGTGTAGACCGGGCAGCTGAGGTGGCCTTGCTAGGCGCCTGGCAATGGGCAGTGGCTTCCACCCTCTGGCATGAGCTGCTGGGCCTGGCCGCTGGAGAAATGGGTCATAGAGAAGGTTCTGTGCCCTTCCCCCATCCCAGGCTTTCTTCTCACTAATCAGAGGCCTGACCTCCAGGCAGACTGGTAGCTCACCCCAAGGACATGTCTCCCCCCACCCTCTTCCATTTATGGCCTTGGGGGATGTTTCTCTTGGTGGGGCCCCCAAACTCCCAGGAAAGCTATTAGGCAAGCCTGGAAGAGTGGACAGCAGGGATCTCAAAGAGTCCCAAAGAGCTGAACTGTTAGGAATTGATTTTTGTCAGGTATTTACATAACCCTGACAGGGGCAGTCGAAGTCCCCTCCTCCCCCAGAGCCTCGGTGTAGAGCTGAGGCACTTCCAAGCTCTGCCAGGTCTAGCCAGGGTAGGATGATTTCAGGCCTGGTCCAGTGGGGGACAGGAAGCTGGGCACCATGGGGTGGGCCGCTTTGGCCCTAGTGCCTCATGGAGACCAAGTGAGTCCCAGGAGGGTTCTACCTGTCTCAGTGGAGGGAGGAATGATGGAGGATAGGATCCCAGAGCCTGGCAGTCATTGGCCGGACAATGAGATGGGATGACCTGGATCCTCCTCTGTTCTGCCCAGAGCGTCAAGTGACTCTGTATTAATACCCCAATTCAAAAGAATTGAAGAAGCCTCTGAATTGAGAATCCTTTCTTGGAGGTGTCTGGGCCCACCGAGTCCGCTGACATCCTGGAAAGAGGCCCTGGGTGTCAGGGACAAAGCACGGGCAAGAATCCCAATTCTACTGCTTCCTCACTGCTGGGAAGGGGGCATAACACCAGCCTCCTGCCTTATACCATATGCTGCCTCCCTGGTGGTGGAGGCCTAGGACCTGGGTTCAAAATCCATCTCTCATGCTCACCACTGCCTGTGTGGCCTTGACCGGGTCATTGTCCTCCCTGGCCTCTGCAGCAGTTCTTGGCATATCAGTGGACAATATGCTCTAATTAAGCACTGACTTTGGGCTAGGTGCTCTGGATACAAAGGGAAATCAGTCGTCACCCTCTGAGTCTGAGGCCCAGGGGCGGAATCCAGGCTCTGCCACTTACCTATGTGACCTTGGCCAAGTCATCTCCTTACCCTGGGCCTCTGTAGCCTATGGGGAGGTGGTCCAGGCATAGCCTAAGCTTCTTTCTGGTTTCAGATCTTGGATCCTGGCCCCCAGCTGCTGCCAGACATTGATAAAAAGACCTCTCAGGTCTAGTTGGCTACGTTAGGCAACATGGGGCAAGTACAAGGCACTATACAACTGCTGTCCTCATGGAGCTTAGAGTCTACTGGGAGACCCAGCAGTGGGTATTATGGGGCCTCAGAAGTGTGCCAAAAGCAGCCTCCTAGGTCAAGGTGTGGCCTGGAGGGCAGGGGTCCCTGCTGGAAGGGGTGGTGGTAGAGGTTGGGTCGGAGGCCAGGATGGGGAGGGAGGATGTCCCCATTCCAGGTGTTGAGAACAGCTTGAGCAAAGAGCACCATGTGCCTCGGGAGAGCTGAGAGCCAGACACCAACCTCTACCTGAGCAAGAGTCTCCTCTGGAACCTACCCCAGTAGTGGTTGGTCAGCCTTCACCCAATAGGAGGTGACTCTCCATCTTGTGGAGGCAGCCCATTATGCCACACAGGAAGCCCTTCTTGGAAGGCAGCCTGACCCTGTGGAAAGAGAACTGACTGGTTCTGGAGGAAGTCATAAGCCCCGGGTCTGAATCACATCTCTGATGCTCCGTGACCTTGGCCGTCACTTCTTCTCCCCAGACCCCAGTCCCCTTATGTCTAAAATGAAGGGCTACTGAACTATGCCCAGACCTCCATCCATCTTTTTCTGTGTTGTGGGGTCTCTGGTCTTAAGGGCCTTAAAACCACAGGGACCTTCTGGCTGCTTTAAAGTCCCTGCAGGCCAAACAGTTTGCAGCAAGGTGCAGCTCAGCACCCCACATTTTACCTTAGCACCCTGTTCCTAGTGCTCAGTGCCCAGCTGAAATTATATCATGCAGAATTCCAACAAAATAAATATTCTAGTTAAGACCATCCCCTGTTGGTACATTTCCTATTCAGTCCTCTTGGGAATGGAATTGTTTGAAACATGGTGAAGAGAGAATAGCTTGGCCCAATTCAGGCTGGGGGTGTTTGGAAAATGGGTGGTCAAGGGCTGCCTGGGTCTCTGGGCTGCCACATTCCTTTTGGCTGCAGTAGAAGAATTT
The DNA here is from genome assembly GCA_028646595.1 of Phalanger gymnotis. NCBI lineage: Eukaryota > Metazoa > Chordata > Mammalia > Diprotodontia > Phalangeridae > Phalanger > Phalanger gymnotis. Next base: position 227,481,221 of record CM053623.1, read on the forward strand.
ATGGCTCAGAGAAAGCTTGGTAACATGATCTGGGCAAGGCAGAGCGCATCAGGGCTGAGAGAAAGCAGCTGGTGACTGAGTGATACTATCACAGGCTGGGTGGAGAGCTGTCTGGGACCTTGGAGGTCAGCTCGTCTGAGATCCCTGCTCTCTGTTTTATAGGCATGGAAACTGAGGGCCCCCAAAATGAAGTGACTTACCCATTTCATTTAGCTCCTAAGGGTCAGGGTTGGGGGTAGAAACTGGTTCTTGCACTGACACACCATTTGTTTTTGGAATCATGTAGGGTGGGTAGGAGTGGACTCAGATGCCCATTAGGCAGCCAGTCTGGCCTGGGAGGGGGCCCCTAGTTATCAGAAAGAGCAAGAATGCCCCAGGTGAGCACCAGCTCCCTGGGGCTCTGGGAGGGTCCCTGAGAGGCAGCATGGAGAAATGGGGGTGGGGGGAGCTTCTCCGGGTTTAGGGGCTTCCTGCTTCTGATGTTCTCCCAGCTCAGTGATGTGATTAGAGAGAGCAGGAAAGGGAAGTGGGAGAGAGAACAAAGGCTGAGGACTTTACTGGGAAACATGTGGCTGTCAGCCCTCGAGGCAACATTGCTGGAGTGCTCCCCCCACCCCCATCAATGCTTATTGAGTGCAGGCAATCTGTTGGCTTGGGTCTGTGTGGTTTGAGGTGGGACCTTGGGGGAGCGACTTTGCCCCTGGGGGGTGAGGCTGGAGGTGGGGGTCTCCAAGTCTGGTGATCCCAGGGTGGGACACCCGTCTGCTTCATGTAATCCTGCTGAGACACATTGCGAGCACCTCCAGGTCTTCAAAAATGCCATTGGTTCTACGTTTACCATCCAGGCTTGCCGATGAGGTGGGATGGATGGTCCCCAGGCAGCAAAGGTTTTGAATGCCTGGGATTTGTGAGCTGTCTGGTGGAGGGGCTGGTTGGTGTGTGATACTCACTGCCCACCCTCCCCACTATGGTGAGATGTACTTAGTGCCCCAAACCCCACCCCAGGGCTGGGGGCTGGCTGGTGCTCACACAGCCCAAAGCACAGTAAGAGTTGTTGGTTTAGAGAAGGTTCCAGGCCCTCCATCCTAGAGTCTAGAAGGGGAACTGACAGATAGAAATGTGTGATAAATCTGAGAGAGGTGCCCAGCAGTTTGATTTTTCCTTTTAAAAATCATTGAGAAGCAGTGTGGAGCAGTGAATAGAGTCAGCCTCAGAGCTTAGTACTTTTGTGGTCCTCGGGCTATGGTGCAATGTGATAGGCAGAGCGTCAAATCTGGACACAGAGATGGTGTCAAATCCCAACTCTCTTCCTCAGCACTGAGATTTCCCTCACTTTGGACCTCAGTTTCCCCATCTGTCAAAAGGGGGAGTTGGCTCAGATAATCTCAAAGACTCTTTCTGTGAATGCCAGACAGCTGTTTATGTGGTGAAGGCAGCAGAAACCTAGAGATTGTAAATAACCCAGAAAGTCTCCAGGTTCCTTCCAGCTTTGAAAACCTGTTGAGAAGACCCAGCCTTCAAGGATACTTGAGCTCTAGATACCCAGCCAAGGCAATCCTTTTGTCAGGCTGAACTGGAGTATCGGGGCAGTGGGGGACGAGAGGACAATGGTGTTTTATGACTGATTAGTTCACCAAGCAGTTGATCACCTCCTATGTGCCAGACATGGCCATGACTTCCAACTTTGCCATATAGTACAGATGGGGCCAAAGTATTATCAATTCATCTTCATGCCACTCCTCTGCCCCTGAAGCTTCCTTGGGATGGCATTCAAGGCTTTCTACAAGCTGGCCTCACCCTACTTTCCAGACTTATTTTCCTGTTATTCCCCTCTACTACCCCTATGTTCTGGCTAAACTGGGTAACTCTGCCCCTTGGACCAAGGTTTTGCTTTCCCACCTTGAATCTTAGTGTCTGACAGAGTGAGGGGACCCACAAAGTCCTCCAGCTTACCCACTCCTCCGAGAACAGGACAATATTTGTTGTTCTTAAAAAGGGGCTTCCAAAGAAGAAAGGCAGCAGGGGGACTGGAAGGTCATTCATTCATTCAACAAACCTTCATCAAGTATGAGTGTGGCAGACCCTGCTGGGCTCTGGAACACTGACAAAAGGGAATGCAGCTTCCCTCCAAGAGCTTTCATTCTTTATTCTGTGGCTTCTTAGCACCAGAGGTATCAGTGCCAGGGGCATCGCTAATGCTTAATACTGATTTTATTCTGTGATTCATTTGGCTCTAGCTTTCAGAAGTGTTTGATATCCATGACCTCATCTAGCAAAGAGCTTCAAAGAACATTTGAGGCTCTCATTATCCCCATTTTAAAGATGAAGTGTTCCCAGGGTCACCTGGCCAGGCAGGCTTCAGGGCTGTGTTCACACCCTGACCCTGAGGCCAGTGCTCCATGTCTCTCTGCTACAGCCCCACCTCTCATAAGAGGCAGGACAGCATAGTGGCTAGATAGCCAGACTCAGAGCTTGGAACACCCCACTCAGCCTCTCTGGATCTAACAGCCTGGTGACATCCACTCACCAGACGTCATGGAAACAACTAATGTTGCTGAGTGGGGTTTGCCTGCACACATCAGCCCTGATTTATAGGACCCCAGGCACTTGGCTCTGCTCCTGACACCAGATGAATCCCTACCCCTCGGGGCCTCAGCTTTCTGCATCCAGGGTTGGATCCAAATGCCAAAGATCAAGGGCTAAGGACAGGGAAACTGAGGCTCAGAGAAGGCCAGAGCTTTGGCCAGGGCCATCAGGGGATGTCAGAAACAGGATTTGAACCCAGATGCTCTGGTTCCAGAGCCCACACTCATCCCATTGAGCTGAAAAAAAGAGGTTGGGCTAGGTGGTTCTGGGGGCCCCTTGGAAGATTCTCCACTATCACTGGCTAGAACTGGCTTTGGGGCCCTGTCCAAGTGCCAGAGGGGGTCTCCTCCTTCTTGGCCACTCTAGAAAGTGGAGGGCTTTTGGTCCAGCTCCAGGGCCTGGGGCGCTGCAGGGGGAGTAGAGAGGGCTTGGATGTTGCTCCAAATGGTTTTGTTTGGAGCAGACCAAGCATGAATCCAGCAGAAGGTCAGCCCAGATGGGCCATGGCCAAAGGGGAAGGGTATCTGGCTGCACTCATGTTCCAGGGGGCTCTGGCTGGGTGTTTTTCTGAACTCTCAGGCTCAGCCGCTCCTCCATCCCCAGGCTGAGTGGAGGCAGCTGCTCCCCATGGCGTGGTGCACCCTGGGATGTGCTGTTTAAGCTTAGCTAACACTCAAGGCCTGGAGGTCTGAGAGCCCTGGACAGATTGGGGGTGATGGGAGGCTGCTTTTCATTAGCCACCTGCTGAGACTGATGACTTCACCCAAAGCCTTCTTGAAGTAATGTGCTAGCGTGGTGGGTTGGAGCTGGAAGGGACCTTTGAGTTCACTTTGACCAACCCCTTCACCTTGGTGGGCCCAGAGCCTGTGAGTGACCCTGTGCCCCCAGAGGGGTCACTCAGGGGAAGGGCGAGTGACAAGACTGACCCAGCTCCTTCCAATGAATCTAAGAGGGCGATTGCCCTTTCTGTTTATTTGGTTTTAAGTTGGGCCTTTAAAGTTGCAGGGGCACCCCTCGGTCCAGCAAGTGGGGGTCGATGACCAAGTCCAAATCCCTCCTCTCTCCTCCTTCATGATAGTGTGGTGGTAGAGTGCCAGGCTTGGGGAAGGAAGGCTTGGGTTCAAAACCTGCCTCTGATATTCCCCAGCCGCATGACCCTGGGCAAGCCTCGTTTTCTCAAGTGCAAATTGGAGCTAATAATAGCCCCTGCCTCACAGGACTGTTGTGGGGTTCAGATGGGAGGACGTGTGTATATGCACACATATGTACGTATGTGTCTATGTCTATGTGTGTATGTATCTACTTGCAACCCGAGGCACTCTGCAGAGGTGAGCTCCTATCCGTGAGGAGTCAGGGGCCCTGGGCAGAGTCTCAGTGCAGCTGAAGCTGTGTGGCCTTGAACTGGCCTCGATCTCCATGCTTCAGTTTCCTCCTTTGCCCTAGGACAGTCGGGCTGGACAATCTCTCTGGCCTCTTGCCTTCTAAGAACTGACACTTATGGATACATGTTCATTTTCTCCTCCCGCTAGGCTGAAGGAGCCCCTTTTGCTAAATCTGCCTTCCCTGCAGCTGGCTGTCATCTCCTCAGGGTCTTTAGTGGCTCTTCTCCAGCCTCACCAACCACCTGGCTCTGGGGGGCGGCCAGCAAAGAGAACAGCCAACTTCCTGCTTGGTTTCTTCTCCTCAGATGTTGGTCCTCCCTTGCTATGCCTGAAGCCACAGATGATCAAAGAACCCTAATCCTTTATGAAGGAGCCAGGAGGGAGCCACTCACCTCTCTCACTGGAGTGGTGCCTCCTCCCTTCAGCTGAGCAGCTGGCCCTGTGACCCTGACCTGCGCTGCTGCGGCCAGAGCCCCCCAGCCACCCCACCCCACCCCCAACTAAGCCCTCAGCTGCGCTCGGAGAAGTTCTGAAAATCAGCCCAGGCATGGGAGAGGCGCCTCCCCTGGTCCTAATCTCCAGCGGCTCTTCCTTGTCCAGAGAATGAAGTTCTAGGTCCTTGGTCTGCCACTCAAGGCCCTCCTGGAGATTTCCCAGCTGCCTCTGCTCTCTCTGACTGCGCACTGTCTCTTGTACATGTCCTGGACTTCACTACCTCCAGACTTTTCCTCCCTCCATTCCTTCTTCCCTCCCTCCGTCCCTCCTCCCTCCTTCCCTCTCTTCCTCCCTCCCTCCCTCCCTTCCTTCCTTCCTTCCTTCCTTCCTTCCTTCCTTCCTTCCTTCCTTCCTTCCTTCCTTCCTTCCTTCCTTCCTTCTTCCCGTCCTTTCTTCCTCCCTTCTCTCCTGGGATGCCCAGCTCCCTTTCTACCTGCTGAAGTTTTATGCAGACCTTGGACCAGATGCTTCAGGAAGGCAGACCTTCTTCCATCTTTATCACCCCCAGTTATTTGAAGCGATCACCAGAGAGAGGGGCCTTCAGCTGCCTTCAGAAGACCTTATGTGAGGATGGTGTCGTTCTTTGTTCTTGTATTCCCAGCACCGAGCCAGTGCCTGGCCCTTAGTAGGTGCTTCACTAGTGGTTGGTGATTGGTTCTATCCTGTGGTCCTTTCCAGCTCTCGGCCTGATGGCATTTTGTTTGCTTCTCTTGTGGGATTGTCATATACAATCATATGATCATAGGCTCATAATGGAAAGGGTCGTCATAGGCCATCTGTTCCCCTCCTCCAGAGGAGGCCAATGAGGCCCAGAAAGCAGTAACTTGCCCAAACCTAATGAGAATGTACATTTACAAAATCCTTTGCAAAGTGTTTTTTTAATTTGATGAATTAAATAGAAGCTAGTTTTTCTTCTAAGCTCCATCAATGACCCACCAAGTATTCAGCAAGTGCCTACTGTGTGCAGGCACCTCGCTTTGAAGGAAAAGAACAAGTCCCTGCTTCCATGGAGCTTCCATTCTAAGGAAGGAAGAGCCCACATGTACAGGCACCAAGGCCACTAAGGGGTGTCAAAGTGTCCAGAGCGCTGGGCCCTCAGACAGAAAGACCCAAGTTCAAATCCTCCCCCAGGGACTTCCTAGCTGAGTGAGCGTGAGTCGCTCACCCTCTGCCTCAGTTTCCTCAGGTGTAAAATGAGGATAATAACAGCCCCCACTTCCTGGGATTGTTGTGCATATCCAATGAGACAGGATTTGTACATACTTCACTCGCAGTAGGTTTATAGAAATGCCCTTTCACTGCCCTTCCCCCAGCAGAATAGGTAGGAGGCCCATTTTTTCTCTGCCTTAGCTCTCCCCCTTCCTAGGTGTTGTCAATATTGTAATTTCCACCTGGACTTTTTTAGAGCTTTGCAGTTCTTTCTGCGTAAGATTGAGAAAATGGTCATTTTTCATATTTCAGCTTCATGAGACAATAATTTGGGGAGGGATAAGGAGAGCAGAGCTATGACATCATCGGCTCAGGGAAAGCCCAGAGGGGCATCGCTCCTGAGCTGCAGCCTGGGGCCCCCATCCAGGAGATTCCTTATCAGGTTTTCTTGACCCATGGGCAGTACTCCCTCCGTCTGACCTGCCGCGCCCCCTCCCCAGGACTTTGCTAGGCACTTCTGTCCTGTATTTGGCCCACTTTCTGCCCTGCTCTTTTGATGTGGGTCAGGTCACCCTCATCTGACTTCAAGCTTTAGGAAGGCAGGGAGAGCCTCCCTTTGAATGGGCTCAGTGAACTCTGGGAGGGTGGTGGGAGGTGTGAGCATTCTCAATCCCTTTCCCTGAAGCTTCAAGAGGGGATGTTGTTCAGCTGGTGATGTCCAGAGCCAGTACCTCCAGGCCTCAGGGCTCTGCTCCTTCCTTTGCCCCACACTGGGCCCAGGGCAGGCTTTGTGCAAGCTTAGTCACTTCTTGTAAACACTTACTAGATGCTGGCTGGGTGGAATTGTGGGCCTACCCTGGTCTGCAAGCCTGAGAAAGCCTCAGGATCTCTCCATCAGTCAGGAAGAGACATTTTTCCTTTTCAGAACCTCTGCATTCACCCGCTCAGGATGGAAAGAGGGAGGGCTCTTTCTCCAGATGTTTACCATTTGACTAAGCTGTCTTTGTGTGGAACAGAGACAGGCCAGATCACCAACAAACAGATGGGCCACTTGGTGTCTGTCCTGACCTGGGGCACCACCCGGCCATTCATCATCCTGAACGGGAGCGTCAAGCTTGGGCCCTTCAGAGATCGAATGATCTCAGCACTTCTGAGGACTGCTGGACTTCGGGTCAAGGAGGCCTGGGTTCAAATTCCTCTCAGAGATTTCCTGGCTGGCTGGCTGACCCCTGTCAAGTCATTGCTTCTCAGCTTCTTCATCTGTAAAATTGTGGCATTGGGCCAGATTGGCCCTCCTGCTCTAAAAGTCTGGCAGTCCTTGTAAAGTGGCAATGCCTCAAGGCCAGGGGTGGATTCAGTTCACCTTAGATGGTGTCACAAAGCATCTATTAAGCACTTACTGGGTACGAGGCACTGTGCTAGGCACTGGGGATAAACACAGACAGACAGTTTCTATGCTTAGGGAGCTTACATTCTAATGGCAGAAGACACATGCAACAGGGAGCTGAAAAGGGTATGTGTGTGTGTGGGGCCTTGTATGATGTGGAATAGGAGTGTGTGCATATGTGTGATATGAGCATGGTGTGTCCATGTGTTTGTGCTGTGTGTATGTGTAGTATGTGTGTGGCATGTAATATATACACGTGATATGTGATGCATAATGTATGCATGCATGTGGTGTGGTACATGTGCATGTATGAGTGTCACATGTGCAGGCAAATGGTATGTCACACATGTGTGATATGTGTAGTGTGAGTGTGATGTGTGATGTGGTACACATGTGTGGCTGTGTGGTACATGCATACCTGCATGAAGTATATATGGCATGTGTGATGTGTGTGACATGTGTGATGCAAATGTGGGGTGTAATGTGGTGAGTGTATATGGCATGTGTGGTACATATACATCTGCATGCATGTGGTGTACATAGCATAGGTGATGTGTGTGACATGTGTGCAATGTGTATGTGAAGGGTGCCCACACAGGGGCCAAGCTTCTGGCAAGCCTATGGAGAAGTCAGGAGAGGAGGCCGTGGGGGCCAGTGTGCAGTGAGAATGGCTGGGCTAGGGTGGAAGGTGGAGGCATCCTTAGGGTGCGAAGGCGAGAGTGGGCAGGGATCCAAGAAAGTCTTTGCATCAATAGCATATGGCATGGGTGCCTGGCACACAGTAGGCACTAAATAAATGCTTATTGATTGAGCCTCTGAGTTCCTAGCCTAATTTATCAATTCCTTCTCCCACATCCCCAACAATGTGGTGAGGAAAGGAGTTGGGATTCACACCCAGGGCTTGGGACTGTTAAACCAGCCCACTTTTGGGATCCTCTGCCTTGGTTCTACTTGACTGTAGTGGGTAGATTGATGGATCTGGGTTCAGAGGTCCTGGGTTCAAATCCCACCTTTTCCACCCACTCCATATGTCACTTCCCTAAGCCTCATTCTCCCAATCTGTAAAATGAGAGGCTTGGGCTCAATGGTCTCCAGAGCCTCGTCTAGCACTAGTTTCATTGTCCTTCATGTACAATATCTCACTGAACTCTCCTGACAGCCCTGGAGGTGAGAATCACAGGCATCATTCTCCCTACTTTGTAGATGAGGAAACTGAGGCTGAGAGAGCTTAATTTTCTTCAATGACGGTTTTGCTTTCCTACCTCCTCTTCCAACCAACCCCACTGAGAAAGCCAGAAAAACATGCCCCCAGTGGGGGACATGTCTTCTCTTTTTTGTTCAGTGTTTCCATTTTCTCTGACTCTTCATGACCCATTTGGGGTTTTCTTGGCAGGTGCTGGAGTGGTTTGCCATTTCCTTCTCCAGCTCATTTTACAGATGAGGAAACTGAGGCAAACAGGGTTAAATGACTTGCCCACGGTCACACAATTAGTAAGTATCTAAGACTGGATTTGAACTCAGGTCTCCTGACTCCAGGCCCAATGCTTTATCTGTGCCATCCCAGTCCCCACTGGCCTGAGAGCTCATGTGGCTGGTTGGTCACTGTTACCTGGATAGGTCAGGGTAGGGGTGGGGTGGGACTGAGAAGTCAAGCGGCCTCTCTTCACCTTCTGCCTCAGATACTTTTGCGCTAGCTCTGTTATCCTGGGTAGCTCACTTAACTGCACCATGCCTCAGTTTCCTCATCTGTAAAGTAAAGATAATAGCATCTACTTCACAGGGCTGTTGTGAGGATCCAGCGAGACCACATACATGGATAGTGCTTTGCAAACCTCAAAAAGCTTGAGAAATGGCAGCTATTATCATGATCACACCTGTCTTTAGATCTGTGCCAGTGGTCTCTGTCCTTGGTCCTGTCCTAGGCCATCCATCCATCTGTCCATCCATCTATCCAACCATCTATCCACCCATATACACACAAATATGCACGCACATATACACATATGTGTGTCTGTATGTACATGCATGTATACATATACACATATATTTTTATGATGGAGGATATAGAGGGCTTACTTATGGAACTTGAGAATGGTCTAGATTGGGGAGGGGGTGCAAAGGGTTACCCTGTGGTGGACAGTGGAGTGTGGGCCATAAACCCTGAGGACATAGCTCTGGCTTTTGGGTGGTGCCAATGCTTTGACAATCATTATGATCGCACCTTCCATGACCCCTGACTTCCACCCTGATCCCAGCCCCACTGCTGCCTCTCAGGGCAGGTGTCCTGATACCATTGGCTCCCAGCCTGCCCCTCATCATCGTCTGTAGCCAGAGATCCAAGTAATAGGCTGTGGGATAGAGGCAAGATTCAGAGCTCTTGACAGGCCAACATTAACAAGCTGGAATTTAGGAGAGATCGTTAGATTATTACGAAGTCTTCTGCTTGGGTCACACAAGTCAATCTTGAGAGAAGCCCTTCAGGAGAGCAGAAATGGTCCTGGGAGAGGAGAGATAGGATCATTGGATTGGCTGCCAGAAGGGACCATTAGAAAGTCCAGAGCACCCGTGCCATTGTAGAGATGAGCTCAACTGAGACTGCTATGACTAAGAAGGGCAGGATGAGAGCAGGGCTGGGGACATGGGCCATGGGAAAGAGGCCTGAAGGGGAGGGGATGTAATGGCTCCAGCCGCAGAATAAGCCAACGCTGTGCTACAGCTGCCAATAAGCTAATGAAATATTTGGCCACATTAACGAAAGCATAGCTCTCAGCAAAGGAGGTGAGAATCCCACTCTGCTTTGCCCTGGTCAGACAATGTCTGTGGTATTGGGCTCCATTCCGGGGGCCACATTTTAGCACAAATAGCAACCAACTGAGCACATCTGGAAGAGAGAGACCAGGATTGGGCTGAGGGTGTGTTGGTACCAGGTCCCTGGAAGATGATGCCAACAAGAAAAGACTTGGGGCAGGGGCAGGCTGGGGAGATGTGACCTTCACCCCCAGCATTCTCTCTCTGGAAGGGGGTGGTATCTGCAGAAGGAAGGAGTGGGTCCAACATCCTGACCAGGTGTTACTGAGGGGCAGACTTCAGTTCAATGTAAAGGACATTTAAAAAAGTATATTGTTTTGCTATTCTAAATTCAACAAATACCAACAAACAGACATTTCCATATACAAAGAACAGAAAAAGAGGATTGTATATGAAGCTTCAACTTTCATCATTCCACTAAAAATTCATCAGTCCACTAAAGTGTGTGTATACACACACAAACACACATATACGTACACATATATGTATTGTGTATATACAAACATGCATGCATGTGTGTATATGTGTGTATATATACATATATACGCACATATTCCACTCAGTGTGTTATTTCCCAAACTGGCTTGACTATTTGCATTGGCCCCAAAACTCCTGAGCTCTTCTGTCTTCCTTAAATGTCTCCCTGATACTGTCTTCCCTTTTTTTTTGGCATCGCTATAACTACCCCCACCCCGTCTCATACCAATTCTTCCTGCCTCCCCAATGCTCCTTTCCAGCAAGTTATCAAACAAAATAGATTTTCCCCATTGGCCATGTCTGAAAGGCTGTGACTGAGCCAAGTTTATACAATTGATTGTATAACCGTTCTCTCGATCCTGCGAACTTCAGTCTTCCTTCCCTTTCATCATTGCTTACATGGCGGTAGTGTGTTCCACTACCTTTCATAATGGGCTTAACCACTCCCCGGCGGATGGGTAACCCCTTGGTTTCTAGTTCTCCCGCACTACAACAAAGAACTGCAATAGACATGTTGTCCAGATGGGTCCTTTCCCTTTCTCTCTTTCTTCTTTGGGGGGCGGCGTGACCTTTTCTTTGGCTATCCCTTCCCTGCCCTCCTTCCTCTCCCTTCTCTCAATTGGCATTCTCCCATGAAGCCTTCCTTCCCTGGAGAGGCAGCGCTACTCTACTCTGGCCTTCCTGTATGTTCTGGAGTTTTTGATCCCCTATCATGAAATTGTGTGTGTTGGGGCCATCTGAACTAGGGTCTTATAATGACATTCACAAACATAACAGTAGCATGCATTGGTAGCATGCATTGATATCATGCTGTAAGGCTTTGAAGGCACAATAATCCAGGAAGGTAGGTGTCATCTTTTATTTATTTATTTATGGATCAGTAACTGAGGCAAGCAAAGGCTGGTGACTCAGCCAAAATCACCTGGCCAGGAAGTATCTGATGATGGATTTGAACTCAGCTCTTCCTGACTTTGGGCCCAGCACTAACCCTAATTCCGTCCTGTGGTTGTCATTCTCACACGACTCTTTGGGTCCCACCTTCACTGAAGTTGGATGAGCAAGGAGGGCAGCAGTGAAGGAGTCGTGGGCTTTGGTCACTTTCCAGTTGACTTTAGATGCAACAGAGAAATGGGATCCATCCCATGGAGAGTCTGGCATTTGCCTCTTCCTTTGTCTCATCTGTTGTGTCCAAGGAGCATTTGCTCAAAGGTTAGTCGCTATGTTGACTTTGGCCTCGGACCCAGTAAACAAAGCTCAGTGCTGGACCAACATCTGTTCTTAATCAATGTCTGGGGGTGGAATCAACCTGTCCCCCCACCACCACATGCAGCATTTGTTGATATTTGGAAAAACGAAACCTATTCTCTCTTCAGGGCAACCCGTCCCCTCCCCGTTGGAATTAGGGTGACTAATTAGACCTACTATGTACCAGGCCCTGGGCTGGAAGCCATGAAAAAAGGGAGGTGATACACACTGAGATAGATTGCTACAAAATATATACAAAGTCATTTTGGCAAGGGCGGGGTGCAGGGGCCCTCAGGCAGCCTCCAGGAGGGAGGCAGGGCTTCCAAAAGATGATGGAGAAGAGGCATTGATATCAGAATCTTGAAGCCAGAGCCGCCACGAGAGACTGGAGGGGAGTGACCTATGTTGGGTCACTAAAAAGGAGCTGGCTTTTGGGCTGGCATTCTTGGTGGCAGGGGTCCTGCCTTCACTCAGGCTGACTGTGGCCCATATGGAGATTTTCATCCATGTTTTCCCATAAACCCCGCATAGAGAATCTACTCCACACAGGCTCCTAGGAGCCAAGATCTGGTGCTGGAAGCAACACCATTTTACAGATAAAGAACCAAGGCCCAGAAGGGTGGGTCGAGTGACTTGCCCAGGGTCACACAGTGAAGTAGGAAAGTCTTCCTCTGGCTTTCTTAGTAGTTGAGGGAGGTCTATCCTGGGCTCTCTCATTCTTGCTACATGACCAGCTCACCTCTTCTTCAGTCTGACCTTGGCTTTCCGATCATGTCTGGCCCGCCATTGTCATCATGGGAGGTGCCCCACAACAGCTGGTTTAAACCCTGCCTGTGCTTCTCACTCATCCATCCTTTGAGTAAATTTATAGTTTCTATTCTTTCGACATCATGCAATTCCATGACTCACGGCCATGTGGTGCTAGAGAGTGCTGGAGTTAAGCAGTTGGACTTCTGTGGTAACGAGTAGCTTGGGATCACTCCAAGCACTATATTCATCCGGTGTAGTTTCTTCTCCGTCTCTTCAACCCTAGGCCTCTTGTGTTCTTCATCTGCAGCATTTGTTCCACAGAGATGTTCTTATGGACTCATGTAACAGCCTCCCTGTCCAGCTGCTACTCTAGTCTTGGTACTGCAGGGTGTTTTTCATCCACTTTGTTTTTCCAGTGTGGATGGTTAGATTGATGTATTGGCATTGCTTTGGTCTTCTAAACCCACCTGCAGGACCTGATGAAATCAGCCTGGAACAATCCTTAACTAGGAACATTTGGAAAGCTTTGCCACTTAATATCCTTTAAGCTAAATGGGCAAAATTCTAACATCAATTAATAAATATTTACTTAGCACCTACTATGTGCCAGGCAAAGAGGCAGAAGACAGTTACTGACCTCAAGGAGCTCACAATCTAATGGGGTGGACAATGTGCAAAGATATACAAAGTACTCTGCATACAGGAAAAAATAGGAGATAATTAAAAGAGGGAAAGCAGAGTTGGCACAGGCTTCCTGAAGATGCAAGGGCATGGGGGTTAGTTGAGACTTGAAAGATGTCAGGACTTCAGAGTGGAGGAGGGAGAGCTTTCCAGGTATGGAGCAGAGCCAAGGATTTTGCCTGGAGCTGAGAGATAGAGGTGGGAGTCACTGGATCGAAGAGAACATGTTGGGGGAGTGAAGTGTGAGAAGACTGGAAAGGGAGGAGAGGTCTTTCAATGCCAAGCACAGCATCTTGTATTGGCTCTTGGAGGTAACAGGGAGACACTGAAGTTTATTGAGTAGGGGGGTGACATGGTTGGACTGGTGTTTTAGGAAAGTCTCTGTGGTGGGTGATTGGAGCATGGGCTGGAGGGGAGAGAGACTCGAATGGGCAGACTGCCCCCCCCCCCCAACAAGCAGCTACAGTGATAGTCTAGGCATGAGTGATGAGGGTTTGCACTAGCGGGCCCATCTCCGCTTTTTATGATGTGAAACCCAAAGTGGAGCCAATCTTAACCAGATCATTTTGTATAAAATCCCAGAGATGGTAGCTTATCTCACTGAGCCCTTTCCTTTTACAGAAGAAGAGACTGAGGGTCAGAGTGGGGGCATGAGCGAGCAGAGCTGAGGTTAGCTCCAACTGGGACAGGCTCCCTAGGTCATCTCGTCTATCTCGCTTGGGACGTGCTCAAGGCTCCAGAGCCAGGATTTTGAACCCAGGCCCTTGGGCTCCTAGTCCTGCCTTCTTTCTGTTCAAGCTGACTTCTAGAGCCATGATTCTTTCATCTGCCATCCTGTGAGGCCTCTGGCCATGACTTCTCCCTTGCAGAGCCATCGGCTACTGGTAGGGGGTCTTTGCCACCCGTCTCTGGCTCCAGCTCCTGATGCCCTGGGAGACCCAAATTGTTGTGGTTCCACTGGGGATCAAGTGTGAAGTGCCTGAATCATTTTCTAATGTTTCTACAACACCACGCCCAGAGCAGTTCTGGCTTTGCTGGCTGGTAGAGTGACCATATGCCTCCTCTCTCCTTGACTAGGGCTGGGCCCCATCCAACCCCCAGTGAGGAGAAGGGCCTGACCTGGCCCCCTCCTGCTTCACTAAAGATGGTTCTTGTCTCCCTCCTTGTCTTGGGCCTCTGCCTCAAACATCTCTGCTACTCTAGAAGATGGCCACAGGACCCTGCACAGAGCAGACTGCAGGAAGGAGACCCGCTGCCCAAGCCCTGCTCTGCCTCCTACTCACTCCGTGGCCTTAGGCAAATTCCTTCCCCTCCCTGGACTGTGGCTTCTTCCTCTGTAAAAGAAGGCTGCTCAGTTATTGCTTGCTGCCAAGAGGAGGGAGTGCTGCAGGGGACCTTGATCATGGAAGTTAAGAGTTCTAAGGGATATGGAAGCCACTTAGGCCACGCCTTTCTCTTTACAGAGAAGGAGACTGAATCTCAGGGAGGGAAGAGAGGAGTCAGCAGAGATGGGCTTGAAGACCAGGTGCCACAGCCCCAAGATCAGGTCCAGCACTAGCATCTGTGACTCTCTCACCTCCCCACCCCGACACTCTATGAGCAACCAACAGTGGATGTAGCTTGGAATGTGGGGCTTGGGGGCAAAACTCTGGGATCCTCCCTGGATGGAGGCAGCCACCTAACCGTGCCCTGCTCCCTGAGGAGCTGTCCTCTGTCCTGAGATGCCCACCACGAGTACTGCCCAAGACCAGCCCTCCCCCCAGGAAGGCTGCCAACCACAACCATGCTGGGATTGTCCCAACTTGGCCCCTGAAGAGTCCATCATTAGTTGGAAAATGTCATGCTGGTTCTGTTCCAAGCTTGGGAAGGCCCGCTGAGAAGGGAATGGTCAGTTTCCAGAAATCCCCAGCAGGTGGGTAACCTGTGAGAGCACTCTCCAGGTTCCCATATCAGCTGTCTGGGGAAACTGTGCCAAGAAGAAGGGTAAATAAGGCAGATTTGGGAGTTAGAGGCTGGTAGCCGAGGACAGACAGGAGCACTAGGCTTGAAGGCAGGGACCTGGGCTGGCCTGGGCCACCTTGGCACTTACCCAAGCAGGACAAAGATATGGCTGGTTTGAAAAGGTCCTTAGGAAGCATGAGGTACTGTGCTAAGCCTTGGGGACACAAAAAGAGGCTGAAGACAGCCCCTGCCCTCCCAGTCTAATGGGGAGACAACCTGGAGACGGCTGAACTGAAGTAAGATAGGCAGAACTCCCCCTCTTGGGCCCCCAGAAAGAGGGCTCTGAAAAGGCCCGGCCTCCCATGCTCACTCCAACACCTCCTTCTGCCTCCTCTCATACTGGTTCCTCCCGTTTACCTTGTCTGGTGCTTGTCTGTACAGAGTTGTCTGCATGTTGTCACTCCCATTAAGCTCCTTGAGGGCAGGGACTGTCTTCTGCCTCTGCAGCACCAGAGCTTAGCACATAGTACGTGATTGGGTATTGCTTGCAGCCAAGAGGAGGGACTGGTGCAGATGACCTTGAGCCTGACTGGCCCCATGAGTGCTGGGGAAGTGGGGTGAGCATAGGGCAGCACAGATGAGGACCCCTTACTCGGTTGATCTGGCCTGGGGGCCTCAGAGCCAAGGCAGTTGCTATGCTCATGATGGGCATGGGGAGCCATCCTTACTCACCCTTGTCGGGGAGGCATTGGAATCCTCAGGACTGGCTTTCTGTAGATCTCTGAGCTCTAAGAACTGGCTTCACGTGTTTGTCTGGCAGGGAACTGGGGTTCTGGGGTGGCCAGGAGCTCTGGTATTTGGTCTCACTGTTGGTTGGAGCAAGTATACATCAGGATTCAGTCCTGTGTTCAGGTCACAGAGGCAACCAGCATGTGATGAGTGCAGCCCAAGACTCCAGTCCCCAGTGTGGTTCTCAGGGGCAGCAGCTTGGGCATTTCCCCCACCCCCGGCCCCAGTCTGTGGAGGTCTCCCAGCTTCCAGGCAGAACACGGATCTGACTCAAACATCCACAGGGGCTCCCTATGGCTCTTAGGATGAAATACAGAATCCAGGCAGGGGCTGACATTGAAAGCTCTCCCTCTGTGACCCTTTCCTGTTTTATTTTCTTGCTGACCCTCTGTGCATGCCCCATTCTAGGCTAACATGCCTCCTCAGTGTTTCTCACCACGTCGTGGAGGTTTCTGCTCACAAAGAGACTTTGTCTTTTCAGCTCCTTTGCTGTGACCTTCATCAGCCTTTCCTGACCTGTCTCTATCACTGCCTGAGAATGGAAGCTCCTTGAGGGCAAGGACCTTAAATTTTTTTTAAAATATTTCTAGTTAAAGTTTGAGTTCCAAATTCTATCCCTCCCTCCCTTGCCTTCCCCCCCTCCCCAAGACAGTAAGCAATCAAATATAGCTTATACATGTGCAATTATGTAAAACATTTCCATAACTGTTATTTTGTACAAGAAGACTTGAATAAAAGAAAAAAAAGGAAAGAAAGAAAGTGAAAAATAACCTGCTTTGGTCTGTATTCTGACAACATCAGTTCTCTCTCTGGAGGCAGATAGTCTGCTTCATCATGAGTCCTTTGGGGTTGTCTCGGATCATTGTGATGCTGACAAGAGCTAAGTCATTTACGATTCTTCCCTCCAATAATATTGCTGCTACTGTGTACAGCATTTTCCTGGTTCTCCTCGCTTCACTCTGCATCAGTTCTTGTAAGTCTTTCCGGATTTTTCTGAAATCACACTGCTCACCCTTTCTTAGAGCACAATGATATTCCATTATAGTCGTACACCACAGCTCGTTTACCTGTTCCCCGATGCACGAGTGTCCCCTCCATTTCCAGTTCTTTGTTGCCGCAAAAAGAGCTGCTATAAATGCTTTTGTACAGTCTTTCCCCCCCTTTTTTGGATGTCTTTGAGATGTAGACCTGGCAGTGGCATTGCTGGATCAAAGGGTATGCAGTTTTATAGCCCTTTGGGCATAGTTGCAGGGACCTTTTAAAGTAGCTCTAGAAAACAGTGTAAGGAGTTGTAAGGGGATAGCAGTCTGCAACAGTGGAGCTGAGGACATCATCTGTCCTCCAAAGGTTGATGCCCCCATTCCTGTGCTTGTCCCCTGGGAATGTACACAGGCAGCAAAATGCTACCAAACTCACTTGTTTCCCCCTCCCTGCAGTGACTGCAGATGTTCTGATGGAAGATTGCTGTGCAGATGGGCATAGGCTGGCCACCCAGAAACGAGACTGCTCGGTACCCTATGCTTCGGAATCCAAGGAATGCAGGTATGCTCCCCCCCCCACCCCCGCCAGGTGTAATGGTCACTGCCCTGTGGCTCCCTCTTCTCTCCTGTGACTCTCCAGACCAAAGCTCCCCTCCCCGGGTCACCAGTGCCCTAGATGGGTGTGTCTTCCTCGTACAGGGTAAGCTTCTGGAGGGCAGGGAATATCCCTCTTTTGCCTACATCCTCAGCACCTAGGACAGTGCTTGGCACATGCAGGTGCTTCATAAAGGCTTCCTGACTGACCGAGGGACATAAGGCAACACAGTAGTAGTTGTGAGCAGTGATTATATAATGTAATTACAGGTTTATAGGGGAAAAACTTAGGGAAAAGGGGAGATTCCTCGGTAGCCTTCTTTCTCCCCTGCTCACCTGCTCCAGAAAAAGAGGGATGAGCCCCCAATTCCTTGGTACTCCAGAGGAGACCCTGGGCTGGAGAGAATTCCTGCTCAGGACCCTTTGCCACTATGTGTCAGCACTAAGGACGATCTTCTGGGGCCCAGCCCTGATCAAGGAGACTGAAAGTCGAATGTAGCAAATTCTTGAGGAGTCAGAGGAGAGGCAGGCCAACAAAGGCGAGAAAAACAGGAAACTCGGGTTATTGGGATGTTGGAAGATCAAATGTTTATGATTCAAAGACCATCAGACAAGTGGAGCCAGCTGGGATCGTGAATTGAAGGGCACTCTTGTGCTCCAAGCAAGGAATCTGAGAGGGGCCCCTGGTCTATGTGGTGTGTGTGTGCGTGTGTGTGTGTGTGTGTGTGTGTGAGAGAGAGAGAGAGAGAGAGACAGACAGACAGACAGAGAGACAGAGAGAGACAGAGACAGAGAGACACAGAGAGAGAGACAGAGAGACAAAGACGGAGACATACAGAGAGTGCATATGTGAGGATGTGTGCATGTGTGTGTGTGTGTGAGAGAGAGAAACAGAGAGACAAAGACAGAGACATACAGAGAGAGTGCATTGTGTGTGTGTGTGTGCGAGAGAGAGAGAGAGAGAGAGAGAGAGAAAGACAGACAGACAGACAGACAGACAGACAGAGACAGAGAGACAAAGACAGAGACAGAGACAGAGAGTGCATATGTGAGGATGTGTGCATGTGTGTGAGTGTGCACTTGTGTGTGCACATGTGTTTAATCGCTAACATGATTGGGAAGATAATCTACAATAGAACTTTATCTCCGTTTGCCGATCCTTCGCTGTGATTGGTACCTGGCACATGAGCCCTTAATGGTTGCTTGTTAATTGGTGATAGATTTTACAAGTGAGAAAACCTAGCCTCAGGGAGGCAGCCCCTCAAAGAGCTGGCAGTGGGCTAGTGGACGAGCTGAGACTCAGAGCTCGGCGTCATCATCCTGCTTTTCCAAATCACAGGGCAATAGAATGTTCATATTGGAAGGCAAGGTCATTTGGTCCCACAGCCTCAGCTCATAGGGCGGGGGGAAGGGAGGAAAGGGGTGAGCCTGGTCCCAGCTCTGACATTCCCTCTTCTAAGGCCCATCTCAGTTCTGACATTCCATGTTCTAGGTTCCTTCCTAGCCCTGACATGCCCTGTTCTAAGGCTCAGCTGGGACTATAGTAGCTGTGCCTACATGACCTGCACCCTCCTCCTGGTATCTCCTATCAAAGGAGATAATATTTGTAAATTACTTAGCACTGTGTTATATACTACTGTACATAATAAGTGCTTAATAAATGCGCTCACCCCCTCCCTCCCTCCCCTCATTTCCCTTGGCAGGATGGTACAGGAGCAGTGCTGCCAGAGTCATCTGGAGGAGCTCCACTGTGCCACGGGCATCAATGTGGCCCATGAGGGGGACAGCTGTGATGCCAACCATGACAATTCCAGCTTCGAAGCCAAGTTTATCAAGGTAAGTGGCCCCTTCCCCTCCCTGTCATCCTCTAGCTGCCCTGCTCCTGAGCCAGCCCATGAGGCTTCCCTCCCTTCCTCCCTCCCTCCCTTCCTTCCTTCCTTCCTTCCTTCCTTCCTTCCTTCCTTCCTTCCTTCCTTCCTTCCTTCCTTCCTTCCTTCCTTCCTTCCTTCCTTCTTTCCTTCCTTCCTTCTTTCCTTCCTTCCTTCTGTCTTTCCTGAGCCCCTTTCTCTCTCTCCCTTCCTGCCCTGTCCTGGGGCAGCCTCAGGGACCGCATTTCTTTCGCTTTCTGTGTCCAATGCCCGAGCTGGCCAAGGTCAAGAGGCCTGAGCTGTATTCCTGGAAATTGGTTCAGATCCATGATTCTCTTAGACCCGTAGATGTAGGAACGTCTGAGGCCAGGCCACCATCACCTCCTGTCTTGTTCTCTGTCCTGCTATTGCCAGACACATGTAGGGTTGGAAAAGGAGGGGACTCTAGCCAGCTGGATCTGTAGCCATGAAGGTCAGGGGTTATTCAGGGGGAGATAGTCTGAGCCCTGGTGACTCTGGTGTCAGAAGAACTGGGTTCAAGTCACACCCCTTGTGTGACTTCAGTGAAATCCCTTCCCCTCCTGGGGGGTTTCCTTCTCTGGAAGGTGAGAGGGGAGGACCACATCCCCTGCAGGGAGGCTGCCAGCACTAAGGTCCAAAGATCCCTTAGATCCCTTTTCTTGTTTCTGCCAATGTGGAGTAGAAGGGAACCAAGAGTCTCCCTCTCTGGGCTCTGCTGGGTGCGAAGAGGTACAGGGGCACTTGTCCCATGATCCAGAAGAGCTTCATGAGGGTTGGCACCAATCCTGCCCGTAGTGGGCCAGTGGTTGTGGGGCTCTGCTTCCAAAGGCCACCCCAAGAGAGGCTGGATGGTCACATCTGGGGCTCTCAACAGGGGACACCAGTCACATGCCATGATCTCAAGCTCCTTTCCAGCTCCAGGACTCCAGGTTCTCTGGCATGCCTGGCTCCTGGGGAGACGCCCCACATGTTGCCTGAAGCCCCCACACACATCCAGCTCCCCTCGGGATTGTGCTGATAGACCAGACTCTAGATCCTGCTGAGGACATCTTAATGTCCAACTCTTGACTTTATAGGGGGTCGAATCTTCTCCAGAAAAGGTCAGTGAGAAAGGACCTAGAGAGAAACGGCCACCCTGAGGATGCTTGATCAAATGCAGAGATGGTGATTCTGTATTATAGAATGTCAGCGCTGGGAGGGGCCTGAGAACAGGGGATGGCAGGGCTGGGAGGGGCCTGAGAACAGGGGATGGCAGGGCTGGGAGGGGCCTGAGAACCAGGGATGGCGGGGCTGGGAGGGGCCTGAGAACAGGGGATGGCGGGGCTGGGAGGGGCCTGAGAACAGGGGATGGCAGGGCTGGGAGGGACCTGAGAATAGTGGATGGCAGGGCTAGGAGGGACCTGAGAATAGTGGATGGCAGGGCTAGGAGGGGCCTACCAGATTGTCTGTCTCTTTTTCCTCATTTCACAGATGAGGAAAGTGAGTGAGGCCCAGAGAGGATGGGTATTTGCTTCTCAGGTAGAGAGGGGGCATGGCAACCTGGAATAACACTGGGAATTAGACATGTTGCTGTTCTACATCTGCCCTATACCCTCCCCCAAATCCTGAGGATCCCCTTTTGAGTTTGTCATTCCAACACGTTCTCCCTGAATTTGTTCTAAAAATTCATTGTTTGCTGTCTCTAGTGCCCAGTTCTTGGGGTGGCATTCGGTGCTCTCTTTCAGGCTCTCTCTGGTTAGGACAGCTTTAACCTTCAGAGGTAACAAGCTCGCTTCCAACCCAGGACTGAATTCCTAGGGTCAGCAAGGCAGAAGTCAAGCCTGAGACCAAGGTCACTTTAAACTTGTTGCTTCTGAAGGACATGCTCAGCTCAGCCACTGCTGCCCTGCTGAAGCCAAATTGCCCCTTTCCCAGACATTTAACATTTATATGTTTTGGGAGGTAGTGAGCTCCCCATCATACAAGTGATGAGGATGAGGCTGGCTAGCCATCTGTGCAGGAGTCTGCAGAAGAGACTCCTTTGGAGAATGGGAAGTTAGATCCTCTCAGAGTTTGTGCTTGTAGGTCTCAGGGAGGTCACTTAAGGCATCTCTTGGGAGCCGTGTCCTCAGCCATGGGGCCTGCCCTCATCCCTGTTTTTGAAAACCAACATTTGAATGTTTTCAGCTACTCCTTACCTCCTACTGTGGGTCAAGATGAATTGGGACCAAGAGGAAATAAGTTTTGGAAAATTAGATTGAGTGCAGTTGGCTGAGTCCCAGGAATGTTGGATGGGGAAATCAATTTCTCCTGAAGTCAATTTTCCCATTTGAAGCGATTATGGTTTGAGTAAATGCTTTTTCCCAAGCAAACATCTCAGCCGGTGCAGCCCCGACTCCAGGGGTGGAGGCTTTGGGTGGATTCTGTGGCTCCCTTCTGGCAAGGATTGCCCTCAGTGGCTAGAGGGGCGGGGCCCACGATGATGAGACGTCCAAGGAGACGTCTGTGGACAAGAAAGGAGGAGAAATTGTTCTTCATGATTACAAAGCATCAGTGTCCATTATCCCCTCGACCCAGCACCTACCTGCTGTCTGCCCCCAGCTCTTTCCCTCGGACCCTCTTCTCTTCTCCATGCAGTCTGTCCTTCCCAGGCCCTTCTGGGTGTTTTATTGGGAGAGAAAGTTCTGGGTCGTATGGTTAGAGCTGGAAGGCCCCTCATGGTCATCCAGTCCAGCAGTCCTGATCTACAGATAAGCCGACAGGAGTGACCTGCCCAAAGTAGCACACCTGGAAATGGAAGGCCCAGGATTTGAACCCAGCCTATCCTCATGGGTCTGTGCTCCAACCTTTGAGGTAGCCTAGGCTGGTGGATAGAGCCCTGGACTCAGACTCAAGTCCTAGGTCTGGCCCAGGACCCTGCAGAGGAACCCAGGAGCCTCCACGCCGCTGGGCCCTTTACTCTCTGTTCTTTTCTGGAAGCCTCCGCTGACTTTTCCCCTTGTTTTTGGTAGAAATGCTGTCATTGCTGCCTGCTGGGGAAGGCCGCCCAGGCCCAAGGCCAGAGCTGCGAGTACAACCTCATGATTGGCTACCAGTGCGGCCTGGTGTACCGAGCATGCTGCGTCAAAGGCCAGGAGACTACCGAGCTAGCACCTGGGGACGTCGCGGTGCCTTTGGACACCGGTAATGCTCTCTCCTCATCCCCTGGCCACCTTTGGCCATCATAGTGGCTGCCTCTGCTCCAGGGGTCCCTGCCCTGTCCTGAGCTCTGGGGGGCCCTCAGACTCACTGTGTGACAGACCTCATCTCTCTGCATGATGCCCAATGAACCCGCTAGTTATTTGTCTATCTGTCTAAATGTCTGTCTGTCTGTCCATCTGTCTGTCTAACCATCTGTCTATCTATCTCTTCATTCATTAGTTCTTTCATTCGTTTACTTAATTATTTATGGGTGGTGTGGTTGGATGGGGCACCCTTGTCCCCATGAGTCCATTGGTGTGGAGGCCTCTAGTGTCTGGACTGATGACCATTATTTACCTTGGCATCTTTGAGAGCAGCCTGGGGGCACCAAGTTCAGTGACTTGACCAGGGTCACACAGCTGGTTTGTGGTAGAGGCAGGGCCCTTCCATGCCACAGTCCCTCCCCACAATCAATAACAGGTGATATGCCTAGGAATAGCCTAAACTGACATTTACCTGGTGCCCTGGGGTCAGCGAGACTCTTAGAAATGCCTTTCCAATGTTTGCTCCTCACAAGCGTCCTTGAAGGTGAGGGCCAGCAGCCTTTTCATTCAGTTTGGGAGGCCAAGATCCCTCCTATTTGGAGCTGGAGCAGAGATGAACTTGGCATCAAAGGAAGGGCTTGAGGCATGGAAAGACCTGGCTGGGCAGGGCACAGCCCATTATAGGCAGGAAATACTAATATTTGAAAATGACCCCATCATCGATCCACCCACCAACCCCGTCTTTAAAGAGAAGCTCCTCATTGCTGTGGGAGGTGCCCAGTCTTAGAGTCAGAGGTCCTGGATTCCAATGCTGGTGACCTGAGACAAGTCATTTAAATATGACCATACCTCAGCTGTCCAGCACATAGTTGGTGCTTAAAAATATTTATTGAATTGTCTTGAATTAAAGTGATGAGATTGGACCAAGTGAGATCAGGTCCCAAGATCTTTAAAATTCCTTTTTTTTTTTAGAAAAAGGGTGTCTTTGGGCTCTGTTCTTAGAAGATGAGGGTCCAGTGCGGGAGGGCTGCCTTTAATTTCTGGGGTTCTTTTTCTTCTTCTCCCTCTACAGCTAAAATTCCTGAGGAGGATATTGTGGACCAGGAAGACCCTTATCTGCATGACAGATGCCGAGGTGAGAGAAGGTGGCAGATTCCTGCTAGCCCTTCATTCAGCAAGCACTTATTTGCTGCCTACTGTATGTGTGTGAGCAGGGCTGGTTCTCTGATTGCTTCCAAGGTAGGAGTGTAGGAGACACAGGCAACACCCATAAACTCACTGGCTCCTCAGGGCTGGTTAGGTAAAGCCCAACCCCCAGCCCATGCCTGGCACAGAGTAGGCACTTAATGAATGCCTGTGGCCCGCATCACTGGCCCAGCTGTCATGGCTAGCTCAGGTCATTTTCTTCCAAGCAGGCTTCTCTCACCTCCCTCTCTCTGGGAGTTCTCTTTTTAGGTATGGAGGTCATCCTTCCAGGTCCAGGAAGGGCAGGGACCCTATCTTAGGCTGCTTGGAATCTCAGCCCCAGAAGAAAGTTCCATTATTTCCAGCACTCAGCACACGTCTGTTGACTAGGAGTTCATCCATTCATTCACTCATTCCCTCATTTACTCATTTATTCAACTGCTCTTATATTAACTGCCCTATGTGCCAAACCCTGTGCTAGGGAGCTGGGGAGAGGTAAAGATGGATAAAGACGGCTCCTTCCTCAAGGAGCTTCCAACGGTGGTGGTGAGAATGTGACCTGGACAGCGTAGGAGGTGAGCTCCTTGTCCTCTCCAGACACAGATGATCCAGCCTTTTCATCTTACAGATCAGCCTCAGGAGAGGAGATGGCCATTCAGTCTGCTGACTTAATGAAAGGCCTTTTGGTCCTCAACCCATCATTCACCTTTCCAAGGGGCTTTTCCCAGGTCTGGAAAGGGCTTTAGGGAAAAAAGATTTATTTCTTAATGTTTTAAATATATATATACATATATATATATATACATATGCATATATATGCTATCATAAGAGACAAGATAAGGGGAGTGGTTTCCCAGTAAAAATACCCAAATCCAAGCCTGAGGCATAACCTGTAGTAGTTACATGATTGTGGGAAAGTCGCTCGGCCTTTTCTGCCTCAGCTGCCTCATCTGTGAAATGGGATGATGATACTTGACCTCACAAGGCTGTTAGGTTATCATGATTGTTATGAATAAAGAAAATCAAGATGGTGGACGGTGTGATCTAGGGAAATGGGTTTGTTCACTAACATCTCTGTTTGGGTTTCAGGAGGGGGTCCCTGCACTCAGCAGTGCCGAGACACGGGAAGCGCGGTCATTTGCTCCTGCTTTGTGGGCTATCAGCTATTGCCTGACGGGGTCTCCTGTGAAGGTAATCCATCCCAGAGCTGTGGGTGAACAGGATTTGGGGTTGTTAGTGTCATAGCCTGTCTAGCCTGGGACTGTCCGTTTTCCTTTGCCCCAGAGAGCAGCCAGGCTTCCTTACTACCTAAGGGTCCTTGGTATCATGGACAAGGTGCTTTCTCCAGCTGCACCAATCAGCCTCTTCACAAGGCATTAGACCATCTGCTGGAGTTGATCTATTAAAAACCAGAGATCCGTGATCTGGCAGCCAACACCCAGCATGGCCACTGTGCCTGAAACCTGATCACAGCTGATCCTCCACCTCTCACCCTATGGCCCCACGCTCACAGCCACGGCCCATGGAGGCTCCTCAGGAAGACTTTCACTGAAGTCACATGACCAACAATAGCCAATTGAAGTCTAGGAGGAAAACAATCATGGATTTTATGGCTACCAAGTGGCTTGTCCTGACCATTCTAGTGGAAGACACCAGGAACAGGTCCACTTTGACCTCTTGCCTTTCCTCCCAGTATCTCCCAAAGTTCCATTGGTTTTTGTAAGTTATCCCTATAAGGTCTTACCGCTTGCTCCTCAATCTCCTTGGTCCTTCCCAGATACCAATGAGTGCATTACTGGAACGCACAATTGTCGAATTGGGGAAATCTGCATCAACACAGTGGGATCATTTCGCTGTCAAAGAGAGAGCAGCTGTGGGACAGGCTATGAGCTCATGGAAGACAACACTTGCAAAGGTAGGTCCCGTCCTTGGGGTGACTGCAGTAGCGGGGAGTCAACTGGCTTGGGGGTGGGGAGAAGACCGGAGTGCTCCCTCAGTGAAGTCTTCTTGTGCTATGTGACTGTGGGCCAGCTCCTAGCACCCACCCTGTGTACTTGATAATGACAGCATCATCAGCAGGAGGTGATGGGGAGGGGTGCCAATGTATTTTGTCTAATAGCCTGTGGAATGCATTGGAAAGGGCCAAGCGGATTCTCCTTGTACAATACCAGACCACCATCTTACTGGTAACAGGATGATCCTGCTACTATCAGTGACCACAGACTCCTAGAAAGGCAGAGCTGGCTCCATTTGCATTTCTGGCTCTGTGGAGAAGACCTGGGCTCAAAGTTTCAGAGTCCCCTTGGACTGAGCCCTGCACCTCTGAGACTCAGGGCCAGGTCCCCTTGACCTCTACCTCAAGGTCTCCTTGGCCCCCTCATTCCCATTCCTACCCTGCCTGTCCTTCCCTCTCTTCCCCTCGGACAGTGGCTAGAATCATGTAGGTCCCCAGCCTGTCCCCTTCCACTCCCTTCTTCAGATGCTGTAAGAATGACTGCCCTCCTCACGGGCAGAGGGAGGCTTTGGTGGCTCGCGGTCCATGAGCTTGTCATTCAATGCTCTCTGTAGCTTAGTGCTTCCCTCGCCTGCTGTCTTGCATGTTCTCTTTATTCCAGTCAGATTCGACTTTGCCAATGTTGCCCTGCCTTTTCTGTCCCTTGGGCCTGTGTGCCCACCATGCCTGGAGCTGGTGCTTCTGGCGACTCCTCTTTTTGGCAGTTTCCCTCACCATCACTCTTTCGTCCTTTGTCTTTGCAGCCCCAGAGGCTGCCAGATCTAACACCTGGCACGTCCAGGAGGAGGCAGAATTAATGATAGCTGATGGAATGATCGATCCTTGTGGATGAGGGCAGGCTGAGTGGCTAGCCCTAGGGGCGGCCCTTCATAACACAAGGTCAAGATGTTCCACATTTGCATCCAAGACCTGGATTGCAAGGCAGGTGTCAGTCTTGCAGATGACACTGAGTTGGCAGGGATGGAATGGCTAACCCAGGGAAGAGAGAGCTGAGAAATGAGCTCATCCCGGGAAGGTGGAGCAGGGTAGACAGAAGCCCTCCATGGGAAGAGGTGTGATTCCAACAAGGCTTCTGCGAAAGTGCGGGGGACCTTTAGAGTCTGCCAGCTCAGTGAGAGTCCACAGGGGTGGCTTCAGGATGTCAGGGTGCCTGCCATAGGAGAGTCATAGGGCCAGAGGGGTCCGTTCAGCAGTCAGGGAGGCTGTTTCTCTCTGGTTATCCAATTTTGAGATGCACACTGTCCCCAGGGAAGAGCCCACAGACTGGTCAGAGGCAGGCATGCTTAATGGAACTGGGGCTGTTTAGACACAAAGGAGGCTGGCAGCGCTGTCTCTTAGCATCTGAGGGTGCTTCTGGGAAGAGGGTCCGGCCTGACCCCAGAGAGCAAAGCTAGTGCCTCTAGCAGGGAGCTGGAGGCTGGCTCAGGTCTGTTCCCTGACAAGAAAACTGTCCCATGGTGGCTTGGACCAGGAGCCTCTGTAGGGCGGGAACTCCCTCTCCAGGAGAGCCCTTGTTGGGGAGGTCAGAGCGGGGATCCTTTGGACAGATGCTTCCTGCGGCTTTGCTGAGGTTCGATGAGCTGAGGTTCAGTGCAACCCTTCCTTGTGTCTAGGGCCCAGCTCAGCCCTTCTCCCTCTCCCAGCCCTCAGGGTGTCATATGACTCAGCAGAGTTGAAGGTGCAGCATCCCATGGGTTGGGGCTCATCTCCCCCTCCCTCCTTGCACACACTAGACAATTCACATCTGCAGTTCTCCCTAACCGTGTCTTCTCGGGACCCAGCACAACACTTGATGTCCTTGGCTATGTCATGGATGCTGCTCCCATGGTGCCCCGATTACCTCCAATGGTCTGGGATAGATTTGAGGCACTGAATGTGCCAACAATAATAACAAAAGAACTGTCTGAGTGTGGTTCTCCCTTGGGAGCTTCCAGACAGGACAAAAATGGCCTTCCTGGCACAAGATATTTAGATAGAGCTGGAGGGGATGCTAAAAGCCATGGTGGGAGTGGGGGGGACCCTCTCACTTTCTAGAGGAGGAAGCTGAGGTGGAGACCCTTGTCTGTGGTCACTCAGAGAGCAAGGGCTGGAGGCAAGATCTGAACTCAGATCTTCTGGCTTCCTTAAAGGTCAGATGGCTCTTCTTTCATCAGAAACCTATTTCTTTTTCCTTTTTCTCTGTATAGGCTTCTGCAAACACTTTCCAAAGTTTTCTTCTTGGCAAAAATTATTGCCTGAATTATGTAGGAGGTGAAAAAAAAAGAAAATCCATGGTCATTTCAAAGTGGGTGAAGGAGCAGCTTGGCCCCCGTTTCTGCCTGCCCACTGCCCTCCTCCATCCACCACCTGAAAGCTTCATTTAGGGGCATCTGGGGCAAGGGTGGGTTGGCTTCCAGTCAGGGGGCATGAGTTCCCAGCCAGCTCTGTGACTGTGGGGAAGTCCAGCCATCTCTCTGGACTCGGTTTCCTCATTGGCCAATTGACAGGTAAGATCCTTTGAGATCCTTTAAGATGTTGCGATTTTGTACATGATAGGCTTGGTCTCCAGGTCTCCCTAAACAAATGCCCCGAGTGCTTGGTGACTGTTGAATGAATAAGCAAAGACAGCCAGCCAGTTGAAGGCATCTTAGGAAGGGTGAGGAGGGGGCAGCAGCATCTTCCTGACCCTTGATTTGTTGCTGTTTTTTCTGCCATCCAAGACATTGATGAATGTGAGACCGGAATTCACAACTGCCTCCCCACCTTTATCTGTCAGAACACTCCGGGATCTTTTCGCTGCAGACCCAAACTCCAGTGCAGGAGTGGATTCATCCAGGATGCACTGGGCAACTGTATTGGTAAGATCTGCCATGACCCAGCCTGCGCAAGCCTGTTCTGAGCTCAGGTGGGCTTGAAGGGGTCAGGCCTGGTCACCATGCCTCATGATCTGGCTGATGGGTAAGGATGACTGGGGAGTGAAGATAGAGAAAATGGAGGATGTAGACACTTCTAAGGAAGAGCCTGAGGGGCCTTCAGGAGGTCAAGGAGGACTAAAGACACTGCATGGTGCTGTCACAGCCCTGACATTCTCTGTTTTAAGCTCCCTTGTAGCTAGAGACTTTTGGTAATCAAGTCTTATGTTGGCAATGCCCATTATCAAACCCCTCCCTCACCCAGAGCTCCTCCCTCTTGGGTCACTGAAGGTGACGGGAGATTGCTTGAACAGACTTGGGGATGGCTCCTTGCTGCCCTGGACTGGGTGTCTTTTCAAAGTTTCTTTCTGCATCAGGATCTTGAGACTTAAAACAGGCCTTAGCCACCATCTAGTCCAATGCCCACATTCCAGTGGAGGAAACAGGCCCACAAAAGGTGGAGTGTTCTCAAAGCCAGGCCAGGGCTCTCCTCTGCCCTGAGCCACCTCCCAGTTATTGAGTTCTCTGCGGCCGGTGGTTTCTTTCTGCTTGATTTAGATTCTGATCTTTCTGAGGAGACGGTCCTGGCTTGGAGAATCTTGGATGCCTCGGAGTCCAAGGACCTGGGTTCCAGTCGAGGCTCTGCCATTAATTAGCATGTGACTTTGGGCATTTTTCACTTAGCTGTCCTGTGGGGCTACTGAGGCTGAACTTTCTGAGGGATTTGGGGTCTTACTTGGGAGATTGTGGGGTCTAGAGCCAGAAGAGACTTCAGAAGCCATCCAGCCCAGTCCCCTCATTTTATAGAGGGAAAACTGAGGCCCAGGTCTGAAGTCACAGAGCAGTAAGCAGCATGGGCCAGATTGGAAACTGGGCTTCTGACCAGTACACTTTCTCCTGCACTTCGGGGCCTCCTCTGCTTGGGACTGTGAAAGACAGGCAGAGATGGGCCTTTCCCTGAGAGGTTCACTGGACCCCACTCAGGCTGCCCTTTCTTCTTCCCCACCCTAGACATTAATGAATGCTTAAGCATCAACGCTCCATGTCCGATTGGGCAGACTTGTATCAACACTGAAGGCTCTTACACCTGTCAGAAAAATGTGCCCAACTGTGGCCGCGGCTACCACCTCAATGAAGAAGGGACGAGATGTGTAGGTGGGTATGAGGAGGGCCGCTGTGGTCCGTGACCTGCCCTGCCCAGGTCCGGCCACTGCTTGGGAGGGGGGAAATTCCCACCGGTAGCACCAGCTTCAAAGCCGTGCTCCAAAAGGCCTTCCTTCCATCCCTTTCCCTCTTCTCTTTTCCCCTTCCCTTTCCCCCTTCTTTCCCACCTTCTCTTCTCCCTTCCTCCTCCCCTTTCCCCTTTCCTTCCTCCTTCCCCCTCCCCTTCCCCCTTCCCCTTCCCTTTTCCCCTTCCCCTCTCTCTACCTTCCCCTTCTTAAGAGCCCAAAAACACTACCAGACTTTCCACTCCACCTTCTCTTCTCCTTTCTTCCTCCCCTTCCCCTTTTCCTTCCTCCTTCCCCCTCCCTGTCCCCTTTCCCCTCTCCCTCCGTTCCCCTCCTTAAGAGCCCAACAACACCACCAGACTTTCCACTCCACCTTCTCCTCTTGCCAGATGTGGACGAGTGCTCCCCGCCCGCGGAGCCCTGTGGAGCCGGACATCTCTGCATAAACACTCCGGGCAGTTTCCGCTGTGACTGCAAGGCGGGTTACTATTTTGACGGAATCAGCAGGACGTGTGCAGGTATGTGCTCAGCTGGCCTCCAGCTGGCCTTGGCCATGTCCACACTGCCTTGGGCCTAGCAGTAAAGGACTTTGGTGTTTGTGACTGGCCAGGGGAAAGGCCAAAGGCAGAGGACCCCAGAGACCTGGCGGGGACGGGGTGGGGCAGAGAGGAGGCAGCTTAGCCTTGAAATGGGAAGATCTTTGTCCACATTTTGGCCTGAGCTGTGTGACCTTGTGCAAGTCTCTTGATTTCTCTGAGACTCAGTTTACCATCTATGCAATGGGGAAAATAAACATGGCCCCATTTGCCATTTTCACTGAGCTGTGAAGGAGTCAGTGAAGGGGTAGATGTCAGGCACTTTGGGAGCTGAGGATGCTGGAAAAATGACTGTGACTGATGCCAGAGTCACCTGCCCCTCCTTCCTGTGCTCCCCAGTGCTCATCCTGGACACATTCTGTGTTCACTTATCCCCCACTCGGTCCATGTTGTCTCCCCTGATGGGACAACAAGAGCCCCCTGAGACCAGAGGTGGTTTTCCATTCTGTTTATTCAGCCCTTAGCTCAGCATAGGGCCAGACACACATCAACAGATAATCAACAAATATTTGTGAAGCACCTACTATGTGCCAGACACCTTCTAGGGGCCCTCCCAGCTCTGACCTTCTCTGGGGGAGAATTTCCACTGAGTCACTTAGCTAGGCCTCGGTCTCCTCAGGAGGAGGGTGGACCAGGTGGTTCTTAATTAACAGAGAGCTAATTCTAAGTTTCAGTGGAAGGATTTTTATTTGACATGACGTGTCTTCACTTTCCTCATCGTACACAATGGCACTAGACCATAACATCATCCATCAGACCCAGAAGGGACTTCAGACATTCTTAGATGTCCACTTACCTTATAAAGAGAGGGAAATGAAGTCCAAGAGGCCCATTGACTTACTGAGGACACAAAGAGCCTAAAATGACCTTGGAGGCGCCTTGTGGCTCGGACATCTGTGACCTCTGACATTGACTGAGGACGCCGTGCTAAGTAGGGTAGAAGTGATTCATGCACCAAGCAGAAGGCAGCTCCTCGGTCTCCGTTGGAGGAGGACCCACCTGCAGCATGAGCTGCTTCCGGACTTAACCTCAACTCCAGTTCTTGTAGTGTTTTTTGCCCAAAACTTTTCTCTCTCAACACCCTTGCTAGGCCGATAGAGTCAGGCTGCACTTGCCAGATGAGACTCCTGAGATCCAGAGCTCTGGCATCCCCAGCCCTGGAAGCCTCAAGTGGGGTCCTTGTTGTGGAAGGGATTGCTTCTCAGGTGGGGGGTGGACTGGATAGCCACGGGAGGACCTGTATGGTGCTGAGACCCTGTGATTCATGGACTCCAGGCTGGAATGGGTCTCCCAATTCTTGGCCCAGGGAGCCAGGCACTTTAGCGAGGGCAGGGAGTCATCCCATAGTGCCTAGGATGATGGCAGAGGCCAACAGCCCCACTTCCTGTCCCTCCTTCTAGATATCAATGAGTGCAGACGCTATCCTGGGCGTCTCTGTGGCCACAAGTGTGAAAACACCCCCGGCTCCTACCACTGCAGCTGCACGGTGGGCTTCAAGCTTTCTTCTGATGGGAGATCATGTGAAGGTGAGAGGGGGAGAACCTGACCACGTCTCCTGGGGCCAGTTCTGCCCGCCACCGCACCTGGGTCATGTTCCCAAGTATAAAACAAAAGATCTCTCCCTACCAAGGACAGTGCTGGCAGGCAGCAGAGAACAGCCAGGCACTGGCCTGGCGGGCGGCGGGAGGTGGGAGGTGGGAGTTGTGGCTGCTGATCGTGGCAAGACCCTCAGCTTCCCCTCTGATGGGGCAAATGGCTTCTGTTGTCCAGACCTTGGTTTCTTCCTCTGAAAGCTGAAGGAGTTTGGCCAGATAATCCCAAGGCTCCCCACTCCAACTCTTGACATTCCATGTGCTAAGCTCTCTCCCAGTTCTGGATATTTTGTGTTCTAAGCTCTCAACATTCCATATTCTAGGATCCTTCTCAGCTCTGACACTATACATCCTTTATTCTAAGGCTCCTTCCAGTTCTGACTTCCCATGTTCTAAGCTTCTTCCCATCCCCTGACTTTCTATATTCTGGGGTCCCCCCAGCTCTGATGCTCTGTGTTCTAAGCTCTGTCCCAGGTGTCACTATCTACGATGTGGAGGCAGCTGTTAGTTCATATTTTCCCATAGGACAGATGTCCAAATGCTTGGGCTCCCCCTTGTTCCCTGCATCTTGAAGGGTCTCTTTCTCTTCCAGACCTGAACGAATGCAGCAGCAGCCCCTGTAGCCAGGAGTGCGCCAATGTGTATGGCTCCTACCAGTGTTACTGCCGCCGGGGCTACCAGCTCAGTGATGTGGATGGGGTCACATGCGAAGGTAGGAAGCTGCCTGGCCCAGGGGCCAATGGGAAAGGGCCTGTTGGACATCCACTGGGACATGTTTCTACCCAAGAAGTTTCTTATTCCCTCACGTCCTCATCCATTCCACTAACCCACTGTTCAGTCAGGAGGTGATGGGCCCGTGCTGGACCCAGGCCATGGCATACACAGCAGTGTGTGGCACATGTGTCTGAGGGAGGGTCCAGGGTGACACTGGCACTTTGGTGGCTTGGGGAAGTGGCATCTTGGTGCCTTTACCTTAAGTTAACAGACCTTCGGCTGGAAGGGGCCTCACTTATCCCCTAATCCCCACCCCAAGCCCAGATCCTCCTTCCCTCAGAGCTCCGGAGCCCCCCACTCTGCTGGGAGCTAGGGGCAGGGAGGAGGGAGGGTAGCGGGGCAAAGGAGCATCCCCATTCTTTTACTTTTAATAAATTTGGATTGATCATCTTCCTTTTTTTATGTCACTTATGTTTCCCACCATTCCCCTCCCTTCTCCCATTCCACCATAAAATGGAAAAAAGGAGGCTCCTGGTAAAGTCCAGAGAGGTTGGCGTTACCTATAGTGATAACTGCCAGGAAGTTTTTCTCTATATTCGAATGAAATCTGCTTCCCTGTAGCCTCTACTGCAAAGCAGGATGAGGTGGGGGAAACATCACTAGAATTGGAGATGAAAAACCCGGGTTCAAATCCTGTCCCTGGTACTCAACCCTGGCAAGATGCCTCAGTTTTCTCCTCTATAAAGTGGGAATGACAATAATAATGATGAGGAAGCCTCTGCTCCTAACAAATAAATGATCCTAGGCTTGTCCTTGGCAGATATCGATGAGTGCGCTCTGCCCACGGGAGGACACATCTGTTCCTACCGCTGCATCAACGTGCCTGGCAGCTTCCAGTGCCACTGCCCATCGACCGGCTACAGGCTGGCTGCCAATGGGCGGAGCTGTCAAGGTATGTCTGGGAGAACTGGCAAGGAGCCAGAGGACGGCCAAGGAACGTTGACCCAGTGTTTTAAGGACCCTCTAAGCCCAGCTCTTCCTCCTGTCCTTTGGCCCCTTGTGCTCTCCCCTTCCTTCCTCCCTTTTTCCTCCTCCTCCATCTTTGTCTCTCTCCCTCCTCCTCCTCTTCCTCTCTCTCTCTCTCTCTCTCTCTCTCTCTCTCTCTCTCTCTCTCTCTCTCTCTCTCTCTCTCTCTCTCTCTCTCTCTCTCTCTCTCTCTCTCTCTCTCTCTCTCTCTCT
>CM053623.1:227523315-227674762 GCA_028646595.1 Phalanger gymnotis
AAGTCTTTTCGGACTGGAACTTCCCAGACTTTGTGATTCTATCCTTACACTTTCCCAAACCCGTATTTCGCTGCTCCCAGCCTCACCCGCTCCCGTGAGCTTTCTTGCCAACAGCGCCGCTTACTGGCCAGATGTTGAAATGACGCACCAGAGAACCAGCCCAGTTGACCTCACACTATCCCCAAACGTCCTGAGAGCTCGAACTCTTCACGTAGCATCGCCCCTTTCCCTGACCCCAGCGAATAGTCCCCTAGGCAGCCTCTGCTAGGTGTCCATCGCCGCCCTCTGGCACTGCTCTCCCAGAGCCTGCAGGATACCTGGAGTGCTCACACAGTAGCATCACAAATGAAGGGCTAGAAGGAACCGTTCCGGTCCAAACCCTACTCTCCCAACCCATTCTCTAGGTGAAGAAAATGGGTCCCAGAGATGTTAAATAGCCTGTGCACAGTCGTGCAGCTGAGCAGAGGGTGAGTCAGGATTCAAACCCAGGGCTCTTGATTCCCCAGTTCCCCAGTCCAAACATGTAGCTCAAATCTCATCTCTGACAATTATCACCTGTGAAACCATGATGTCATCTTGCTGTGCCTGGCCTTAGTTTTCCCATATGTTAAATGAGGAGGTTGGAAAAGGTGCCCTCTGACAGTGCTTCTGCTTTAGAGCCAGGGTCCTCTGACCCAAAGTATGGCTTTGTATAAAGTGTGCTACATTGCTTTCCAAGGCCTCGCAGGGCCTCCTCACCCCATCCCAGCCAGCCTTCCCAGCTCTGATATTCCCTGTTCTAAGGCCCCTCCCAGCTCTGACATCCCTCTTTCTAAGGTTTCTCCCTACTCTGATCTTCATTCAGAAGTCATCCCCCACCCCACCCCCCAGCTCCGCTATTCTGAGACTCTAATTAGTGAATGTATCTTTCTTGATAAGCACTCCTGAGTAATTGTACCAAGGGGTACATTCAAGTTCCTTCTACACTACTATGAAGATAGTTCTTCCTTCTCATCTATGGTCCCCTCTGACCGCTAGCAGTGGTTAGCAGGAATTCTAGCTCTAATGAAGACTGAAGAGGACAGCCCAGCCAACCTGTCCTCTAGGCCTCTCCAGCCTCAGTGGAAGACAAGCATTCCACTGGGCCTGATCACCTTCTGGGATGAGGATCTCGCTACCTGTCAGCTCAGTCCACATGTCTGCCCAATGTTCTAATGGCCAGTCCAGAAGCTTTTCTTATTTTCAGTTAAGCTTGGATGCTCCACAATGGCCCTTCCGTATTCCTAGATCTCCGCCTTAAGGGCATCTTTGAAATAGCTTTTTGTAGGAACAGAATTAAGGAGGAAAGCCTAGTGAATAGCCCACACCAGGTGTTTAACTAGTGTTTGAGTGAGGGTGGGGCCTCTCACACCTGGATTTCTAGGACCTTCAACTCAGCCCTCACCTGGCTCCCCAGCTCCTGAGCTGCCTAATTACCAGTGAGCTTCTCCTACCTGTCTCTTCTGCTATAGGCCCTTGAACTTGGCATATCTAAAGCCAAAGTCACTTCCTCCTTTCCCTCCAGCTGAGTTTCTGGGGCCTGGCAACATCCTTTCCCCTCCCCTTCCCCGTGTGGCCAGTGCCCCCGCCCATGTCCCATCCACCACCAAGCCCTGTCAATCCTCCCTTCACGAGGGTCTCATACCCACTGCATCCTTTCCCTTCCAGCCATGCTCCCAGGTCTTAGCTCTTGCACCTGGAACACCAGAGATGCCCCAGGGGGTCCCTGATTCCCAGCTACCCCTGGTGTTTCTGGGCCCCATCTGCTGGGAATGTCAGTTCCCTGGGGGCACCACCTTGCTGCTGGCTCTGTGGCCCCAGCACCCAGTGAGGCCCCTGGCAAAATCTTGGGAGAGCTCTCTCACGAGGCGCTGGGCGGGGTGGGGCAGTCAATAGGAAAGTCCTGGATTTGAATCTCACTTTTGTACTTGTTCGTGACCTTGGGCAGGTCCCTTCCTTCTCAGAGCCTTAGTTTCCTTATTAGTGAAATGGGTACAATATTGCCTGCCCTCCTTACCTCACAGGATTGTTGTGGGAAATGTTTGATAAACCTTCAATGGTAGTGAAAGATGATGTGTCTCGGTCCTGATTACAATCCTTGTTTGCACCTTCTCTTCTGGATTGTAAGAGTCTCAGAGGCGGGGGGGGGGGGGGGGGGGGGCTGGCAGCATCTTATCTGTGTCCTCCACAGAGTCCTGTCTACAGTAGGTGCTTAATAAATGCTCGGTGAATGAGTGGTCTATGGTGACCAGGTCTGGGGACCCCATAGTATCCACTGAGTCCTGCAGGGACTCCTCCTTCCCCCTTTTCTCTTTCCATTTTCTCCTGTCCCTTTCTCTAACTAGAGTTTGCTCCCAGACTCAGAGCATGTGGCCTGAAGCAGATCCTGGTTATTAAGGGAGGGGGTGTAGGGCTGGCCTTCAATGGGGGGCAGGTGCTCTCCAGGGTCCTCTAGGAGCCCGTGTTCTAGGGCAGTGATTGGACCTATTGCCTTTCTGTATCTCTTGCTCTGTGCCCCTTTCATACACTACCACTTGGGGAACTGGGACCTTCTAAAAGAACTCTTTTGTAAAGCAGCCTAACCTCTCTTGGCACAGCTAACAAGGGCTGGTCCCCCACTCTGTGGGGAAGATCTTGACTTCCTAACTCTTTCTCAGAGGCAGCATAGGCCACTTGGGAGGCACATTGGGGCAGCGGCATCAGGAGAGCTGGGTTCTTGTCCTGACCCTGCTATTCATTTGTTGTGGAACCTCAAGAAAGTCACTTTTCCTCTTTTACTGATCTGTAAAACAAGGGAGACATTAGGAGAGGTGGTCTTTGGAGTTTCTCCTAATTACAGCAATGAATTCTAAGGTCCCTCTCAGCTCTGCCTTTCCCTATTCTAAAGCCCTCCCAGCTCTGACATCCCCTGTTCTAAGGGCCTTCCTAACTCTGACATTCTCTATTCTAACCTCGCCCCTCTCATCTCTGACCTTCCCTGCTCTAATTTCCCTCTCAGCTCTGACCTTCCCTGTTCTAAGGTCCCTCCCAGCTCTAACCTTTCTTGTTCTAAGGCCTCTCCCTGTTCTGACATTCTGGGTTCGAAGGCTCCTCTCCACTCTGGCA
Organism: Phalanger gymnotis; assembly: GCA_028646595.1. NCBI lineage: Eukaryota > Metazoa > Chordata > Mammalia > Diprotodontia > Phalangeridae > Phalanger > Phalanger gymnotis. The sequence goes on from CM053623.1 coordinate 227,526,439, forward strand.
TTCTCTGTCCTAAGGCCCCTCTAGCCCTGACGTGCCTTGTTCTAAGTTTCTGAAGCAGCACCCACTTTGGTGTTGTTTTGATGGTTACAAGGCCATTCCCTTCTCATAAGAGCCCTCAGCAGGTAGTGAGAGTGTTGGCAGTCCTTCATCACCAGCGGAACAGGCTCAGAGGTCCTGGGGGCCTAGATTTCTTTCTGGAAGGGACCTCAGGTGGCATCTTGCCCAACCCCACGTATCATTTAGGAATCTTGGCCTTGTCCTTGTCCAGGCGCAGTTAGGAAGCCAGTTCCTCTCACTGGCCGTCTGGCGTCTTCCCCGCAGTGCCAGAAGCCAGGGAGGCTGGGCCCCTAGGCCCGCTCTCCGACCTCTGCCTCTTTCGGATGCTACCCTGAGCCGCGGCCCCCAACCTGCGCCCCACCTCCCCCGCCTGCCTCGCTTGCTCCTCCAGCGCTAACCCTCCTGTTTCTTTGTCTTCTTCCTTTTCTTGCAGTCGCTGCGAGCGCTTACCTTGTAATGAGAATCAGGAATGCCCGAGGCTGCCCTTGAGAATAACCCACTACCACCTCTCTTTCCCCACCACCATCCAAGTGCCGGCTGTGATTTTCCGCATGGGCCCCTCGAGCGCCGTCCCTGGGGACCGTGTCTTCTTCACCATCACCGGTGGGAACGAGGAGGGCTTTTTCACCACGCACAAAGCGGCCGCGCACAGTGGCGTGGTGGCCGTGCAGAGGCCGATCCCCGAGCCGCGGGACCTGCTCCTCACGGTGCAGATGGAGCTGTTCCGGCACGGCGCCGTGAACACTTTCGTGGCCAAGCTTCATATCTTTGTGACTGCTGAGCGCTGAGCGGGCAGGCACAGGCACCCCCCCCCACCTCCGCCCCCCCCCCCCGCCCCTGGATTAATAAAGTGCCCCGTCCTCCCCCAAACCCCATCCCCCGTGTGGCCCTTTGGCCCCGTCCTGCCCCTGGAATTCTCATCGCCAATCGGAATTAGGGTGAAGGTCTGCAGAACCCTCTTCACACTAGCCCTGGGACGAGGCAGGCCGAGGATTCTGAGGAAGCCGAGGCTCGGAGAGGCTATAGTATTTTGCCCCAAAGGCCATCTAGCGGCTCGCAGAGTTGGACCTGGAGTCGCGGCCTTAGGCTCTTCCCCTGTCCTCTCCACTTTGCCTCCTTGGATAGGCTGGGACTCCACTGGCGCGGGTCCCCACTGTAGGGGCGGCCTCGGGGAGATGCCCTGTTCACCCGTAGGTGCCGGGGGAGCCAGGTTGGGGCTGAGAGGTTCTAGATCCAGTCCAGTCCCGTGGTCAAGTCGAGCCTTTCTGGTTGCCCAGGGTAGCCCAGAGCATGCGCCTACCAGGCACAGCCTGCCGAAGGGCAGCTCATCTCCGTGCTAGGGGTGGGGGGGAGCCCTGGGGAGAGAGAGGGCTAGAGCTCTGGAAGCGGGGTCAAATCCAGGCTCTGGTGCTTCCTCGCTGTGTGATCCCGAACCATTTGGTTCCTCACCTGTAAAATGTGCATCATTCCAGCAGCTAGCTCCCTGGCTTGTTTGAGGGGCCGAAGGGATGCTGTGTGTAAACCTTAGAGAGCTATGTTACCTTAAATAGTAACTAACGTCAGGTGGCTGACTTAAGGGGGTGCAGGCCCAGGCCCCACGGGGGCTTAGATCAAGAAAACAGCAGAGGCCCAAGGGCCAAGAGGCAACCAAAGGTGGGGCTTACTAACAGAACAATCAGAAGGGGTTCTGGGTGAATCCTTTCGGAGCTCAGAATCTGTTCTTCCTAATAAAAATCACAGCGTTTTAAACCTGAGCACAGCTCCAGAGACCACCTCCTCATTTCACTTTCATGTTCCACGTGAGGAGCAGGTCTAGAGAGATAATGGGAGACTGACTCACTCTAGAGTTGGAAGGGACTCATCTGGGCCAGCCCCTCATCTTACAGACAAGGAAACTGAGGCACACAGACTAGCTCAGGGTCACACAGGCAGGATTTGAACTCAGGTCTTGCTGACTCCAAGTCTTGCCACAGCTAGAAGTGACTTCTAGAAGCCATTTGGTCTAACCCCCTCATTTTATGATTGAGGCTCACCCCAAGTTTCACAGCCATGGTATCAAATGAGATTCAAACCCGAGTCTTCCTAACTCCTAGTCTTGCCTTTTTACCACTATATATGCTGTCACCCAGAAAAAATATAAAGAACGTGTGTAGAGGGGAGGGGAGGCAGGATGGCATACAGCAGTGGTGTCCAACTGAGATAGAATTGTGGCTGCTTATCTGTATGGAGGGATCCCTGGGGGCTCTATCTTGACACTTTCAAAATGTAATGTCTATATTTTGTTATTAGGATCATTAGCCTTCTTTTCCTCAGCCATTAGGTGAACTATTGTTCCACAGCTTGTGTGATCCATGATTCATTGAAGGAAAGGTCACTGTGGGTGCTTTGGACAGTCTGGGGTTTTGTGCTTATTCTCTGTGGTTACTTCTGTGGTCCCATCAATAAACCTTTTCCTCCTCCTGAGGATCAGATTAGGCTGGGCTCTCATTTCCTCACCTTCTCTTTTAGAAAAAGATAATGTGAAATGGAGACCCTTTTTCACTCTCAGCATGAAAGGCACTTTGTCGCTAGCTGACCTGTTTCCCCAAGAGAATGGAGGGCAACAGAAGCATCGCTAATCCCACCTTCTCCTGGACTGGGCACTTGGCCCATTCGAATGTTCTCCTTGGTAGAATGTAAATATCTCTCTGCATCCTCACTGCCTCCTGGCACACAGTAGGTGCTTAAGAAAAGCTTGGATTGAATTGCTGCTCAGAGTGGCTGAAGCTCTGCTAGAGCAGAACAAAGAGGGACGTGGCCAGTGGTTACTCCAGAGACATCATCTCTGTGAATAAACATCTCCAACGTCTGGCATTGTCCCACACTAGGGCTGCTCTTGGCAGGAGACAATGGGGATGGTTCCATTTACTTCAGCCCATGTTTGTGGCCAGTTCTTACTGTGTGTCAAGCATCCTGCCTGGGGAATGGTAACAACATAGAGGATGACAGCTGCCACTAATGTGGCCCTTGAAGACTTAAAGAAGCACTATGCTTACACTGTAGTTTAGCTGACTCAAATCCCTGCTCTCAAGAAACTCTCATCTTCGTGATGTGGGTATCTGCCTACCGAGAGAATCTAGCTAGATTCGTGTCTCCTGTTTCTAGAACCAGGGAATGAGTTGGGGGAGGAAAATCCAGAGGCCACATTGGAACATGTGCTAAAAGTGAGTCTGATGTGTAATCCTGCCTTTTTGCTAAAAATGATTTTCTATTGCTAACTTGTGTTGCAACACCTGCATTTCCCAATGTATCTGTCCCGCACCACTGATCTCCTCTCTCTCCCAGAGAGCCATTCTTTATAACAAAAAATTAAAAAGAGAGGGGGAAATGGTTTCACAAAATTAACCAACATATCACACAAGTCTGATGTTAGCTATAGTGTTTCAGACCCAACTCCTGCCCCCCTGCCCACTTCTCATTTCTTTTCTTTGGGGCCAAATGAAATGGACAAATGAAAAAAAAACAATTATTAAGCCAAATCTATGCTCAGTGATGGAGATATAAACACAAATTTAGCACCTGCTGCCCTTGAGGAGCTTACATGCTTTCTTTCCTTTGTGCGTGCATGCGTGTGTGTGCGCGCGCGCGCGTGCATGCGTGCTTTGTCTAACAATACAGGAACTTTCATTTATTTCTTATGAGGAATGCATGTATTTCTTCAATCATTGATATCCAGGGAAACAAAGTCAGAATTATAAAAGGAGCATTTTTAGGTCATTTTTCACACAATGACTTTTGCTTCTTCTGTTTTGCTCTCAAGACTCATTGTCCAAAACATCCCCCCACTCCCATCCTCGAGCCAAGCCCTTTCAATATGAAAAGGGAAATGAATAGGCTCAGGTGAAGAGAAGTTTATTCTAATTGATTTCTCTAAGGGATGCTCAATTGGAACTATTCAGACTTATCAACCAGAGCACTTTTTTTTCTTTTGGGCTGAAGGAGTCTGGGCAGACTCTGGATTAAGGATTGGCCAGTTAAAGGGAAAAATCCAAGAAGAACTATTACAAAATGGAACTCAATTGACCCTAGGGAGGGAAGGGAGATTTCACTTTCACTTCTCTTTTGCTTAGTTGGAAAGGAGATGAAGTGAGGAGAAAGTGGAGCAAGGTATAAAACAGGCCCCCTCCCATCTTCCCAGAACAGACACAGTAATGAAGGAACTTACATTCTAATGGGGTAGGGGATGGGTGGGGGCGGGGGGAGGAACCACACATGGGGAATGGTGACCAAAGTGAGGGACTTTAGCATGGAAAATTACTGAGAGGATGAGTGGAACCAAAGGGCAATAGAATAACACTATCAGTCCAGGAACAATGGCAGTTAATTTCTTAGTTCATGGTTCCAAAACTGTAGTGGGGAGGGGAAGAAAGGGGAAGGATGGCACTGTTAGCCAGGTGATTGCCAAGGAGGCTTTGGAGGAGGTCGGTGGAGCCGAGGAGCCAAGTGATGTTTGGTGCTTTCTAGAAACATTGTTTTGGAGGGGCAGTCACCAACCAGGAGTGTGTGGCCCCCCAGGGGAAGTTCCTTATTGGTCATTATAATTTCATAACATTCAGTTCTACTTGTTTTGTGCTAGTTGTTTTCCTTTTACATGGTTATCATTATTGCGCCTATTGTTTTCTTGGTTCTACTGGCTTCCCTCTGCATCAGTTCATGTCAATCTTCCCATGCTTCTCTGTATTCATCAAACACATCACTTGTTATAGCACAGTCATATTCTGTTTCAGCCACATACCACATTTTATTTCGCCATTCCCAGACTGATGGACATTTACTTTGTTTTCTAGTAAGCTTTTAAAGTTATTAAAAAAAACCCAATCATAGTGGTTTGATTGCATAGGCAAGATGAGGACCTGAGGTCTAGAGTGACCCACTCTCCAGGACTATGCAGAGTATGGTGTGGTAGCCAGCTGCTGATTGTCTTTATGAGAGCACAGTTTGTGAAAGGACATTAGTTATCTTTGTGACAGGAATGGAAAGATTGACCCCAGATGTCCCTTCACTGGCTCGTCCAAGCCAGGCCAACTTCTCTAGTCCCTGAGTGAGATGGTTACTGTCCTGGGCAGCAGCAGTGATGGGGAGGGGGCAGACATTACCACCTGCCTCACTGTGGTTCTTTATGCAGGATTCAGTCAGGCTCAGCCTCAAGTTCTGGGCTTCATTGCAGAGACAGGCTGACCCTAGAACAATGTGTCATCAGGTAGAGGGTGAAGAAGTTGGGCATTTTAGAATCAGGAGCTTTAAAGGGCCCAAGAACAGAGATCATCCCTGTCAGAGCCATGGCCCAGTGGGATCTGCTTTGCTCTACTTGTTTCAGTTAATGGTGAGATGGGAGAGATGGAGGCTGTTGGTGACCATCCCTGATGGTTTCCTCCCTCCATCTGGGCAAAGAGAGGTGACTCTCTTAAAGGCTTTTGACAGGTGGGGAAGTGGCCAGGTAGGCCATTAGTGATGCTCTAGAGTCCAGTTTGAGGTGTCGTGCAGGTGTTTGCAACAGGACAGGGACATGCCTGGGTAGCCAGCCTCCATCACCTGCTCTCAATTTTCCTTCTTGGTCTGGGTCTGACCCAGCTCATTTTTTGGCACCTACTGTCCTGACAGTTACTTTATAAAAGTTGTGATTGGTGATAGGAGATGGCCTACCCTTAGCTACCAGGAACCCTTCCATCAGTCACCATGTCCACGTCATTTTCTTGGGCCAGACCTGTGATTTCATTGGTAAGTGGAACTCTCAGGAGAGGGAATTCTGCATACCAATGCTGATCAGCACCCGCTTTGGTAAATAAAGCGTAAAGAGGCTCCTCAAACTCTGGAGCAGCTTGCTCGGGGAGGCACAGGCATGGAGAGGTTTGAACGTAGCTTCACTATTATACGTGACAAATGGCAGTGCGATTCCTCTGGCGATGCTACAGACAGGTATTCCCCTGAAGTCAGAATTCTGGGGATAGGACCAACAGTGGGGGAGGGGGAGGATAGATCGTGTGTGCCCAGGCTAAGCACTCATGGCTGTGTGTATTCCATGCCCAGCACTGTGCTAGGTGCTGTGGATGCCAGCACAAAAGTGAGACAGCCCCTGCCCTCAGGGAGCTTCTGTTCTGTTAATGACTGTCAGTTATACCAAAGATGCTTGGTGTTCTGCAGGGCACGGACAACTGGAAAAGATGGCGTGGGGTCATGCAGCAAGTGGGAAGGACAACAGAGGCAGAGTGTGATCCATGGAGTAATAAAAGAATAAAAAGAGGCCCTCTCACTCCCTCCAGCCTACCCCAACCCCCCTGCACCCAGGGCATTAAGTAGATACTCTATGGAAGATTTGACAGGCTATCAACCAAGCGATTAACAAGCATTGACTAAGAACCAACTGTATGCCAGGTACTACACCGTAATCACTGATGTGGACCGTCTGGTCTGTCCACAGGGAGTTCTGTGATATAAGAAGTAACAATAATGCTTCCTGGCTCCCAATGAGATGTGCAGACACTACAGTGTCTATGAGGCAGGCTTCATGCAGGAAACTGAGCTTCCTTTGGGAGTTCTCTGGTAGACAGACATTCCACTGGAGCCTCTTGAAGAACACTGAAAGCATAGGCATCCCCATAGAAAAGGCACCCCTCCCCTTTCCAAGCTTCTGCTGGCCAGCAGAATCAGCCTGATAGACTCTTTGGGGGCAGACCAAGTTTGTCTACCAAGGCTGGTCGTGTTCTGTAATGACAATGGCAAATGTTGTGGGGAAAACCAGAAGCATTCACCTGGTGGCCACACAGTGGCTAAAATAAGGTAGAGCAGGCAGAAATATTTTTAAATAACTCAGGATTATGTCACTGGACAAACTTGATGTAGCTTGGAGACATTATGATATCAGAGGAGTTCTCCAAACAGTGAGGCACCTACAATTCCTGAACAAGAACATGGCGTCTCCCTTTCAACAAACACGTAGTGTCCAAGAAGGGAGGGGGCAATGCCACTGTCTGTCTCAGTTGATGGCCGGAGGACTGTGGTTGGTTCCGGGTGCTGCACTTTAAGAGGGACAGTGAAGAATGGAACTGTATCCAGAGGAGGTCCACCTGGAAGGCAAGGCTTGGAGACTGTGCCTGACCAGGACTCCTTGAGGGAATTGGGGATATATAACTGAGACCCATGTCCAAATCTGAAGGGCCATCTCATGAAAGGGAGACGGGACTTAACCTGCTTGTCCCCAGAGTGTAGAACTCAAAGCAGGGATAGAAGTTCAGAGGGCACAGATTCAGTCTCAAGGGAAAACTTCCTAGCAGCAAGAATTAGGCTAAAATACCATTGGCTGTTTCAAGTGGTAATGAGCTCCCCATCACAGGAGATGTTCTAGTGAAATCTCATCAGGGATGGTGCGGAGTGGACTCTTGTTCAAGGACATGCTGTCTTAGCAGTCACCTTCAGGTTATATCTATCTAAGAAATCCTGGGATGGACAAATGACTCCTCAAAAATCCAGTAGACTGATCCCTACTTGGCCCCACTGGTCTCTGGAGGTTGATTCTCTTAGCTCTCAGAATTGCTCATGTTGGTATCTTGGAATTTCATTCTTGAGACCTTTCCATCTCCTTGGTCCAACATTCTCAATTGCTTTAATCTTTGAGATCCTGCTGCCTCTTTCTTTAGAACCTCAGCTGGATCTCTGGTACCATTGCTGTGGATGTAGCTGGTGAGGATGCAGCTCCCACTCCATCCATGAGGGCCAATCCCAGGCTACACCCTTCCAAGAGGTTGTCTTGGGGGCCCTTTCTCACCCTCTCCTGTTATGAGGACAGGAGAGAACACAGATAATTTCCACTAGTGACTCCCTGCTCTTGACATGGCACACATGATCCTCTTTGCATCGTACACTTTTTGGGTGTCATCCTTGACTTCATACATACCCATTTGCTTCGTGTTTCAGCCTGCTCATGCCCACCATGCCCCTCTCTGATGCCCTCTGAGTGAGGATGACTCTCAGCTCTTCAGAGACTGGGATGTTTCATGATTTGCAGACATACCACAATGCTTGTAGGACACTGGTATTAAAGACATGGGCAAAATTTGATTCTGGGAGAATTTTGGAGTCATTAAAGGAGCTTTGCAATTTCTTCCAGCCCACCCCTTCCTTCCTGCTCAGTTGTGGGCCCAACTCACTGTCAATTTGTTAGAACCAGGATTTGAACCCAGATCTGTTGACTCTAGGTTCAATCCTAGCCTTCACCCCTCTCCTGTCCCTCCCCTGGTTGCTCCTGCCAACCTAACATATTCTCTGCTATTGTCTCTCCCAGGATCGGAAACGAGAAGACAGACACCGTGCGTTGCATCAAGTCTTGTCGGCCCAATGATGTCACCTGTGTTCTGGACCCTGTCCACACTATCTCCCACACGGTGATCTCCCTGCCCACCTTCCGAGAGTTTACTCGCCCTGAAGGTAAATCATGGGATTGGGCCCTTGGGGGCTTGACCACTAGGACCATTTAGCATTGCTCCTGGGCAGACTACAGCCTGATGGAGGTGGCAGGGGTGGGCAGTGTGAAGGCTGGGATTCTGAGGTTGGATCTCCTGATTCCTCCTCCCAGGTTCTTCCTGCTGCACCAAAGAGCACAGGAAGGAATGTCAGGAGATCTGGGTGCGTTGGCACTAAGTCAAGGGCTTCCTTCCCTGGCTCACCATATTCTTCTCCTCTACCACTCCCACTCTTCTACCAGTTCTTCCACATGCCGCTCCCACTGCCAAACCTCCCCAAAGTCCAAGGATGTCCTCACGCAGCCTCAACCACACTCAGGGATGGGCACACCCTGGATCTCACCATTCCTTACCCACAAGTTTTGTTTCCATGGCAGCCTTTTTCACACCAGCCACATCCATATTCGCTTGACTCTGGCCATCCCAGCTAGCTGCCTCACCTGGGGAGGGTGTGTGCCAGCCTTCCCCAACCCCCGCACCCTCTTTCTGTGGCTGGCATCATAATCAGAGTCCTGGAAGGGGGTGTGTCAATCTGTTCCCCTATGGCTCACTTGCCATCTCTGCTCCTTTCTAGACCCCGAAATCCCTCTGGCCACCATTTCCTTTGGAGGGTTGTCTCCCGCTGCTGGAGGGCAGGGGCTGTCTTTGCTTTCGCATTTGTAGCCTGATGCTGAGCATGCTATCGGGCGTGTTCTAAGTGCTCCTTCAGCGTTCCTTCATTTGTGAACACTTGGCGACTGTAGCTTCCCACCCCTTGCTCTCCGCCTCAGCATTCTGTCAGGCATCCTCCCCGCTTGGACTTCAGATCCACCCAGTGTTGACCTTGTAGTGGTCACTTCAAATCCACAAGGTCCTATGCTCTCACTTCCCTTCTCCATCCCTTGTCTGGCCTCAGCCCCCACCTGTTTCTTTTGTTCCTTCTCATGAGCTACTGCATGTGGCTGAGGGAGGAAATCACGCCATGGCTGGGCAGCTTGGCTTCACTGCAGAGGTGTTTCATCTAATCTTATCTGGGTCTTCACTCTTTTAGTCCTCCCTCATTGGTTCCTTATCTCACTCCCCACTGAAGCCATTTCAAACTTTCTTCTCCATTCTGTAACTCCCCACAGCTCTCCTTACCCTCCTTCCCACATGAGGACCTTGCCTCATATTTTACTGAGAAAATCAGGGCCATTCACCATGAGTTCTTCTCTGCAAAGCACGTGCCATCAGCTTCTGCTCTTGTCTCCTCTCTCTTCCTCTCTGCTCAAAGTCTCTGCCTGCCCCTGACATGTGCTCTCACTCACAGAAATCATCTTCCTTCGGGCTGTTACACCCGCATACCCGGCCAACCATGCTGACATCATCTTTGACATCACCGAAGGGAACCTCAGGGACTCCTTTGACATCATTAAGCGGTATCTGGATGGCATGACTGTGGGTGAGTACGTTTTCCAGGTTTCCTCGTGCCTCCCCAGGATCTGTCCAGCTCTGTCAAATCCTGACCATGCCAAGCTGCCAGGCAGCATGGGAAGGCTCCTCCAGCAGCCTGATTACAACAAGCTGCCCTTCAAGGTCCGACTCAAGTCTCAACAGCTTTGACCTCTTACTGAAAAGGCTTCTTGTTATACAAGTCAGTGCTTCTGGACTCTTAGCTCTGTGGGGGCAGGAATTCCATCTCCTTCCACCTCCCAGTCCTAGGGATGCTGCGTTGAAAGGAGTAGAAATGTTTGGGAAAGACTTGTAAAATTGATAGAAAATCTGTTTTCATAAGAGAAAAAACTGTCGTGATTATTTCCTAGTGTAGAGTGTGATGTCGAAGCTGGGATGGTTCTAAACATAAACTGTTAAAACCTAAAGTGATTTTAGAATGTAGAATGCAGAAGGACAGAACAGGGGATGTCAGAGCTGGAGGGGCCTTAGAACTAGGGATGTGAGAGCTGGGAGGGGGCCTTAGAACAGGGGGTGGCAGAGCCGGAGGGAACTGAGAGCAGAATCAGAATTCCGTGAAAATCTGCCATCCGCCCTCTGGTATAATTTTGGAATGCGGCCACGAGGGGGTGGTGTTGGACCACTAAATCCCCACCTTCCCGTCCATACAGTGGCATTGGGAACATTGGCCCTTCACTGGAAAAGGCTTCATTCTTCTCCCTGTAAAATCGGCTGCTGCTAACTTGGCTTTGGAGGTGGAAGGAAATGTGTCTCCAGCCTTGGTCAAAGGTTCATTTGCAGCAACTTTACAAGTTTTCAAATGGATCCCCTTGTTATAAATAGAAGATCAAGGTTCCATTGATGCATTGCTGACTCCTACCCCTCCCCCACCACCATGCCCATCCTAGGTCATTGAGAAAAGAGTTAATTAGGACATAATAATTAGGAATGAATTCTTCAGCACGGAGTTCTCTGCAGCAATACTCAGTTTAAAAGGAGTCTTGGAGACATGGAATGTCAGTGCACAGTCTTGAATTCGGAGGTGCTCAGCCTAGACCTTGGCTCTCCATTGACCACCTCTGTCTTCTTGGCCAAGATGTCCCCACTGGACTTCAGTCTCCTCTTCTGTAAAAGGCTTGGTTTGGAGTAATGACCTTTAATGCTCCTGTAAGCTGTACATGCATAATCCTTTTTTTTCCTGTGACCTTAGAACATAGAATATGGAATGGCAGATCCAGAAGGGACCTTAGAAGTCATTTATTCCCAAACCTTCATTTTTCAGCTGAGGAAGTGAGGTCCACAGAGTGGGAAGTGAATAAGTTTGTTGAGGCCTGACTACTCTGAGTCCTGAGGCCTCCTGCCCCAGCCAGATGCTCTGCTGGACGCCATCTTGGCCCCAGCCTGAGCACAGCATCTGGCTTGTGGCCTTGGTGTTATCGGGCTATCGCAAAGCGTCCCTCTTGCTCACTGGGCAGAATTCCTCAATGGCTCAGGTTCTGGGGAGAGAGAGGGAATGTTAGAGAGGGTGGGGCCTTAGAAGACAGAGGTCACAGTGACCAGCAGCACCCTCCTTCAGACCCATTTGTCAGAGAGGTATAGAGCCAGGCTGGGCTGACCCTTACATGGTCAGCCGCTCCCTCCATCACCCCTGCCCCAAACTGTGACCACACAGGGAACAGTTATCATAGTCAGAAGATTTAGAGCTGGGAGGGGCCCTGGAAGTCTCCTGGTCCAACCTCCTTCAGTTTTACAGGGGAGGAAGCTGGGGCCAGTAAGTAGCAGAGCAGAGGGTGCTCCTGTGACTCCTGAGCCCAAGCAGAGGCCGCTGACCACCAGCCAGGCTGTCTAGAGGATTGGGCCAAATGACCTGGACAGTCCCTTCCAACCAGCATTCTGCAGGAGGAAGATTCCTGGTTTGGGAGTCCCAGGGTCCAGGTTCAAATCCAGATTCTGCCCCTTCATGCTGATGGGGCTTCATGAACTAGATCCTCTTGGGTCACATGATCCTGAGGATCCCTGGGAAGATGAGACACTGAGTGATGTGGGAAAGGGGACTTGTTCCCTTCAAGGTAGAGACCACAGCTGCCATAGAAGATAAGGAGGCAGCAGTGGGGTTGCTCCAACTGGAGAGAATGGGGGATCAGGATTCAGGGCCAGGCCCCAGGCTCCAGCCCTGGGCCATGAAACCTTCCCATGTGCTGGGGACATGGAGAAGGGCCCACCAATTGCAAGCCTCTGGATTGTCTTGGAAGTGGGCAGGGCCACTCTCCTGGAGCCTGGACCCTGAGCCCCAAGGCTTCTGTGGTTAGGCCCCTTCAGAGGGCACGAAGAGAGCCAGGGCCGAATGGACAGTGGTGCTCTAGAGAGGGCTACGAAAAGGGAGACTGCGGGCCAGCCAATCAGGTTTTCAGGGGAGAGGCCAGCTGCCTGTGCCACCCCGTGGGGTTCTGCTGGGACTCCCGCTTACCATAGGCTGCTGTCCACAATTAATCTTCCTGGGCCCAACCTCAGGACAAGCCTGGCTTTGGAAAATTAGGACCCTGAAAAGGGTCAAAGATGCATTGTGACCCTTTCCTCCTGCCTTATTCCGAAAGTTTGGCCAAGGATTAGGCTCCATTACGCAGGTGCTCACTTCCTGATTCAGAAATTCCCCCTGAAAACAGCTGCCAAGCCGTCCTCCCGGTGCTGATGGATTGGCTCTGTGAGGCTTTCACACCAAATCCTCAGGATTAGGCAAGAGCTTTCTCCGACCAGTCACAGGGGAGCAATTCTCCATGGCTGGCTGCCAAGTCAGCTACCAGGGCCTGCCCCAGGGGTGGGTCAGTGTCACAGAGGGAGAGGAGCTGGGCGGAAGGGGTGCTAGACCCACAGTGGGAGATGGGCTCCCCCTCCCCCACCCCTGCCTCTGTATCCTCCTGTGCCATGTTTAGGGGGGCTGGTCTAGCGTCCTGCCCTCCCAGAAGCAGTCAGGCCCTTCAGTCCTGGCCAGCCCCCATCTGGTGGGCACTCTGTTTAAGGGACTTGAACAGCCTGGAGTCGACCAGAGAAGATGAGAAACAGGGTGAAAGAGGCCATGCCTTGGGAAGACCATTGGAAGGGGCTGGGCATGGTCAGCTTGGAGAAGAGGTCAGGGCTGGTATGGCCACTATCTGCCCCCCGCCCCACTCACTAGGCAGGCTACGTGAATGAGGGGTCAGCCTCTTGCTGCTTGGTCTCAGAGGCAGAAGAAGCAACATTGGGGGAGGTTCTAGGAAGGCAGATGGCAGCCGAAGTTGCCCTCTGTGGAAAGAGCTTTCTTGGAAGGTAATGAGCTCCCCATCATGGAGGCAGAGTCTGAATAACAACAACCTCTCTGATCTAGTGTGGAAGGACTTTTCCTGCTACTGGAGGGCTCAGACCAACTGCCCTTGAGGCTCTGTCCCTTACTGCTCTGAGAATCTGGGGTTCTGGGACCCAAAGGCAGGCCAAGAGGGAGGGGTTTTCATGGAACACATCCCTCAAGGCAGGAAGGCCTAGGGCTCTCTTCCTCCCCCAAGATAGAGCTGGAGGATTATGGAGGTGTGCTCATCTGATCCAAGAGGACCTGGGCTCTGCTGACCCCCAGAAAGGTGACCTTGGGCCAGTCCTCAGCTTGTGCCTCCCTTGTAAAAAGAGACACTTGGTCTTCTTCCCAGGGTAACTGTTGGGAAAGAACATGGAAACCATGGACTGTGGGTTCAGAGGACCACAGGGTCCCAAACTGAGAGCTAGACGGGGCCTCAGAGCCACACCCTTCCCCGGACAGAACCCAGGGCCTAGAGAGGGCAAGGGAAAGCCTGACGTCACACAGGCGGTAACGTGCAGAGCCAGAGTTGAAGCCTAACCCTCTGACTCCATACCCACAATTCTTCTCACTTCCCATGAAGCCAGTCCCCTAGATGCCCTACCTGCACAGACCCCTAGCCTGATCCCCAGAAGAGGCCAGCTTACTGATGGATGGTCCAGAGGAGGCACCCCCAGCTTTCCAGACCAAAAGTCCTCCCCAGGGGGAAGGGTCTGCTGAGGCACTGGGCCTCCAGCCTGGCATTGCCCGCGTTAGTGGCCTTCGATGGTGTCCACAGTCAATTATTACTCTTTGGGATGATACTCAGGGAAAGGCTGTCAGTTTCAGGGCTGACTCACCCAACAGGCCTACCTTGGCAGTGAGCCTCCAGGGAATGCACCCCCAAAGGGCGCTTTCAGGAGATACTTTGGAAGGGCTGGGCCTAGGTGCCCATCACAGCCCAGGGGGCGACCCCAGAGCCCAAGTACAGGAGGATACCCTCAAGAGAATCCCTCTGCCCCCTTCATGGCCCCCATGGTCCCACTGTCCTGAGCCCAGGGGCACTTCCTTTTGAATGAATTAATCCAACCTCCAAACCTGGGGTGGGGGGAGACCTAACCTAGGACTGATTTCTTTAGCAAAGGGAACTTTCAGAGGAGGAAAGTCCTTCCATGGCAGCATGGAACTGCCCTCTGCAGTTTATAGTAACCTTGGCTGAGAGGCATCATGGGCAGGATTTGAACTCAGTTCCTTCTGGATTTGAGGCTAGCTGCCTGTCAAACCCTCTGCTCAATCAATAAAAGCACACCCCTGCCCCGTGGAATCAGGAAAGCCAGGAGATGTTAGATCCCCAGAACAGGAATGACTTTTCCCTTGTGTCCTCAGCATCCTGCCCAGGCACTGGGCATTGGGGCATGGGGGTGGGGCAGGTATCTTGGCTGACCTGGCTGTTCTGGTTTCTTGGCAGGTGTGGTACGCCAGGTCCGTCCCATCGTGGGCCCCTTCTACGCCACGCTCAAGCTGGAAATGAACTATGTGGTGGGTGGGATGGTCTCTCATCGCAACGTGGTCAATGTTCACATCTTTGTCTCTGAATACTGGTTCTGAGAGTTGGCTCCTCGTCCCGCTTTCCTGCCAGGGATCGGGTCCTGCCTCTGTGTATAAGGCCCAACACTTTCTTCCCTTTGCTCATTTCTGTCCTAAGCATCATCTGCCCAGAGTTGTGCTGGATAGGGGTATGATGGGGCAAGACAAGCCCACCTAGTGAAAGGTGGGCGTTCCCCTCCCCCAGCCTGACCCCCTCTGTGGCCTGGCCTGGTCCTCAGGAGGGACAGCCCGACGTCGGCCTTGGCCACCACTGGTCCAGGGGAGCTTGGCATAAATGAATCAGAAGATGACCTTTTCATTCTTTCCAGCCATATGCATGTGCACATCCCAACCCAAGGAAGCACAGCCAGTGCCTGCATGTGTTGGTCAGCTAAAGCCCAGCCCCCTGCCCATGCCAGCCACAGACCTAGAACCCAGATCCAGCCCCAGCCAGCCACAGGCCTAGAACACAGCCCCAGACAGTCAGGTCTATGGGATTCTGGGGTGCTTAGAAGAGACAGTTGAGCACTGTAAAGAAACCCTGTGTTGAGACACAAATCCTTGTACTCTGGTGTCCCTGGGATGTAGCCATGTTCCTACAATAATGCAACGAATGTATTTTCTGTTCACCTCCACCCTCCTTGTTGTGAAATACAGAGTTCCACAATTGTCTTGTGTTCATTCCACAGTGTCCTACAAGTTCCCATGAAGTGTTGACCGGGCCACAGCTCCTACAGTAACATGGCAGTGTGGAGGGAGGGCGCTCTGGGAGGCTGGACCAGGGCAGCCTACCCAGGTGGGTCCTACACAGATGAGATGGCTCATTATGGGGCACTCTGGGATGGAAGGTTGGTTTGGTAACAATGACTCATGAAAACTGTTAGCCAAGGATGGAGTGACTGGGCTTTAGGGCCAGGGAGAAGGGCCCCATGCAGAAGAATCAAAGGAGCCTGGAAGGTCAGTGAGAATTAGCCCACAGCCTCATGGGCCATGGCCAGAAATCTCCACCATACAAGAGAGAGTGCAGAGCAGAAAGGAGAGATCCAGGCACGTCCCTGGGACAGCCTAGAAGGGAATTCTGGGAGGCTTCATGGAGGAGATGGGCCCTCAGCTAGGTCTTGAAAGTCAGAGTCCATGGAGATGGGAGAGGCAGAGATCTTGGGCATGGGGGATGGCAAAGACAAGGCATAGACACAGGATGAGATAGAGGAATGGGCAACAGGCTGGGATGTGCAGGGTCTGAAGGGCAGGAGGTGGGAGCTGGAGCAGGGGGACCTCATGGGCTGCCCTGGTTGGTGTCAGGAAGAAGGGACCTACACTTCAGCACTTTCTGGTTGACCACTGGCTGAAATCCATTGTCTCATTTGAACCAGAACAGAGGGGAGCCATGGAAGGTTATGAGGTATATGAGATACACCCTGTCTAAGCTCAGCAGGTGGAGGATGTTTCTATTAGTTGAAGTGGTTCCCGTGATCGAGTGGGCTGGCTGAGGAGACCATGAGCATGAGTCCCCAGAGATCTTAGAGCAGAACAGAGATGGCCCCTATTAGAGATCAGAGGGAATTATAATGAGGATTCTTCAGGTCAAGGGCTGGCCTAGATGCCCCCTGAGGACACAGCTTAGAGATTCTAGAAGGTGAGTTCTGCGACGGTTTAGAAGCAGCTGGAGTGGACCCTGGAGGTGCAAAGGTACAGAGACAGAGTTTTAAGGAGGACCTGGGTATATTATATTTATATCATTTTGCATGGCTTGGAGACAAGCTGATGTAGCCAAGGCTTTGAGTGGGAAGTACAATTGTAGGCACTTATAACTGCCCATATGTCTGTCAGGCTTTGTTTAAAAGCTCTCTCTTCACAATAGTCCTGTGAGGTAACTGGAGAAGGTATTGTTCTCCCCATTTTAGAGATGAAGAAACCGAGGTTCAGAGAGGCTGAGCCACTTGCTCAAGGTCACAAAGCTAATGGGTAGCAAGATTTGAACACAGGGCCTCTGACTTCGAATTCAGAGCCCTTTCTTTCTATTGAACCATTCCTGCAAGCACATGGCGGGGTGGGTGGGAAAGACGCCACCTCCCCGGTCCACATAGCCATACCTACGGCAGAGCCTCCAGGGCTTTGTCCCAGGATGTTGGAATTTAGGGGGCACCAGATGTTGGACCCAGGTGGGGGCTGCCCAGTGAGGCTAAACAGAAGCTTGTTGACTGTGGCTGACTGTAGCAGTTAGAAGTCACCAGGTGAGGAATTCTCCCACCCACTCAACTGAATTTGTCTTAATTACTCCTATCATTTTCACACCTTGAATTACAAAGCTGACAGAGCCCCAAGAGCCCCAGTTGCTCATTATGGCTCTGCTCTCCCTCAGGGGATGGGAGCTCTCCAAAGCTCATTAAGAGAAAGGGAGACCCGGTTGCTCCCTGATAAGGCGTTGTTCCGGGAACTTTCACAATGAGCCCTGAAGCCTCTTCAGCTGGATCGGAGCAGCGACAGCTGTGGGAGCTGTGCCCCGCCCCCCCTCCAAAGTCCTTGTGCTTATCCTTCATTTTTGAAGAGGACCATGGCATCTGGGAGATGATGACACGACTTACATTGGCTTGGATTTGAGTGAGGGAGGACTGTGCAAGGTCACCAGCCTCACTTTCTCCTCCAGAGCCATAAAAAGAAAAAAATATCAAGCTGGGAGGGGAAGACCCTCAGGGTGGGGTCTGGGTAGGAAAAGAAGAGCCATATTAGCAGGGTGTAAAGTTTGGGGATAAGTACAATCCCCATTTCAAGCAAACACTAAAGGATGCCACCAAGTGTGCTCCTCACACAAATCCAAGGAGGCAGAGAATATTGTACAGATGAGGAAAATGGGACTGTGTGAGGTTCAAGAACTTGCCCCTGGTCCCATTACTGTCCACGGTCTGAAGGGATGGGATCCAAACCTGGGTCCCCAGGCTTCAAGTCTAGCTCAATTTGCAATTCCATGCTTCCCCAGGCACCCTCAAGTGCCAATGTGTGCCTAGGGGTTTGAATTTCCTTAAATCTTGCTTCTCATAATCTCTCATCCTTTTCTTCAAAAATCATTTACCAAGAGCCTACTGTGTATAAAGCACTGTGACAAATGGGAGGGGAGGGTGAGGTTTAAAGCAATGGTCACCACCCTCATGAGGTATCTAGACAATGCAATGGAAAACCTGCGTGCGAATCCTGACTCAGACATCAGTTGAGCTTTGTGACCATGGGGGAGTCATTAACCCTCTCTCATCTAAAAATGAGGATAACCGGCACCTAGCTCCCAGAGTGTTGTGAGGATCAAATAAGGTGTTTTACAAACTTTAAAGTCCTATGTGGCTACTTCCCTAAGTAGAAAGATGCCCCAAGTACTGTGAAAGGTCTGAGAGAAGGCCCTTCTGACTCTGCCAGGATGATGTCTGTCTGTCTTCCCTAGCCCAGCTCGCAGCAAAGGCTGACCTCCCCAGAGGAAAGAAAGGGCTAGTCAGTCCCAGCCACTTCTCACCACCTTGGTTTTCGGGTCTATAAAATGGGAATCATAACCTCTGCGTATTCATCCGAAGGTTTTTTTTTAAGAACATACTGTGGAGGAGACAGGTGCTCTCCATGCCTTAGCCACTGGCCCAGGCACCACTATCCTCCTGGTGACTGCTCTGCAAGTGTAGGCATGGGGCCTAGAAGGAAATCACCAGGCTCCTAAGGAAAGGCCTGTCACCGTCAGTAAAAGGAGGCCCCCCAGTAAGGGCCTCCCCGACCTCTTTCTCTTACCAACCATAGAGATCCCTTTGTTATTTGGGGTCCTCAGAGAAGTAGAGCTGTTTGCCCCCAGTACCTCAGCCAGTGTGTGTCTGAGGCGGGATTAGAACCCAGCTCCTCCTGACTCCGGAGACCAGCACTCTGTTCAGGAGGCCGTGCCGCCTGAGGAGACTCGTCCATCAAAAGGATGTCTCTCTAATTCCCAGCAGGGTCAAGGGGCCACTTTTTAATTATGAATCCTCATGAGGCCCTCAGGAAGGGCACCTGCTAATTTTAGAGCCATCTATCCCCCAGCTGGTTCACCGTGTCTGGTGAGAATCGGTATCACTCGCTTATTGGTATTGAAATGACCTCATTAATTCAGGTCTGAGAGGACAGCCTGCTGCAGTGAAAGCATCCTAGGTGGGAAGTCCTGGGTTCAGATCTCACCTTACTGATGTCTATCTGTGTGACCTTGGACAAGTCTCTTCCCCATCCAGGCCTCAGTTTCCTTGGCTGTAAAAGGAGAGGGTGGAGCTGGGGTACATGGACCTATGACCGTGGAAGGTCTCTATCTCCATATCTCGGTCTCGGAGCAGCTAGTTTATGCCTCGATCCATCCCGGATGCTTTTGTGCAGTTACTGTATCTCAGGGCACCACTGCTAGATGGGACCCCACAGATGACTTAGTGCAACCCTTCTCTCACCTCCCACCACACACCAGAGTAGTAAAGATCTCTTTTAAGGCATCTTTGACTAGACATCTATCTAATCTTCACTGGCATACCTCCAGTGGCAAAGAGATCATTATCTCCTAGAATCCCATGGAACCCACCTCTAACATAGCAGATGCAGAGGAGGAAGGGTCTCTGCTCAGACCTGCACCTTCAGAACAGTATTGGGCAGTGGGAGATGAGACAAGGAGACCAAGTGGGAGGCTATCGCCATATTCCAGGCGGAAGGTGCCAAGGACCTGTGTGAGCAGAGAGGAGGAGGAGGAGAGAGATGTTGCAGAGATCCACCCTCCTATTTGAGACCCTGCAGAATCTGCTTCCGCTCCTTCCCATGTCCCCTCAGGCCCACAGAGCTAAACTCTGGCCAGCCTTGAAGGCCAAGCTCAGAGGCCCCTCCCTCTAGGAACCTTTCCCTGGTGCTTTTGCCCCTGAGTTTAGATGTGATCTCCCAGTTCCAGTCCCACCTCCCCGCCCCCTGAAGGCTCTTAATAGCTCTTATATCCATGAGCAAGCAGTTCTTCTTCATCACTTCAAGGAAGGTTGGACAGGAGGGTTCTTGGGCAGGGGCCCCAGGCTCAAGTACCAGATCTCCAACTCCTAGGGTGACCTGGGCAATCACTGCTCCCCAGGGAACCTCAGTTTCCCTCCCTGAACAACAGTGAGAGGCTGGAGCTGGCCCATCTCTTAGATCGCCCCGGGTCTGCAGGTTAGACCAGCCCACCCTGGAGCTCCCTGCCCCTGCTGCCATTCTCAGCTTGGCAGTTTACCTCCCTCCAACTCTGGGCTTCTCTGGGTTTCTTTGGATCGGCATGCTCGGGTCTCCCTGTCTTTTAGCTATGGGCCCTTTCCTGATGTCAGACCTACATCCACCTCCTGCCCCCAAAAAGGAGCCGGACAAACCAGCCCAACATGACACTGGATGGAATCTCTGCCAAGGCTCCCCGGAACAAACCTGCCATTCCATCCCTGGTACACTGGCTTCACCTCCCTGCAGTCCTTGACATGTGCTGCCCCTCCTGGGAGGAAGGAAGAAGGGAAATTCCTGGTGGAGTCCAGAAATCCTAGCAGCTCCTGCCAACATGCCCCACCCCCCCGCCCCAGTGACCTCAGCCCAGCCTGAAGGCTGGACCACCCGGGGCTCGAAAGGCTGCGGCCAGTGTTCTGGGGGACAAGGGAGCAGCCTGAAATGGATACCTCACCCTGGCACTCCAGCTGAGGTTTGGGAAAGGCTGGCTGCGGAACAAGCCTGGCTAAGCCTGAGGAGCAGGAGGGACTTTGCCTGAGGCCTGCCCTGTGGGATTGGGAAATTAAAAAGGAATGTTCTCCACTTTGGAGAGGGAAAAGTTTCCTTCACCTGGCAAGGCCAGCCAGGGCCTCTCTGACCAGGGGTTGCCACTCTGGTCAGTCCCGCCTGGTACTCCTCACAGGGGGCAGGGCGGGCGCCACTCATCAGTGGTCCCTAGATGCCACCTCTTGCCTGAAGTACATGTCCCAACTAGGCCTTGATCGGTGGCCCAGCTGGGTGGGGGCAAGCCTCGTGCTCGGCGGGCAGTTTGGAGGGCCGCCACAATCAGGCCTAATTAAAAGAAGGAGTGGGGTGGAGCCTCGCCTGATGGCTGCTCTCTGTGCCAGGCATCAGATGTGTGGGCAGGCCTCCAGGAGCATCTGTGGGACTCAGGCTCTCCAGGAAGCAAAGGCAGGAGCTGGGTGGGGCTCAGAGAGGGCTGGCTTGGAGTCAACAGACCTTGGCTTGAACCCTAGCTCTGGCGCTGCCCAGCTGGGGGACCTTCCCTGGGCCTCACTGTTCTCATTTGTAAGAGTCCCCTTCCGGCTCCCAGAGGGGGTTCGAGCATTTCAGAAAGCCTGCCTGGGAATCCGGTCTCTGCTACCAGCTGGATGGTAGCCATGGATGAGTCATGTTCTCTCTGGGGCCTCAGCCTCCTTATCTGCAGAATGGGGATAATGAAGCATGCTCTGCTCCGACCCTCCCTCACTGCAAGATCTTCGGCAAATCACTTACCTGGTATCCTTGTCTAGAAAGTGGGGAGAAGAACACTCACTCCACTCTGGCACTTGGAACTGTCTGACCTTCAAGACTTCTTCACTCTGGGGGCATCAGTTTGTTCATCTCTATCTTGGGCCTAATAGTTCTGTTATGAAATAGCCCACAGGCTCCTTGAGGGCGGCACGTTGGAACTTCTAAATATGAGTGGACACTTGGCCATTCACCAGCTGCCAGGCACTGCCCACCCAGTCCCTCTGTGGGCTTTCACAACAGCAGTGACCCACCAATCTTGCCAGGTCAACAGGGCAAAGTGTGTGGAAATTGGGGCTGGGGGAGGTGCTGCCTCCTGGCTAAGGTAGCCATGGCCACAAGGTCAGGGTCTGAACGTAGGCATCCAGTGCTTTCCACTCTGGATCTGGGCTTACTGTCTCTTTTCCTTTTCATAATTGAAGCAGCCCATGCACCATTGAGGCCCTGTGTTAGTTCAGCATGCTCACCATGCTTTTCTCCATGGAGGTGGAAAGCCCAAGGTGTCCCTGCCCTCTGGGAGCCCAGATAAGACACGAACCCAAATGGCACATTTGGAGATGCCCCTTTTGTCCTCTGACATCACCACCCCCCAGGCCAGGCCCTCATGGACTCTGCCCCTCCCCCTTCCAGTCCAACCTCTGCTCTCCTCTACCCAGTAACCTTGGCTAGCTTCCTGCTGCCCCCATGATCTCAAGCAAAGCCTTTAAGACTTTGTAAGCTGGCTCCAGCCTAGCTTTGCAGCCTCCTTATCCATAACTCTCCTTCAAACACAGCCCAGCCCAGCCAAACTGCTCCCACACAAATCTCCCACCTCCGAAACTTTGCACTAGCTGGTGCCGTCTTTGTGAAGCTGTTCCTGCTCCCCTCCCCATCCTTGCCCTAGAACACCTGGTATTTTAAAATACCTCTATAGGGGTACACATTGTCTCCTCCGACAGAATGTAAACTTCTGTAGCCCCCAAGCTGACTTAGCACAGCACCTGGGCACTCAGAGATGTGGAATAGGCGCATATCAATGGGGAATGATAGAGAGGGTCTCAACCAGTTGCTAAAAGAAACTCATTTTTGACTGAGGGCCCTCAGTCAGAACCTACATGTTTGTATCAGACCTTGTGCCCAGACTTCTGGGGGGCTCGCTCGAACTCTGCCCTCTCCCGTTTCCAAGAAAGTGGAGTCTCTAGACTGTTGCCAAAAGCCCCAGGCCCCTAGCCTTGGGCCGCTCCCAGCCTCCTGCTGGCCAGCCGCTCACTCAGTCCCTCCCTCCGTTGCTTGCTACTTGCTTGCTCGTTCGCTTGGGGACGCAGCTCTCTCCAAGGGGAGATGTCTGCTTTCCCCAGAACTAATGTCAGCCTCCTGCCCTGAGGTTTCTGCAGTTAGATCTGTGGTTGCTGGGGAAATCACTCTTCCGAGGAGACCGATGAAGGGCCATGGAGGGGGCTCTGCTGGAAGCTTGGGTGGGGTTTGTTTACAGGGACGGTAGGCTGCTGTCATGGTACCCAAAGCCTCAGATCTGGGCCTCTCTGTGGTCGGGGAATGGGGACCAACCCCAGTCTGTGAGCCTTTATACCTACTGTTTTTGGATAGGCCTGTGCTCAGGGATGAAAGGGAGTCAGAGTTTTGTGCCTACTGTGTGCAGACAGGGCTGTGCTTAGGGATGGAAGGGTCTCAGAGGTTAGGTCACATCTAGTTCCTCCCCTCCTACTGCTCATGGTCTAGTGAGGGGAGGAGAACCAGAGGAGACCCTGTAGATGATGTTGCCCAAATCCCTTGTTGTACAGAAGAGGGAAGGGACTTACCTAAGGTCACATCTATAGGAAGCGGCAAACCCAAGTTCATGACTCCAAATCTGGGGATCTCTTTACCATACCAGGCTGTTTCTATGAGGGAGGGGCTCAGGGAAGGGACAGTGCAGTGGTGAAAAGAAAGGAGTCTGCAGTTAGGAAGCCCTGAACGCCAAACCAGCACTCTGCCCATTGCCCCCAGTGTGGTCAGAGCTCCGATCTCCCTGTGGGTAGATGGCACCCCCTCCTTCATGAAAAGGGAACTGGACCACTCCCCGCTCAGCTACTTGCTGTGTGGCTTTGGGCAAATCATTGTCCCTCTCTGGGCCTTGGTATCCAAATCTGTAAAATGAGGAGGTCAAGGAGCCTTCCAGCTACAGATCTCATGCGTTTATGGTCTCATATGCATGTGAGGACATGTAAAATGCACATATGTGCTGTTTGTATGCCAGCACATATCTGGACAAACAGGGTTCCTCTCTGTTCCCCACTCACAATGCCCCATCTCCAGCCTCCCAGTCTTTGCAGTGGCCTGGAATGCCCTCCCTCCTGTCCTGCCTCCCTCCTAAGCTGCCTTGTGTTCACTGTGTGTACATCTCGTGCACCTACTGATATATGTGCATGTTGTAGCCTCTACTAGAAAAGGAACAAGTCCTGGGAGACAGGGTCTGTTTTTGCCTATGTATGCCCAGCTCCTTGCACATTTCATTCTGCCTCAGTTGGGCCCTTTTCTCCTAGCCTCTGGCTTTTGGCTACACCATTTCTAGCACCTGATACCACTCAGAGAGGGAATGTGATCAACATTTAGAAGTTCATAGGAAAACAGACTTGAAAGCTGGCCCTTAGCTGGCCCATTCCTGTCATGTTCTACAGCGGAGAAGCTGGCGGGGGCCACCCAGGTAGCGAGAAGCAAAACCTGGATCACAGCCCCGTCCCCAGAGTCGGTCTCGCAGGTGCTGCTCTGCAGTCTTCAAAGGCCCAACTCTGACTCTCCCCACCAGCCCCGAGAGAACAGCAGGAGACCAAGGGAGGAAAAGCTGCCCCCACGGACAGAAGACTGACGGACGGACTGACGGACTGATGGATGCTGGCTTCGCGTCGGAGCCCCACAAGCCCCGGCCAAGCAAACACAAGATTTCCCGTGTCTGCCTAGGTGCGTGTTCATTCTTGCCTGGCCTACTTTGCTCACCTGCATCTGCACGGAAAACATGAGATAATGAGCGTGTGACGCTGCGGGCTGGTTCAGCCTGGAATGGGGGGCTCCCCAGGAGCAGATGGCAGCCTTGCCATTGTCATCAGCACAGGGAGGTGCCCTGCCCGGCGGGTCAGCTTCATTCGGTGGCCAAAGCTTGGCAGAGGATTTCTGGCCTCGCGATGACCTTGTAAGAGAGGCCCACGTCCCTCACAGGAAGACTCAGGGGCAGAGAGAGACAGCGGTGCCCGGGGCCACGCAGTGGCAAAGCCCTGCCTCAGACATTGTGATAACAATAGCTTTGAGGTGGTGTGTTAGGGTTTGCAGATATGATCTCATTTCATCCTTCCCGCAGCCGAGGCAGACATCGGTTAAGGTACTTACCCAAGGTCCCACAGCCAGGAAGTGTCTGAGACCACATTTGAACTGGGGTCTACATTGATGGCAAGCCCAGCCTGAGTCTAGGTTTCCTGGTCCAAAACCCAGAACGCTTTCTCCTATAGAAAAACCAGCAGCCTGGCCACGAATTCAGCTCAATCGAACAAATGTTGATTTCTTTCACATCACTTCCATTTCTAACATAATCTTCTCTATTTCTTAATGTGGTCATACAGTGAAACACGGGAGAGAAGGGGGAGGGGAAGAGAGACAGAGACAGAGGAAAGAGAGGAGAGAAGGGGGAGAGAGGGAGAGACAGACAGAGGGGGAAGAGGAGAGACAGAAAGAGGACTAGCTCCATCAGCATCATCCTGACAAGAGATGCAGAATCCCACACCCGTGGCCCCCACACCTGTGGCCCCCACACCCATGGCCCCCCATACCCGTAGCCCCCACTTATGCTAAGAGGAGAGGGAGGGGCATTCTCTGGTCTCCTGGGGAGCTGAGCTTGGTCAATGTCTCTCTATGGGGGCTCTTAGGCCCCATTTCCATTCCACAAACAGCAATAGAAGGCTGTGCATGTAGCAAACCTAGACTGCTCCGTCTGACAAGAGTCATTGGGCTGGTGGTACTGGCCCCCAGAAGGTGTCACTGATGGAGGGCGGGGACCCGTCTCTGGTGACCTGTTTTTAGTCATCTATGTTTACCCAGATGCTAGAGGAGACATACCAGAGTCAGAGAGAACAGGCTTAGGGTCAGGAACCCTTGGGTGCCAGTGCTGCCTCCCACACCTAAGGCCCCTCACACTCGTGACCTGCCCCCCCACACCCGTGGCCTCCCACACCTGTGCTAGGGGAGATGCTAGAGGAGACATACGGAGTCAGAGAGAACAGGTTCTGGGTCAGGAACCCTTGGGTGCCAGTGCTGCCTCCCACATTTTGCCGTGGGGTCTTGGGAAGTGGTCTGCATTGGGAGAGGGAGTGTCCTCACCTGGGGGTCCCCCAGATCAAGGAAGCCCCAGGTCTGCCCCCACTTCCCATATCATCTAACTGATGACTTTGTGCTGCGCTTTGCATACGGTAGAGAGAGAACAGAGTCTCAAGTCAGAGGACCTGAATTCTGTGTTACCTTGGGCAAGTCACTCGTCCTCCCTGGGCCTCAGGTTCCCTTTCCGTCAAAGGAAGGAGCTGGGCCAGATGGCCTCTGGGGTCCCTGAAAGCTCTCTCCCACTTCCGTTCTCATCCTTAGCCAAACAGCTCAGCTTCAGTGGGAGAAGCAAAAGCTGTGGTCTCGAGGCCTGGGTGTGCATCCGGCCTGTGGCCATGGGGGACCCTGCTTGAGACTCGGTTTCTCCCTCCGTCACGTCCATCTGGCAGCACCTGCCTCCCAAGATGGGAGGGAGACTCTCTGGGAATTGGCAGGTGCTCCAAAAGGGAGCCTGGGGACCTGGGATGACTCAGCTCCCACCTCGCCCTGCCTTGCCCTTTTCTTGGGAATGGCCGGCACAGTTGAGCCACACCATCACTATTGAAGCTGTGTCAGTACTGCTTGGGTCATGGCAATGTCTTTGGGATCCCTGGTTCCCTCAGCTAGTCCAGATCCCAGCAGCCCCCCTCTACCTTGGGGACCCTCCTTGGGAGGAGCCATGGCTGGAAGGATTGTAGACTGGGGGCCCTGCCCATGGGGCTGGCTCGTTCTGGGCAGCAGGCCTGTCCTTGGTGGGCCCAGTCAGGGAGGGGTGGAAGCCTGAAGCCCTATCTCCGTGTGTGCTGGCATCCTGGAGAAGCGGGATGGTGGCGCTCCGCAGCCTGGTCAGGAAAGGATGGTAGCAGCAGATGTTGACACAGTGGACGGCAAACAGCGCCTTTCATTAGCAGGGGATGGAGAGGCGAGAGGTAAAGGAGGCCATTGAGGACGGGCTGATTCATCCCTTTCACTTGGGCAAACACTGAGGAGAGGCCAGTGCCCTGTGAGGGCCTGGGGGCACTTCCTTAAGAGGGTGCCCCGGGTTCAAGGAGAGCTGGAGGCTGGCGAGGGCTGAGTTGCTAAGGGAGCCCCTTGGTGTGAAGAGCAAAGCAAACAGCTGAATGGGCCAGGAGTAAATCATTAATTCCAAAGGTGACTATTGATGGCCTTGGGAGAGACTGGCACAGTCTGGCTTTGAGTTCCCGTTTTTCAGAAGTTTTCTTTCATCGAAAAACAAACACTTGGCCCACCACTTAGGGGCTGGCTCTGGGGGCTTTGCCTCCCTCCCTGGACATGGGGGAACACTGGCTCTTGGCTTTCCTTGGATCAAAGGAAGAGGGAGGACGAGCCAGAAGGATGGGCCCTTTGCTCTTTGGAGGGGCCTGGGCCCGCGGGAACCATGTCCAAACCAAACACTGGAAAGTGACCCAGTGAATGTGGATTCCAGCTCCCTGAGATACAGGATGTTCCAAATGGGGTGAGGCCATCTGCCCTGGCCAGACTCTTCTGCAGGACCGGGATCATGGAGGCACACTTTTGGAAGGACAGGGATGACCCAGCTGGAGCAGAATGGCCAAGAGGAAAGAGGACTAGGGAGAGGCCCCATGAGTGGCTGTGCTCAAGAGGCTGGGACTGGGGCTGGAGCTGGCACAGGGACAGGGACTGGTGAGGGGCAAGGTCAGGGAAGGGCAGGCAGAGCCAGCCCTAAATGCCAGGGCCAGGCAGGGCAGAGCCGGAAGCCTAAGCTCAGACAAAGCCCAGAGCTGGCGGCCTCCTTGTTGCAACACCCATGGTGAGTGCCATGCTGTCGAGCTGGGTCAGGATGAGTCAGCATTGCCTCCTGTGACTGGCCGCCGGGCCCTTGGGTCACTGAGAGGTGAACGTTCCCTTCTGTGCTGCTGTCCTGAGCTGGCATTGGCCTCATTCCAGGGTCCAGAGGAGAGGGCTCCAGAGCTCCACAAGGCCAGGGCAGCATGGTGTAGGAGTGAGGGTCCCGGGGTTGGCTTCAAAGCCCTTTCTCGCTCTGGACCAATGATCCTAGTATCCCACACTTGTCTCTGGGTCTCCTCTGTAAGGCTAGGACTAGGTCTGGTGAGATGAAGCTCTTGATTTGACAAGTAAGGAATCTGGCAGGAGAATTCTGCAATGCCCCCCCAACTTGTAAAGACTCCCCCATGATCAGGGGCACCCAGGCAGTCCCTTGGAGATGGTCAGGGATAGAGGCATGGATGGAGGATGGGGAATGGAGTCACAGGAACCCAGTCTGGAACAGCCAGGGAGGCTGGACCTGGGTTCTCCTCTACTTCTACTCTCTCTACTCTCTACTTCCCTGCCCCTGCCCTTCCCAGGGCCCATCATTGAGACATACCTCTCTCCCCTTTCCCCAATACTGTGCAGCTATTCTTACACCTGGGGAGCAGATGGGGAGTCCCTAGGTCTGCAGCCACCACAGGATTCAGATGGAGCCTCATCAGTGCCAAGAGCTGTTTTCTCCCATTTGATGCTGGTCTATCCTCTCCTGGAGGATGGGTTGGACTGGCCAGCTGGTCATGAGCCCCTTCCTCTGCTCCGTCTATTCTAGAGCTTGCCCTGGAGGGGAGGGGACCTGGTCCTAGGAGTCCATGAAGAAGGAACCTTATTGGCCAGTTGGCCCTGCTCTTCCTCTCCATGAGGAGACTAGAGTTCTGATGAGTGAAGATGACCTTGCCCAGAGTCATCAGCAGGATCCTAAATCCAGAGCTGAAAAGACCTCAGAAGGGCCACTCCCTTCATTTTACTGCAGAGTAAACTGAGGCACAGAGCTCAGGGTGAGAGAGGCAGCAGGTCTGCAAAGAGCACCTCTCTTCACACCCACTGCCTGGAGACAACTGGCAAGGGCTCCAGGCCCCCAGGGCTGCTTGTGTGGGTCATGGGGTGCTTTGAGGTCTGCAAAGCGCCTTCCAAATATCACCCATTGGATCTTCACAAAATTGTAGGCACTATAGGTTTCCTATTTTATAGAGGAGGAGACTAAGGCCCAGAGTCTGGAGCTATTGGACCAGGGCTCTGGGCTCCCTCAGGGCATGGATGGAGGGGCTGGTCTCCCATACCTGCAAATGGACCTCAAGCCCAGGCCTGCCCCATCATGAGGGCCCCCTGTCAGGGAAAGAAGCCACGTTCTCCCCCTCATCTTGGAAATCTCTTCAGTGGTTATTTTATGGAAAAGAAACTATCCCTGTACTTCCATGTAGATTTGGGGTCTGATGGGAAGATACACTATTCTCCTGCTCCCAGGGAGGCCCGGAGTCAACAGAGATGGAGGTCAGACTGTCAGGGCTGTAGGGGTCTGAGAATAGGGGATGTCAGGGCTTGGAAGGCCCTGAGAACAGGGAAAGTCAGAGATAGAAGGCAACCTAGAACAGAATGTGAATATCAGAGCCAGGATGGTCTTGGAGATTGTGTTCCATCTCCCTCTTTTTACAAAAGAAGAAGCTGAGGCATCAGTAAGGGAAGCTGGCATGTCCAAGGTCTCACTGACAGGCCACAGCAGGATGAGGCCTCTGATCTCAACCTTTGGCCTTCCAGGTCCACAGGCTCTAACCTTGGTGGTGAAACCTGCTCCTCTTCTTTCAATCTGGAGTTTGATCATTCCATGGAGTTTTGTGCTTCTGCCAGGCCTAGTCCATACATATGTGTGTGAGGGGGTTAAAGGGGGAGTGATGTCCCTCTTAGCCTGAGCATCTCAGGAGAGCAGGCCACTGTCTCTCCCTTGGGTCTGCAGACAGAGAGCCTGACACCATGGCCAAGGTCTAATAGACGAACTTGTGACTCAATAGAAGCAATGAATGAATGAACAAATGAATGAATGAATGGATGGATGAGTTAATGAATGAATGAGTGAATGAATGAATAAGTGACTGAATGAATGAGTGACTGAATGAGTGAGTGACTGAATGAGTGAGTGAATGCATGAATGAGTGAGTGAATGCATGAGTGAGAGAGTGAATGAATGAGTGAGTGAATGAATGAATGAGGGAGTGAGTGAATGAATAAGTGAGTGAGTGAAAGAATGAGCGAATGCATGAGTGAGTGACTGAGTGAGTGAATGCATGAACGAGTGAGTGAGTGAATGAATAAGTGAGTGAGTAAATGTATGAGTGAGTGAATGAATGCATGAGTGAGTGAGTGAATGAATGAGTGTATAAATGAGTGAGTGAGTAAATGCATGAGTGAGGGAGTGAATGCATGAGTGAGTGAATAAGTGAGTAAATGCATGAGTGAGTGAGTGAGTGAGCGCATGAGTGAATGTGAGTGAGAGAATGAATGAATGAGTGAGCGAATGAATGAGTGAATGAGTGAGTGAGTGAATGAATGAGTGAGTGAGTAAATATATGAGTGGATGAATGACTGAATTCTGTCCAGGGCCTCATGGGCATCATTTCTTCTGCCTGGATGGAAGCAGTCCTGGGGCTGTTCTCCATGGCCAGATGACGTGCCTTCTTTTGCCTTGGCTGAGGCTGGATTGGAGTCCAGGGCTGGGGATGGATTTGGGGGCTGAATCCCCAGCCCCGCCTCCCCCCTCCTGCCTCCTGGCCTCACCCTTCCAGGCCACTCTGCCTGAGTGGATTCTTTCCAGAGGTAATTAGCGAGCACCCAACATGCAGGGGCTCGTTCCCCAGTGGGAGCCCTTCATCGGAGCTGACAAATTGGACAGGTTCCCTCGGGCGAGGGTTCGCTTACTTTTCATTTGCAGCACTCGAGATATGATTTATCATAAATTCCTATTGCCCAGGAATGAAGGAAGGCATCCCTGGAGCCAAGAGGTCTCCTCCAGGTCCCCACAGCATCCAAGGGTGCATATTCTCTGTGGGGAAAGCCGGAGGCCAGAGACTGGGAGGGCCCTGCCAGGGCATCTAGCCCACCCCCTTCATTACTGATGAGGAAAGAGATTTGGTAGCTTGCCCTAGGTCACACTGTAAGGGGCAGAGCTAAGATTTGAACCCAGGTCCCGTGAGTACCAAAATCTAGCCATATCTCCAGAAAAACAATTTTCCAGGAGCCTGATGTGATGAATGTATCCAAATCAGGACAAAGGTTGAGCCCATTTCCATGTTGTTTCCAGTGGTGATGTTGCAGGGCAGCCCGAGAGCTGGGGACTGCCCTCAAATGGAGCCCTTTGGGCATGACCCTAGCTTGCACTGTTCCATCAAGTCACCCCTGGGTGTATGCCCCTGCTACTGAGCCTTCCCATCTAGGAGCCTAGGGACCTCCCTGACTGTCCAATCCAACTTTCTCATTTTACAGTGGAGGAAACAGAGTTCTGGGGTGGAGGGGGGGGAGGAAGGACCTCGCCCACAAATGTACAAGTGGTAAGTGTCAAAGGCAGGATTTGAATACAGGTCCTCTACCTCCAGATGGTTAGGGTCCACACCTCTGTGGCTTTAGCAGCAAACACATCGACAGCATGAACAGTAGATCAGGCCTTTAACAAGTCAGCTGTTATTCAGTACCTCCTGTGGTCCGGGTACTAGCAGGGGTTGGACTGGCAAACTTTCCCCCAGCTTCGAGCAGGACATGCAGCATCCTGCACCCCGCCCCCGCTCCAGGCTCTTACCTTTCCCAGCAAAGAAATGAGCGTATTTGCTCTTCTCTCCCGGGGTGTCCCTGGTCGCTCCTGTCTCTGTGAAGAGGGAGCGCTCTTCACCTCTTGGAAATAATCACCCTAACAATAAGGACCAGGAGAAGAGGAGGAAGAGTCTCAGAGATATTTTTCCACTGGGAAAAAAAAGAAACCCCTCTAAAAGCCATGATTTTCCATCCTTTTTAAAAAGCCTTTTCTCCAGAGGGTTTAAAGAGTGAGTTTCTGTTCCTGGGTCATCTGCGGTCGGGGGGAGTTGGGGAGTCAGGGCAACCTGGGGGAGGCACAGACTGGCGCTAATCTCTGAATCTGGCCCAAAAGCCCAAGTCAAGGAGCTGCTGATAGAGAAACAATGTTCCCTGTATCAGGAAGCTTCCTAAAAAATCTTCCCGGGGTAACCCGAGCCCCTGAAAAATGATCCCAATGGCCGCTGAGACAAAGCGCCCCTTCAGAGAGCGCGCGCTCTGGACCGAGCCTTTGTTCCAGATCTCTGCGGAGCGGAGGGGGCCTCGGCAAGCTCCGGACCCTGGCGGAAGGGGAGACCCAGGCCGGGAGTGGGGGCGTGGGCGGGGCGCAGTGGCCGCTCTCTGGTCCGGAGCTTCCTTGGAAGTAGGGCCGTCCACCCAAAGGGGTTAGAGACGAATCGTTTTAAAGCCTCACATGATACGAGGAAGGTTATGAGAAGGCTAAGATTTGGAGACAGAAGGCTAGATAGCTGTGTGACGTTGGTCAGGGCACAGCCTCTCTGGCTCTCAGTCCCCCCCCCCCGCCCCCGTAAAACTAGATCTGATTTCCCTGGGAAACTGTGGACATTTGTATCTTGCTTCTTCTAGGGACTTTGGAACTCTTCTCTGTCAGGCCAGGTTACCAGGGGCCCTTCTAGCTCTGAGAGTCCATGTCCTATTGTCTAACCTCCCTCCCAGTTCTGACTAACCTAGAATATGTTCTAGGTCCCTCTTCCTCTCTGACAGTGTCTGTTCTTAGGTCCTCTGGCGTTTAGGATGCAGTTCTAGGGTAGTTTCGGGACTAGATCATCTATTTCAATAAGGATAGATAGTATATACTTGTAACAAGTCATTATCACTGACGGGCGCGGCTGACCCCCAAAGTATTCTCTGGCCACTGAAGATGGCACCATGGAGGGTAAGTGGCTTGCCCAACCTCCCACAGGCAGACAGTGAACCCCAGATGTGGGATTTGAACCCAGGTCTCCTCAGACTCTTCTCTATCTGCCAGTTTTTCCTTTGCCCAGATTCCATCTCATCTCACCCTCAACTCCTCTGTATTGGTCTGTCTTCCCTGGAGGGCAGCCAACTTTCTCACTGCTGGCTCCCTGGGGAGCTGGGCAGAAAGCCCCGCCCAGAGGTGGGGAGCCTGCGGCCTCCCGAGCCCACATGTGGCTCTGGGTCCTCAAGTGCAGACTTTTGACTGAATTCAAACTTCACGTTACAAATATTAGGTACTGAGTGATTATTTGTGGAGTTAGAACAACCACAGGATTTATTTGCTCATTTGATGTGGATTCGTCAAGTGCTTTCGTGTGCGAGGCATTGTCTGAGGTGCTGAGGTCACAAAGGTAGAAATGAAAGTGTGCCTGGCCTCAGGGAGCTTCCATTCTAGGAGAGGAGAAAACCTTCAATACAAAAACGATACAGAGTGATTTCGGTGGGAGGGCACATGGTGATGCGGGGCTCTTCATGGACGGGCTTCTTTTTGCGTTGGGGCGACTGACATGCCCGGGACTTGGTGAGGTTAGCAGTGAGCCTACCTACTGTCCCTGGCACTCAAGGTCCAAAAGCCTTTTGGAAAATGCCCTTGAACTTGGCCCTGAAGAAAAAGGTTTTTGTGCTTCTTTCCACTAGATGTCACTCTGTGGCTGCGAGTGCTGACCGTCTAGTCTGGTCTGAGCCAATGCTTTCCTGATAGGTGTCTTCAGAGGGGTAGGGTGGGCATTCATTAAGTGGGTGGTGGAAGCTCCATTCTCCCCTACGATCCTTGATCTCTGCCACTGTTTTCTACCATTTCCGAATGACCTGACCTTTGTTGATTGGAGAGCAGCCCACTAACTGGTCAGTAGTGACCTTTCTGTGATATGCTCCCCTGGAACCAGAGCCCTGACTCCAAAGCCAGTTTGTGGTCATGGGGTGTCATCCCTCCACCCCCGGTCCTCCTAGAGTTGGGATTCCCTGGGGAACCTGAATGCTCTGCCAAGTCTTGTCCATGCAGCATCAATGGGACATTCTGGGGAGGGAACAGAGGCAAGACCTGGGGTCTCATGGTTCTGTGGAACATCTAGGCATGGAAACCCCACCTGCACTTTCTCTCCAATGTATGGAGCACTTGTCCTGCATGCCAGAGATGAGACTTGAATCCAGATCTTCCTGACTCCCAGGCCAGCTCCCTAGCCACTCAGTACTGTGTCAATGTATTTCCCAGGGTTCCTATCAGCTTCCATGAGCAACCTCTGCTAGAGATCCCCTTACATTCTTGAGGGTGTGAAGGTGAACCAAGGCTCTCAATGGTGCTGCCAAGGAACACAGGCCCTGCTGAGGTCCCACTGAGTTGGGAAGGCTTTGAGGTTGCTGTGCAGTAAATGGAGCTGGAGAGCCAGAGCTCCCATGCCAGCCCTGCCTCTCACTAGCTGGCAGTCTTAGACAAATCTGCTCCTTTCTCTGTGCCTCAGTTTCTCCCTCAGTGAAAGGTTGGACTTGACATATCTGCCATCCCCAGGACCAGCTCAGCCAAGTGTTATCGGTACAGATTTATTCCCTAAATTCACTCTCATCAGCACCCAAGGCTTGACCCCCAGGGCATGGACTTTTTGCAAGCAACCCCCACCCCTTGCAAGATCATCTTCTAAATTGTGGAAGGATTATAATCTGCTTCACTGAGAGGACAGAAATCAGAGCTTCTCAGAGCCCTAGTATTCCTGATCAAGTGCTACAATGCTTTCCATTGCTCCCTATAGCCTGGGCAGGGCGGTGGTGTGTGTGTACAAACTCTTCTGCCCAGTGTCAGGAGCAATCTGGCTCCAGTCTACCTTTTCAGACTTACTTCACAACTCCCTTTCATACACTCTGTTCTTCATCGCAAGTGGACACTCTGGGGGTGCAGGGGATACAGGGTGGAGGCCTGGCATTGGGGAGACCTGAATTCAAATCCAGCCTGACGCTTCCTAGCTGTGTGATCCTGGACACTTCACTTCTGCCTTACTCAGTTTCCTCATCTGTAAAATGTGTATAATAATAGCATAAGGCTGTGGTGAGGATCGAATGGATGATACTTAAAAAGTGCTTTGCAAACCTTATAGTGCTATATAAATGTTAGCTGCCATTGTCGGAATCGTCACCACCATCATCGCCATCGATCTTCCTTATTTGCTGTTGTCCAAATAAGACAGTCCAGCCCCTGCCTCTGCATCCCTTCCCATGCTTGGAATTCTTAGTGCCTCGTCCCCCAGGAAGCCTCTCTTCATCTGTCTAGTCATTAGTGCTGTCTCCCCCTCACATCACCTCTTTACTTCTCTGTGTACACGTTGTCTCCCCTGATAGAATGGAAGCTCTGTGAAGGCAGTGACCTATTTTGATTTTGTTGTATCTCCAGCACCTAGGACAGCGCAGGGCACACACTAGGGCCTTACAGGTTGAACAGGCTGGTAAGAACAGGAAGACCTTGACCAGTCAGGATCTCACGGTTTCTCTAAGTCTGGCCCAGGTCCAAGAGAGCCAAGGGTGCTCCCACAGGATGTGTGCTCAAGTCAACATGGCAGGGAGATGGCAGTGTGGCGTGGGCAATCTGTACCGAGGCTCTCCCGCTCCCCCATCACCAGTCCCCCCCCCCCATTAATTTATTTATAGTTTGCATTTACTTCAATGTGTATTTTTTTTTTTTTGCCACAGATTATAAGCTCCTTGAGGCCAGAGGTGGTTTCTTTCTCATTTCTCTATCCTCTGGGTCTCGTTCCTGGCACACAGATGCTGGTTGCAGAATGGTTTGGGTTTGACCCCTCTGTCCCTCACTTCCTTGCAGCCTGAGCTCCCCTCTCTGGGTCTCAGTTTCCTCATCTGTAAAAGGAAGGGGTTGGATTAGATGAGCCGACCCGTCTGACATGTTGAGGAGTTAGGCACCTGAGTCACCGTGCCCCACTTAACTCAATTGTACCTGCCATCTCTACAGAGAGGGGCTGAGAAGGGTTTTGGCTTCAGTCATCAATCACAGGCTTTGGGCCAAGGTAGAAAGTCCTAGAGTTGGAGTGCCAGCTGTCCAGGAATTGGATTGTGCCTCTAGGGGTCAACTGTCAGACAGGTGATTCCAAAGGAGGAGCCACTTGGGGGGAGGAGAGGCCTTGGATCTGACCTCAGCCTAGGTGACCCTCCCTTCCTGTCAGCTGGAGGACTTGGTGAGCTTTGAAGAGTCCAGAGGATTTAGGGTTGCCCACCAGCAAAGACTGGATGGGATTTGGAAGGCAGACTCATCACTTGGCAAAGAGCCCAGCAGAGATGGCCCCTATGCCCAAGGGGAGCCTCATGAGCACCCCACAAAGGGGAGAAAAGCCCCTCTGGTACATGTGCTCTCTACCCTTTTCCCTTGTACTCTGCGTCTGCTGCTGGGAAAGTGTGTCACAGACTTGGGAGGGAGTATGCCTCATACCAGCCCTTCTTACTGTATCACCTTAGTAAATGCCCCTTTCTAAAAACCAGTAGAGTCTAGCTGACCCATAATCAGGACAGGAAGGGCACTGGTCCGGGCTTGAGTAATAGCACTAGAAAGCCGGCTCCCCTCCACCTCTCTGAGCTACCCCTAGAACCCTGCCGGGGCTTGGCAACCATGCCCTGGGGCCCTGGTTTGTCAGAGAGAGTGGAGGGTGGGGAGTAATCCCAAAGCAGGAGCTCTATATCAATAGCACTTTTAAACCCAGGAAGACCTCACCCCCAGCCCCAGCCTAGAGGAAAGGCTGCCAGCAGTCCCAGGCGGGAATAATTTTGTCAGGGGGTAATAAGTCAAGGTGCGTGTGGAGGGGTGACGCGGGCAGGCTGAAGGAGAAGGCAGCGAGTTGATGGAGCGCCCCATTGGCTTGGGAGACTCCCTCCTCGGAGGAGAGGAGAGCCGAATGCAGTTTGGGAGGAGGGTTTGGCAGAGAGGAAGGTGGAGATAGGAAGCATTCCAGGTGTCAGGAAAGGTATGTGGGCTCTAGCTCCCAGGCAGACGAGGGAGAAGCAAGGCTTGTCTGGCGGCAGAGTCGGGACCAGGAATGTCTCCGACGAGCGGCTGCAGCCCCTTCCCCAGCCCGGCCCTCTCTCCGCCCTCTTCTTCTCTTCCAGGTCACGCTCCTGGGGCTCTCTGTCCTCAGGAAGGAGAGGGAGGAGAAGCAGCTTCAGCTTTGGTCACGTCGATGCTGATTCCGCCATCCAGAACCCGAAGGTTCTGAGAGGTCCTTATGTCCCGCCCCCTAGCTTTCAATGGGAAATGGAGACCCTGAGATCGGAGGGGAGTGGCCCAAGGTCTCACAGCTGGAGAGCAGCAGACCTGGGTGGAGACCCACTTTGTTCCAGCCGGGAAGCTTCGGCTATCCAGTCTAAATTTCTTTCATTACAAATGCCAAACATCGCACTGCTGCCAGGTGCCAGGTTTCTCCCTCAGGGCTTCTGGCGGAGCTTACAGTCCCTGCCCTCAGGGAGCTCACCTCTGAGTAGGGACACAAGACGCAAACGCAGCACGTTGGGCTTGAGAGTTGTTGTTTTTTCTCAATTTCTAGTAAAAACAATTCTTAACTCTTTTTTTTAGAATTTGAGTTATAAAATCCCTCCTTCCCTCTTTGAGAAGGCAAGCAATTAGCTATAGATTACACTTTAGGGTACACAACGCGGAGGCGCATAGAAAAGGTGAGGTAGGAGAGCACTCTTTTCCTTTTCTGTCTACACCTCCTTTCCTCTGGGCTTCGAGGGAGGGCTGGCTCTTTCAGTCAAGACCACGCCTCCACCCCACCTCCTCTCACCTTTCTTGGGCACTCGGGGGCCCCACTGATCGCTCTCCTTCAATCTCTTCTCACTCTTTGCCGCCTTAAAAATGCCTCTCCCCCTCCCCCCGTCTTTTTTTTCACCACCAGGGAGTACCTAACGTGCCCATCTGCCGGACTCTTGTCAGCGAACGCAGCCCACGGAAGGAGATGCTGCGCCCCTCCTGGGCTGGACGCTTCACCCAGCCATGGCGGTGCTCGGGAAGCATGCTGCTTTCTCTGAATCTCTGAGAGCCGTGGCACCTCGAGGCCCC
Source organism: Phalanger gymnotis (assembly GCA_028646595.1). Classification (NCBI taxonomy): domain Eukaryota; kingdom Metazoa; phylum Chordata; class Mammalia; order Diprotodontia; family Phalangeridae; genus Phalanger; species Phalanger gymnotis. The sequence continues at coordinate 227,563,991 of CM053623.1, forward strand.
AGCTCTGTCCTTGTGGGCGGCAACTACTTCCTCTTTAGGGGGCAGTCTGGCCAGTGTGGATTTATCCAATCAGAACCCCTTTCTTCCTTGTTTCAGTCATGGACCCCTAACAGGTGAACGTGTCAAAAATTCACGCCTCACGTGGTGAAAATCTTTATTCATGATCCACAAAAAATAACAAAAAGGAATGATATATATCTTTACTGATGGATTTGGCAGGCTGGTGCAAAGACCTCTGATTCCGAGTCAGAGGACCCAGGTTCAAATCTTGCTTCTGTTATTCCTCAGTCACCTCCTCTTAACAAAAATGAAAGAAAGAAAGAAAGAAAGAAAGAGAAAGGAAGAAAAAAGAAGAAAGAAAAGAAGGAAGGAAGAACAAAAGAAAGAAGGAAAGAAAGAGAAAGGAAGAAGGAAGAGAAAGGAAGGAAGGAAGATCGAAAGAGAGAGCGCATTTAGGGAAAGAAAGAAAGAAAGAAAGAAAGAAAGAAAGAAAGAAAGAAAAGAGAAAGAGAGAGAAAGAAAGAAAGAAAGAAAGAAAGAAAGAAAGAAAGAAAGAAAGAAAGAAGGAAAGAAAGAAAGAGAAAAAGAGAGAGAAAGAAAGAAAAGGAAGCGCTGGATCAGGCACCTCTGAGGTCCCTTCCGCCTTGGAAGCGACGCCGCCAGGGCGTGCCCCAGACCTCAGGCTCTGCTTGTGCAGGTGCCCTCAAGGCTGGACCTCGCACTCTTCGCCTCCTGCCAAAGGAGAGACTCTTGGAGTTCGTTCACAGACAGGGCATCCCAGGCACCTCCAACCCTGCTCTTGGCCTGCGGCTTGGCCACTGGAGGGAGAATTGGTGGAGTTCAGGGCAGGGGGCACACGTCGCGCTGTCCCATGAGACTACCGCGCCGTCCGGGAAAGCACCTGGGGAAGCGTAGCTCCCCGAGCCGGACCCGGGGGCGGGGGGGCGGGGCTGACTCCGGGAACGCAAAGCGCAGGGGATTCGGCACTGAGGCCTTTGCGGAGGAGCCCGAGGTCAGGGGCGTGTAAGGGGCGGGGCCAAGGGACCCGATTGGCTGGGGCTCGCGAGGCTGACAGGGCAGACGGGAACAGGAGGTCGCCCAGGATTGGCGGCGGAGACGTTGAGGGCGGGATTCGAGCCGGGAAGGAGGCGGTGGGGGAGGAGGAGAGAGACATCCAATTGGGGGGAAAGCCGTTGAAGGCGGGGCTCGAGGCTCCTAGGGGCGGGCTCTGGGTCGGAAGCGCGCAGCGGATTGGAGAGAAGGCCGTTGTGGGGCGGTTTCCTGAGCGCGGTGCCCGCCCTTTCGCGGAAGATGGCGGCGTCCAGTGAGGGCTCGTTCCGTGAGGGCTTCAACTCCGGGCGGGTAGAGGCGGCGCTGGCAGCTCTAGAAGCCGACGAGGAGCCGGGCAGGCGGCTGGAGCGGCTGCGGGAGATCATGTTACTGCTCCGCGAACAGCAGCACCGGTAACGGAGGGGCCGACAGGAGGGGAAACTGAGGCAGGGACCCGCGGGGAGGGGGAGGGGCGCGGAGTCCCGGAGCCAGGAGCGGAGAGGCAGAGGCCCCGCCCCAGGAATGGCCCCTCCCAGCCCTGACATCCCCTGTTCTGAGCCTTCTCCCAGCTCTAATATCCCTTGTTCTCAGGCCCTCTCAGCCCTGACATCCCCTGTTCTAAGACCTCTCCCCTTCTGACATCGTCTGTTCAAAGTCTCCTCACAGCCTGACATCCCCAGTTCTCAGGCCCTCCCAGCCTGGCATCCCCTGTTCTGAGTCCTCTCCCAGCTCTGACCTTTCTTGGGCTGACTGGAAGGAAATTGAGATCATCGGCACTAGTTACGTCATTAACTGTCCCTCTAGCATTCTGGGGCTGAGCCAGCCAGGCTAGACCTGGGCCCTGGTTCTCCCTCCTCCCAGGCACTGCTGCATTGCTTTGGGTGCCCTGTGAGCCTCGTTTTCTTTCCCCCTCCCAGCCCTCTGGATGGTATGGGGAAGGGACCAAACTCTACCTCTCTCTGAGCCACTCCTGGTGCCTCTGACCTGTGGGAGTTATTTAGGCCCCCCTGTTTCTGCCTTGAAGCATGGCCGTACCACAGGGGCTCCCTAGCAGACTCTCTGGGGCAGGGGCTGGTTGGGAGCGGACGCCCTCCACTGAGGGGCTGCCAGGCTTGGCAGGTGCCAGGCACACAGTAGGCCTGTAAGGATGCTTTCTTCCTCCCCCCCAGCACCTTGTCTCCAGCTCTCTGCCCTGGCCCCTGAAATGTCAGGTGATATGTCCCTTTTGGGAGTGGAAGCTCGCTCTGTAAACACCGGGCCCTCGGCTCCTGTTTGGCTGTAGTTTCCCGTTGAATGATGGGCTTTATCCTGATGGGAATGGTAGGTTTTGTGGTTCTCTTCGCTGTTTCGTCAATTATTTTATTAGCTTGCTCAGATTTTTGGAAGTGAGTTTTTATTTATTCAGATTCCTAATGTCCAAGCCCAAAGTCTTCTCCTTGGGAGCTGAGTACAGAATCCTGGCCTAATCGACCTGGAACAAAATTTAACACAACCAGGTTTCTCTGGCTACTTTCGATGTATCCCCAGCCTGTGGCTGTGGGTCTGGGAATGCAGATGTGAACAGGCAGACCCTGCCTTCAAGGCTTTTAGGGTCCGTCGAGGAGAACATCACCCCCACACACCTATCTAAAGTTATTTCAAGGTGATTTGGAGAGGAGGGTGGAGAGAAAGTGCTAGCTGGGCTTGGTGTGTGCAGGGTTCAAGGTTGGGCTTCAGAGGAAACCAGGGATTCTGAGAAGGGCATACGAAGTGGAGGAGCTTCCTGGGAATGGGAGTTGGACCCTGAAAATGCGCAAAGATGGCAAATGGGAGGTTGTGTGTGAGCAATCCCCTGTAGGCTATTGAATAAGCAAATGGTTGTGATGTGTAATAAGGTGGGAAAGCCAGCCCACTGCCTCCCAAGGCAGCCCCTTCTACTGTGGTATAGCAAAGAGTTGGAATTTTTCCTCGTGTGGATGGATGGATAGATGGAGAGATGGATGGATGGATGTAGAGATGATGGCTAGAGCGATGCATGATGGATAGATGATGGATGGATGGATGGATGGATGGATGGATGGATGGATGGACAGATGGATAGACAGATGGATAGACGAATGGATGGATAGACAGATGGATAGATAGATGGATGGATAGACAAATGGACCAATGGATAGACAGATGGATAGATGGATGGATAGAAGGATGGATGGATAGACAGATGGATAGATGGATGGATGGATGGATAGACAAATGGATGAATGGATAGACAGATGGATAGATGGATGGGTGGATAGATGGATGGATGGATGGATGGATGGATGGATAGATAGACAAATGGACGAATGGATAGACAGATGGATGGATGGATGAATGGATGGATGGATGGATAGATAAACAAATGGATGAATGGATAGACAGATGGCTGGATGGATGGATGGCTGGCTGGCTGGATGGATGGATAGACAAATGGATGAATGGATAGCCAGATGGATAGATGGATGGATGGATAGATGGATAAATAGGTGGATGGATGGATAGATGGATAGATGGATGGATGGATGGATGGATGGATGGATGGATGGATAGATAGACAAATGGATGAATGGATAGAGAGATGGGTAGATGGATGGATGGATAGATAGACAGATAGATGGATGGATGGATGGATGGATAGACAAATGGATGAATGGATAGACAGATGGATAGTTGGATGGATGGATGGATGGATGGATACACAGATGGATAGATAGATGGATGGATGGATGGACAGATAGACAAATGGATGAATGGATAGACAGATGGATAGATGGATGGATGGATAGATGGATGGATGGATAGATAGATGGATGGAAGGATAGATAGACATAGAAAGAGATGATGGGTGGATGGATTGAAGGATGGATGGATAGATGGATGGATGGAAGGATGGCTAGACATAGAAAGAGATGATGGATGGATGGATTGAAGGATGGATGGAGATGGATGGAAGGATGGATAGACATAGAAAGAGATGATGGATGGATGGATTAAAGGATGGATGGATAGAGGGATGTATAGACATGGATGAATGAATAGGTGTTGGATGGGTGTACAGATGGATGGATAGACATGGATAGAAGGATGGATGATGGATGGATGGATGGATGGAAGGATGGATAGACATAGAAAGAGATGATGGATGGATGGATGTATAGAACATTTATTCAGTGCTTTTGGTAGGCTGGGCACTGCTCTGCCAGCCAACAAACTTGCCTTTCCAACCTGGATGGATGGATAGACAGATGGATAGATGGATGGATGGATGGATGGATGGATAGATAGATAGACAAATGGGTGAATGGATAGACAGATGGATTGATGGATGGGTGGATAGATGGACAGATAGACATAGAAAGAGATGATGGATGGATGGATGTATAGAACATTTATTCAGTGCTTTCCAACCTGGACTCTGAGTTCTGCCCTTTGGACTTGGACAGAACCATTGTTGTTCCTTTTTAGTTACTTGAACACAGCTGTTGTGGGCCCCTTGGACTTCCCTCCTCTAGGCTGCACATCCCTGTCCTGGTGCGGCCCTCAGGATCTGTGCTCCAGCAGGCTTGATGTGAGAGAGTGCTGGGAGGGGAGGTTTCCCGAGCTGGGAAGGGGGAGAGAGCTCGGGTGTGGGATTGCAGCTTGGCTGTGCCTGTGATGGGGGACACCAGGAGAGGTGCCTTCTGCTACCTAATGGGGCACCCAGGGGATGAAAGGACAAGGTTGTATTACCTGTATCCACTAGGGGCCTTGGGGTGGCTCTGGCAGGGGTGGGGAGGAGGCAGGGACAGGTCCTGCTAAGACACAGGCCCCTGCATAGATGCCCCCCCCCGCATTCACACACATATTCCACAAACACACCCATATGCACACACATACTCATGAACACGTGTACATTCCTGCTTATGTGTACACATACCTGTATGTACCCATGCACACTCAGGAGCCTCCTCTGCCCTTTTCACCTTCTGTGTCTTTGAAGAAGGATGTCTTCATTCCCTCTTCTGTTCGCCTCTTCCTCTACTTGGTTCCTGTCCTTCACTAAATCTGCCCCCTCCTCCTGCCATGAGCCCACTCCTTTTCATGGTGCAGGGGTGGCTTTTCACTTGTCTTTGAGTTTTGGGGGTCCCCAGGAAACCCTAGGTGTGGGCCGCCCTGGGCTCCTCCATCCATCATAGGGAGCATCACGGCTTCTCCATTGGGGGAGATGCCTCCTTCCACTAACTCTCCTGTGGCCCCGGGCCTCCTGAAGCTGGGATTTTCTCCCTGGTAAAACAATCTTCCACGTCGGCAAAACCATCCATAAGAAGAGACAAGGGAGAATCTGATGCATTGTCTCCATCTCCAGCGATCAGCACACCAGGGCCTCAAGCCTGTGCCTCATTTTCATCTTGCCCAGACAGGGCTCTTCTCCATTTCCCGGCTGAGTCAGGTGTGTGAAGGAAGGGTCACTGGCTGAGACAGCCAGAAAAAATGGAAATGAGGTCAGGGGAGGCCAATGAGGCTGTGACACAGGAAATTTCACCTCCTCTGATTAAGTGGGTCTCCCTGCCCTTTTCCCTTGAGGCTCACAAGGTCAAGGCACCTTGGCATCCCTGGTGGCTGAGATGGCTGGGATATCTTTTTTCACCAGCCTCCGGTGCTGAATCTGAGACTTCCTTATTCCCAGGCCCCCTGCCTCAGTGACCTGTGCAGCCTCTCAGCAATCCCTTTTTTGAAATGCCGTGGCAGTTCAGCCTCCTGGGTCCAGGTGGAGAGAACCATGATCAGATTGGATCAGATCGGACCCAAGGGATGGACAAAGGGGGGTGGGAAGCAGCCCATGGAGCAGACTGGTCTCATTTAAGCGCTACCTTGGGGAGGATTCCTGGGCACTTCATGTGGTCAGAAATTGGGGCCTCCTTGGGTGAAAAGTACCTTTCACTGTGTGGCCAACATTCGAGTTCCTTGTAGAAACTATGGTGATGTAATCTGGGATGAAGGCTGAAAAATCACGATAGAAAGTTGGTGCTGTGAGTGACCGTATGATTGGACTTCAGTGACAGTGTCCACCAGGTTCCTGTCTCAGCTGCCTCCTTTGAAAGCAGAAACAGGCTGCTTGGCATTAAAACCAGCAGAGCTTTATGGATCTATCTTCATCTCCCTGACCTTGGGGGTGTAATCGAATCATAGGGTATAGAAATCAGCCCTCTTGCTTTGCCCCTTTGACAGGTCAGGAAACCGAGGCCTGAGGGGGGGAGTGACTTGCTTTAACACCATAGAGGGAGAATAGAGCAGAGCTGGGATTCAGACTTAGCCTTCTGACGCCAAATGCGCTGGGCTTTGTTTTTTCCTTTTGCTAAATTGAGAATTTTGTACCTCGAAAAAGTCTGTGGTTTGTTTAGTCACTGTGCCTGCTTCCGCCCCTTACAGCCCCTCCATGGCCTTGTGGAGTCTCTGGAGCCAAAATCACTCATCCCCTTTGACTGGCCCCTCGGCAGTGCATCTCTCCCAGGAGTCTGAGGCTGACCCTTCAACGGCGGACTCCCAAAGCTTTTCTGGTGTTGTTCCAGGGTGGGCCTGGAGGGAGCAGGGCAGGATCCAAGAGCTCTTCCCATGTGGCGCAGACTTAGCTCAGAGACCTGACCAGGAATCAGTTGTGAAGGCAAGGCAGCTCTTTGGCTTGTGCCCTGTGGGGAGGCCAGCGGGTGCCTCATGCAAGAGGCCAGCCTGACAAAGCCAGAGTAGCCACAACCCACTTCTTCACTTTGGTCTTTCCAGTAGCATTTTCTTAAAAAACCAGAACACTGAACAAAGCGCGTTATCTGTTTTTCCCCTCAATCTGGACCCATGGCCCTGTGGGCTAGAGGGAATACCCAGGGAGGCCTTTTTTACCTCCTTTTTGATCACCTTGAAGAGCAGCCCAAAGCCCTGAGAAGGGATGTGACCTGTCCAAGCCTGGGGCCAGTGCTCCATCTACTGTGTTACATCAGAAATGTGAACAAAAATGCCAACAATTGTGTCTTTGGGAAGTTGTGAGTATTGGGCCAGGATCCAGGAATCCCAGTGCCCTCCCCCCATTCTGTATCTCTTGTGCAGCTCCAGGCATCATTTGGGGTGTCTGGTCCTCAGCTTTCTCTTCACTAGAAGGCGAGGACTTTCCTTTGTGGCAGGTCTCCTCCCTTCTGAGTTTCCTCAGGCTCCTTCCAGATCTCTCTGGATAGTAGGCAGTAGGGAGCTCACTTCATGCTTACTCAGTGAAAAACCAAACTAGACTAAACATAAACGAAGGGTTCTTGCTTGTGACTCCTGTTAAGCCATTATCAGGTGGAGGCCTTTGGGGCCTGGCTTGGGTGAATCCAAAGGACCGTGTGCCTTGCCATGACTCACACCCCCTGGGGATGGTTGATCTCTCTGCCAACCCTTGCCAGGATGCTCTGCTGCTGAATGATGGGCCAGGCCCCTGGGGGTCAGGGAGGAGGCACGAAACCACTCTTGAAGGGAACCGAGCTGAGAGCTGCACTCCCCATCTCCTGTGACCTGTTTGTTTTGAGATCATGGCTTGAGTTGCTTCCTGTCTGTTTTATTCATCCAACATAATTGAGTGTGGTGGGCTAGTAAGGGGTGGTTCCCACTGACCACTGTTTTCTATATTTCGAAGTTGACTCAGAATCCCTTAGCAAATGGTTCCATGTGCTCCTCCAAGCTGTGGCCTTGAGAAAAATAAAGGCAATTGCCCTGAAGCTATGAAAGTGCCTTCTTTTTATAGTGTGGCTTAATTGGTGTGCTGGCAGCTGAGTCACAGAGCTGCCCAGGGCCACTCAGATGGCTCCCAGAAAGTGCTTCATGTTGTGCCCCTAGATAGCCAGGCTTCTTTGTGTAGTTCTGTGGACAGTGGAGCCCCTAGTCACCCCAACTCCTTTTCCATCTTAGGAATTTGAGACAAGATATTTATGTATGTAACCTGTCATGTGGGATATGCTTGCTAGCACCTCACTTGGCCCGGTTTTCCTTATCTCTTTTCTTCATTTTCAAAGTCTTGGTAGAAGCTGACTGCTGAGAGGGATGATTACTAATGGTTGCAGGTTACCTCTGTGTCTGATGACTAGGTCAGGCATTAGAAGAAAGATAGTAACTCCTCTGCCTCAAGGGAGCTTAGTAACGTTCTCTTTTTCTAAAAATAAATGATTTTTTTTTAAATCAGCAGAAATCTAACTTTGCTGTCTCCCACCACCACTTCAGTTGAAAAGGAGAGAAAACAAAATCCTTGTTACAAACATGTGTGGTCAAGCAAAATAAATTTATTCATTGGCCATGTCCAAAAGGAAACATATCCTATTCTCTGTCCTGAGCTCTTTTCCCCTCTATTAGGAGGTTGGCAGCATGGTTCCTCATGAGTCCTCTGGAATCCTTGTTGGTCATCGAATTCATCAGAGCTCCCACGTCTTAAAAAATTATCTGTCTTTACATTTTGTTGTCATTATGTACATTGTTTTACTTCTGATCACTTCACCACTTATCAATTAATACAAATCTTCCCAGGTTTCTCTGAAACCATCCCTGTCCTCATCTCAGCATAATAGTATTCCATCACACTTATGTAATAAAATTTATTTATTTCTCCATGTTAGAACATAAGCAATTTGTCCTTGTTTATTCCTTATCTTTGCCTTTTTATGTTTCTCTTTACTCCTCTGTTAGTATTTCATAGTTTCTCTGCAGCTCTGGTCTTTTCTTCAGGAATGCTTGGAAGACCTCTGTTTCATTAATGCTCCATTTTTTTCCCTGAGGGATTATCTTCAGCTTTGCTGGTAAGTTGTTCTTGTCTGTAAGTCCATATCCTTTGATTCTGGAATACCTTATTCCAAGCTCTCTGTTCCCTTCATAGTGGTGGCTGCTAAATCTGTGGCTACTTACTACTTTAATTCTTTCTTTTTGGCTCCTTGGAGTATTTTTTCTTTGCTTCAGCTGCTGCTTGCCTTTGAGCTCGATTCTTGCTCAGTGCACAGGGCATGGCCTGTGGCTGCTCCTCCTGGCACACCGTCTCCAGCTGAAGGCCCCCTCCTTAGGCTTCTGGCATCTGTGATCCAGAAGTGAGTATTGGCGACAGAGTTGCTAGTTGGCACCTGGCCCTTCTGGGCTAGATTGGCCTTATCTCCTCTTTCGTGTGATGTTTATGGTGACCTGGCTATGGCTAGTCAGGACCGTTTCATGGCTTTGTCTCAGTGATGTGCAAGGATGTGGGGCAGTCCTGGTATGTCTGTATTTACCATGATTTAATTTACTAACCTTTCACCTACATCACTTGTCAGGGAACTTTCGGTCTAGCTGGGGTGAGAAGGCATAGACTTTTGTCACTTCTGATGATGGTTTCTGCCCAGCCTGTGATTGTTACCATGAGAGGTTGGATTTGGCCACAGTGGTCAGATGAAGAAGGAGAGTTGGAATGTGGATCAGGCCTTGAGACACATAGAAAAGAGGAGAGGGGAGGTATCCTGGAGTAGGAGCCAGGCAAAGTCACTTACCTTCTGGGCCTCAGTTACCTCATTTATAAAATGGAGATAATCATCCGTCTGTTTCCTACCCACAGGTGTGTGTGGGGTGAGGTTCAAATGAGCCTTTTGTGAGTCTTAAAAAACTCACTGTCAATGGAGTTGCTGCAGTTTGTGTTGAGGAAGGTCAGGGCAGTGAGCCCCATGGCCAGATTGTGTGAGTCCCTGAATGCCTACAGCTAAAGGTTGGGACTTTGCCCTCTAGTCAGTGGGGAGCCATGGATGGTTTCTGAGCAGGATCCTGTTAGTCAAAGGGAAGGGCCAGGGACAAATTGGAGGGGGAGATCCAGGAGACAGGAGGAGCATCCAGGTGTCCAGGGAAGGAGCTAAGAAGGCCTGAATCAAGGTGGAAGCATTGGGAATGGAAAGGATCAATAAAACTTGGTGGCTTCTCTTAGGGCACGGGTTGTATCCACGTCCACTAGCCTGTGGGGAGATTATGAGGGATGTGTGAATGTGGGTGGAAAAATAACTCAATCTTTATCTTCCCTGACTGTGGCTTCTCTGGTGACCCTGTGTGCTTTCTTGCATGCATTTGAGACACTTTTCATAGTGAAGGGATGGGTCCCTAAGCTTCACCAGGCGCCCTGCGTCGGGCGCCTTTTTCTTCTTTCCCAGAAGTAGTTGCTCCGAGTTTTGCTCATGTCTCTAGTTTTTCTTTGAGCGGTAAATGGGAAAAGGTGAGTTTCTCATGAGCTTTAAGGCTTTTCCCTTTCTTTCCTGGTTGCTTGTTTGTCAATCCACAGGCATGTATTAAGCACCTCCTCTGGCCCAGCCACATAGGGGGATGCCAGGTGCTGGAGATGATACCTAGGCCAGGATGAAGCAGATCCTGCCCTCCAGGAGCTTCCATTCTCCTCCTGCTCTTGGAGGGAGGTAGGATGTGTCTATCGGAGTTTATAGATTAATCACAGTCAGTGCTATGTGTGTGTGGACTCTCACCTGATGAGGGAAGGAACTGTCCAGCAGCTTGGGCAGATCAGGAAAGGTTTCCTGTAGAAGGTGGGGACTGAGCTTCACCTCTTCGAGGCAGAGGTGAGGGAGAAGGCACCCCAGGAGCGGGAGGCCTGCCATGCAGTGAGAGAGACCTGAGAAGGCCGGGAGCTGGCTCAGGGTCACGGCAGTAGACATCCATTTGAGCCCAGTGTCAAGAAAAGAATTAGGGCTGGGAGATGGATTAGGAGGCTGAGGACCTCCCCCTGCCTGAATGGGAGTGGGAGGGGGCAGGAAAGAGCTTGGATGGGGAATGGTGCCTCAGACAGAAGTTGGGGAGCCTGAGGGACAGGAAGGGTCAGGGGAAGAGAGAATGAAGCGGATTCATGGCCGTTGGTGAGAGAGGCTGGGAGTCCTTGGCTACTAACCCTCTGCAGTCTGGCTGCTGCCCTCGCCACATCCGCTAGTCTTTTCTTGGTCCTCCTTCTGAACTTTGGCTGTGTCTGCTGCCCTGGATATTGGGGATCACCCTCTCCTCTCCTCCCTGAATGATGGCTCCTCTTTGGGCTCTTGGTAGCATCTTCAGCTGGGTCCCACTAGCTAACTCCATTCTGGGCCTCCTTCTCTTGTAGGGTTTGGGTCATCTTACTTGGTGACATCCTCACCTCCCATGGTTTCAATTCTCCTCTCTGGGCAGATAATTCTTACATCTCTTTGTTGAGCCACAATCTCTCTCCTTGACAGTGAGGTGGCCCAGTGGATAGAGTGCTGGGTCTGGAGTCGGGAAAACCTGAATTCAGATCCAGCCTTGACGTCAAGTTCACTAGCTGTGTGACCCTGGAAAGTCACTTAGCCCTATTTGCCTCAGTTTCCTCATCTGTACAATAAAGTGGAGAAGGAAATGGCAAACCCCTTCAGTATCTTTGCCAAAAAAACACCAAATGGGGTCACACAGAGTCAGACACGGCTGAAAATGCCTGAACAGCAGCAGTAGCCGTAAATCTCTCCTGATCTCCAGTCTCACGTTGCCAACTATCTCTTGGGCATCTCTGCCCAGATTTCTCATAGGTGCCTCAAGCTTAAACTCTTCCTCTTTCCCCTGAATCATTCCCTCTTTCTGACTTGCCTGTTGCCATTGAGGGCATTGCCATCTCTCTCATCCAGGCTTGCCACCTCCCCTGCCCCCCCATAGCCAAACTGGAACGTTTCTCGTTACCTCTCCCCCCTCCTTTCTCCTACCTTGCTGCAGGCCTTTGGTTGCCCCACTGAATGACCAATCAGGAGAGAGGGCCCCTTTTTGGAGGGTGGACCCTCTTTGATGTGGCCCAGCAGGGAGAGTAGGAGGAGCTGGCTGGAGCAGAGAGAAGTCGATGCAGATGTTGGCACAAGGGACCCTTTTGGAGAGTGAGCAGAGGAAGACCGAGGGTCAGTCTGGCATGGATCTGGAGAGGGGGCGGGGCCAGAAGTGGGGATCCTTGGCCCCTGAGGTTCCCGAGAAGATTCAGGGGGCCCCTGTGCTGGCAGGCCAGGAAGGGGGCGTGAGGGCTTAGGTCACCTCCAGGCAGGATCTCTCGCCAAGCCCTGAATCTGTCCCTGGGGAATCAGAGTTAAGGCATTGGGATCTATCTTTGAGTGCCTTGGAAGGTCCTGGCCTTAGCAGGACAGCAAGTGACTGGCCTTGGTTTCCCTGAGTGGGAGGCCCCTGGATGAATTCTGTGTGAGTGGATCTCCTGGTGGCCTTCGATTCCTCTCAGCTGTTCTTTTCTTCCATTTTAGCCCAAACAGGCTTGCCTAGATTAAACCTTCAGATCTGTTCAAACTTGACGGAAGGGAAATTCTACCTTTTGTATGATTCAAAGGATTTTTTGTTCTGCCGTGTGGTGTCTCATCTGTGCCTCGTATTCAGGGTATACATTCCTTCCCTATCTGATAGGAGCTGCTGCAGGCTGTTCTCCAGTGTCTTTGCAAGCTCTTGGTCCCCCTGTGGTCCTCACAGTCTCAGTGTCAGTGTGGCTGACCACCTGCCTCATTGCTGGGGAAATGAGGGCTTGCCCAATAGGGACCTGATGAGCCTGCTTACGGCCCCTTCCTGAGGTTTCTTCCCCGTGCTCTGATTTCACTATCTGCATTCGGTCTTGATTTGGAGACGTTGGCGAGTTCTGGGGTCCTTCTTGCCAGATTGCATCTTTTCAAATTTGTGACAAATTAGGAAAGAATGGGAAGTGTGTGTGTGTGGCGGGGGGAAGGGTGTTTATGGTGACTGCTCTTACTGTTAGTGGCGTTAATGGTCAGAGCTGTGGACTCAAGAGAGGAAGGCTGGCTAGTTCAGCACTTCCTAGCTGTCTGACTCTGGGCAAGTTGCTTAGGCGCTTTCAGCCTCAGTGTTCTCATCTGTAAAATGGGTGGTTGTGAAGAGATAATTTGATACAACCTACTACAATAGGATATCTAAGTATAATATAGCGCGGTGGGTAATATGATAAAACATAGTGTGACATAGCAGTATGGTATAGTGTAATATAGTGTCATTTAGTGTAATATATAGTACAGCATAGGGTGTGATAAAACAGTGTTGTACAGTGTGACATAGCAGTGTGGTATAGTGTAATAGAGTGTCATTTAGTGTAATATATAGTACAGCATAGGGTGTAATACAACATAATGCAATGTTATATCGTATAGCATGGTATAGCAAATTATAGAGTATATAGTATAAAATGATCCAGTATAGTTTAGTATTGTCTGTAATATAGTGTAATATACAGTGTACCATATATAGTATATAACAAAATATAGTATTACACGATATAATATACACTATAACATAGAATATGATGCAATACAATATACGCTATAGTGTAATATATATTATAATGTAATATAAGAGTATAGTATGATTTAGCATATGTGGTATTAGTGTACGATACCATGTAGTAAAGCGTATGGTACAATGCAATACAATGTAGTCTAATATAGGCCTGCACAGCCTGCAGCCTGCAGAAGCATTTTGGGTGGCCCACAAAACATGTAGAAGATGTAAACGCAGGCTCGCACAACACACTGCCCAGGTGCACGTTGGTGGGCTGCCACAGGCCATATGTTGTGCAGGCCTGGTCTAATACAATATAGTATATGGTATGGTGTAACACAATGCAACGAGGCATGGTATGTAATATAGCACAATATATAGTGTGATAGCATAACATATGGTGTGATATAGCATAGCATCCTATAATGTAGTCATAGCATAGTGTAGTACCGTACACACAGATGTGCACACTGGTACATCGCATTGTTTGTCATCCTAGACTTGTGTTTTTTTTAGTTGACAAGTGTTTATTTTCTTTCCCTTCTCCCATTCCCATCTTGCCCCTGCCCTGGAGGAGAAGAACAAAAAATAATACCCTTGTAACCAGTAGCTGAGGCACAGCTGAGCCTGACAAACAAGCGTGCCGGCCACTTGAGCCCCCCGCTTCCCCGTCACACAAAGGCCAAGAAGCCCATGATCCTCCGAGGACGGAGGCCGTTGGGATTCCAGCACATCACCCAGACCGAGGAGTCTGAGGGAGCAGGAGCATGCAGGGACCCACAGATGAGGAAACAGGCCCGCCCTTGGTCTGTTACAGCCCTGAGCGCTGGTGGCTTAGGGCTGCTGTGTCTACAGGGGTAGGGTAGGCTCCAAGGCACTCCTGGGTTAGGATGCTCTCTGTACCAGTGCAGGCTGGCACTATCTCTGTCTCTCCTTGTCCTAGATGCTTGTCCAAGGTCACAGACTCAGGACTTGACCCGCAGGTCTCTGTGTCCCCTTCCCACTGCCTCCCTTAGACATCAGAGACTTTTGCGCGTTTATGTATATACATATTGTATTGTATTGCAGGATTGCAGAGGATTGCATTGCTTTTCAAGCTGTTTTCGGCCCCTCTGGGCTGCCCTCGGCCCCTTGGTCTGTGGTGTTGCTGAAATGTTGAGGCAGCAGCTCTTGCTCTGGGGACCCTCCCTTTGGTTACCCGCTTCCCTGTGAAGGCTTCCTGGTGTGGGCTCAGGTGGTGCTGACCCTAACCCCGAAGGTGCATCAGCTGGGGTGTTCTCCCACAGGCCTCCTCGACTCCCATTTGTCCCTGTCCTCTTCTTGTTTCAGAGAAACTGCGTCTGAGCGCGTCTTCCAAAGCATCCAGCAGATCCTGATGAAATCCTCCCTTGAGGTCGAGCTGGCCTGCCAGGATGCCAGCCGCCAGGCACATCTGGACCCTCAGCTGCAGCTCATTGCAGAGTGCTTCCGCTGCCTGAGGAATGCCTGTGTGCAGTGCCCCGGGAACCAGGGCACGATCAGGTAGGCCTATGTGGGCACTGGCCGAGGATGTGGCCGTCTACCAAAGCAGGGCCTGCTGTACCTAGAGGGCAGGAGTTGGCCCTGCCAGGATGGTGGGTGGTGGTGCTTCAGAAGCTATGGGAGACATGGCACTGACCCGGGGTGAGGTGCCAACCCTCTCCTGAGCAGGCGGCACTGACACTCTCCCTGACCGTCTACCAGTTGAGTAATACGCCTTCTTCGGTGTGTGCCCTGAGTGGGGCCCAGCTCCCCGAAGCCACAGGGGCCCAGCTGGCTGTGGCCTTAGGGGTTGCAATCTTCTTCGAGGAGGTGGTGGTTGGAGAGGGAAGGCCCTGTCACGGCCCTTCTGCCGGGGAGCTGTGGCAGCGGAAATCGGCTGTGATCTGTACCGTCGAGTGTTGGCATCGAGCCCCTCCTGGGTGGCTGGTGTCCAGAAGGCGTCCTGTCCATTAGGCTCCCTGCAGAACACCAGATTGAAGCTGTCCTTATTGCTGTCTTTGCTTCCTGTGCCACCCACATTTCCCCCCATCTCCCCCCGCCCACCTATCAAGCAACACTTAGGACCAAAAAGCCCCTTCTGGAGAGCAGAGGGTCCTAATGGGAAGCAGCACCTAGAGAGATCCCACCACCAGATACCTGCCCCCAAGGAGGTCTGCCAAGGCCTCGATAGGAGCAGTGCCCCCCATAGGGCAGGGCTGGACAGAGCTGGGCTGAGCAGCATATAGGAAGACTTGCCTCAGCTGAGGCAGGGGGAGCTCTCAGAACCCCCACAGAAACATGAGGCCTAGCAAATGACTGAATAATTAAGAGGCACGTTCCAAGGTGTAACGTCCAAGCATGGGTCAGAAGGGGAGAGGGGAGGGAGTGGGCCATGGAGCATGGGGCCCAGCTAACCTCACCTCTGATTCTGATCTGGAGGCGGGTCTCACCATGCCCCGCCCAAACAGAGTGGTCCTGGAGCCTCTGGTTACTCTGGCCTCACCACTTCCGCTTTGGGGCCGCTCACAGACCACTGCTCTACTCCTGCTTCCGATCGCTGGAAGGGCCCTTCAAAGTTCAACCTCTCGTTTTTCAGATGAGGAAACTAAGGCTAGGATGTCCCATGCTGGCACCCATCGCTGGGTGTCTGATCGCCGGCCCAGAGCCATCCTGTGGTCAGAGCAGCACCCAAGCATGTGCAGACATCTGTGATGTGTAGCCAACGCTGGCTCAGGCTGCTTCGGGGCCCTTGTTCTTCCAGCTCCAGGCCAAGGCCCAGCCCTGGCTGCTGCCTGGCCAAGGGCCTTGTGGGCAAACTGTCCAGAACTTCTAGAATATTGAAGAACAAACTTGTTTGATGTTCAGCCTGAGCCCATCCTGGAGCTTCCTTTTACAGATGAGGAGGCACCTTTTCTTCTTGGGCTTCATCCTGGGAAAGTCCTTGGGTCCTTGCTTTCTGGCTAAGGAGAAGCCCCCTCAGAGACTGTATGGTGATTGTTCAGTGTACTTGAGAGGAGCTGGGTGTCCCTGGGCATGGGCCAGCCTGCCCCTTCTGAGGAAGCCTTAGGGGCACACATAGACCTCTGGCTCCAGGTTTACCAGGTGCTTTATGGGGGCTATCCCATCTCATGGGTCCCAGCCTCCCAGCCTCCCAGCCTTGTGAGGGGAGCACTTTCCAGTGTTTCTTGGCTTGGGCTCACCTCATGCTGCTGTGCTCAGCCCTCCAGGTTTGCGGGATATTCATTCCACAGAGTATGGGAGTGTTGTGTAGTGACTTGAGCGCTCATCAGATGTGCCTCCTCTAACACCTCTGTCTCCTTGAGACTGGATGAGCCGCCACAACGGCTTAGCTTTCCCAAAGTGGTCTTTGCTAAGAAGTTGGAAGCCCGTCTCCCCAAAGTGGTGCCCACTCTCCCCTCTGCCTCCTGGTCTATGGGGAGAGTGGCCATGAGCCCGAAGAGATCCCTGCCTGTGGCTGATGGAGAAGCAGTGCCCCCACTCCTCGCTGAGGGCCATCAGCTGGGTCTCTGCCATGGCTGCCTGCTCCCAGACCTCATGGGGCTCCTTCATTCTAGAAGAGAGGCAGGGTGGGACTGGGGGAGCAGATCAGCCGAGTGCTGTCCTCCTCAGAGAGAACAGGGTTGTCCCTGTGCTGGGGCCTTGTGTGTGTCTTCAGTTCAAAGACCTGTGGTCCCCATGCAGTAAGAGGGCAGCGGCACCCCTGTGCAGGTGCTGAATTTGGGGCCCAACCCTCCCTTCCAGAGGCAGACTCCCCCGGAGTGTGGCAGTGGCTGAGGCCTGGCGCTGCAAGATCCCCTGGGCCCTCTTGCCTGCATTTTAGCTTATGAAATTGGGGTTGTCCCTCTGCCTAGACCAGTCTGGCCTGACCTGGCCTGGCCTCCAGCTTCGTGCCTACCTCTTGCAAAAGCCTTTCCAGGCCCTCCCTTCCTAAACCTCTGTGGACTTAGTCTGCCTAGCTCCTGGAGGGGCCTGATGTCTCCTTAGGTAGAGTGGAAGCCTCTAGGGCAAGGGCTTTAGTGCTTAGCATCCGAAAGTAAAATAGGTGCTTGTTGATTGACTGAGTGAAAACTGTCCTGATCAGTAAGTGGCAGGGCCAAGTCTCCAAGGCCAGGGAGGCCCTGTCCTGGCTCAGGATGCTCCGTGTGGTTGAGGCAGGGAGAGGGGATGCGGCAGAGCAGAGGGCGGGGGTGAAGCGAGGAGGCATATGTGCTAATTCTGCCTTGGTGCTACCCTGGGACACTTCATCTGCCCCTGTGCACCTGCTTGGGGTTGGAGGGAGAAAGTCATTGCTTTGAGTAGTTCAATAATAAAGTATCCATCTTGGGCTCCCTGGAGCGCCCTCCAGGAGGTAGCTCCAGGAGGGGCCGGATGCCACCAAGGGGCCCCCTACTCTCCTCTTTCCTCTGGGTTTGGTTCTTTCTGCTGGGTCTCTTTTTGTATGTGTGACGGTGACAAACGCCACTCTTAAGCTTTTGGGCATGCAGGTGCACCCTCTGGCCAGGGAGAGAGGTCCCAGTCTGGGACTGTTAATTGGCTGAGCCCTCCAGGCTATTTGGAGATCTGCATTGATTGGAGCTCCTGGATTCCTGCCCCCATGGCACATCCTGCAGTGCTTTGGAGGGTGCTGTTGCCCATCTGTCTCTATCCCTCCTTCCAGGGTCCATGGGGATGCCCCTTCTGCAGTTTCTGTGGGTCTTGGTCCTGGATCACTCTCACAAGCTCTTGTAAGGTCAAGGCTGTGTGGCTCAGACCCTTGTTGGACGCATCTTAGAGGGCATTGGGTCAGCTGCGCTGGCACGCTGGCTCAGTAGGCTTGAAATCCTGATGTTCTCAGGCTAATGGAAAGTTACCAGTGCCCGACTGATTACTAGTGACTGCAAAGGGAGGTGGGGGGGGCACCGATGAGTCATGCTGGCTTGGCGAGCTGGGGGTCTGTGCTCTCCCCCATTGGTGGGCTCCTCGGCGGGGCAGGGATGTCTGTCCATGATAGGGAGGGAGTGGGGCCTCTCCAGGCTCCTGGCTGTGGCTTAGTGAAGGACGAATCAGGGATTTGGGAGGCTCGAGGGGAGGATTGAATTCAGAGCAGTGCGGCTGTCTTTGGGGGCGGCCAGGTGGAATCTGGGGAGATTAGGCTTCTGGCTGATTTATGTGCCCCTTCCGTTGGCCATCCTTCATGTGTGAGATCACCCGTCCTCGAGCCAGGAATGCCAGGAATCTCATTCCCCCAGTCGGGGCATGCATCCCTCTGCAGAACTGTTTCCAGGCTGTGGGAGCCCACTTTTTTTCTCCCAATTGTCCTTTTCAGATTGTTTTCATCCAGGGACCTGTTGGGGATCCCCTTCGGGTCCCCCGTGGCCCCTCACGTGGCATTCGCTCCGCCCTCCTGGGGAGGGGTAGGCTTTGGGCGCCCCCTGGCTCTATTGGCTTTCCCCCACATTGGTGCCTTTTCGTGGGGTTAGAGCTAATTTGGGTCCGAGGGCTTTGAGTGGGTACTCGTGGCTTCACTGGTGGGATGTTTCCTAGCTAAATGATGTCTGTATCTTTCTAATTCTCCTGGTGAGCTGACCAGGCTGGGGACATGGCTGGCTCTGAATCCTGGGATTTTTGGACTTTGGCTGTTGGCTATGATGGGTTCAGCAGTGAATTGTTTCACTACATGGTGTCAAGAATGAGACAGAGGCCTTGGACACAGCCTCTTCTGGGGGGCACACTTGTCTTCTCAACATCTGAGGCAGATGGGTTGTACCGTGTTGAGCCAGCCCATGTTCTGGGCCTGGAGCTTCTCCTGCCCCCTGGCTCAGCCATCCCTTCTTGAGAACCAGACCAAACTCTGAGCTGTGGTGGCCAGCAGCTAGGCCTGCATGGCATTGCTGGAGTCCGAGGGAAGTCATGTGACAGGGAGGGGTCTAAGACCCTGGGGCGATTTGGGGGGCATTTGGGGGGCAGGTGTGCTGGGAGCTCCAGTTGGTAGAAAGCAGCAGTGATGCCTGGGTTCAGGGGTCTCCTTCTGCTAGTCTGTGGCAATTCCAAGGGCTCTTCTGTCCAGCTCTGAAGCCAGGATGGGAGCTTATCTCTGCTCATCTCCAATCCCAGTGGGGTGATAGGCAATGCCTCCATCTATAATCATTGAGACTCACTGAGGCTGGCTCTCAGGGGAACCTCAGTCCTCCCTGGTTCAGGTCTGTGACCAGTCCAGCCTGCCAGGGCCTGCGAGCTGAGACTGGCCCTCAGGGGGTCTTTGGTCTTCCCTGGCCCAGGTCTGTGACCCGTCCAGCTTGCCGGGGTCCGTGAGAGCCAAGGTCTCCTGGTAGAGCTTTAGAGAATGCAGGGACACTCTGAGCCAAAGGAGGTGAGAGTTCTTAGCCTGGGGTCAAGAATTTTATTTTGTTTGAATACTGATAACTGTTTCAGTAGAATTGATTTCCTTGGTAATCCTACATGTTTTATTTTACACATTTTAAGCCACTTTCTGAGAGGGGGCCCTCTGTAGGTTTCACCAGCCTGGGTGCCCACAGGGGCTGTGATGCCAACTAAGTGGAGAGCCTAACCTTAAAGTTAGACTTTGGTGGGTGACGAAGTACTTTTCGAGGTGTGTAGCAAGGATCCCCATTGAGCAGATGGGGAAGCTGAGGCCCCCCACCCCAGGTTAAGAGACTTGTCCAGGGTTCCATACTGAGTCAGTGCCTGAGGCCGGTCCCCAGGAGCAGGGTGAGCGCCCCCCTCACTGGAAGAGCAGCCATAAAGGGGGCCGCTGAGGAGGAGGTGGGGGTGTCTGAAGCAGGCAAGTACTGAACTTTGCCTTTTCTTGGAAAACTTTTGACAGGAACTTGAATTTGATTGGTACCACTGTGCAGCTGATTGAGCTATTTCGGAAGCTGGATGCTGAGCAGGAATCCCAGTTGATGGGTAAGATGCAGTCACTCCCTGGGTGCTCATCCTGGTGCGCCTGTCACTCCTCGATCCTCCAGCCCCTCTCTCTTTCCTGAGGAGGGTGTGCTTTGTGGTAGGGCCACAGCTGCTGTCAGCAGCCCTCCGGCCTTGAGTACCACGTGCTGGGCTCAGATGGCACCATCAGGTCGGCAGGACAAGGCTCTTACAAATGTGGGGTGGGGGATTCTGGGGCCTGAGACCAAGTGCAGGGTGTTCCTGGCTCACCAGCTCTGCTTGTCATCCATACAGAATCGATTACCTAAGCACAGGACCTGACTGTGAATTATGGGGACCCGCCAGGATCCACCCCTGGTTTCACAGAAACGAGAGTCAGAGATGGGCTGATTCCTTCCCTCTATGCCTCAGTAGGTCATCCTGATGATCTCCTGTGGTGGGAGTGAGGGATTCCCCTCTGAACAGCTCCCCGGACACCGCTGCCCATGCTGGCAGGGCAGGTGAAGGAGCCCGGGCTCCCTGGGGTGATGCGCCCCTGCCCCACCCCCCTCGTGCCCATGCTGGCAGGTGCAACAGGTGGGAGGGGGTGTGGGCAGGTGGAGAAGCCCGGGCTCCCTGGGGTCATGTGCCTCTGCCCCACCCCCTTGTGCCCACGCTGGCAGTTGGGGGAACCACAGGCAGGCAGAGGAGCCTGGGCTCCCAGAGGCTTGCCACCGGGGTGCTTGAGGGAGCACTCCCCTACATTGCATATTGTCACACTGGTCTTTTTATGTTTAAATAGTCTGTCCTTTCTTCCTCTTCCCAACAGGAATTGCACCTTCCTTCACAGGTGCTCCACAGGAGAGCCAGGTGGATGGTGCGTTGGGCTGGCCTGAGCAGCTGTGAGCGCCAACGCTGGCCTTGGAGGAGGGTGGGCAGGCCTGCCTTCCTTGGCCTGGGCACCGTCCCTGCCTGACTCCTGGTTGGCCTTGCTCCTCCTGGCTCTGAATATGTTTCCTCCGCGCCCTGCGCATTCCGCTCGCTCCCCCCGCCCCGGCTGCCATGCTGCTGGAGGCATCTGGGTGCTTCTGCTCTCTGACGTCATCGCTGCTCCCCTGCTTTGCTGATGTGAAACCCGAGTGGTGATTTTGGAGGGATTTCTCTCACTCTTTGGGGCCTTTGATCCATTTATGTTTCCTCTGGAGACATCTCCCTGACCCCAGGCTCGCTCTTAGGGTTTCCTCCCTTTCCTGACTCTTGGCCCTTTCCCATGTGTTTTGGTTGTGAAGGTTTTCCTGTGTCATGAGCTCCTCTTATTTTCATCAGCATCTATGTTGTCTGTGTGGCTAAAGCCTTTTCATCTTGGATGTGACCCAGGGTGGTCCATGTCCCCCCCTGTCCTTGTTGGGGGTGAGGGGATCTCGCCTCTTTCAGGGGCTCGGGCTCTGTGGAACCCCCTCGACTTTCCCGGGCCCTGCGTCCCGCTTCTCTTTCCCTGTCTAGGATCTCCCTCTGCCGGCCCGGCCATCCTTGGGGATGCCACAGCAGTGGCCGTAGGGCATGGTCCTTGCTCCTCTTTGAGAAGACAGGCATCCATACTTAAGGACATCTGGGCAGTGACTTAAAAAGCCCATCTGTTTTAGGCCAGTTTGAGCCACAGGGGCTCAGCAGTGGGCACTGAGAGTCCTGTTTCTGCCTGACGTCCTGGAGCCAGGGGAGGGGCTCAGGGTCATCTCCCCTGGCGTCGCTAGCAGAAGCCTGAGAGCTGTGGTTGGGAGCAGCAATTTTTTCGTTTAATGATGGATTACTAAATAAAGCATCCCCAAAGGAAATGCTGAACAAAATGCCGTGATTAAATAACGATTACCGTAGTGAGGGGGCAGCAAATGAAACCCAGACGCCTATGCTGCTGGGCCTCATGTCCGCCTCATGATCTGGGGGCTCTCGGCCCCATTTCTCTGGGAGCTGGTGACTTACTGCCACCTGCTTGGTGAACTGGGGCAGGGGAGGGGTTACTGGGCCTAGACCATGCTCAGGGCAGGTAGTGAGTGGCACAGCTGAGCCTGGGACCCCGGACCTCTGACTCAAGGTAAAATGTAAATTGAGAAGTGACGGCAATGCAGTTCTGCGCATCGTGAGAAGGGCCCAGGCCATAGATGGTGCAGAGCCCCTGAGGACTCAGAGTGGCTCAGGGCCCCTGTGGTTGGGATACAGCCTGCATTCTGAGGTCCTGGCCTTTGCCACCTGAATCTGCCCCAGAGGTATTGCTTAGTGGTTAGAGATGTGCAGTCCAGTCCCATGTGACATCCATGTATTAAGCACCAGCTTCATGCAAGGTCCTGGGGTATGTGTTGTGAGATAGAACTGATGAGACTCTGCCCTCAGGGAGGTTCTAGTCTCCTGGGGCCCAGAAGATAGAACCCAAAGAATGAGGATTTGGGATACACTGGGCCAAGTGTGTGATGAGCAGAAGGACCAGAAAACTTCCTGGGAACCTTGGCCCTGCCCTAGGGGACTATGGACAAGCCTCCTTCCCCTCAGGACCTCATGGCCTCACCTGGGGAGGCTGCCCCTAGCACCAATCTGACCTAGACCAGCACTGGACCCTGCCCATCTGGGTGACTGCAGGCAAGTCCCCCCTCTGGAGAGAGGGGGTATCTCAAAGATGTGTCAGAGGGAAGGAATGAGCCCTGAGAGGCCTGGTGGACTGAGGGAGGGAGCCTTTCCAGCTGGGGTGGGCCTCAGCTGGAGAGGCTTCCTGGAGGGGGTAGCAGTGCCTGGGCTGGGCCTTAAAGGATGAGCAGCTCTGCCAGCATCTCTCTCTGATTAGAAACATGATGTAATCAGCCATGTGAGGGCAGTGGTGAGCATGAGACACGTGTGACTTGTCCCTGCATGTATGTTCCAAAATACAATTCAGCTTGGCTGACATTGGCTGATGTCTTCTCAAGGCCCTGATCTAACTCTAGGAAGACACAAATGAAATGTCTCTTCCCTGAGGATCTTAAGCCCTTAGAGCCCTCAGGCCCTAATAGCCAAACTGAGTACACAAGGAAGCAAACTCAAAAGCCATACAAAGTGACCTTTGGGACCTAGAGAATTCCAAATTGCTTTCCGGTATTGGCTGGACTATGTCACAGCTCCACCAACCATGTACTAGTGTGATTGTTTCCCCACAGACCCTCCAGCATTGGCCATTTTCCCTTTTTGTCAGTTGGCCCATCTGATGGATGTGAGCCTCAGAGTTGTTTTAATTTGCATTTCTCTAGTTACTGGTGATTTGTGGAACTCTTTTATATTGAAATTCTTCTGAAAATTGTCTATTCATATCCTTTGACCGTTTATCTCTTAGGGAATGGTTCTCATTTTTATAAATGTGAATCTGTTCCTCATGTCTTTGAAATAGGATCTTTATTAGGGAAATTTGCTACAAGTAATTATTTCCCAGTTATTTCCCTTCTGATTTTAGCCGCATTGGTTTTATTTGTACAAAACCTTTTTAAATTTTACATAATCAGAATTGTCCATTTTATCATCTGTCATTCTCCCTATCCTTAGATCATGAACTCTTCCTCTATTGTTAGATTAGAGAGAGAATTTCTTCCTAGCTTCTCTGATTCGTTTATGATGCCATCTTTTATGTCTAAGTCATGTACCCATTTGGAGCTTGTCTTAGTAGATAGTATGAGTTGTTGATTTAGACTTAGTTTTTGCCAGACCATTTTCCAGGTTTCCCAATAGCTTTTTTGTAGTAATGAGTCCTTACCCCATTAGTTGGGGTCTTTGGGTTTGCCAAAAACTAGACTAGTAGCCTCATTTGCTTCTGTATATTGTATGCCTAATCTGTTCCTTTTCTTTTCTTATCTAGTACCAGTGTGCACTTTGAAATCACATGCTGCTAGGTGCCCTTCCTTCCTCCGTCCCCCCCCCCCCCATTAATTCCCTTGATATTGTTGACTATTTGTTCCTCTAGTTGAATTTTATTATTATTTTTTCTAACTCTATAAAATAATCCTTTGATACTTCCATTAATATGGCACTCAGTAAGCAAATTAATTTAGACTATACTGTCATTATTATATTGGCTCAGCCTACCCATGAATAATGAACATTTTTCTAATTAATTAGGTCTTTATGTCAAGTATTTTTGTAGCTGCGTTTATATAGTTCCTATATGTGTCTTGGCAGGCAGACTCCCATTTATTTTGTACATTCTGTGGTTATTTGAAATTAAATTTCCCTTTTGCCATCTTCTTATTGGGTTTTCTTTGTAATATTCAGAAATACCAATGATTTGTGTGGGTTTATTTAATGTCCTGCAACTTTGCTGAAGTT
Organism: Phalanger gymnotis; assembly: GCA_028646595.1. NCBI lineage: Eukaryota > Metazoa > Chordata > Mammalia > Diprotodontia > Phalangeridae > Phalanger > Phalanger gymnotis. The sequence goes on from CM053623.1 coordinate 227,588,549, forward strand.
ATTATTTCATTCAAATTTTTAGCCGACTCTTTGGGTTCTCTAAGTAAACCATTGTATCATCTGCAAAAAGTGGCAACTGTTTCCTCTTTACTTATTCTCATTCTCTCAATGTCTTTTTCTTGTCTTATTGTTAACATTTCTAGCACCATGTGTTATGTAGTAATGGTGAATAGAGCAGATACATAGTACATAGTAATAAATGATTTTTGTAACCTTGCGTTTGATAAATGTGCAGATTTAAGCTTTTAGGATAGGAATTTACTGTTTGACAAAAAACTGTTGGGAAAACTGGAAAGCAGTCTGGCAGAAATTGGGTATAGACCAGTATCTTACACCATTTGCCCAGATAAGGTAAAAAATGGATACATGACCTAGTCTTAGACATAAAGGTAGATATCCTAAGTAAATTAGAAGAACATGGGACACATTACCTATCAGATTTATTGATAGGAGAAAATTTACGAATAAACAAGAGATAGAAAGCATCATAAGATACAAAATGGATAATTTTGATTATGTTAAATTAAAAAGGTTTTGTACAAATAAAACCAATGTAGCCAAGATTAGAAGGATTCTAAGTAGAACATTGCGAGGAAGATTTACAGTTTCTTCAATCAGGGCCTCATATCTCAATTATATAGAGAACTATGGCAAATTTATAAGACTATGAGTCATTTCACAGTTGATAAGTGGTTAAAGCATATGAAGGGGCAGTTTTTGGAGGAAGAAACCAAAGCTATGTATAGTCATATGAAAAGATGTTCTCAATCATTATTGATTAGAGAAATGCAAATGAAAACAACTTTGAGGAACCATCTCACACCTATCAGATTGGCTAAAATGATAGAAGGGGAAAATGACAAGTGTTGGAAAGGATGTGGAAATATTGGGACACTGTTGGTGGAGTTGTGAACTGATCCAACCATTTTGGAGAAGAATCTGGAATTATGTATGCCCAAAGAGGGATTGGCCTAGCAATACCTCTGTTAGGTCTATTTCTCAAGGAAATAGAGGAAAAGGAAAAGAACCAATAGGTTCTAAAATATTTATACCAGCTTTCTTTGGGGTGGCAGAGAACTGGAAATTGAGGGGGTGCCCATCAATGGGCAATGGTTGAATAAGTTGTGGTATATGATTGTGATAGAATACTACTGTGCTGTAAGAAATGATGAGCAGGTGGATTTTAGAAAAACGTGAAAAGACCTGCACGAAATAATGAAGAATGAAATGAGCAAAACCAAGAGAACATTGTATACAGTAACAGTGTATACAGTAACAGCAATATTGTTGGAAGAACAACTGTGAATGACTAAATTATTCTGAATATTATAAATACTGAAATCAACCACAAAGAACACCTAGTAGCTTCGTGACCCTGGGCAAGTCACTTAACCTTGTAGACCTCCATTTTCTCACCTGTAAAATGATCTGGAGGAGGAAATGGCAAACTACTCCAGTATCTTTACCAAGAAAACCCCAAATGGGGTCATGAAGGGTTGGGACACAACTGAAAATGACTGAACAACAGCAAATCCATTTCATTTGAGTTGTTAGTATTATTGGCAAATAATTGAATAAAGCATTTTAAGAATAATTTTCTTTATTTTTTCATTTATTGTGAATTTAGGGTTAGTTGTGAATTTAGAGTTTTCATTTTTAATACTGATAATTTTTTTTCTTCCTTTAAAAAATGACAGTAGTTAATAATTTACCTAATTTCCGCCTTAAAAACTCCAGCTCCAAGGGCAGCTAGGTGGTGCAGTTGGGGCAGCTAGGTGGCACAGTAAGTACAGCACCAGCCCTGGAGTCAGGAGGACTTGAGTTCAAATGTGGCCTCAGATACTTGACACACTAAGTGTGTGATCTTGGGCAAGTCACTTAACACCAATTGCCCTCTTTCCCCCCTCCAGAAAACAAAAACAACTTTATATATTTAGTTTTTAATTTTATTAATTTTTTCTTTGGGTTTCAGGATTTCTATTTTGGTGTTTAATGAAGAGAGGGAAGATAATTTGTTGGTTTTCTAGTTTTTTAGGTTTTTTATGCCTTATTTATCCACTTTCTACCTTTCTGATGAAAGTGTTTAAAGATATAATTTTTTTAATCCATTTTCTCTCTCATGAAAGTGTTTAGAGATGTAATTTATTACTATTTTTTTTTTTTGCCTCAGGATTGTTTTGGCTATGGCCTCCAATTTTTTAAATGCTATCTCATCGTTGTCATTATTTTTAATGAAATTATTGTTTTTATGATTTGTCCTTCGACCCATCCATATGAATTAAGGTATTTAGTTTCCAATTAATTTTTAATTATTTTCAGTAACCTTTTATTGAACATAATTTTTATTTCATTATGGTCAGTAAAAGCTTTTCTGTATTGTTTTTGAAGCTTTTATGCCCTAATACATAGTCGGTGTTTGTAAAGGTGCCATACACAGCTGAGAGAAACATATATAGAAGAATATGGAGAGAGGGAGAGACAGAGACAGACACACACACACACACTTCTTTCTCTTCCCATTAAGTAATCACAAGAGGTCTATTATATGTAACTTTTCCAAGATTCTCTTCTCCTCCTCCTCCTCTTCCTCTCCTCCTCATTTAGCTCTGAAAGGGGTATATTGAGACCCCCCCCACCATTAGAGTTTTACTGTCTATTTCTCTCTTTAACTTCTTCATCTTTTTCTTTAGATGCAATGCTGCTTGGTGCACATGTGTTTAGTATTGATATTAATTCTTGATTTTCAGCACCTTCCAGCAAAATATCATTTTCCTGACTACCTCTTCTAATAAGGTCTTGTATCTGCTGTATTTCCATGCCTGCCTTTTTGCTTGCTCCAGCCCCTCATTCTAACTCTGTGAATCTTTATACTTTAAGTGTGTTTCTCAGAAATGTCCTGTTGTTGGATTCTGGTTTCTGATCTTTTCTGCCATCCTCTTTCATTTTGGAGGTGAGTTCATCTCATTTCCATTACCAGTTGTGATAGTTGATCGATTGTGTACACTGGATTCTCTTAGACTTTTTCCTCTTCTTGTTTTTTACCCCCTTTTCACTAGTGGGGAGTGGGCTGCACACCAGGGTTCTGGGTTCAGTGCCCTTTGTTCTTGCTCCCTCTCTCCTTGGGCCTCTCGTTAGTCTGTGGACCTCAGGTTAGCACTTAGGGCTCCGCAATTTGTTATATGTAAGTTGTATTTTAGACTGTGTTCACTTGTCAGGATTGTGATTTTTATTTTTGTATTCTATAAGCCTAATCCTCACATAAATAGCCTTTAAAGATTATTTAAGTTCACCAGTAATGCTCTCATCCTTGTCTTTGGGTTTTGACTTTTTCTGTGTGAGAATCTCATTCTCTGTGTATTGAGAGGCTTGGGACAGAGGATCAGCGCCAGTACTTTTCTACCACTGTTGAAGGAATAGCTATAATTACATTGTCAAAATAATATTTATAGTATTATTTTCAGGGAATAATTGCAGGAGTGTGACGAATATATTATGCTCATCAAATTTAATGTAAACACGAGCGTGCGTTTTGTATTTGAATGTTTCGTGTTGTTTTTGGTCTTGATTCATTTCCAATCTGTAAAAATAACAGTGGGATTTTCTTGGTTACTCACAGAGCAGTTGATAAACTGTCTGGTAAAAGTAATTGTTAATTTTGCTTGTGTTGGCGTTTTTTGGTTTCGTGTCCCAGCTCCATTCTCCAGCGGGACAACTTTCAAACTTTTCCTCCCCATAGTTGTCATGTGATGAGTCAGAGCATTAGTGTGATGTTTTCTGGCCAGGTTGTTTTCAGAGTCGCCATTTATATCCTTTGTTGTTTATCCTTTGGATTGCATTTGTTGTGAAACTTAGTGTTGGTGAAAAGTGAGAAGGGGTGGGTCCAGGCTTTGGACCTTGGCTTGGCTGGTCCTCAGGCAACAGATTCCAGGCCTGTACTCCCTTCTGGTCCAACTGGCCATGTCCTGTCCAGGCCACATTAGCAGGTCCCCACACACTTGCCAGAGAAGGGAAATATGGAAACCCCTTTGGAAGCCCATCTGCTTTTGGAGAAGCTCCCAGCCTGGACCCAACCTGAGTCATCTCTGTTGGATAGAATTGAATTCTCCTAATACCAGCCTGGAAGTGACCCTTCCTTCTGTGCATTTGCCATGCTCAGACTAGGATCTCAGTTCTCCATGGATAGGGTGGGACCCATCTCCCGCACTTGACTCTGGGCATGCCTTACTGATTGTTGTGGTTTTCCAAGTACCAGGGATAGAGCACTTTGTAGGAGGCACTTGATGGATGCCTAGGGTGTGTGTGCTGTATCCCTGTAATCTCAGTGAGCAGGAGGTGGAGGCTGGTGGATCATCTGAGCTTGAGGTTTCTAAAGGCAGAAGAGCTAAGCTCATCAGTCGTCTCCACTAAACCTGGCACCAAGATGGCGAGCCCCTATGATCAGACAGCCACTGGCTGCTCGAGAAATTCTCTGGCTGGTGGCTGCCTTCCATGCTGTCAGCCTGGGCGAAATAGGGAGACCCAGGTTTGGGTGGGTGGGAGGGATGAATTATCTAGATTTCCTTTGTTAATAGGTGATTTTTGTTTGAACAAAACAGACCAAAACAAAGTGAAAACAAAGCGATTAAAAATGTGCTATAGTCTATTTGGGTGACTATTCATCATCCATCTGTCTATTCATTCATCTATTCATTTGTCCATCTGTCCATCTGTCTGTTCATTCATCTGTTCATTTGTCCATCCGTCTGTTCGTTTGTCTGTCTATTCATTTGTCTGTTCATCTTTTCATTTATCTGTTCATCGGTCTGTTCATTTGTCCATCTGTCCATTCATCTGTTCATTTGTCCATCGTCTGTTCATTCATCAGTTCATTTGTCCATCTGTCTGTTCATTTATCCATTTATCTGTTTGTTCGCCTGTTCATTTGTTCTTTCATCTGTTCTTCTGTCCATTTGTCTGTTCATTAATCTGTTCATTCGTCCATTCATTGCTTTATCTGTTCAGTATACTTATTGATGTCTGCTGTGAGCAAGTCTCTGACTAAAGTCAAGTCAAGGCAACAAGTATTTATTAAGTACCTACTGTGTTCTGAGCAGTGTGCCAAGTAAGTACTGGTGATACCTAGAAAGGCAAAAATCCCCCTTTTCAAGGAGCTCATAGTCCAGTGGGGGAGGGGAGACAAAATACAGACAATAATGTATGAACAAGATATAGATGGGCAAACTGGAGGTAATCTCAGATGGAAGGAGGATCCAAAAAGACATCTGTCAGAAAGTGAGATTTTAACCAGCATTTGAAGGAGGCCAGGGAGGATGGGAAGTGGAGGTGAGGTGGGAGAGTGTGCCAGACCTGGGGGATGGCCAGAAAAGGGTCTGAGATTGAAGTATTGGCATGGCTTGCCCTTCACTGATATGGGTGTACTTTGTGTGATGGATGGCAGGAAGGCTGGAGTCCTGGGACTGAAGAGGACCTGTAGGGCAGTAAGGTGGGAGAAGCTTGGAAAGGCAGGAGGGCTTTGGTCAAAACCAAACCAAGCATGTTGAACCTGCCCCTGGAGGCTGCAGGGAGCCACTGGTGATGGGAATGGGGGAGGGAATGACATGGGTGGGCCTGCACTTTGGTGCCTGTGTGGAGGATGGCCTGGAGCCGGGAAGGGGAGAGACTCGGGGTGGGCACACCCCATCCCCAGCAGCTCCTGCCATGGTCCAGGCATGAGGGGATGAGGGCCTGTGCCTGCCAGGGGATGGCCGGCTCAGAGGAGAGAGCATCATAGAGAAAGATGCTGGAGGAGGTCAGCATCACCTGAGCTCCTGCAGTGTGGGTATGAGAGAGAATGACCATCGTCCAGGAAGGCTCAGGGTGGGAATGCAAGATTTTGACTGCTGGGATGATCAGAGCAGAATTAGAGCTGCCCCCCCATGTTTGTCCCTTCCTCTGCATCCTGCCTGCTTGAGGACTGTGTTTTGTGGCATCATGTACTCAAGAACGTGTGGTCTTGTCCATGTAGGGGAGTGGGATGAGGGCTTGGTGGGGGGAGAGAGAGACAGGAGGAAGGGAGGGAGGAAGGGAGAGAGAGGGAGACAGAGGGAGGTGGGGAGAGAGAGAGGAGAGGAGAGGAGGGGAAAGGAGAGGAGAGGGAAGAGAGAGATAGAAGGGGCAAATAGAGAGACAGAGAGAGAAAAATACGCACATACACAGACACACACACACACACACACACACACACACACACACAGAGCTCGGAAGAGCCTGTCTGCTCCTCTCTCACTGTCAGTCACTTGCTCACCAGGTCAGTTTACCACTCTGGGCCTCAGTTTCTTCATCTGTGAAATGGATGTGTTCTCAGGCTCCTCCCAGCTTTCAGTTGCTGTGAGTGTACCTTGTGCCTGATAAGGGCTTGTTGAGCAAGGGAATGAATGTCCTCGTTGTTTGCTTAGCTTGGGCACACCACACAAATCTCCCTTTGGCTCGCCCTTGCTCAGCACAGGGACCAGAGTCATTGTCTTTGAGCCGTATTTTTTTTGGCTCCTTGGGGCCTTGTGCTGAATCAGGCTATTTTTGGTGGCTCCAATTAAATGCATCCTCCACTTGTTCAGAAGTCTTTGAGCAAATTGTCCTGTGTGGGTGTCCATAAATAGGCAGTTATAGATAAATATATTCTTTCCATTTGAAAATGTTAAAAGGGTCAAGGGGAGGGTCCAGAGAAAGCATGGAAAAAAAATTACCCAAAGAAAAAAGTCAAACCGTTGACCTTCCCTGATGTTAGCTTTAAATGAAAAACACCTGCTTTAGGCTGCCACCAAAAATAGAGATGAAACAGTAGTGCTCCTTCTTGGTGGCAGCGCTTGGTCTTCACCAGGCCTATGAGTGGGCAGACGCCTGTGGCAGGGGTCGGGGCTCCTTCATATTTCTGTCTGCCTGAAGAGTTAACTATCTGGGTAGAGACCACGTAACAGAACTGGCCAACTCAGTTTGTGCTCACATCTCCCAAGGTTGGTGGGGACAAGCAGTCTAATCACTGGCAAACATTTCTAGAGTAGTGGTGGTGGTAGAGGGGGTGGGCGAGGCCTTGGAAGGGAGGAAGAGTTCTTCATTCCCTCGAAACTAGAGTCCTGGGCCTCATCTTCCCCCTGGGGCTCCAGCCAGACCAGCCTAGCCAGCCAAGATGCTGCCTGTCCCCAAGGGTAGGGAGGTCAGCTAAGCCCACTGTGGAGGCCTGAATCATAGGCTGGTTGGTCATCACCATCAGAGGGTCAGTTGGGCTAGAGCTGGGACAGCCTTCAACCCAGAACCCTCATTGGACAGAAGGGCAAACTAAAGCCTTTGTATCTTCTTTGCTTTGTGCCAGTCTCTCTTATGTGCTTTTCTTTATGCAGATGACATGACTCCTGTGAGACAGTAAGCTCTGGGAGAGCAGGGGCAGTGCCAGGTTTTGCCATTATGCTGTGGGTCTGAGCATGAGGCCTTCTCTGGCCAAGTCAAGCAGAGCCCAGACTGTGGCCTCCATTACCCCTAGCCTGTGTTTTGTCTTCAGTCAGTTCAGTCTTCAGTCTGGGTCCTTCCTTCCTGCTCAGAATCATGCCCACAGCTGCCCTGCCTCACAAATGGTTCCTGGTTGGTCCCTCTGTCCTCCGCAACCATCATCTTCTCCCTCTAGGAGAAGTGAAAGTCCTTGAGAACACTTCTCTCCTCTCGCTTTTGTTTTGACCATCTAAAATCCAGCTTCTGATGAAACTGCCCTCTCTACCCTTAGTCGCCTTTGCTTAGGCCCCATTCTCCTCGAAATCTCTGCAGCCTTGGACACTATTGGTCACTCTCTCATGCTGGGCATTCTCTTCTCTCTGGCTTTTTGGGACACCCTCTCTCCCCCTTTCCTGGTTCTCCCCCTCCCTCTCTGACCACTCCTTTGCTGGAGCCTCTTCCAGGCCACCCCCTGTAACCAGAGGTGTCCCCAGGGGTCTACCTGGGCCCTCTGCTCTTCTCCCCCTTCACTGGGTAATCTCATCATCTCCCACAGATTTAATGACCATCTCTGCACTGATGATTCTCAAATCTGCCTGTCCTGCCCCAGTCTCTCATCTCCAGCTGCCTTTTGGACATCTTCAACTGAATGTTTCCTAGATGTCTTAAACTTGGCATGTCCAAAGTGGAACTTGTTATCCTCCCCCTGCTACCTTTCCTGTTCCAGTTGAGGTACCTCCTCTCCTTCCTGCCCCTCAGGCTCCCACCTGAGGCATCCCCCCCCATCCCCATATTTAGTATGGTGCCAAGGCCTGTCTTTCACCTCTGCAGCATCTCTCAAATATGTTCCCTCTTCTCCTGACAAAACCTCCAATCTGCTGCAGACCCTCATCACCTCACACATGGATGGTGATCTGCCTGCCTCAGTCTCCCTTTTCAGTCCATCTTTCATTCAGCTACCAAAGGGATTTTTCTGAGGCACAGGTCCAGTGCTCTCTATCCAGGGTGAAATACAACCTACTTTGGCGTTCAAAGCCTCTCCTCCCTTTCCAGTCTTTGTACACCCCCTTCCCCAACACGTCCTTTCCATCCAGTGATCCTGGCCTCCTGGCAGGAGGAGGAGAAGGGGGAAGAGGAGGGGGAGGAGGAAGAGGAAGAAGAGGACATGGAAGACATGGAGGGGAAAGAGGAAGAGGAGGAGAAAGGGGAATAGGGGGAGGAAGAGAAAGAGGAGGGGGAGGAGGAAGTGGAGGACATGGAAGACATGGAGGGGGAAGAGGAAGGGGAGGAGGGGGAGGAGGACATGGAAGGTGCAGGAGGAGGACTTTTCCTGGCTCTGTGGATGAGCCTGACAAACACTCAATTCAGCATGGTTGCCCCAGGGGGCTTCAGACAAGCCAGAAAACCCGGCCATCTCCCTTCACTTCTCTCATTGTGTGTCCGGTGTCTTATCAGCTTTTCGCTGCGGCCTGCAGTTCTTGGGAAACATGGCGGCGGGGAATGCAACTTCTCAGCAGGCCATCTGGAGGGACACCTTCCCAGATCTCTTCTTGTGAGTACATTTTTGGGGGATGTTGGTTGTATCAGTTTGAATGTGGATCACCCCCGTGATGCGCCACCTCTCTCAAATGGCATCATCAAATGGCCAACAAGGGCCTTACCTCAGCCTGGACACAGGTTCTCTGCAAGTCAGGTCTGGGTCAGAAATATGGTCCTGACCTTTTGGTGAAGAAAGGCTTGGCTGATGGAGGCCGTTTTTCTGGAGAAAGACAGGTGATGGGCGACCTCCAGTTGAGCATCTCTTGGTCAGGCCGTGCCCCTGCCCAGGACCCAGCCTTGCATTGCCTCCCAGCCTCGCCCCCCCACCTCTGGGATGTCCCTCCTGACTGGTGGCCCCCCAACCCGGCCCCTCATGGGATGGTCAGGAGCTAGCTGTGAGTGAGGGACAGGCATGTACCCAGAATGTCAGGGCCCTTGTGACCATGTGGGGGATCAGGGCAGAGGGAAGATGAACACTCTCCAGACAGTCTTTGGGAGGAAAGGCCCTGGTTCGGGGCTGGGCAGACCCGGGTCCCAATCCCAGCTCTCAGCTCTCAGGACCCAGGAGCCTGGCCCCCTGTCCACCGACTCCAGCTAGAAGGAGACTCCTTGCACATTCTGCTGTTTTTAAGATCTCCTCCCATGTGTGCCAGAATGAAGGGAAGGTCTGCTCAGACCGTCTTCGCTGCTTCCAAGGGCCCTGTCAGGCCAGCCTGGCACTGCCCGCTCTGTGCGGCAGTGGCCTGGGCTCACGAGCCTTCCCCTCTGTCCTCCCAGGTACTGCCTCCGCCATCCAGATGAGAAGGTTGTGGCCTATGCCTCCATGATCTTGTTCACATGCCTGAGTGCTGAGCGGCTGAAGGACCTGGAGACCCAGAATCTGGGTGTGGCTCTGAGGGTCATCGAGGCCCACCAGAAACAGCCCGAGTCCGAGTGGACGTAAGTATCAACATGCCAGGGGCCATTGGCTCAGTGGGCCCTGACACTCCCCTTCCCTGTGGGTGGAAACCTTGAGGAGAGGGGTCCCGGGGCCCTGTAGTCTAACCTCCGACTGGAAGGAGGCTCTGTTGTCTCTGGCGATGGGCTGCTCACTACTTCCCAAGGCAGCACGTTCCGCTCATGGAACCCTGAATGCAGTGTCCCTCTGATCCTGGCTCTGCCCTCCCAGGCCTCCTCCTCTTCAGGTTCTTGCTCATCCTGGCTCTTCAGAGGCCTGAGGCTGGCAGGGGACCCCAGCAGCGCCCCCTGCCCAATGAGGGGGCCTGCCTGAGGCGGCCCAGTCACTCAGTGTATGACCAGGGCACTGGGCCTCTGGTTCACGGGCCTGGACGTGACATGGTCTCGTCATCGCTGCCTCCTCTGAGGCTGAGACACAAGCCTTTTATGTCTTCAGCAGAAGACCGGCCTGCCTCCCATCCTACCTCGGACACATTCCGGCCTCACATCACCTTTCTCTGCCCCCCCAGGTGGAGCAGGTGGTTCACTCCCTAGAATTTTTCTCAGCTGTCCAGATCATGGATCAGCACCAAAGAACACCTTTCCTGCCACCTGCCCACAGAAGGGGGTGGTTTCCCCAGTGGGATGCGTCTCTGAGGTCATAGAGGAAGGCAGCTGCCATCATTGGTTTAGTTTACCGAATAGTTTATGTCCAGCCAGCCACCACTGGGGGCAGGTGGGAGTCTCGATCCCTTGTCACCCATGGCCCCTGGCCTGGTGCAGACTGTAGAGCATTCACTCCAATGGAGGAAATGCTTCCCGGTGCCGCCTCCCTTTTAGATGCTTCCCCAGAGGGGAAGTTCTTAAGGTATTTTGTGAGATCAGTTTGAATCCTGAGCCACTTTGTGCCTGGATGAGGTTGGACTTTCCAGTGGTAGAGCTTGTGACTTAGGGCTTCAGCAGTGGCCCTCAGATCTCCAGGACTGGGCAGCTGCCTAATGCACTGAGAACCTTGGGCCAGCTGGTCCACATGGGGAGCCCTGTCTCCCCCTCCTCGCCACCTCCTAGGTCCCCTCTCTCTGAACCCTTCTTCTGTTTGTGACTCTAGATGCTCTAGAAGGCTCAGGATCTGATGTTGGGGCCTCTGGCCAGCCTTCATGGGGAGCCCCGTCTCCTCCTTCTCGCTGCCTCCTGGGTCCCATATCTCTGGACCCTTCTTCCATTCATGATTCACTCTAAAAGGCTCAGGGTGTGATGTTGGGGCCTCTGGCCGGCCCACATGAGGAGCCCCGTCTCCCCCTCCTTGCCACCTCCTGCATCCCCTCTCTCTGGACCCTTCCTCCATTTGTGATTCTAGAAGCTCTAGAAGGCTCAGGGTCCAACGGGGCCTCTGGCTGGGCTGGGGGGGGGAGGGGAGTCAGACTTACTCTTTGGACGGGTTTTCCAGAAGGGCGGGAGATGATGAAATGGCAGTTGTTTTTCATTTAATAGCCATTTTTGCCTTGCCTTTGCTCACAATCTGTCCGTGGGCATGTTTTCTATTTCGTGGTCAATTTGTTTAGGGCACAGATAGTTTCCAACGGCAGATTCAGAGTCTCCATGTTGGGTAACCCAACGCTCTCTTCCACAAGTGAGAAGTGGAGTCTTTAATTTGGGTCTCCTGTAGCATAAACAGAGGGCCAAGGGGCGGAGGTGGAGGCAATTGAGTTGGTTATTACTTTATTTCCAGATGTGGGTAGAGCTGCCAGGTTCGGCCAGGCCAGGCCTGGTAATGGCCCAGCAGGGCCCTTCCCATCCCCTGGCCTTATTGGTCACTTGGATGATAGAGGAGAGCAGATGGAGGCCTGGGCCCTGGTGAGGGGTCCCCTTCTGAGGGGCTCTGGCGGCTTGTGGAAGGAGAGGATGGGGAGGAGGAAGGAAGCCATGTTGTGCAGAGCCCCTTCTTTGGGCCTGCTCAATGTTCATTTCTTCCCATGGAGGTGTGACTTGTCATGGTGCAGAGGACCATAGAAGTCAATCTGTGCTTCCCATGCAGAGGGTGTTTCCTTAGTGTAAAATATGGACCCGGCCTAGAGAGAATGTGCTTAGAAAGCTGGTGCTTCCCCGTGTGTGTGGGCGAGCTGACCAGGCTCACAAGGTGCCACCAAGAGGCTAGGCCTAGGTCAGTGTTCCCTTGGTTTTTTCCTTCTTTTCAGAAAAGGCTGAATGTGAAGGGTCATTTGGTCCCTTCGGGGCTTTCATGTGTAGATGCCAGGAGGTGTTGGCCAGTGAGGCTTTGGCATGGATTCCTGGGCTTATGTGACTGCTCAACATCAGCTCCTGGGCTTGAGGACCATTGAGGATGTGGCCAGAGGGCCCTTGGGGACCCTGGCCCCTTCTCCCTGGGTCAGATCTTGTGAGGGAGCCCAGGGCACTGTAAGAACTGGAACCTGGGGAGAATGTGTAGGTCAGGAGCCAGGCCCTCCCCCAGGCCAGGAGATAATAAGTTCCCTGGGGGCAAGCACTCCTTTCCTCTTGTGCTTCCTGGCTCTGTGCTTTTTGGACACTTTCAGTGCTTAATAAATGTTCATTGTACTGACTGAAGTGTCTGGAAAGAAGGGCTGTTCTTATCTGGCTGGAAGAGGCGGGCTGCATGGCCGGGGGAGGTTGGGGGGGGCAGCCGCTGACTAGTCCAGCAGGTTTGGTAAATTTGGAGAAAGCAGCTGCAGTGGAATCAAGGCAGACCACCACCAGCTGAGAAGGAAGAGGCCAGAAAAGGAAGTAAGTGTGGGCAGCTTCTGCTAGGATTGGCCTGAGAAAGGGAGGACAGAAGGGAGCGTGAGGGAATAACAAAGGCTCTTGAAAGTTGTTAAAAGAGTGGGCAAGACTGGGGCATGGCTTGCCTCAGTTTCTTCATCTGTAAAGGGGATAATGATAGTCCTCTCCTCCCAGGAGGGCTGTAAGGACCAAGTGAGATAATAATAATTGTAAGGCCTATAGCATAGTGCCTGGCACATGAACTCGAGGTCTCCTTAATGATTATGATGGAGGCAGAGGCTGAGGAGTCATGAACCAGAGGCCCTGGGTGCAGAGACAGAATGAAGGAGCAGAGAGTGAATAACACACGACATTGAGGGGCTTTGTGATGAGGAGAGAGGGGAGCTAGGGCAGGGTCAAGGAGGAGACATCGGCTTCAGCCAAGAGCTCTGTGTGTCAGGCACACACTGGCTTCTTTTCCAGCTCCCTATTAAGGGGAGAAAGGGGGCCAAGCAAGCCCAGATCCCAAAGTAGGCTGCAAGGCAGCCTTGAGAAGGGTTAAAAAATAGAAAGGATGATGGCTGGAGCACAGCGAGTACATGCCACCCCAAAGTGCACAGCCCAAAGACAGGACCAGATTTCAGAGGAATACACCTGAGCTACCTTCAGCCATATGTAAAATGCTTTGAAATGCTGACATTAAAACAACTCACCCCCATCAGACTGGCTCATTTGACAAAAAAAGGGGAAAATGGCAAATACTGGAAGGGCTGTGGGAAAACAGCCACACTAGTACATGGTTGGTGGAGCTGTGGCCTACTCTGGTCATTCTGGAAATCAGTTTGGAACTATGCCCCCAAAGTCACTAAACTAGACATGCCTTTTGGCCTGCTGTTGGCCTATACCCTGAAGAGATCAAAGAAAGAGGAAAAGGACCCACATATGCAGAAATAATGATAGCAGCTCTTGTTGTGATGGCAAAGAATTGGAGACTGGGGGGGAGGCGCTATCGTTTGAGAGCCGGCTAAGCCGATTATGGCAGATGAATGTGATGGAATATTATTGTGCTGTAAGAAGTGTTGAAGAGGCTGGATTCAGAGAAAGCTGGGAAGCCACAAGCAGAACCAGGAAACAGTTTATCCAGTAACAGCCTTGCAAAGACACCTTGCAGAGATGGAAGTGCCGGGAGCAGATTCCAGCGGACACATGGAGTACGTTGTCTGCTTGCTGACCCAGAGACCAGGCCGCCTCCATGGGCAGAGGGACCTGAGGCCAGCAGGGGAATTTCTTATGCTTGACTGTTCACATCTGCTACAAGGACTTCCTTTTCCTTTTTTTTCTAAGTGGGTGGGGTGGAGTTAAAGGGAGAAAAGTAATTAAGAAAATTAAATTAGAATTAGAAGAATTAAAATCAGAATAACCACCCCCACCCCCCCCCAAAAAAACCCAAATGGAGTTTGGCTGTGGCATTTCCTGCCTAGTGCTTTCTAGATGGGGGCTGCCCAGGTCTGCATCTTTGGTCAAGGGCAAGCTTTCAGTGGTTTTCTCTGAGTCCTCACCTCCTTCCACACAGCTGACTCTTGGATAGTCGGGATGGTTCATGAGATAGGGAGCTTAGTTGTGACTCTCTGCATCTCCCCTCACCCGTTGTACCTGAGTCTGCCCCTCGAGCCCTGCAGAGACAACCTGCTCCCTCTACGATGATGTCGGTCAAGGCCTCAGATCCAGCTGGCATGCCTGCTCTTCTTCAGGCTTCTAACAATCTCTGGCTCCTTCTGGAAGCATTCCCACCTAGTCCTCATCTGTAACCACTTCCCTCTTACAGATGCTGTGTGTTTATGTCTCATCCTTCTGATTGTGCCTTGTGGAAGTACCTTATTCCCCTGGGGCCTGGCTCAGGGCTCAGTGCCAAGCGTTCAGCAGAGAGTGCAAGTGGGGGAGGAGCCCAGGAGAAGGAGGAGAACCAGGGAGAGGCCAAGTGGAATTGGGCTGGGTGGGCAGCTTTGGGAGAAGACAGGAAGGAGTGAAGCTTCAAGGCTCCAGGCATCCGAGGTGCCGTTACGGTGGGAATTTCTTCAGCCTGAGGGTCACGGCAGTTCAGCCAACATGGGGAGTTGTGCTGAGCCACAGAAAGCCTTGTGATCCATTGAGGCCAGCCCTCTGGGACAGGGTGGTAGCAAAAGGCTCTGGTGGGAGGTAGCAGCCTGCTGATGCCCTCTGTATGGCCCCATCATTGCTGGTGGTGCTGTGCTCCTCCCCCTGCCTCCAGCTTGCCCTCTTGTGACAGTTAAACAGTTTGAGAGACATAGTTTCTGGCATAATACCAGTAAATTGGGCCAGTGACACTCTCAAATGCCAAAGACTCCCCATGGCTGTGGGCTCACAGTTTAGGTGCCCTGAGAAGAGCTGGTGTTCCTGAGGATGGCAATCAACTCTGAGTGGTTAACAATTAAATGAGAGAGAGTGAATGTTACCAGGAGAGGTAGATCTATTCTAATGAGGGGGACATAACTTTCATCCTGTCATTTACTTCCAAATCACTCCAACCTCTGGGAAATCTAGACAAAAGATCTATCTCCCCATCCAGGCCTGAACACCACAGGTGGACTGGAGTTTCACCTTAGGTTAATTTCTTGGAGTGCTGGGGGGGCTACAATCCCAAGTGAGGAGAAAGTTAATCCTGTCTGCCACCATCCAATCTGTCCTTCAGGGGCTGAGCCTTGAAACCAGGACTTTAGAGAAAGGGGAGCCTCTGGATCTCCCCAAATTGTTGGTTATTAATAATCATTTCTCTCAGTCGTGATGAAGAAAAATGAGGCCACTGGCATGGGTCGTGAGGGTGTCTGAGAAGGAAGTCCCCCCTCCTCGCTTCCTGCAGGATTCAGCTTCAGAGTTGCCCACAAGGGCCCTTTCCTCGTGTCCTCCAGATTTGGGACTCTCCCCAAAATGCTCTGCGTGGATCACACGTAGCTCTTTCTCCTCATCCCACACAAACACCGTTTCTTCCTAGTAGAATGTAGGTACTTTATTTTCCATCTTCATGTCACCGTTGTGTGGCACATAGTAGGAACTTAGTGCCTATTTGTGAAGCTTAATTTAAAAATTCTGACTTTTAAGCCACCATAGTGCTTGTGGGTGTCAGTGCCATAAGGTCCTCTTCAGATCCCTTAAAAAAATGGTCTTTCTGATTTGGAGGTTAAGGGGAAGGGTAGTGGAGACTTATGATTTCACTGGTGTGGGGAACACTTCCCCTAAGACTGATTACCATCTGTCTAGAACATATGGTCTTAGACAGCTGCCTGAGAACTGGGAAAGTGGTGTGACTTGCCCAGGGTCACAGAGTAGGATGGGTCAGACACAGGAGTCAGATCCAGGTCTTCCTGGCTCTCAAGCTGGTCCTATGCCATGAGCTGATTTTCAGGACATTAGTTGGACAGTCATTGAACATTTAGTAAGCACCTACTATGTGTCAGGCACACATTAGGATGCATGTGGCTACAAGGAGTTCTCAGGGGGGGTCCGTATGCAAACAGCCATTTACAAACAAGACATACCTGGGATAAGCTTGGAAAGGCCTTCCTAGAAAATACAGATGCATTTTATTCATGCGGGTATGGGTGCGTGTACATGCATATAGTAGAAATGAGTTCCTTTATAAACGAGAGGGTTGAGTTTTATGGGAAACTGAGTCCCAGGTCCCTGGGAAGGAGCAGGGCTGGCAGCTGCAAGCGGCTTCCCTGTGTGTACCCATGCCGGAGATGGGAGGATGCTGGGAAAGACCGAGGATGGTTCATTCAGAGCACCACAGTGAGCCTCATACCCCAAGTGTGTCCTGGAACCCTTCAGAGGTGGGGGAGAGTTGCCCAGAGGGAGGCTGTCCGTGAGGCCAAAGCCTGCCCCAAGGCGGGCCTGGGTACTCTTTGAATTTGCCTTTAGGATCTTGGAGGAGGCCCCATCTCAGGACCTCTCCTCTGTAAAGTCTGTCCACATTGCTCCCTCATCAGACTGGCCTTGGGCTCTCCTTTGATGACCCACAGGCTATCCTCCCATTGGGCTTGCTGCACCCTGAGGGGCGGGGTAGAGCAGGAAACCAGGGTCAGGGCCCTGTGATGGTAAGTGCAAAACATTGACTAACCATCTACTGTGTACCAGCCACTGTGCAGAGCATTGGAGACACAAAGAGAGGCTAAAGAGTGACCTTGCCTCCGTGGGTTAGAGTTAAACCCTTTGAACCTCCGCTTCCTTCTCTGAAGAAGGAGCGAAATCATGTTTCCCTCTGTCTTCTGCAGATCATCGTGAGGAAAATGTTTGGCAGGAGCGGGCCATGGGAGCCTGTGGGCCCCCACCAGAGGAGGTCTTTAATCACTGTTGCTGGCAGGGGATTGAATGGTTCATTTTAGCACCCAAACGTGGTAGAGAAGAAGGCTTGCTTCCACATTCAGTCAAAGAGTGAATTCTCTTTTAGAGAGCTGCTGGAAAGTTTGGTTATTTTAGAATTGGACAAAGGGCGTGTAGTGAATGTGTCAGTGGAAGCTGAGCACCTTGGTGGTGCTATTGGAGGGATCATGAAGAGTGGGGGATGGGCTCAGGCTGCTTTAGGGGCCCCTGAGCTCCACAGGTACTCAAGCATCCAACCGGTTCCCAAAAACCCCAGTGAAAAATCTTTTCTTGACTTCCACTTTTTAGGTGATATTAGAAAAGTAGAATGTGATGTTTTTAAGCCACATGATCATGGGTTTTAGAGCTGGAAGGGAGCCCATGGGCCATTTGTCCAACATCCTCCCTCTTTGGAAGGATGAAGGGGCAGAAATCCAGAATCTCTAGGCGACACCTACTTGTACTCGGTAGCTCCTGGCCCTGAGCTCAGACTCCGAGGTCCTTGTGATCACTCCTGCCCACCCCCATCTCTTCACTTCAGCTCCAGGCTCATGCTTTGATGGTCCTCTGGTAAGTAGCCATTTATTCTGTGCCTCCTTGGGTCCCAGCTCCGACCGAGACACAGTCCCTGGCCTCAAGGACAATGCCATCTGGCAAGGGAGAGGAGGTAGCAGTGCAGAATGCAGTAAGCGTGCCCTGAGAGAGGATGCTTTCCAGGCCTGTCACAGGCTAAGCAGTCACTCTGTGTGTGTGAGAGTGTGAGTGTGTGTGTGTGTGTGTGCGTGTGTGACTGCCTTCCTCTTGTTCTCTCAGAGTCCTAAGCTTGGAGCCACCATAAACTCCCTTCTCCTCTTCATTTCTTCCAGACCTGCAATTGCCTGCGTGTTCATTTGTCCCCATATTAGTTTAGTTTCTCTCTCCCTCTCTCTCTCTCTCTCTCTCTCTCAATACAGTTTAATTTTTAAATATTTTTATTTAAAGTTCTGAGTTCTAAATTTGATCCCTCCCTCCCCTCCTTCCTGAGACAGTCAGCAGTCAGATATAGATTATACACGTGCAATTATGTAAAACATTTCCATGTAAGTCATTTTGTACAAGAGGACTCGAATAAAAAAAAAAAAGGTGAAAACTAGCCTGCTTCAGTCTGTATTCAGTCAATATCAGTTCCTTTTCTGGAGGCAGATGGCATGCTTCATCATGAGTCCTTTGAGACTGTCTTAGATCACCATGTTGCTGAGAAGAGCCGAGTCACTCACACTTCATTGTACAGTGTCGCTGTTACTGTACACAGTGTTCTCTGGTCCTGTTCACTCTGCATCAGTTCACAGGAGTCTTTCCAGGTTTTTGGGAATCCTTCTGCTTGTCATTCCTTACAGCACAATAATATTCTATTACAGTTATATATCACAGCTTGTTTAGTCATTCTCCAAGTGATGTGCATCACTTGGATTTCTGATTCTTTGCCACCACAAAAAGAGCTGCTATAAATATTTGTACATATAGATCCTTTCCCTACCTTTTTTGGTCTTTGGTACCCATCCCCTACTCATATTTCTTCTTGCTGCTTCCAGCCTGGTATCAGATCTCATCCTGACTCACCTAGGTCATCATAGCAGCCACTCTCTACCTGTCCTAGTCTATCCTGCCTACTCTTACTGGCACATTCCTTTATCCAGAAATTTTCAGTGGCCCTATGGTCTGCCGAGTCAAGATCTGAATGTTCTGCCTGGCATTCAAGGTCCCTGTCACTTTGGGCTTGTCTCATGTCTCTGCCCTTCACATCCCATGTAGTCCAATTAAATGAGCTGTTCCAGCATTATTACCTGCTCATGCCTTGGCTCACCATGTGCTCTGGGCCTGGATGCTTGCCTTCTCTTTCCACTGAAATCCTTCCCATTCTTTCAAGCCCAGCTCAGATGCCAGCTCCTTCAAGGATCCTACCGAAATTCCTCCAAGGGGTTCCAGCGTTTTGCCCTAGACCTCTTGTAGCGTGTGGGGCCCCACTTCCTGCTAGATCTAAGTGCGGTGGCTGAACTTCATCTCAGCTCCATCTGCCAGGGTCCAGCCCTAAGCTCTGCACACAGCAGGCACTCCCAGGCTAGGACTCTGGGTTAAGGATTGGGAGGGTGGCAGACAGGGTGAGGTCTTGTTCTGGGAAAGGTGAGAGTTTGACATGGTCTGGGGAGGACCTCAGTGCTCAGAGATGGGCTGGAAGGACTTTCTCCCTGGGCAGGAATGGCATCGGCACAGGCCTGGCAGTGGGAAGGGCACTATGGAACAGGCCAGTTGGCCAGAGGGCAGAGCGTGTGCAATTTTAACTACAATGTGAAGGTGCAATCCCCAGAAATGACCCCGTGTGCATTTGTGTGCCTGTGTTATGGGGACCTTGAATGCTTCACCATTTCTAGTAATAACGAAACTTCTCTCCATTTTTCCAGCTTCCTGATCATTTCAGACTATCTGCTGAAAAGCCCAGAACTGGTGAAATCCATGTACACCAAGCTAAGTAATCCAGAAAGGTGAGCCCCTAAACAATGTGGTTTTGAGTAGTTAGCATTCCATAGGGTGTCCTGTTTGTATGATTGAAAAACAGTGTAGTTTCAGTGCTGGCTCAGGATCTCTAAGTGCATCTTTTCTTTGTCAGTAATGGTTTTAAATTGGCCAGTTAACATCACAGCCTCACCACAGCTTGCAGGGGTATTTGGGGTGTGTGTGGGGGGGGGGAGGGGGCCTGAGTCCAGGTTGGCACCATTACTCAGGAAGGACGAGCCCTCACGCTCCTGCTTTGGGTTTGTCCTCTCTGGTGCCTGGCTGCCCAGCTCTTCCTGTCACCAGGGACGCCCCAGAGCTTGTCCTGGACTTTGTTGTTTCCCTGCAGACTGCCCAATCAAAGATCCAAAATGGGAAACCTGTTTGCATGGTAATGGAAAGAGCCCTGGTGGAGGGGCTCAGGAGACCTGGGGGTGACCCCAATTCTTCCCAGGGTCCCTCTGTGTGATGGGTTGTGGGCTCTCCTTCTGCAGAGGTATGGCAGGCAAGGGCTTTGCCTCAGAAAAGCCATGGGCAGTGTGGCTCCCAGACTGAGTTCAGCCCTGTTTTCCCCAGATGACCACTTGGTAGAGTAAAGCAATCAGACTTTTCCCTGTTCTTCCCTTTTGGGAAGACTATCAAGTCTTCTTTCTTTCTTTCTATCTATCTATCTATATCTATCTATCTATCTATCTATCTATCTATCTATCTATCTATCTATCTATCTATCCTATCTAAGACTATCAAGTCTTCTTTCTTTCTATCTGTCTATCCTATCTAAGACTATCAAGTCTTCTTTCTTTCTGTCTATCTATCTGTCTGTCTATCCTATCTAAGACTATCAAGTCTTCTTTCTTTCTTTCTATCTGTCTGTCTATCTATCTGTCTATCTGTCTATCTATCTATCTATCTATCTATCTATCTATCTATCTATCTATCTATCTATCTATCTATCTATCTATCCTATCTAAGACTATCAAGTCTCCGCTTTGTTTGAATGGGTGAGAAACCTTCTGTTGTCTTTGTTTTGGAGTATTTCTCAGCTATTTCTCAGCCCTGAGGCAATCAGGAGTCATTGACTTGTATATGATGTGAGGCTGGGGATGGGGAACTTTCTCACACCCAGCCTGGATGAGGTCAGAGCCCTCAGGGCTCTCAACAGGATATAACTGAGGTGAGCTTGGTGTTTGACTTTTGGAGCTCACACATGGAAGTAGTGTTGATTCTGGGCAAGCCATTGTAACTGAAGTAGTGTTGATTCTGGGCAAGCCATTGTAACTGCCCCCCGACTTTACTAACCCAAACCCATTGGTTGTTCCCTGGTAACTGTATTGTGATTTGATCAGACAAGGTCTGTCTGTCTGTTGATGTTTGTCATTTCTATTTGTATTTGCCTTGAAGTTGGAGGAGCTGATCTCTTCCCCCTGAACTAAGTGAATGATATATGTATTTTGATTAAACTGTGGTTGTTAACCCCTTAAAGTTGCTTTCCTTAGGAAAGCAGATCAAAGAACCTATGTTAGTGGCCTTCTGTGTGCTGGTTGTTGTTGGTCTTGCACAGCCACAGTAGCTGCTAGCAGATTGTCACTTCATTGGGACATAGAGTTTGAGGGACTGATGGCTTCCCATGGCTGGGTGGGGTCTTCCAGTCCACCTCTTACTTTACAGGTGAGGAAACTGAGGTCCAGAGAGAGTTAGTCACTCGCCCAAGGTCACATCCGTAATGATTGCTAGAACCTGATTCAAGCCCAGGATTCCGTGATTTTAATCCTCTTATTTTTTAGACAGTTTATTCTGGAGAGACAGAAGAAGAGTAAAGTTGGTTGTGATCAAAGATAATAGCTCTGTGGATGCTTTGAAAAATGGAGAAATTTCCTTCTTCATGTTACTAGTAAATTCAGTACATTTTAGCCTGTACTATGTGTCAGTTGCAATGGGAGGTGCTGGCCACACAAAGCCCTACTGTGTGCAAGGTGCTGGCCACACAAGGATGACACAGTATAGCCTCTGCCCTCCCACAGCTGGCCTTCTGCTGGGGGAAACAATGTGTACACAAAGAAGGGCATGTCAACTGCTCTAACGTCTGTGAGAGAGAGTGAGTATGAGAGGGAGGCAGAAGAGAGACAGAGACAAAGAGAGAAACAAAGACAGAGACAGAAAGGGGGAGAAAGATGCAGACAGAGACAGACAGACAGAAACAAGAGACACACACAGAGGCAGAGAAACAGACACAGAGCAACAGAGACACAGAGAGGCAGAGAACTAGATGGGGAGAGAGACAGAGAGAGAGAGAGAAAGGGGAGAGAGACGGAGAGAGACAGACATACAGAAACAGAGACACAGAGAAGCAGAGAACCAGACACAGAGAGACAGAGACACAGAGAGGCAGAGAAACAGGGAGAAAGGAAGAAAAAGGCAGAGAAAGGGGAAAGAGATAGGGAATAGTCCATATCTTGAGAGATCAGGAAAGATTTCATGTAGAAGGTAGTACCTGATATGGGCCTTGGAGGGAGCTAGGGGTCTCCAGGGCAGATGTAAGGAGGGAGGATGTTCTGAGCATGGAGGATGGCCAGTGCTGATGTCCAGAGTTAGGGATGGTGAGTCATGTCTGGAGAGCTGCTTGAAGGCTGATTTGCTAAATTGCCCAGATTAACAGAGGAGAAAATAGAAAACCTAAATAACCCTATTTTAGAAAAAGAAATTGAACAAGCCATCAATGAATTCCTCCAGGGCCAGATGGCTTCACAAGTGAATTCTACCAAACATTTAAAGCAGGGCTGTCCAAAATGAGGCCTGCCTACAAGCATAGAAATTTACATATAAATGCTTTAGTAAAAGAAGCCGAGCTCTTGCAGAGCTCTCACAAAAATGGCAAATTGAAATATATTGTCTATTGTTTCAATAAAAACCCAAGGTTGGACAGCCCTGATTTAAAGGATAATTAATTCCAATACCATATACACTTTTCGGGAAAGTAGGCAAAGAAGGAACCCTGCTAAATTCCTTTTACAACACAAGTATTGTGTTGATACCTAAACCAGGAAGAGCCCAAACAGAGAAAGAAAAATATAGACCCAATTTTCCTAATGAATATTGATACAAAAATTTTAAATAAAATAGTAGCAAGGAGATTAGAGCAACATATCACCACATAATACACAGTGAGCGGGTGGGATTTATACCAGGAATGCAGGACTGGTTCAATATTAGGAAAACTATCAGCATAGTTGACCATATCAACAATAAAAACAACAAAAATAATTTGATTATGTTAATACATTCAGAAAAGGCTTTTGGCAAAATGCAACACTATTCCTCTTAAAAATACTAGAATGCTTAAGAATCAATAGAGCTTTTCTTAAAATGATAAATAGTATCTAAAACCATCAGCAAGTGTTATCTGTAATGGGGATAAGCTAGAAGCCTTCCCAGGAAGATCAGGGATAAAGCAAAGATGCACATTATCACCCCCATTATTCAGTATTGTTCTAGAAATGTTAGCTTCAGCAATAAGAAAAGAAAAAGAAATTAAATGAATTAAAATAGGCAATGAGGTAACAGCTATCACTCATTGCAGATGATACGATGGTACACCTAAAGAATCCTAGAGAATCAACTAAAAAGCTAGTTGAAATAACAACTTTGGCAAATAAACCTACACACATCACCTGCACTTCTATATTTTTTCCAACAAGTTCAGCAGGGAGAAATAGAGAAATTCCATTTAAAATAACTGCCAACAAAATAAAATGCTTGGGAATCCCTGCCAAGACAAACCGAGGAACTCTACAAAGACAATCGCAAAACGCTTTTCACACCCACAAAGTTAGACTCAAGCCAGGCAGGACATTCTGAAACTTTCCATTTCTGGGTGGATCACCCTTCTTGGCATGAGATTCTCTGTCAGACAATTTGCTGAAAATCTAGGTCATCACTTACTGCGGCCCATGAAGAAGGGTGAGTGTGGCCTGGTCTGTTGTTCCCACATTCCCTCTAGAATTCCCTAGGAATCTGCATCAACCTCATTGGTCTCCTGTTGGCACACTTGGACCCCGGGGCTCCATCTGCACTCCTTCTACCCTCAGCGTTACTCCTTCATCCAGAGTCCTGGCGGTGTCACTGGTAGCAGCTAGCCAGGCTCATTTACTGGTTGTGTTAGATCTCTGGCGCCCACCACTGGAAGAGCTATCTCTATCCTGCTTCCTCTTTATTTCTCTGTTACCAGCTCTTGCAGAAACAGCTTTATTTGGAGCATTTGCAATGCAAAACTCATTCTCTGACAGACAACCCAGAGCTCAAGAAGATGTGGCCAGCCCTTGCTTTTCTCTGCTGCCACCTTGATGCCTGGCACTGCCCTTTGGGCCCTGACAGTCTTTGTGGCAGGACCACACCATGTTTTCCTGCTTCCACAGACTCGTCATAGCCCTGCGGATTGGTATTGTCTTCGGCAGACAGCCTTCTGGGGATGAGCATGCTGCTCATCGTTAGAGTCTATGGTTGAATGGCAGGATGCCTGCTCCCCTACCTAATGCAGCCACAGTCCTTCCACATGTTCGTAGGTGGTCTCTGTTAGCTCCCCAGAGCTTGCCCTCTGCACCCAGCAAACCTGGTCCTTGGAAGACAGGGTCTCCTGCAGGCTGCTTGAAGGAAGCAATTGTCAGTGACATTTGTAAAGATAACCATAAAGGCAGTCATGCCTCATCTGCCATGCTTCTGCTGAGACCCTTTTCAAGGACCTGCATGCTTTTCAGTCTCCAGCTACAAAATTCTAACCAAAAGCTAGACAAATGAAAAGTGAAGGTTTTAGCAATGGAGGGAGGGAGCTCTTTTGGGATGCTTGGGTGGGATGATCCTTCCCAGGGCTCCAGCCTCCTCTTGTTCTGGGGCTGTATAAATGTTGCTGCAAGCCTGCTGGCATCTATCTTAACAATGTCCTGCCATCTCTTTCCTAACCCCACTCTAGGGGGTATATTTGAAATTTGGTCCCTAGAGGGTTAAGGTAGGAGCCGTGCTATACTCCTGCTCTTTTGATTTATGAAAAGATAAAAGCCTTCACTGAGGGCTTTCTTCAGGGACTTATGGTGGCCTGGAGGTGAAGTTGGGCCTTCGAGGGCCATGCTGAGGGACACAAAGTTTGTTGGGCCTGCCAGGCTCTCCTGAGTTAGGGCCTGGCTCAGTCTTACAGATGCTTCCTTCAATGCCCTGACCTCACAGAAGCTCATCCTATGTGTGGTTCCCGTGGCCTATTTCTCCTCTCCACCTCAGCCACACATAGAGGGAGTCATGCTACCCCCACACGCATCTCCTCCAATTTCATGGTCACGATCTATCGTCATTCCCCCCTCTCTCTGCCATGCAGCCCCTGCAGCCTCCAGGCTGTGGTCCCCTCAGTTCTCACTCACTGCACTCTCCTCATTTCCCCATGTTGACGTCTTAGTGAACAAATGCAACTCTTCTCTTGACTCCTTTACCCCTTCAGAGCCTTGCTCAGAGTGGGCACGTGATAGTGACAGTGGCAATGGAGACTATCCCTATCCCCTTCAGCACTGGAGGAAAAGTGGGAGCATCAGGAAGATGACAGAGATAAGGAGTAGGGCCCTTGGGGGTCAGAAGGACATTACTCATTCAGGAGTCATGGCAGTGTTGACTTGATCATGGTTCATGGCTCCTGAACCAGAACCAGAGGAGTGAGAGTGACAGAGAATTCCCCTACCGTGGCAGGGAGGGTGGCCAATAGCCTGGCCAAGAGGAGGGAGGGATGTGGAGCATGGTGTCCTGAGAAAGAACGGGGCGGGGGGGTTCCTCCTGGGCACGATCTCTGGTGTGGTAGAGGAGGAGGGAGTGAACTTCACTCATGATGGAGTCTCTACACAAAAGAGGCTGTCTGTCATTCCTGGACTGATAAATGGGCCAAGGGTGTGGACAGGCAGCCTCGAGAGAAGAGTCCAAGCCATCATCAGCCACATGAAAAAATGCTCCAAATCACTAACAACCAGAGAAACCTTCTACCTCTCACCCATCAGACCAGCAAATTGCCCCCCAAGGGAAGCAAGGGAAGCTGGAGGGGCCTAACTAATGTGTGGTGGGGAGAGCTCTGGATTGGCCAGCTGTTCAGTAAAGCAGTTTGCAACTGACCCTGAGGTTAGGTTATTAACTACGCACACCATTTGACTTGGTGATACCTCCACTAGGCCTGCACCCAGAGAGGTCAAAGAAAGAGGAAGAGGCCCTGGGAGCAGCCCTTTTGTGATGGACTCTGAAGAAGGCAGGGAGTGCGGGAAATGATAAGGGTTCCATAGGAATCTGGGAGGATGTCTGTATATGGATGCCGAGTGAGGTGAGCAGAGCCGGGGGGATGATGTAGAAGGCAGCAGCCATACCTTCAGAACAGAGCATCTTAGAGGAGCAGAGACCTGTGTTTAATGAGTGACCGCCAAGGATTCCAGAGGACTGGAGAGTCATGTGACCCAGGCAGGAGAGAGAGGGTGCGCTTGCCATGCGAGAAGAGCCATGTTCTGGAATTTGTTCTCCTCAGTGAGGCTTATTTGGTTTTTGTTTCTTTGCTTGTGGGGAGGGGGTGTCCAAAGGGCTAGACAATAAGAAATACTTGATAATTTGATAAGTAATTTTTTTTTAATTCTCCTCTTCCAGTGAAATTGGGAGGGTACAAATGAGGGGAAATGCTCAGTTTTGGCAACAGGGAGTTAGGGAGTTTACCAGGTGGAGCTTTCTTCTGCATAGGGAAACCGGCTGGCTTGGGGGTAATGTGAGGCAGAGCGTTGAAGGGTCTTAAGGGCTCTTCCATAAGCCTCTCCCTCATCTCCCAGCTTCCTGCTTTTTCGGGATTATTTTTCTTTGCTGCAAATGAGTGTTCTCTGGGAGGGGAGTGTACCCCTCCTTGCTCCACATCCCTCCCTCCTCTTGGCCAGGGGAGCACATTGGGAAATGATGGGCATAAAGAGGACACTCAAAAGGCAGTGACAAGTCCTAAAATAAGAGCGTTCCTGGGATTTCTCACCCATGGCCTACCCAGAGAAGATGGAGAAATCATCCTGTTGTAGAAAGAGGGATAGGTTTTGAGTATGAGGACCTGGGTTTGAATCCTACCTGGGCCACTTCCTTCTCTGGACCTCAATCTCATATCTCTCTCATCATTCAGGATGGTATAAGGGGAGGAGGGCAAGGACTGTAAGCCTGCATTTATAGGGGAAGCTGAGGCTCCAGGAAGGGAAAAGATTTCCTTTTCAGAGTCAGAATTCCATAGCAGTTGACCTCTTTGCTGAGGTCCGGGGCTTCAGTGACAGGCCCAGGGTCCTCTGCCCTACTAAGGCTATATCAGAGCACTGTGTCCATTTCTGGGACCTCGTGGGGTGGGACTTACAGCCCCAGATTTAATTCTGAGTTCCTGAACACTCATTAGCCATTGGTCCCTGTTTGACTTGACTTGGGAATGGATTGACCCCTGTTTACTTCGTGTTTCTTTTGAAAAAAAGAGATTGTCAGATGGGATTACTTGTTAATTTTCTGTAAGGCCACCTACAGAGGCATTGGGGAAGGCTCTTGGTGGAAGGTGACCCTGGGCCCTCCTAGCTGGAGAAGCACCCTGGCAGAGGGGCCAACTCAACTGCAGGGAGTGAGCTATGAATTATGGCAGCCCTCAGACCACTGGGGCCTCTGAGCTCAGACCTACCTTTATGCCCACTGCTGCTCCTGTCACTGGGTCAGGTGATTGGATTTGCCAACTGCAGCTTTGTTTGTTCAGACAAGACATTGTAAAATGAGGTTATCCTTTTTTGCACCCCGGAGTTCTCCAGTGTCTTCAGCCCTAACTACCCAGAGCTCTCATGACCCTTTACACAATCTTCCTTCTTTCCCTTATGTTTTTTAGGGTTACGTTCCTCGATCTCATGATAGCCAAGCTCGTAGGGGATGAGCCGCTGACCAGAGAGGACCTGGCTGCATTTCTAAGGCATGCTGAATTGGTTGCAAGCAATTTCCAAGAAAAATGCAAGTCTGTGCTGAAGCTTGCCTCAGCTGAACATGATAATGACGAGGTCAGGATACAGAAAGCCTTGGGAGGGAAGAAGGGAGGGTGTTGCCCAGGCCAAGCTCAAGGTGCCAGCTTGGATCTGGTGCTACCCACTTGTGTTCACTTCTGTGATGCTGTCCCTCAGTGCCAACCAGTGCCACCCTTTCCCATTCTCCTGGCCCTGACCTCCCTCTCCCATTGTGCCCATTGCCGATCTTACACCACAATCTCCATCTTAGAAAGGACTTGAGATTCCGCTGCCACAAGGGTGGATGTCCAAGTCCCTACAACGGAACTAGCTTCTGCATGAATACCTCTAGTGATGAGAAACTCACTGCCTTAGGAGGCAGTCCATTCCATTGCAGGATGTCCCAATTGTTAGAAAGTCCTGAAATCTTCCCTTGAATCTTGTGGAGGCCATTATCTCCCCTCACCACCATCAGAAATGACGTCCTTCTTCTAAATCTCTGAGTTCTCCTGTGGCTTCTCCTTTTCTTCCTCAATGCCTGTTTCAGAAACAGCTGCATCTCTCCTTTTTACTTCCTTCTCCCTTTCAGTTTTTCTGGATGATCCCTTTCTTCGGTTCTGGGGCTGGGAAGCAGCAGGGGCAGGAGACACTTGCACCATAAGCTGTGGTGCCTGGGCTCTCCTCCCTGCCTCCTGCTCTTCCTCATACCAGGATCTGTAATATTCACAGAGATGCTCCCTCCGGGCCCCTCCATCTCCTCCACCTTCTCTGTGCAGAGGAATGTCTCACACTGGGCCTCCCTATTCAAGTGCATCACTTCTCTCATTCACTGGGTCATTTCTGCTCTCTGGGTCTCAGTGTGCTGCTCCCTAAAATTTCAGCTTGGACTGACATGGTCTCCAAAGTATCCAAGCTATAAAGTTGTCACGCCAGCTTTCTGGCCCCTGTCCCTCCCCCTGCTCTCTCAGCCAGCCCAGAATCTTCCTTCAGCAGCATATTTCCTCACGTCTGCCTCGCTGCCTCCGCAGGGAGGTCTTGGCCGATTCCTTTGGAGGCAGATGCTCTCTCTCTCTCCCCAAATTCCACGACATTTATTTATGTTTGTTGAGAAGCTGCATGTCCTCTACCTGCTGCTTCTCCCGCAAGTAGAATTGTTCATCATTTTGCCACTCTATCCCCTGTGCCTGGCACCATGCTCGTGGATAAAAGAATAATCCTGATGGTCCCCACTCCAGCACCAGCAGACATTCTTCCCCTGCCCCACCCCCACTCACTGGGTTAAGGAGTCTGAGCAGCCTGGGCTCCCTCCTGGCTTTCCATGCTCTCCCTGTACCTCCATTACTGGCCAGCTTTCCTTCTTTGAAGGCCACTTACTCAAAGTTTTCTACACAATACAAATGATGCCGACTTCAGCTGACTAGCTCACAGATCATTCTCTCTTCCTTCTCCAGGAGTTGAGCACCCGGCCCTCTGCCTTCCTATCCTTCCCCCTCCTGCCTTCAAACCAAGGTCTTTAAAAAACCCTCTCTGTTATATGGTTGGCTCTCTTGGTTGGAGGGGTGGAGGATCCTGGGGAAATTATGGGGAGGTTAAAATTTTTAAAAGGCACCAATGAAGCAGATAAAAAAAGAATCAAGGAAAACCTCTTTTTATGAAATTTGTTTCTTTTGAAGGGGGCCTATCATCTGCTTTCTTTGTCTGAATAATGGGTCTGATGAGGACTCCATGTGGAGGCTGCATGGTACAGGGGCTAGAGCCTTGGTTGAAATCCAGTGGGGCAGAGTTCCAGTCTCTGCTCTGCTGTTCATGGCTGACGTGGCCGGGGCATAGTCTCCCAACCTGCTCAGCTGAACCTGGGAGGGCCCTTTCCAGCTTAGCCTGTGTAGTCTGTGAATGTACTTCAATCCTTCAGTGATCACTGTGAGCTCACACTTCCCTCTGTGTGGAAAGATGTCCAGTTTGCTTTGTTTATTAGCCACCTCTTTGCATCCATACATCCATCCATTTATCCAAATGTCATCTATCTATCCATCCATCTACACATCCATCCATCAACTGTCTATCCGTATAGCCATCTGTCCATCCATCATCTATCCATCCATCCATCTGTTCATTTATCTGTCCATCCATCTATCCATCCATCTCTTTATCCATCAGTCCATCCATCCATTCATCTGTCATCTATCCATCCATCCAATTATCTGTTCATTTATCTGTCCATCCATCTGTCCATCCGTCTATCTATCCATCACACCACTGGAGGAACATTTACTAGGTGCTAGTTTCAGTTCCTAAAAGAGTAGGCCATCTAGCAGAGGGATAAGCTGTTCCCACCCATAACAACAGTTAACATTATTACACAAGGAGGGCATTCACAGAGGTATTGTTCCTGCCCTGAAGAGGTTGTTGGGACAGTGGGGAGCTTCTAGGATGTGGGTGGCCTAGGTGGCAAAAGAATTGAATGACTGCTGAGGAGCAGGGTCTGTGTAAGTAAGGAGATTCTGGCAGGGGTAGGAAGAACGGTTTGGAGGGAGGGGAGAAGGTGAAGGCAGGAAGACCTGGCAGGAGGCTGGGGGCCAGTGTCTGGAGAGGGACTGCAGATGCCTGTGGTGTCCAGTAGGAGGAGCTCTGCACTGCCCCAGGCTGCCCTGGTCTTGGGATGACTCCCCCATATGATTAGAGAGAAGGAAGGAAGGAAGGAAGGAAGGAAAGAAGGAAGGAAGGAAGGAAGGAAGGAAGGAAGGAAGGAAGGAAGGAAGGAAGGAAGGAAAGAAGCAAGTTCAAGGCCTTGCTCAGTCACTGTCCCTACTTGGAATCATTCAGGACAGCTGAGAAATTAGAAGCCAGTCACTCCATGGGCCATGTTTGGAAGAGTGAGAAGCTGTGGGCGCTATCACCTTCACGATAGGGAGGGAGTGCCAGAGGAGTATCTCTGCTCTTAGAATCTCTCCTCTTCCTATTCCTCATCTGGCCCTGGCCCTGCTTCCCCAGTCAGAAGGCATGGATCCAACTCAGCTTTGCCACATAAAGGCTGTGTGACTTTGGATGGGTCGCTTCCTTTCTCTGGTTCTCTTTGTCCTCATCCATAAAATGAGGTGTCAGATGAGGTGGTCTCCCAGGTGAATGAAGTGGGTTTGATGCTCCTGGGGAGCCTTTCAGGAGTTCTGAATATTGTGCTCTGCAGGTGTCCTTATTCATCTGTCTAGTTTCTGGCTTCATTCTTTTCTCAGTTCTGCTCTCTGTGTATGAAAGGCAAGTGCCTTGCTCTCCATTGGAACCTCTGCTTGGTCCCTCATGCCCTTGGGCTCTCTCTCATATCCAACATTCCCAAAGGGAAGCCTGAAAATTCATGTGTTTCTGGGGGTAACCAGAACCTCTGGGTCTCGGTCTTTATTCAAGCAAGGAGCTCCACATCTCTGGCCCCCACAGTTCTCTGATGCCCTGAGGAGAGTCCTTGCGTCTGTCAGAGAGAACAGAAGTCAAAGAGAGAAGCCCTTGTCCTTAGTGTCCACCCTGAGTGAGCATTGTGGCCGTGCACATTGTCTCCTTCCCTCCCATGCTCAGCATTGCCAGCTTGGCAGAGCCTCTTCTTGTGCCCCATGGCTGGAGGGTGTCAGTGACAGAGGGTCAGGCCAATCATTTTGGTTTGTCCAGGCCACCTTGTCCTGCCAAACACAATTCATCCCAATTTGTACCCACACAGTGAGACACAAAAACACAAAACAACCAAAACAATCTTAAAAATTGTTTGTGTTTT
This sequence comes from Phalanger gymnotis, assembly GCA_028646595.1. Taxonomy (NCBI): domain Eukaryota; kingdom Metazoa; phylum Chordata; class Mammalia; order Diprotodontia; family Phalangeridae; genus Phalanger; species Phalanger gymnotis. Next base: position 227,619,878 of record CM053623.1, read on the forward strand.
ACATTGGAGACTCATAAGAGGTATAGTTGTCACACACACACACACACACACACACACACACACACACACACACACCCCTCTTTGGGATGGATTTCATGATTTCAAGATTGTAACAATACATTGACTTGTTCTGGTATTTAGCTACTCGGCAAAGATGTAGAATGAGAAAAGATGGCGTCTCCTCCATTTGCTGTTGGAAATGGTCGACAAGCTTGGGTAGTGTTGCATCATCAGCCTCGGGGCTGCTGTCAGGGCCAGGCTTTGTGGCTGGGGCTGCCTCATACTCCCAGGACCCCAGCCCGGACACGAGGCTTCTTTGCTTGGGAGCCTGTCTGTAGAGTGATGGATTGTTGAGTAGCTGGATAAATTTACATTGTCAAGTAAGATTGTCTTTTCAGACTAACCAAAATATTGCCTGTGTAATCCCTAGTGCATATTTACCCAAGAGTGATGCCTCTTCTCCCAGGCAGAGTTCATTCCGCCTCCGTGGTGGATGGAACTCACCCCTGTGGACAAGACATTTGTAGCTTTCTGATGGGCCTTGCACGGTGGGAAACCTTGTAAAAGACAGTTGTGATTGCCAGCCTTTATCTGCCTGGGTTTGAATAATAGCCTGTCCTGGCTCAGCTTTCTGTGCTGCGGAGGATACTTAATCCCACCTTCATGGTGGCGGGTAGTTGTCTGCTGTTGGCAGCAGGATTGTCTCTGGGTCTGTTGGACATAGATGCCTTCTCAGAGTGCTCTTCCTTCCCTTTCTCGAAGTAGAGCAAACACCAGCTTCCCTGGGCTGCGCAGTGAGCCTTTGGGTAGTGAGCATGGGAAACAGTCATGGTGTTTAAATTGAAAGGCGCATTTACTTTTATTTGCAGGAAGCCCTGACCACAATTAGGCTTCTCCATGTCCTTTGTGAAATGACCGCCAACTGTGAACTGCTAGGCTCCTTACAGGCATTCCCTGGGCTCCTCGAGACAGTGGTTGGTGAGTAGATGTTGGTCTGTGTCAGTCACTGGTTATGTGATCACCATCCATGCTAAATGGGAAGGTAGTCTCCTGTCTGCCATGTTGTTTTTGACTCTCCAAAATGGATTAGTGGTTCATCAATTCTTGGTCCTCAAATGTCTCCTTTTGAGTAGAAAAAATGAGCAATTGTCAGAAAAATCTGTTGCCTACTGTGTGTATCAGGACAGTCAGAGCCATCTGGGCCTACTGTGTGTGTCCAGACAGAGCCATCTGGGCCTACTGTGTGTGTCAGGATAGAGCCACCTGGGCCTACTGTGTGTGTCCAGGCAGTCAGAGCCATCTAGGCCTACTGTGTGTGTCTGGACAGAGCCATCTGGACCTACTGTGTGTGTCCGCACAGAGCCATCTGGGCCTACTGTGTATGTCAAGACAGTCAGAGCCATCTCTGTATTTAGTGCCATTTATTGTATCTCTATTTGAGATTCATCCACATGTTTTCACATAAATATATGAGGTTTATGCAGAGATCCTCATACATTGCCTTGGAACCTGGCTAGACTCTCAGTGAGGGCTGAGTTTCTTTCCCTTTCTTGGTGTGTTTCTCGTTTGAGATGAGTCCCAGGGCCAGGTCTTTGGACTCTGTTGCTTGGGCTTGGTTCCCCCTGAGATTAGGGCTGCTCTTCCAGGAGCTCCCCTCTCTCTGCCATGATAGCCCTCTGGGGCTCGCTACCCCATCAGCTGATCACACTCCCTACATTGAAGAATCTTCTGGAAGTCCTTTAGCTCCTTCCCCCTGCCTTTGGGTGCAGCCCCCAGTAGGTCAGCTCAGCCAGCGCCAATTGGGCACCTGCCGTAGGTCACTCCTGGGGTCTCAGGACCCCATGGCCTTTTCTCTCACCGTAGTTTTTTTCCTTCTTAACAGAGATCTTGCAGCTGACTCACCTGGCTGGGAAGCAGACCCCAAATGTCTTCACGGCTGCTTCTTGTATGCGAGGCAATGGGGACATCTCCAACCCTGCCATGGGCTTCAAGTCCCACCTTGTTCGCTTGATTGGGAACCTCTGCTACAAGAATGCGGAAAACCAGGACAAGGTAGGCCTGCCTGGGGCTGGGTGGCATCCTGGACACTGTGGAGGGTGGTTTGGCATTGGCCTTGGAGCCTCTGGTTCATGGCTGGGCCGCAGCTATGTGTCCGAGGGAGTGCCCCAGATCAGGATCCAGAAGTCCGAGGTGTGATGTGGGACCGGTCTCTTTCCCTTTCTGGGCCTTGGGATGGATGGAGGAGACCCCCTGAGCTCCCTCCCTGCTCTGCGTCTGGGGCTGCTCGATGGTGGAGTTTCCCACAGGCTCTGATGGTGGCGCCTTTGTGTACCAAAGTGAGTCCCCTCACAGGCTGCTAGGGAGCCACCTGCTGCCGTGATGACCTCCCAGTGGGATAACTCTCTCCCCTTGGCTGATGCACGGGAGCACCTGCTCTCTGGCTGGATCATCTGGGAGAGTGCCCTGGACACTGAGTGGGCTCTCCTTGGGCCCATGACTACATGATTCTGTCCCATTCTGACTGGGAAGCCTCCCCAACTGGACCTTCCCCCCTGAGCCCAGGAGCAGCCAGAGGCCTGAAGTTACCTGGGAGAGACAGCCCGCCCACCCCTGACAATCGGGATCATTGTGTTTGCTCCAGTCTAGGTCCTAGTGACCCCCCTTGTTGGGAGGAATGAGGGGCTTGGCCCAGCTGGTCTCCGAGGAGCCCTGGCCCCCAATCAGAGGCTCTTCTGGTTTGTAAAAGGACACAGACAGCTCAGCAGCCGAGGCTGGAGGGGCCACGATCTGTATCAGTGGAGGGCAGGCTGACACCAAAGAGGTCATGGAGCCCGCCAGCCCCGGGGCTGAGGGAGGCTTCACTGAACTGACAGTCATTGTTTGCTCAATTGCAAAATGTATTGATTCATCCATTCCCTCTTGGCACTTACCAGCTCTCTGTCCTCAGGCAAGGCTTCTGCCCTCTTTGGGCCTAGGCTTCCTTCTCTGCAGAGTTGTGGTCCAGTCCTTGTGCTCCACACAGGGCAGGGTTGGGGACATTGTGTTCTGCCGGCCCTGGACCGAGGCCATGGTAGGACCAGCGCTTGGTGTCTTCTGGGCATGATGGGGGTGGGAAGGGCTGAATTGGGCATTGATGGTGGGTGATGGCCTCCCAAATCATCCCAGCCATAGCCTGCCTGTCCATTTTATTAGGAGCCTGTAGCGATGGCCCGAGGCCTTGGGAGGCCAGCCATGACAGCAGATGCCATCCCTGCTGCCCCTTCTGGGCCTGGAGCATCCCTAGGGAAAGATGGTGGAGGGCAAGAGAGTGAGAGAAGGCAGGGAAGAGGAGGAAGAGGACAGATCAGATGGAGGGCTCCAGGAGGTTGCTGGTGTGTGTGTGTGTGTGTGTGTGTGTGTGTGTATGTGTGTGTGTGTGATGAGTGTCTATATAGCTGGGTGTGGGTGCGTGTGAGTGTGCATGGGGGGTGTGAGTATACATGTCAGAGGTGGGCTTGAGTGTGTATGTGTGTGCATGCATGTGAGAGTATGTGTCTGTTATGAGTGTCTATAGCTGGGTATGAGTGTGCACAGGGCTGTGAGTGTATGTGTGAGGGGTATGAGGGCATGTGCAGCTGTGTGTTGTGTCTATATATATGGTATTGCTGTGCGTGTGCAAGTGAATGTGCTTAGACATGTATCTGAGCGTGTGCATACATGGGTGTGCAGGGGCAATGCTGGAGATCTCAGACCTCTGGACGAGGCTATCTGGAGGCCTCAGGCTCCATGTCCTCTCTGCCCTGCCCTTGACATCTTGGGGGAGGCCCCACTCCCTGAGGGTGGGCTCTGTTTTGGCCTCTAGGCCGCCTTCCTTGGTTGGTGACACGGCAGGGGGCAGCCATCTTTATAAAGGGTCTTTGTCAAGGGAAGGCCGGTGTCCCTGGGGTGGGAAGAGGTTTAGAATCAGAGGGGGCAGGGACAGCACTGGGTGGCCTCCAAAGGTGGTGAGCTTTCAGTATCTGGAGGCCTTTCAGAGCAGCAGGAGCAGCAGGCGTCAGGTCAGACGAGACTGCCTCCTCGGGACTGTCCGACCGGTCCCCAGCCGCGCTCCCCTCTGGTGCTGGCAGACGAGGGGAGGGTTCTCTGAGCCTCAGCATTGGTGCATCCCTGCTGGTGTGCTCTGGCTCTGTCGGACCACAGGCTTCTCCTCTGTCAGAGCCTCAGCTTTCTGATTGGGAGACTGATGTACAGACAAGATCTGGCTTGCTGAAAATTCCACTTCTTTGTCATGTAATCCTAGTTCAAGAAATATGTTGAAATTCATAAATCAGGCTGTCACTGTGTGTTTCCTTAACTTACAGTTCCTGTTACAGTAAATGAAATTAAAATTCCTGTCCAGAGGACATCTACCATGGCTGGGCTTGTTGCCCCTCTGGGGATTCCTCTCTGCCCTCCTGTGTTAGGGTGGCCCTGGCTGGCTCATCCCCCCCGACAGGCTGAAGCCATCCCCTGGGCCTCCTTGTGTGGCTCCCCACTGGTGAGGGCCCCAGTTGGCTCATCCCCTCAACAGGCTTGGGCCTCCCCATGTGGCTCCCTGTGGGTCAGGGCCCTGGTGCTGCCTAGATTCTTTGATGGCCATGGCTCTCTCCCCAACTTGTAGGGACTCCGGGTTGTTTCTGCGCTGAACACCCCTTCTTGTTCCCTTCTGTGCTCATTAAAAAATGTTTCAGTGGCTCTCTCATCTGTCTCTCTCTGTTGCTCTTTTTTTCTCTGTCTCTCTCCCTCTCCCTCTTTCTCTGTCTCTGTCTTCCTTTTTCCCTCTCCCACCCTCTCTCTCTCCTTCCATCCTTCTCTCCCTCCCTCCCTCTCTGTCTGTCTGTCACTGTTGCTAGTCTCCCTCTCATCAGCCTCCTAAATCCAAAACCAAGAGAAAGGAATAAGGCCCCTTGGTAATTACCAAAGCATAGTCCAGAAAGCTCAGTCCCTGCAGTGGCTGTGTGCAGAAGCCTCGGATCTGTGACCTCAGTAGAAGAGGCCGGCGTGCCTCCTGGGGCCCTGTGGATGTGCTCTGGGCCATGGCACCAACAGCTTCTTGTCTTTCTCTCCCTCTTTCTCCTCCTTGCGGACGTGGATCCCGATTCCGTGCACTTCCTGCCTCGGCTTCTAATGATGCCCTCTGTTCTCTGAGGCCTTTGCGCTCAGCCTTCCCCTGAGGATGAGTGTCTCCCCGCGGTCTAATTCTTGGCTTTTCTTTCTCCGTTTTGAGGGTCAGGAAGTTTGTCTCGCTCGTGGCTTCTTCCTCCGACGTTGCCCTGGTTTGTTTTTGTTGAGTGTGTGCTCAGCCCTCTTTGGCCTCCTCTTCCTCACTCTTTCCTCCGTGTCCGTATCTGCTTCTCACACACCTCAGTGGTAGGGGTAACAAGTTCTCCCTGCTTTTCCTTTTCTCTACCCCATTATATTCGCTTTTACCTAGCCTCTTCACACTCTCTGAACTTCAGGATCCAGGGGAGGTATTTCTTCCTGAGCCAGACCTTTCTTGGTGGGCTGCGCATCTCCAGATGGCCAGAGCTGGCCTTCTGCCTCTCGGCCACACGGGCCATAACTCTGGTTTCTAGACCACTTGAAGGTCCCCCCGTGTAGCCTCAGCTGCCCATCCCCTTGTGGAGCCCTGCAGCCAAACTTTCCCATGTCTCCCAGTTTTGCTGGCTCACAAAAGGCATTTCCCAGTGGGGTTGGTACATTGACAACTTGCTGGCCATCACACTCGAGGGTGACGCTCCTGTCCAGCAATGAGGAAAGGACACACCCTAAGTGTTTGTTCAGGGACGGCAGCAGGCTTGGCTCAGTCGCTCTTGTGACTCAGCCAGGAGCAGAGGGAAACAAACTTTAGCCTCCCTCTTCACCCCAGAGTCATCAGGCCCAGGAAGATGGGCTGGAGCTCCAGCCTTGGTGGTGGCTGTTGAGAGATGTCCAAACATCTCCTGCCCTACCTGGTCTTCACCATGAGGAGCAGGCTCTACTGCCTTCTTCGGGCAATCTTAGAGAGCCTTCCATGGCCTATGGCAAGGGCACTGCCAGAGGGAGTCAGTGGGGGGCTCCCTGAGGCAGAGGAGACAAGCTTCATTGTTCAGAGTGCTCCCTAATTTTGGACTGAGACCTTGGGCCTTCTTATAGCCATTAGGTGCACCCGAATCCTTGCATTTCTAAGCAAAACATGGCTTCCTGCCCAAGTCAGGCCAATGGAAGACTGATGTCTGCCTTTGGATGACAGCATCATCACTGTCCTTCGTGTCACCATGGGAACCCCTTTGGGATGCTGGCTGCCATGTTGGCACCTGCGGGACCCAGGCACAAGAAGAGTGGATTCCAACCTGAGTCATTTCATTTCTTTGTGGAAAGGGAACTTGAGGGTTGGGATGGGGGGGCATTTCTCTGTCTCTGCCCCTCCCCTACCTTTTCCCAGTTGATTATTAGTAATTACATTAAAAAAATCTGAGTGGCCTTTAATTGAAGTTAAAACAAAATATGCTCATGATGGAGAGGTCCTCAAATGGTCAAATACAGTCCGAAGAAATGATGTCTGCTGTTGTCTGAGCTTAGGACTGAAGTTCATGGGGCTTTCAGTGGCTTACAGTGCAGCCGGTGCCTGTCTGAGCTGATGGAGGCGTGGCCCCACCTGTAGGCAGGGAATATGCCCAGCTCCATCCCACGAGCCTTCTGTACGCTGTGTGTGGAGTGAGCTTCCAGTCAGGGAGCTGGGCTCACAGGGAATGCCCAGGCCAAGGTCTCAGAGACCCTAAGCCACAGGAAGCCTCAGAGGCCAGCAGAGTAGGGCATGAGGTGAGTGTGGGAGAAAGGGTCTTGTCCTCAGTCAAACAGTAAGCAAATGGCCACATCAGTGTTCAGACCCAGCGCTTCTGACTGCAAATTGAGAATTATTTCCACTTTGATTTCTGAATTTGGCAGCTTCTTTGACATATAGCCCAAAGAGGGCCCTTCACTCAGCCTGGCCTGAGGCCTCTGTGTCAGCTTTGCCCCATGCCCTTCCCCACTCTGCCCAGAGGATACTAGGAAGGAGCAGTGCTTCCCCTCCCTTGCCGGCCCAGGGTAGCACTCATCGACCAAAGCCTGCCTGTTCCAGGGAGCCTTCCCTGATTCCCTTTTTGGGAACCCTCTGCCAGACTGAGGCTCTTCCCAGCATCTGGCACACTGCTTGGCACCCTATACTCTTCTCTAGTATTGATTGTATTTTACAGAGAACTTACCATATGTTTGAACTAGTGAATGTTCCTGGCTGGAAACAAAGCAAAGCATTTGTGGAGAAGATGCACCCTCTGCCCCCGACGAGAAGCCCTGAGAGGTTCCCAGAAGGGTCCCTCCCCATCCTCCATAGACAGTGAACAAAGCAGTGACCAGGGAAAACGTTTGAATATGTGCAAGATTGATGGCACCCAGCCTGGGCTGTGAGAAGGGCAGGGGCTGGGTGCAAGGCAGTCAGGGAGGCACACAGACCTGGAGCAACACAACAACCCCCTAGGCATTTCCCTGCTTGCTTGGCTTTCTTCCCTCTGTCTGGATGATCCACATATATACAGACTTTCTCCCAGAGACAGAAACCTTTTGAAACCCACTAGGACAAATTCTAGATGGCTGGTGCTTAGTCTGGAAGGCCCCCTGGGATCCATAGCCCTTGGGGCGGGAAGGCCCCAGGAGATCCACTGGCCCAACTCCTTGGCTTTGACGGCAGTGGCAGAGTGGGGCTGAGGTGAGAGACCAAGGCCTCTGGGCCTTGGGGGTCTCATTAATCTTCTGCTTCATGTCTGCTAGCAACCCTCTCTGTCCTCTCCTTCACACAGGACATGTAGTCATTCATGTGAATGAGAAGCCTTACAGATGCAGCTAGCTTAATGGCCATGCTGTGGGCGCCATCTTTTCTGACTTCTGTTCCTCTATTTTCTGTCCTGGTGAGCTCAACACAAGGGTGTCTTTACAGACTTCATGCTCAGCCAGCAGCCCTGGGCTGCCTGGCATCCATCTGTCCATCCGTCTGCTGCAGTGGGGTCAGACTGAGATGAGGAGCTCCAACCCCACCACCTCCCCCCCATTGCCTGTGGAATTTGGTCAGGAGGGACTGGCACTGAGCCTTTTCTTCACTGACCACTTCTCCCGCCTTGGCCCTGGCCATATGTGGTTTGCAACTTGTCTGAGACTGAACCCTCACAGGCAGGGCTGTTCCTGGCAGTATAGACAGCAGGTGCCTGCTATTGACTGACTAGCTGCCCAGTCCAGAGAGTTTGCCCGGACTTGGATGCCTTCACTCTACTGCTCGCTAATGGTGTGAGGCTCAGATTGACCAGCTGCCCCAGCCCTGGCTGTGTGACTGTGGGCCAGGCCCTCCCCTCTCTGGGCTTCAGTGTCCTCTGTAAATGGGCACAGAATGGCTGGGAGGGAAAGGCCCGGTCCCCTGTGCAGTGCCATGGGGCACCAGCCAGAACTGGTAGGCACTGTGCCTCTGGATTGGCCCCTCTGGGAACCTGAGCAAAGTATAAAATAAATAGGAAATACTTTTTAAGAAGCAAAGGACTAGCCATTCTAGGGAGAGGGCAGAAAGCTCCCCTGGGCTGAGCGGTTGAGTCAGAGAAGCCTTGGAGGCTTGTGTCTCGAGGAGGACACAGAGCTAGTGGCAGGGGCTGTCAGAGCTCCCATAGGCCCATGCTTCTTGCCTAACTGAGGAGGAGCTTAGCCAGAGTCACCCCAGATCTGGTGGGCCTCCTGTCATTGAACATTGAACAAGGACATTGAAAGACACTTCTGGGATGCCAGCGTGGGTACCCTGTCCTGTCCCACTCTGACCTGCATCTTGTTTCTCCGTCCCTGATCCTGAGGCACTCAGAGCTTGATGAGATGGCAGGGTGCACTCAGGAGGCCCCAGAAATAGCTCCTGGGCACAGAAAAGGTGAGTCACTAGTGATGTAGGAAGTGGGAGCTGGCACTGGGCACCTGGCCGCAAGCAGTGTGTTTGTGCATGAGCCCGGAGCCCGGGCGGGGACAGAGATGTGACAGCCCCCAAGCCGGCTGGCCGCCTTTTGGCCCGGCCCACTTTTCCCATGGGATCTGGGAGCCCCCCACACTGTTGGCTTCCATGGTCCCCACAGGGCACAGCAGGAGCGTGATGTTGCAAGATATTAAGACCCAGGGTGGAAAAACACAAATGTGGCAGGGCCTGAGAACGGTGACATTTAGTTAGTCTTTAGCTGTTTTTATTCTGCACAAACATGGAGCTGTGGACTTAGTGAATCACGCCTGTCAGGCCCTCCTGGCCCCCTCCGCCGGTCTGCTCAAGCCTGGCTCCTGTGGTGGGCTGGGGAACAACGTCTTCCTCTCCTCTGGGCCTTTGTCTCAATGCTGGGCTTTGGTGGGGCTTTGGTGTGGCACCCAAGAAGTGAATCCATTTGAGAGTATTGTCATTTTTATTATATTGGCTTGGCCTACCCATGAGCAATGAATACCTCTGCCATTATTTAGCTCTGTGAATCACTGCTTCTATCTAGAATGTACCCTTGTAGGCTCTTTGGATTGAAGATCATCTGAGGTTTGCCCCAGTGAAGTCACTCATTCACATTCACACAGATAGTAAGGAGCAGAGTCAGGATTCGAACCCAGATCTTCTGAGTGCAAATCTGGTGCTCACGTTTGAACAGCAAGTTTGCTTCCTCTGACACTGTTAACTCACTTAGAAAACCGTAGAGTTTCATTCCTATCCCCATTTAGTCCCCCAGGGTCAAGTGAAAAACTATCTGAAGACGTTTCATAAGCTCTCGGCACCTTAAACACGCGATAGGATGAATTGTGTGACACAGAGAAGGAAGCTGCTCAGCTTGAAGTTGACAGCTGCGGGTTCAAATCCCGGCATCCCTTACTCGATGTGTGAACACAAGCACTCCCTCAGTTCCCTTGTGAAATAAGGCCACACTCGTAGACACTTAGCATGGTGCTTGGCACGTAGTGGCTGCTGAACAGAGAAGCATCTGTAACTCCCCATTTCTCCTTATAAAAACGCTTTGTAAACCCCAACCTGTGATAGGGAGGGGAGGTCCCATTGCCCCGTCGAGTGTTAGGGGCCTGGATCATGGGCTGCATTCATGGCCGTGGTTCTTTTTTCTTCCCATGTCTTCCTTGGCTATGACAGAAGCGCATCTGAAGGCATTTCTGCTGCTCTGGGCCAGAGCCCTCCCAGGCCCGGGCAGCGGCCATGCCCTCTCCGAAGGTCGTCCGGCTTTGTTACGCAGCAAGCGGACGGGCCCTCAGCCAGCTCATCCCCCGAGCAGAGCACGCTCTGTTTGGTTTCTGTTGTGCAGCTGTTACCATAGCTGGAGTCGGGTGGGTGCTTGGACTTTTGTGAACCCAGAATTCTTTCAGGATGATGGAATATTCCATGTTTTCATGCTCCTGATACAGAGAACGTGTTCAGCTCCTTTACCAGGTATGTGTTTTTTACAGGTTCATCTAATATAGAAAATGCGTTTCTGTTCCAAGAAAAACAGAAGCGGTAAACAGTTGGGAGATAGTTGGCATATTTTCCTTTATTATCCTGTCTGATGATTAATGCACTCAGCTATGCTCAGCCTCACGCTTAACCAGGTTACTGTTTAGTTTGGGTTGGGGTGTTTTCCTGCTGAGCCCAGAAATGGCCAACCCTGTGCCCAGCCTGTCTTTCAGAGGGAGGCTTTGCATTGTCTCCTCATCACGGTGCTTAATATCAGGTCAGATGTTCTTGTGAAAACAGATTTGGGCTTAACGACGTTGGCGGCTCTGTTTGCACATGCTCTTCCAAACGCACCTGCCTGTGTCCTTTGCATTAGCAACGAGCTGGGTTTGGGATCTGGAGGAAGGATGGAGAGCCGAGTTTGACTTTCTCCCAGAGGTTGTGCTCCTGATGAGGCAGAACCTGGAGCAGGGTTCCTTCCCATGAGAGGCACCTCGAGACGGGGCAAGGGAACACTTCGCCACCAGGGTCATCTCCACGTGGAGGCGGGAGGGGGAGAGGATTCCTGGTCACCACAAGGGTGGACTAGATGTGCTTCCCTATTCCATCCCAGTCTGAGATTCACCTTTCTCATTTTATGGAAAAAGTAGAAAAAATAGTTTTAAATTGTTTCTCTGACTCGGACTCTGGTTGCATTCTTATTCCAGCTTTCTCAGAGTTGATAAAGGTTTCCTGAAAGGATGGATGAGTGCATGAATAGATGGATAAATGAATAAATGGATGAATGATTCACGCCATGGGAGGCTTGTGGATCTGGGACAGTGGGCTGGTAAAAACGGAAGAAGAGTTTGTGTTCTCTGGTCAGAGTCATCCCTGTGACTCCCCAAGAAAGGCTCACTGACAGAGGTGGGGGCAGGGCCAAACCAATGCCAGCTGATTGAGGGAAGCACTTGCTGCAGAGAAGCAGAGTTTGTCCTGGCCACACTGGGATTCCCTTGGCTTGATTCTTGGTGCTGATGTCTCCTCTTTGGCCCCCTCAGGTACATTACCCTGAAGGCACCTTTTGAATGATGTGAGTCACCGGGGCATGGATTTGCAAGGAGCCGGGGTTTGGGAATAGGGTGGTCTCCATGCCTCAGTGCTGTACAAAATATGTTTTATGGACATCAAGTAAACAATTTATTACAATGATTTTCTCCTTCCCTCTTTTCCTTCCTTCCTTCCTTCCTTCCTTCCTTCCTTCCTTCTTTCCTTCCTTCCTTCCTTCCTTCCTTCCTTCCTTCCTTCCTTCCTTCCTTCCTTCCTTCCTTCCTTCCTTCCTTCCTTCCTCCCTTTTTCCCTCCCTCCTTCATTCTCTCCCTCTTTCCCTCTCTCCCTCCCTCCTTTCCTCTCTCCTTCCTTCCCTCCTTTCTTCCCCCGCTCCTTCCTTCCTTCCCTCCCTCCCTCCTCTTCTCCCTTGAGTCAGGAAACCTGTTTACACTACTGCCTGTGCCAACTCCCACTGAGTAAGCCACTCTCTCTCTGGTGCTGTTTCCTTGCCTGTAACAATGAAGAAGCTGAACTCAGTGCCACCATGCCCTCTTCCCTTCTCCCTTCTGTTTGTCTGGTTGCCCTGCTCCTCCTGGTTCTCGGCTGGTCTCTTCAATGGCTCCGTTTCCATATTCTTTGCTGGCTCTCTATCTTCTCCGCCTTGCTCCCCAAGGTGTGCCTCAAGGCTGGGTCCTGTGTCCTCTTCTCCCTTGCCACCTCTTGGTGACCTCATCAGCTCACATGGGTTTTGTTACTCACTCTTGGCAGACGGTTCCTAGATCTATCTGTCCAGCCTTGGCCTCTTTCCTAAGCTACAGTCTTGCATGCCAACTGCCTGCTGGACATCAGTACCCAGATGTCCCATAAGCGCCTCAGAGTGGGACTCCTTGTCCTCACCGCAGCCTCCAGTGCACTCCTACTTCCTTCTGGTCACCCATCCCTTCCTCTGTCTCAGCCCTTATCTCATCTCAGTTGCCGGTCTTGTCCATTCCACTTCCCCAGCATCCCTTGTGCGCATCCCCTTGACTGCCCTCCTAGAGCCCTGGCCACCCCTCGACCAGACCATGGTAATAACCTTGCTGCTGTTTCCTGCGCCTCTCCCTCCCTTCACCAGAGCCGCCATATTGATACTCCTCTCTGAATCAGTGAATGTCAGGGGCTCCCTAGTACCTCTGCATCAAAATGAAAACCTCACAAGGTGGTTTACCACTCTCATCGTCCAAGTATTTCTTGGGCGCACCACATGGCAGCACAACAGAAAGAAGATAAGCCAATCCCTCCATCAAGGAGCTCGCCTGCCAGTGAGGGAGACAGCATTTAAATCACGAGGGGAATAGAGGATGCATGGATGTAGATGGAAAGACTCTGGTAGCTGGAGGAGCAGGACAGACTTCCCTGCAGAAAACAGGGAAAGTGAAGGCTGGGAGAAGGGAACAGTACTTTCCAGGCAGGGGAACAGCCAATGCAAAGGCCCAGAGGTGGGAGATGGAGGGCTGTTGGTGTGCCCAGCATCACTGGATTGTAGTGGGTGGCAGGAGGAAGACATGAGAAGGCTGGAATGGTAGGAAAGGACTTCAAGCTCCTAAAGCAGAGGGCTTTCTAGGTCTGAGCCTCCCCTCAGTGGGCCTCGTCCCTGGTGTCAGATTGTACCTGCCAGCTACACTGCAGCAGATGTTTGTGAGATGTGGCACAAATGCGCCCCACTGCAGCTGTCCTGTCTATAACGTGGTGCCTGGTCATCTCAGCCACTAGCCTGGAAGGGACTCCTCTATGCCTTTCTTTGTCTCCTCAGCACTTAGCCAGTGCTCCACACATAGTAGGTACTTCACAAAAGCACGTAGGCTGACTGGCAGGTGACTTCGAGGTGTTGTAAACCAGTGGTATCCGACTCAGATAAAAATGGGGGCCACTAATCTGCAGTCCTATTTTCCATGTTTTGTTGTATCTATTCATTGTGTGAAGCATTTCGTAGTTCCATTTTAGCCGCCCGTTGCCCACCAAGAGGCCTCTCATTCCCAACCGCATCTCACCCCAGGCCCCGCCCCGGGCTCCTTGGCACCTGTGGGCTCAGCACTCTCTTCCTGGGCTGCATCCCTTCCTGCTCTGGATTATGCCTCCTTGCCTGGTCTCCAAGTCTTCCACCATGAGAAGGCCCTGCCATTAATCACTCAAGACACTCTGTGCCTCCCCAAATACTTGACACACTTTATTCTTATTAATTGTATTTGTTCCCCTAGAGGGCAGAGATGCCTTCTTTATGTATCTTCCCCAGCACTTGGCATGGGCTTTTTCACTTTACTTTGCATTCGGCAGAGAGAGTCTAAGGACCCTCCCTCTCCCATTGCAGGGGGGAGGGGGAACGTGGTATTGAACCCCTCTCCTTTTCCTTGGAGCTCTCTCTACACAGGCAGAAGGCCTGCTTTAGAGACAACGCTGTGAGATGGACCTAGCCCCACCTCCCTTCCCCCCTTTTCCTGGGGTAGCCTGGGCAGTGTGGCCAGCTGGCTGCAAGGGGCTGGCTGTGCAGTAGCAGATTCAGAGAGCGGGTTCCACTGTGAGAGCCGGGGATTCTCGAGAGGACCCTGTTTATTGAAGCTCTGAAGTGTGACCAAAGACTGTGCATTCCAGGGGGAGATCCCACCCCAAGGCGCAGAGGTGGAATTCAGAGTTTGTGATGGGCTCTGGGAGTTGTTTTTCTTGTAAAGAGAGCTCTGGGTGTTAGCACAGATGTGCCAAGCAGCCTGCCCTGACAGCTTTGTCTCCCCTGCGACCTCCCCTCATGGCTTTGTGGGAGTGATGCGCTCTCAGGCTGGGGGAGCCTGAGCTTCTCAGCTCTCGTTTTCTCTTGGCTTTACCTTAAAATGTCAGGTCTTCATCTTACCCTTTAAACACCTCACTGGTCATGGTTTGGTTTGCTTGGTTAGTCCCCTGAAAGGAAGGACCCGGCTGATGGAAAGTTGCATTTGTGGGTCATTTTCAGTAGACAGAGGTTTTTGCTGATTCTTGTGTGATTCACCTTGTGGTAAACCGTGCTGTCCTGGGCTCTAGCCCTCAGATGCCCTCCCCATGTAGGGTGGAATGAGGCCGATACCTGGTGGTGCTTGGGTTGGGGGTGGGGTGGGGTGTAGTTCAACAGCCCCCGATCCAAAAGAAGGTCCAAAGTGGGACTTGTCTCTGAGTGCTGGATGCCAAGAGGTCAGCATGAACAAGAATCCAGGCAGAGGACCCAAAAACTCAAGCTTGGGCAGGAGGCAGCGGACATAAAGTGGACCCCAGCCCTGCCCCTTGAGGAGCATGGGTTGTTGTCCCAGCGCAGTGAGTATTGGAGAGTGCTCTGTTTGATGTAAGATGTGTTCTCCTTTCTTCAGGCTTCTGTGATGGCTGTGGACACTCGGCTGACGGAAGAGCATACCCGCTCTGCCTCAGTTTCCCACTTTGCTAAAAAGAATGACTTAGTGTCTAAGATCTCACCTAGAACGGATGGGATGTGATTTTGTTGTAGTCACGGGGCATTATGATTCCGGGTTTCCTTCTCTTTCCTTTAACAACACTCAGCAATCATTTCTAAAGCCCCAGTTTTTGTGCAGGGCACTGGGCACCTTTTGGTCTCCATTATTTTGTCTCCTTTCTGGCAGTGTCTTCATTGACTAGTCAGCTGGAGAGCTGAGATCAAATCCTACCTTAGCAGAGGGTGGCTTCAAGTCCAGACTCTGAGGCAGCATATACAGAGGTCAGCCTTGTCTGAGACATTAGACTGGGAGCACATGTCATCAGAAAAGTGGGGAAAGGACCCCGGTGATCAGCCAGCCCTGCCATGGATGGAGGAGTGAGCCCAACGGTGCGTTAGCGGTCTGCTCAGGGGGTCAGTGTTCCCTCACCGAAACTTGCCTATGCGCTGCCCTTATAAAAGTGTTGACAGAGTTTGACTCCTTCATACACAGTACAACCCGTGACTCATTTGTTGTGGGCCTATAATCAATTCCCAACTTGTTAGGTAGAGAAACAAACAACTCATTTGTTTTATGATGTGTGAACAGAAGGGAGCTTGAGCATCTAAGTGTTTTTGCCATTGGTGGTCCCTCCACCTCCACGGGCTGCCCCAGCCTGCAAGGGAGGCCCCTAAGGGAAGAAGCTTGGAATGGCAGGGAGCTCATGGAAGAGACAGAAACCCAGAGAGTATGCTGGGAGGAGGGGGGCACTAAGGTTTCAGTTTATAAGGCCCCCTCCCGGCTCAGGTCCTGTGAGTCTCTGCACCAGACCGCTCAGTCCGATGAATCTGTTCCCTGGAGCTTGGGGGGGGGGGAGCGCGGGGGGCTGGACTGCTTCCCCTGAGCCCCTAGCACAGCCTGGGGACACCTCCTCAGAAGCACTTCTTTAAATGCAAAACATAAAATAGATAGCATGACAAAGGAAATGGATCCCAAAGGGTTTGTGGCCCCTGAGGTAGAGGTATGCCTCCTCTGGGCCTTGGGTCTTTCACAGAGCCACCCGCTGTGCCCCCCACCCCCAGTTGCCCTGTTGACCAGCCTGCCCTGGCTTTGTCTGGACTGTGGGCCCAGCCTAGGAGTCATGTCAGGCCCTGGCCCAGGCCTTCTCTGAACGCTGGCTTCCTCTTCTGAAAGGAGGGGCCTCTGCTCCTGCTCTGCCCATCTGGGAGTCCAGGATTTCTTTCCAAGCTTCTTTCTCAAGCAGTTGTTTTCATGAACATCCCCTCAGGGAAGCCACAACCCTGTCCTAGCCACTGCTGCCAGGCATCTCTCAGTTACTGCCACCCGCCGAAATCTCAAATTGCAAAGTGTTGACTTGATTTGCTTGCAAAGAAAATGCTACCCTCTTTCACATACCAGAAATCTGAAATTTCAAGGAGTAAAAGGTTTTGTCTTTTTTTCTAGGGTTTAAAACTTTGTTATTTCATTTTTTATTCGTAAAAAAATAACAAAATGTTTTCTGAAGAGCGGTAAATATTCCCTTAATGCAAAAAGAGCAGGCTTGTGGCCTGAGCTGTACAGACTCAGACCCAGCCATGCTGGGAGCACGGATGGTAGGGGAGAGTACAGGCAGAAGCCTGGGAGTCCAAAGGCCTCGGTTCAAAGAAAGTCCTGGGTCCTGGCCCTGCTCTGCCTCGTAGACCATCTGTTATGTTGTCCAGTCCCTTCTCGATTGCATCGATGCCTGCGTCATCTGCCTGGAGGGATAGAGAATCATAGAGATCCTTCCTGTAAAGACAAGAGACCCAGACTCAAAGCTACACCTGGAATGTGACCACGGTGCAGACAAGAGGCAGGCTTGGCATCCTCTGGCTTCTTCACTGGACCCCCAGAGGGCCTTCACCGGTCTTGGTAGTCCTGTGCTGAACATGCCCTCGTTCGTCTGTGTCTTTACTGAAAGGCGGTGGCCGGAATGGAATGGCCCCTTTTAGATGAGGCTGCTCAGGGCAGCCCGACTTGATGCAGCTGAGCAGCATTCCCTCTTTTGGCAGACCCGTAGTCACCTAGTGGTCCAGGAAGAGCCCTGGGAAGAAGCCTGGGGCTGTCATTTAGCTAGGTCACCCCCTCACCTCTTCTATCCTTACCAAGTGGGTATCTCAGACCCAAGGATGGGACTTTGCATTTCGCCCTCTTAGCTTGCAGATTCCATTTGTCCTTCCAGCCTGTCAAGATCTTTTCACATCTAGGGTTTTCCATCCTGTCATGTCTGTTATCTCACCCCTCTCTGCAGTATCCTCTAGTTTGGCAAGCCAGCCATTTCTGCTTTCATCCAGGCCAATGATAACAGAAGTCGCAGAAACAGTGGAACCCCCAGAACAGGCGTTGGGCTGCCCTAGGTTCTCCAGGCCTTCTGGGCTGATTCTCACCAATTCTTTTGTTGTTGCCATACCTGAAAATGTGTTTTGTCTGGGTGGCAGCCTCCCTGAGGGTGGGAGTGAGGCTGGGGGGAGGCTAATGAAGCTGTGAAGCCGCCAGCCTCTTTTGTTAGGACTTTGGGTTGGGTTAGACTCCACCTGAAATGAGGTGCCTCAGAAAGCTTGGGTAGAACTTTTCAACTGTTGTCTTAAGCGCCTGATACTGAGATACACTGCCTCTATCCCCGTGGGCTTAGAGTAAACCCAATTGGAAATGGATTCATGGAATCTGCCTCCCTCTTCCTTCTCATAGCCAATGGGATTTCAGTCTGAAATTAGGTTTCCATGTCTTTGTTCAGTCATTGAATTTCATGAAAATGTCCGCTTATGTACTGTATGTGCCCCTGTCATATAGACAGCACCAGGCATCAGATTGACAGAAAAGAATCAAAACTGTTTCCATGTGGGGTTTAAGGCTTCAACATTCCTGGAATGATTTTTAACAATACGTTGTCTGTCTGTCTGCTTGGTTAGGTATACGAATTGGACGGCATTCCCCTGATTCTCGACAATTGCAGCGTGGATGACAACAATCCCTGTATCCTTACTGGCTGAGGAGGAAGTCCGTCTGTGGTTCTCCCTTGGTGGGGGTGGGTCATGACCTGAGTGTGTGCTGTCCATTTATGATTTCTCTTCCTAGCTCATCTCCCCTCCTTGTTTATTAGGCTCTCAAGAAATGTTTATTAGCTGAATATGTGAAAAATGGCTACCCCCCTGCCATTCCACAGGATCATAGATTTACAATGAATCTTCGAGAAAAATCTAGTCTAATTCATTCATTTTATAGATGGGAAAATAGAAGGTAAGTGGTTTGCCCGGGATCACACAGATAGAAAGGGGCACAGCCAGGATCCGAATCCGCGTCCTTAGATCCCAAAGCCAGTGCTTTCTACCACCTGATAGGTCCTTTACTAAAGTATCCAAGAGTCAGGACTTTAGCCAACTTTCTGTTAGTGAGGCCTAAGTGTTAGAGCTCAGGTTTCTAGCTAGGCCTATGCTCTATGCTACACTTTGGTGAACTGCTAAGGCCTTCTTCCCAGAGCCTGCTTTCTATGCCAGCAGAGACTTGAGAACTCTGGGGCATCTTTGGAGGTGGAGGGAGCAGAGGAAGGTGCCACTGGATATTCCTTGGTTGTCATTCCTTCTTCCATATTTGCTAAAGTCTATGAAATGAAGGGACCTAAGAGATTCTAGGACCCAGGTCACTCTCACAGGTTGGGAATTTTAGGCTTGGCTAGTGGGTGTGGACACAAATTTGGGGCTCCTTCACAAGTTCTTGGCCATATTGCTATTGCCAGCGATGATCCCAAGACCTCAAAGCTCTTGTCAGTCAAACCTACCCTCTACCACTCAGCTTTTGGCCCCCTTGACCAGGGGGCTCTGTCAGGGTGGGGTTGTGCATGGGCGACCCAGTGAGCTTCTGCTGGGGAGGAGGGGGGCAAGAGTACTGCTGTTCATAAGCTGCCCCGAAGAGGTGGTGGCCAGCCAGCAGCAGGAGGCAAAGCTGCCTTTTCCACAAGGTGACAGATGGCTCACTCGCCAGCCTGGCCTCCAGATGCTGGGTAACGAGAATCATTGGTGCCATGGGAACCTTCCCAACCCATCATCACCCGGGCGATTTCTTATTTGTCAGTTTGATTGTGGCGAGTGGGATCTGGCTTGTTGTTTGCAAACAGAAACCAGCTGAACTTTATTTGGAATGTTTGTCCTTTCTTCCCTTTTTGATCTTCGTTTTGATCAGTGGGCCTTGATGTGGGTTTGATGTTTTGCTTTGTTTGGTGAATGAGCATGAGAACAGAAAAGAAGGTGGTTTTTCCTTTTCCTTTTCTTTCATTGGAGGGGGGTAGTGGTGGCAATGAAGGCACCATTTACAAGAGGAAAGGTTCACTTGATAGCAAGGCCAGTTAACCCTTTTCTAATTTGTCTGTTCTGTGAGCCTTTGTTAATGAGTCAATCGATCAGCAATCATGCACTGTGCCTGGCACTGTGCACAAACTGCTCATGCCTCTGGCTTCCCCTTAGCCCCAGCCCATGGTGAGAGGGCCTGAGCAGGTGAGAAGGCTTCATGCAGAAGATGGCATCCCAGCTGCATCTTAAGGAAGTGGGAAGTGAGGGAGGCATGTTCTGACGTGGGGGTGGCTGTGGGGTGCAAAATGAAAAGAAAGCCAGTTTGGATGTATCCGAGTTGGGAACGAGGGTAATGTCCACTGAGGCCGGAAAGGTGGCTTGCGGCTAGCTCGGGCAAACCAGGGGAGTGATGTGGTCAGGCCCACGTGTGAGGAAACACACTTTGGCGACTCCATAGGAAATGCTCTGGGATGGAGGAAGACTGGAAGCAGAGTTAGCAGTGATTGAGGTGAGAGGCAGTGTGGAGCCCAGCGCCCTGCTGACTATGAGAATGGGGAGAATGGTGTAGGTGCTGGTGGGGCTATGAAGGGAGCTAAGGTGACTGATTAGATTTGGGGGCTGTGGGAGAGAGAGGTGTGGAGATGGTGCCTTTGACAGAAATCAGCAAGTGTGGGAGAAGAAAAGTGTTTGCTTGTGTGGAGTCTGAGACGCATCTGAGGCATCTGGGTGGGAAAGGCTTCTGGTGGGAATGCAGAGCTGGGCCCGGGATCTGCAGCTTGAGGGCCAATCCCCCCCATCACAGGAAGGTGAATGCTTTCTATGGCAGCAGCAGTGCCTTAAATTGTCTCATGTGGCTCCCTGCGCCTGGACTCTGGGTTGGCAGAGGAGGCAGGCACATCAGAGCACCTTGGGCCAGGGTATCGAGCCTCCTGCGCCATTTGGACAGAAGGGGAAACTGAGTCCTCTACCCCCTCTTCAGGGAGCTGCCCTTCCAATTAGCTACAGCTCAGGCTTCCCCCCAACAATGAATGTGGTGTGGCTTTGCAGCAGCCTGTCCAAGCGTGACTGGGCAAAGGGTTCATGTTTGGGCCATGGACATGGGCACAGGGGCAGCCTTCATGGACAGTCAGAGGGAAGCCTGTTCCTGCCCCCCTTGGAGCTTCCTTGGAAGCAGACTCTGGTACCTTCCGGGACCATCAGCCTGTGAGACATCTGGAACAAGACGGGGAATTGTCTTAAGGGGAAGCCAGACATGTACACTTGGCTCCCAGCAGCAGCCAAACCAAGACAGATCAGGTACAACTATTGTTAAACAACTCAGGATTATGTAACTGGATGGGCTTGATGTGGTTTGGAGAACCTCTCAGAGGAATTCTCCACAGAGTGAAGCTGTTAGCGGCCTGAACAACTGCATCGGGTCCTCCCATCTTGGCCTCTGCTCTCCTCAGAAAACCTCTTGAGCACTGCAGTTGCTTGGGTCGGGGTGCTGTGTGTTGGGAAGACCCTAAAGAGGGCAGGGGGCCCCCAACACGAGCCAGATGACCTTGCTTGGCAAGGGCTCAGGACATGGCTGACCTGGGGGCAGGAAGGCTCCTGCCCTCCCATCTCTGAAGGGGACCTCCTTCTGTGGCAGGACCTGGAGGCAGACTCAGATCTGGCCTCTGGGTGACCCTAGGCCAGTCAGGGGCTCATCTTTGCTTGCCGGAGTTCGGAGTTCGGCCACCACCCTGGAGGCAGCGGGGGAGGCGCAGCTACAGAACTACAGCTGTAGTTGCTTCCAGTCACAGGCCCACCTGGTGGGAGGAAATAAGTGGCGGATCTGAGCGGGAGTGCAGAGCCTGCTTAAGATCTGAGTCTGGTCCGCTTTGGCAGTTCTTGGGAGAGGAGGAGTGCTGGTGTGGCAGAGCTGGCTGTATAGAAATAGCTCTGAAAACAACAGCGCATCCCCTCAAGCTTAGAACAAAGTACTCTCTACAAGCAGTCATACCCCAACAAAAAACTCAAGGGTCAAGTAAGTTGGCTGGGAACATGGCCAGGCAGCGAAAATGGACTCAGATTCAGACTCAGACTTTGGAATCTTTCTTTGGTGACAAAGAAGACCAAAACATACAGTCAGAGGAAGTCAACAAAGTTGGCGGAGCCAAGATGGAGGCTGGAAAGCAGGGACTACCGTGAGCTCCCCACCAGGTCCCTCCAAAAACCTATAAAAAATGGCTCTGAACCAATTCTAGAACTGCAAAACCCACAAAGTGGCAGAGGGAAGCAAGGCTCCAGCCCAGGACAGCCGGGATGGTCTCTGGGTAAGGTCTATCCCGCACGGTGCTCGGAGCTGAGGGGAGCGGAGCTGAGCCGAGTACAGCCCAGCGTGGGCAGCGCAGACCGACCAGACTGCGGACCGACCAGACCGGGAGCCAGGTGGAGTGTGCCCTAGTGCCCTGAATCAGTGAGCTGTGGCATTTACCACACCTCTCAACCCACAAACAGCAAAGACAACAGAGAAGGTTAATGAGAAAAGCTGCTGGAATGTGGGCCAAAGGGTAAATTAAAGACCTCTTTGATGATGCTAGGGAGGTGTTGATCCTGAAGGCTACAGTGAAATGGAGGTTTTGAAAGTTCTTGGACCCCGGGTTAGGAGCCCCTTTTGTTGCTGACTTAGCTACAGCCTGGAGAGATCCAGTGCAGATCCAGCATTCATCATTTTCTTAGTCAGACTCCCCAGATTGGCCATCCCTGTTGGTTACTGCCATTTCTTCATGTCTCACACTCTTTGCTGCTCCCATGGTTCTCCTGGCTGCTGACCATGCCTCCTCAGTGCCCTTGTCCAGATCATTTTAGGCCTCCCCCAGGTCTCTGTCCCAGCTCCATGATCCTGTGGGTGATGGCCCCACCAGTGCTTCAGGACCCAAGGCAGCCAGGGACCCCCTGATGTTCTCCTCACTTAATTGGGGTACACTCCTTGTTCATGATTTTTATCCTGTCGTTTCAAAGGTGGAGATCACTTTCATGAGCAGAGAAAACAAAAGCTCAGTCTGTCTTGGGCAGCTTTGCTTCCCTGTGTTTAGTTATCACCAGCCCATGTACCTGGAATAAGGGCTATGTCCCTTTATCTGTGCCCCTGTCTTCTCCTAATACAGCTTGTAAAACACCAGACTCTCGTTGGCAGCCTCACCTCCTTGTGAGGCCTGGTGCCCCTGACATTTGCACAGGGCTTTACTGTCGTCCTCTGAATTCCTCTACGGGTGACCTGCCTTGGCCTTTCAGGGGCCCCAGGCTCAAGCTCAGGTGCTACCACCTTACCAAAAAATTACCAGATCAAGTTTTCTCTTCTGCACCCTATGACTTCCATGGATATCAGAGATGAAGATACGCCCAGTATCCTCTGATTCTTACTTGCCTGCCCAGGACCTCATTATCTTCAGTTATGTTTCTTGGTTCCATTTTTAACAAGTCTTGAAAGGATCTCTGTTATGTCTTGGATCCCCACCCCAGGAAGACGGCAGAAGTCTCTGCAGCTGTTTTTGGGCTAGCTGCCTCAGTATCCCTGAGTACCTGATGTTCCCAACATCACTGCTCATCCCTGTCTTCCTCTGGCCCTTTTCCTCCCCAATGACTCTTGTCTTTGTCTTCTCACCCCATTGGGAGACTGGTGGGGAAGGGGTGAGGTCCCTCTGGTTCTAGTAACTGGATTCCAGAGCAGTTCTTGGGGCCATGTGTCTGCTACAGCTCCTCCCCCTTCCCCCCACCACAATTCATGGCTTAATTGTAAAACAATGTTAGGGCTTCCCTTTGCATCCCAACTCAGAAATTTGAGCCATTCGCTTACTGGTCCATAGATGGTCATCACTGGCTTGTTTTATCATTTGGAATGCCTTTGAAAGGAAAAAGAAAGAGGCTTCTCTTCTAGCTTGTTCAGCCATCACCCCACTTCTGTTGATCTGCAGCCTCAGCTTCGGATCCTCTGAAGGGCAAGGAGGGGCACTGGCTTTTGGGTCCCAGTTGTGGTGAGGTTCAGGGAACCTACCAAGTAGGAAATCGGACCAATTCAGTCATCAGTCTTGGCCCTGAAAAACAAACACGTCTGTTCCATCCAGTCTGCTGAGAAGCAGCAGCCAATCCCCAGCCCTACAGAATGACTTTCATAGGAGCCAACTTGGCCTTGGGTGAACATCGCCACGAGCTTCCTGTGTGCTTCCTTCCAGGGCACTTGAAGGCCCCAGCTCCAATTTCTTAATTCCTATATGGTTTGGACTCAGTTGCCTGAAAGATTACATCTCAGCCCCCTCCTGCCCCCATCTTGGCACTCCAGCCCAACCACTGCTCGCGGGCTCCTAACACTGTGATTTGAGACCTCAGGAGATGCAGTCATAGGGTGGTCTGCAGGAGCCTGGAGGTGGGGGCCAGCTTCTCAACACCTGGGTGGCCTTGGGCAGATCCCTCCCCTCTCTGGTGGGTCCTTAGCTCATGGGTAGAAGAGGAAAGGAGCTCTCAGAGGCCCTTTCCATTCCAGATCCTGAGAGGTTTCTGGCCTCCAAATTATCTTCCCCTAAAAGGCAAATTGACATTGGAGAGTGTCCATATTGGCCTTTGGATTCTGCTTCCTGGTTAACCTTTTAACTAACATAGTGGCTGTACTGGCACGAGGGTTCATCCATTCATTCTGTCACTGCTACCCCAAGCCTACAATAGGCTCTGGGGGAGAAAGGGCAGGATTTCCTGTCCTCACAAAGCTCACAGTCTAGTCAGAGCCAACCCAGAGATCGAGTTACTGAAGTGCAGAGGGCTAAATGGTCCTTGACAATGGCAGGAATCAGTGAGGATTTCCTAAAGGAGGTGGTGTGTGAATTGAGCTGTAAGGGAGCAATGAGACAGCCAGGGTCACTGAGTCTGTGGGCTCATTTTAACAGCCTCTTGTTCTAACAGATAAATGTTGATCAAATAGCTTCCAGAGGAAGAACATCAAACTATCAACAGCCATGTGGAAAATACTCCATGTCATTACTAATGAGAGAAAGTAATTTCAAACAACTCGAGTTCAACCTTGCTCCCATCAGATTGGCAAAAATGACCCCAGAAGACTGTCGTTGAATGGCCTACAGGAAAGCAGACATTGCCCTGCCCTGCTGGTGGAGCTGGGAATCGGCCCATTTGGAATTTGAGATGATACCTAAAGTGTTACTAAACTATGTATCCCCTTTGACCCAGTGATACCACTACGAGGCTTCTGCCCTAAACAGGTCGAAGAAAGGAAATGAATTATAGCAGCTCTTTCTGTGGTGGCAAAGAACTGGAAATGAATAGGGTGCCCATCTATTGGAGAACAGCTGAGGAAAAGTGTGGGATGTAAGTGTCATGAAACATTGTATCATAAGAAATGATGAAAGGGATTGTTTAAAGAGAATCCTGTGAAGACTTGGGTGAACTGATGCAGAGCGAAGTAGTGAGGTGAACAGAACCAGGAACATCTTATACTTTGAGAGACTTAAGAGTTCTCATCAATCCCTTAATGAGCCCCAGAGGACTAAGGAGAAAACCTGCTTCCCATCCCCAGCCAAGAAGTGAGGAATGCAAGGCGCCTAATGAGACAGAAGCTTTGGGGAATTAGTTTTCCTTGGCTGTGCATACAGTACAAGGGGATGGCTTTTCTCCCTTCCAATTTGGAGGTGGGAAGAGTTAGGAAGGGTAGTCAGTAATGGCAGATGTACTCAAATAATAAAAAAGAAAGGAAAAGAAGACCTTTGAAACATTTTAAAATGCATGGAAGAACAGAAGGAAAGTCACTAAGAAATGGAGATTAGCAGAACTGCTTTGGAGAGAGGTTGAATGTACTACCTGCCTACAGAGAAGAGCATGGCTTCCATACTGCTGCTTCAGAAAACAACAGACCTGCAACACACACATATGCACACACACACACAAAGCTGTAGTCCTTCTCTGCAAGGAGCAGAGTTCTCTAGAACAAAGACACAAACTCACACATGACTCTTTCTAGCTCTGACAATCATGCCGTGGGATAAGCATCAAAGAAGCAAGTGCTCTGAGATGGGGGAAGCCATCAGGACAGAAGACAGCACCAACCTAGGCTTTGAATGAAGGGGAGGAGGGGCTTCCCAGATCTCCTTATTCACCTTCCTTGAATGTCTATAAAGCCCTTCCTTCATTATGGCTGTGTGTGGCCAGTGGTGCAAATAATAACACCCTCCGTTCGTAGAAGAAGTGATGTGTCCAAGGTGAGGCTCAGGATGAAGACTTGAACCGAGGCTTTGTGATGCTGAGACCAGTGTCCACTGTCCATGCTCCCTTTCCTGGTGTTCAGGAGTTGACAAGCAAGCTTGGAGTTTCACAAACTGGCCATTTGAAGCTTCAAACCCAGAACTCCAGCCAGTTTCATGATCTGGGGGTCTGGGTGTTTGATGAACAAAGAGGGTTTGAAATAGGAGTGGTCACCCTCCAGATTGCATGCAAAACTGTCCTGGTTCCTCAAGTTCTGCCCTTAATTCTAATTTAAATTAGAAGTGGCATTTGTTTTTAGCCCTAAAACCTTTTGTGTCCCGCTGATGCAAGCCCTAATGGTTACTCATACACCAAGGGATGCTTTCAGGTGGTTGGTAAAATGGTTCCAGCACATGGAGTGGACAGAAAGTGTTCTTTGGGATCCTTCAAGATGGCTGCAAGCTGGGCCACTTGACCTATGGTGTGTGTCAGGTGCCCACCTCTTGGCTGGGAGCTAAAAACATCATACCTTCCCTTTCAGGTCACTGCTCAGGTAATGGGCTGATGTTTGACGATGCTGGGGAACGACCAGGGCCATGGGAAGGAAAGAAGAGGACTTATTGATCCAGTGCAGAATAGAGAGTCCCTGTCATTCTTCACCATTGGAACAACAGGGACAAAGTCACTGCCCCAGGCTTCCCTTTCGCCAAGAGTATTCCCACAAAGACTTTCCAGAGCTGAGGCTGAAGAGACTGAGTTCAGAAGATCATGTTTAGGAATGCCAAGGGAACTCCACATCCAAGAGAGAGCCAGCATCTGTGACTGCTGCTATGGGATAGTCTATCACGTAAACAGAAAACTTCCTGGTGTTGGAGCCCAAAGACCTGGCTTTGATGCCTAGCCTCTCTGCTTACTGTGCTGTGTGGGCTGCCATATGAGCCGAAGGAAAGCTTGTGCAGCTTGTGTTCAGGGGGCCACCTGTTGCAACCTCATTTAGAGCAAATCTGTCCTAATTTGGAAATATTTCTCTTGTTGATTGTGTCAGTTTCCTTAAGCGTCACTAATTCCTCACCAAATTAATCTGATGTTGGAAAGGACCTTGAGATTTAAAATGTTAGAGGTAGAGGGGCCCTCAAAGATCCACAGAATCTGGCCTCCAGATTTCATAAATTAGAAAAGGCTTCCCCTGGCAATCATAATAGTAGTAAAAGCCAGTATGGAGAGAGACTTTTCAGGCCGACAAAGCACTTTACACATACCAACTCATTTGATCCTCACAAGAACCCTAGGAAGTAGGTGCTATTATTATCCCCTCATACAGATGAGGAAACTGAGTCTCAGAAAAGTTCAGTGACTTAACCAGGGCCAACCAACTCAGTAGGAGTTTGAGGTGGGATTCAGGCTCCTGGGACCCAGCACTCTCCTAGACCCGGAGTCTTTTGAACCGAATCTCCGTAGTTTTAGCCCATCTAGGAACATTGAGGCTCTTTGGAGCTTCTCAGAGCCTTATTAATTCGTAGACCTTGTAGTGTTTTGTTTGTTTACCACTTCCGTTACAAATTAGCTTTAAATCGGCCTAGCCGCAGTCCTCCAAGAAATGCCTCTAGCATCTTCTGCACGAAGTGAAAGGAGGATATTCAGCTCCACGTGCTCGATCCCTCCCTTCCTTTGAACACACAGATGCAGAGGGAACTTGGTCTCGAGATAAACCACCAGTTTGAGGGAGGAAGAGAAAGCCAAGGGGCTTGGCTGGAGGTGTTTCTTTAACATAGATGGGGCTCCAAGGAGATCGTGAGTATGCAGTCGAGAGCTGCCCTTCGGAATGAAAAGGTCGCTTTCCTTATGTCCACATTTTCAGTGACCTTCGTAGGAAGTCCAGAGAAGAGAGCATGACTGGAGTTGAAGGCAGAAAGAGAACGACCCCAGAAAAGGACCTGTCAGACTTTCCGGAAGCAGCTTTCCCCTGCCCAGGCAAAGGGTGGTGGTCCTCGTAAAAAAGTTCAGACTCTCTCCCCTTCTTTTTCCACCTGAGTGGGAGGTCCTAAAGTGGCCAACCCAGGGCAATCACCCCTGGAAGGACTGGGTGACCTCTCCCTCTTTCTTCCTTCCACATTTCCTCCAGAGGACACGGGAAACATGGCAGGCAGACAGGAGGGGACAGAAACACGCTGAAATAAGCATCTCGTCAGCCCCGTCTTCCCAAGAGTCCTGTGACGTCGGCGGATGAACACCATTGTCCCCATAGTGCAGTGGTGGGGAGAGGGGGGAGGGAGAGGGAATCCACCAATGATGACGCAGCCCCGTAATGCGAAATGGAGAGGGATGTTACTTCACAAGCTTGTGGGGCTCCTCTGATAGTGTTATTGATCATCCTCCGGATGATCCACTTTGGATCCCAAATGCGTTGATGAAACTCACGAATGCTTCTTTGAGAAGTGTACTGGCCCTCAGATAAAGAGCCTAGAACGAGAGGACAAAGAATCCAGGCGCAAGGTTCTGCTCTGCCAGTTTTACTGTCAACTTTCTCCAATGGCGCTACCGTCTTCTCTGCTTGAGAGGGAAAGGGTTGGATTTGTTGGCTCTGAGGCCCTCGGAGGTTCCCTGAAGCCAATGAAATTTTGTGAGACAGGGCTTTAGATATTTTCAATAGCCAGGATTGAGGTCCAGAGCGAATTTTGATGACTCAGCGCTTCCACTCCTCGGAGAGGAGTCTCTCTTTTGTTTCCATCAGTTTCTGTTGTCTCAGGGATTTCTTATTTGCTCACGATCCTTCCCCTCTCTCCTTGCTAGTATCTCCTCCGTTAGCAGATGTCTTCTGAAGAGTCAGTTCTCCTAAGACTCGTGATTTGATTCCAGTCTTGTCTCTGTGTCCCAGCTGGGAGGGGCCTTGGACACCCGTGATGATCCACTCCTTTCGTTTTACAGAGTAGGAAACGTGGGTAAGGGCACTGACGCTGTCCCGGTCACGCCACCAGGCAGCCACTATAGACCCCAAGTCCCCGACTCCCCTTTCTCCACCCCGAGCCTGGCGAGTATTTCTCCAAGCTCACCCAACAGCATGAGACTGAGCAGGGAGGCACGTGGTGTCACTGATAGGGGTCTGCCGTCAAGAGGGACCTCGTTTCAAGTGACACCTGGACAAGTCGCTTCTCTCTGAGGGTCAGTTTCTGCATCGGTAAAGTAGGGGTTACACATAATACCTGTAATTGCCCCTGCCCAAGGTCATAGAGATCCCAGGAGACGGTGGAAGGCTTTGTGAGCTCTCACGTGAAAACACCAATTGCTACTCTTAAACATTCAGCCCCAAAGATGCTGTGGGGTCTACTTTCCAGGCCTTAGGAGCCTTAGCTCCGGTTATGAGCCGGACTTTGATATTTGCACAAACGCCAGCCCCCGACATGACCCCTTTGGCTCTCCACCTCCCCGGGAGGTGGGGGGGTGCTCAGTGCCAGGGCATCTTGGCGGTCTAACTTCGCTTGCTCACTAGGCCTCTGGGGTGGACACAGCAGCTCCGCCCCTAAGTTGCGGGCCCGGCTGTCGTCGCCATAGCAACCTCAGAAGCTCCCTGGAGCAGACAACGCAGCCCACTTAGTCTTGGTAAGATTAGAGAATGGAGAAGACGTTTCGTTTTCTCCCAACCTCCTTCCTTTCTTCCTTGCTCTCTCCGCCTCTTTGGAGAGGGAGGGAACAAGGGGACTCTGTGAATATGAACTGGGACACGCTTAATCTCCTGTGACCCGTAAGCCTGGCAGGGTCTGCACGTGGCGCTGCAGAGGCCCTTGGTGACCGTGGGCTACACACTGGAGCCTGGAGAGTGGCCACTTAGAGCAGCACCCGATCTCCATTTTCTTTTTCCCTGCGGGTCTGACATTTTAAAATGACAACCAGCCTGGAAACCCAGGATTTGGGCTATGGCTGCTGAGATGGCCACGATGAAAAGGGGGGTATGGGCTAGTGGGGCAAGCCTCTTATTGGCCCATATAACCTCGAGAGGTGATCCACAGAGTCGTCTCAGTCTACCTCTCTGTACAGGGGGGATGCTAGCGCTCTCCCTGACCAAGTTCTGGAGCCCTTCACATATATGTTATATCAGTCGAGCTCCACAAAGTAGGCGCTATTATTTTTTCGCATTTTACACATGAGGAAACTGTGTCTGGAAAAGGTTCTGCGACTTTCCCAGGGTCACATCTGAGACAAGTTTCAACACTGGACCTCTTAACTCCAAGTCCAGCCCTCCTCCCTCCCCCCCAGCAACCCACCTGCCTCAACAACCAGCAGTTATTAAACACCTACTGTGTGCCAGGCCCTGGGGGCATAAGACAAAAAATTGCTCATGCTGTTAAGGAACTTGCATTCTATCATATTAGGAGGCAATATTGCCTAATGGCTAGAGCAGTGAACTTGGAGTCACTCAAATCCCTCCTCAAATACTTCCTATCTGTGTGACCCTGTGCAAGTCACTTAACCAACCCTCTTTTCTTCCTCTGTGAAAAGGGGATAATCAAACACCCACTTGACAAGACCTTTTCTTGGGCCATCCTCCCTTCCTGGAGTGCTCTCCCTCTTCATCTCTGCCTCCAGGCTTCCCAGGCTTCCTTCAAGTCCTACCTAAAATCCTACCTTCTACAAGGTACCTTTTCCCATCCCCTCTGGTGCTTTCTCTGTTTATTACTGCCAGTTGATCCTGTGTATGAATTATTTGTGTAGAGTTGTATGAGGTGTCTCCCCCATTAGACTGTCAGCTCCGTGGGCGCAGGCGCTATCTTTTGCCTTTCTTTATATCCTCAGCCTTAGTGCCTGGCATGTAGTAGGTGCTTAATAGATGCTTATTGACTGACTGACCCATATGCACATATGTAATGAGCTTTGCAGACTTTAAGTGTTAGTTATTATTAGTATTGGGGGACACAACATGGATATGAAGTAATTGAGGGCTTGGGGGAGGAGTGTCTCCTGAGGAAAATACTCTGGAAACCATAAAATACTCTATAAATACCAGCTTAGAGAACACTGGACTAGAACCCACAGGAACTCTTAATGGGAAGGAAGGACAAAGACCATTTGAAAGGCTCCCAAGATCAGAGTTTCAAGACCTGTAGAGTCTGACCTCTCATTTTACATTAGAAGAGACTGAGGCACATGGATGGAAAGTGGCTGAACCGAGATTGGAGGCCAGGCTCCAATCCAAGCTCAATGGTGTGTCCACTGCACCATCAAGCATCACTTATTGATTGGACCAGATCTTCAGGATTTAAGATGTGGTTACAAAATCTCATCTTACAGTTGTCCTGCTAGGGAAAGGGGAAGGGATGGAAATAAACATATACTCAGCACCTACTGTGTGCCGGGCACTATGCTGACCACTGACAAATACCTCCTTTGATCCTCACAATAACCCTGGGAGGAAAGTGCTGTTATAATCCCCACTTTACAGATGAAGAAACTGAGGCAGGCAGAGATTCAGTGACTTGCCCAAGGTCACATAGCTAAGACATGTCTGAAACTGGATTTAAACTTGGGTCTTTCTGAATCCAGGACCAGGGCTCTATCCACTGTGCCACTTAGCTAGGAAAAGATTTTGTTTCTGATTTTAAAAAGCCAATTCATCTCTCTGGGTACACATTAAAAAAACAGCAAAAGACTACAGAAATTGGTAGTTTGATGAACATCTACTTTGAGCAGCAATCAATAAATAGTCCTGGCATCTAGCAGCTTTTGACTCACGCGGGGAGTGGGGCGGGGGGGGGGGGAGTGAAGGAGGCAAAGAGATCTGAATGTTGGAGAAAATTAGCCAATAGTCTTGTGTGTGTGTGTGTGTGTGTGTGTGTGTGTGTGTGTGTGTGTGTGTGTGTGTGGCGGTGGGAGAGGGGGTCAGGTGAAATAAGGCTGTGCATGTGAGTCAGAGCTGAATAAATGAATGAGCATTAATTAAACGGTTATGTGCCAAACACTGTGCCAAGTTCTGGTGTGTGTGTGTGTAGACAAAGAAAGAGATGGGGAGGGCTTCTAGGTGTCAGGTGCATGTGGATGCTCAGTAAATAGATACTAGTTAGTTCATAGAGGCCTAGATTTCTAGTTAGCAGGAGCCCAGCACATTGTAAATTCCCATCAGATTGGGCGCCCTCCTGAATATTCTTTCCTGTGCTTTTGTGTCTTCCTGGGGTACAATGGTGACATGGAGTCATGGATGATTCTTTAACTGGGCCCTAGTTCTGAATCAGTGGGCAGTATATGCTATACGAAATCTGACTGAGCACAACAAAAGAAACCAAGAGCTCATTGCAAAAATGGAGAACCACGGGCTGGCAGATACAGCAGTGCTTAAGAAAATGGGTCTTGAGGTTGAAAAACGAGATGGGAAACTTACTTTGAGATCCACAAGAAAAGGTCCTAGTTGGTAAGTAAACCAAACTAAAATCTTCCAGCACCTGCAGTAATGGGAAACTTAAGCCCTCTTAAGATGGCAAGATGCTGAGCCCCCCTGGACCAAACCCCATCAGGGCAAAGAGTAAGAAGAGAGGTGGGAAAAGGAAAGTCCAGGTAAGACTGGGAGCAGTGGAAGGAGCTCAGAATCTCACTTTCCTCCACCGGAGCAAGCCAGCTCCCAGCATTGGAAAGGTGGCCTGTTTAATTAAGTTGAGCTAATATTGATTAGGTATCTACCAAGAACAAATGACTTTGCTCAGTGCTGAAAAGCTAGAATTTAGTATGTAATAGATGTAGCCTACTGTTACCCACCAAGATCTGCTCATAGTAGGGGCCTAAAAGGTGTGTGACCAGCACAGGGTGGGGCTGGTCTGGAGGCCTGACTGAAGGACAGAAAACGGATAGTCCATATGCTCTAACTTAGAGGAAGGCTTCCCAAATCTTGGGTAGGCTTCCTGTCTATGGAGGGTCAACAGGAGGACAGGGCATCGATTAGGTGGTGGTTGCCATCTCTTCTGTGAGAGGGAGAATTATCCATATCACCTTGAGAAGAAAAGGTTGACCATCAAAAGTAATTGTCAGTTATGCAACCTGGAGTTTGTTAAGCCACCTTAACAAACACCTTTCTGAAAGTGTTGCCACTTTCAGGGAAAAAAATCATTCCAACTTTATAGAAATTTGTTTTACTTTTTTCAATGTTTCATTGATATTTCTTCATGAGTATTTTAGTTGACATCTTTTCTAGTAAATTCCCCAGCCCCATAGGACTCTCTCCCTTAGATCAAAGAAGCACTGTGGTGAGGCCAAGCACCCTGACATGCTGACCTCCCTCCTCGCCTGTAGTCTACCCTCTCTCTGCTGAGGAATAGGGGCATGCCTCAGCCCAAGTCTGAAGGCTTTGGCATAGTTGGTCATCGCAACAATCTGATCCTTCCACGGGATTTACTTACATTGATTGTTGTAGAGTTTTCTATTCACATCTCTGTATCTATTCATGCAAGTTATCCAAAGTTTCTCTGAATCCTTTTTATCACATTACTAATTTATTCAGCCATTCCCCAATCAAGGGGCAGTCAGTTTGGCTACCAGAGAGTTTTCCTGTGAATATTTGGGGGTACATTTTCCTCAGAACTGTGTGGTAGGAAGTATAATTACTATCAGTAGAGATGAAGCTGTAGTTGGGTTTTTTAGTTGGGAATGGGCCTGAGCCATTGGCGCTAACAGGATTTCTTCTCTCACCATCACTTAGTGAATAATACCACCACCTGACTCTTGGCTCATAGCTTCCTGGGATTTGCCATTCCTGCAGGACATGAAAGGAGGGTCTGAAGAATATCCAACCAGCTCAAGGCCAAGAACGTCTGAAGTTTGGGGAAAACAGAATGAGATACACCCAGGCCCCAATGGAACTATGCCTGCAGAGGACTTTGGGCAGCTTGTGCCTTATGGGTAACTAGACTTACTGCATCTTCAGATAATAAAGTTTTCTGTTTGAAGAGGCACAGCCTGTGCTCTAAGATCTGGATGTTTGTTTGCCCCCTTGGGGTTCCACTGCTGGGTGTTCCGAGCTCCCTGAGTGTTCCTGCCTCTCCAAAACCTGACCAAGACTCACTTCCAGCGAGATGCCGAATGGAAACAGCCAGTTCTATTGTCCTTGCTGGCAGTGAATAATGGGGCCCAGAGATTCAAGGGGCGGGATTCATGACTCTGACCCTTAATGGGCTTCAGAGAAATGAGGCCCTTGGAGTCCATTTCCTGGACAGTTAAGAGCTCACTCCAACTTAGCCACCAGTCATCTGTTCTGCTCTACTGAGCTGGGACAGAATACCTATACATGTTGACTTTTAAAACTCCAAATACCAAGAGGGCAACCTCTTCGACTGGTTGCTTCTAGGCAATCTGGCAGAGGAGGGAACAGCAAGGTGTAAGGACTGAGCTTTGTCCTCAGGGAAATCAGAGGTTCGAATCCCGTCTCCAGCAACGGTCATTCCAGGCATCAGATCTGGAAGTGCCCTTAGAGACCATTTAGCCTCTTTGTTTTATGCATAAGGAAATGGAAGCCGAGAAGAAGGGACTGGCGCAAGGCCACACAGCAATAAATAAGAGAGCTGAGATTCGAACCCAGGTCTTCCAGTTTTAAATCCAAAGGACCTTGGCCCTCTGCCATTCTAGCTGCGAGAGATGCCGAGCAAGTTCCTTCACCTCTCAGGCTGTTTCCTCGTCTGTTTACGGGGAATAGCGATCATCCTTGCGCTCGCGCTCTCTCTTCCCTCCCAGGGCTGGGCCTGGTAGCTGTAGGAGAACCCTCTCTCCAACGTTGTCACCGAAAGGAAGACTAGGAGTCAGTGCCTGGTCCCGCTCCTTCTTTCCCACGCCAGTCGCTGATCCTGAAACGAGCCAGCCACCCAACCCTGCCCACAGGTTGGACATCCCTCTCCCGGCTGTTCGGAGCAGAATAGTCCCTGGCTCCTTGTAGCCATGTCTAAATTGCTTTTTCACAAACCCAGAGACTTGGAAGAATCCAGTGAAAGCTTTTCAGAGGCGCTAAGTGATGGCCCCAGGGTATTAACTCTTAGGAAGCACTTTCAAGTCCGCAGGGTTCCTCCAAAGACTGAGAGGAGCGTTTTCATCACCTCCAAGACATTCTTTCAGGATAGAAACCAAGGCAAATAAAACCGCAAAGAATTCCCTTCTATTCTGAGGGCACAGAGAGTTAATATCCTACCCACAAAACAAATCGAGATGGAAGCCTGGCCTGAGGAAAAAAACAGTAGGGGGGACAGAGGGAGTCTCTTTTTTCCCCTTTTTAACGAGTTTGCAATAGACACTTTTTTTTTTAGCCTCAATGGTTGTCTGGCCACCAATAGAATCACGCGAACATGGACTTATAAACCACATAATGGCCGGCACAAATAGCCAAAAGCGAATCCTCTGGGAATGGACGGGGGGGTAATAGTTATGTGTTTTCTAAATAGGAAATGGGGGGCTTTCAGAGCGAAAACATGCTGATGACTCTATTGTGAGCGGCTTTTGATTCCCTGGGAGAGATGAATTCTTCGGAGACAACAGCTGCCCGGGCTTCCCCGGTGCAGCCGGAGCCCCTAGACCCTTGTCTTACACGCCGGCAGGGATTAATGCACCAACAAGAAAATGGGGAGGGGGCGAGGGGCCAGCAGCCTGGGAGAGTTTGCGAAGGGTCAGGACGGCCTCAGCAAGTCTTGTGACCGCCTTATTGCTTTCAAGAGCTCACGGACAAACAAGCCCCATTTTGGAGCCTCTTTGATTTTAAAAGCAACAGGGAAGAGGGATTGTCTTCCTGCTAATGAAACTCTCCTGCTTCCCTCGCGCTGCCCCTTGCCTCAGCCCATAGTCTTCTCCTTGTCACTTCGCCTCCATCCCATCACGTCATATCATCCCTAATAGTCTGTGAGCTCTCTGAGAGCAAGAACTGGGACATCTCCCCTCTCTGCCCCCTTCCACCTTACCCCGGGCCTAGCATACAGTAGGTACATACTAACTGCCGCATCCCATAGCTCTATTGAGGGGAAGAATTTCCAGAAGGATTTGGTTTCTTTCCGTCCTTTAAGGAGAGTGGCCACCAGCATGTGTCCTCTGAATGAATGAGTGAATGAATGAATGAATGAATGAACGAACGAAAAGTCATTTATCAAACACTTAGCATGTACAAAAGCTGCTGGGGAAGAGCAGCCTCAGGATTTTGGATACAGGGAGGAGACAATGTCCCAGTGATTGAATTCCGGGCCCGGGGAAGTCTCTTGTGTAATCCAGCAAACGGTGCCCTTTGCTAGTGAGTTAGATGCGTGTGAGGAACATCACAAAACTTAACAAAGAACCTGTAATAATTCATTCTGGGCTTGTGCCTAAAAGCAACTTTCTCCCAACACTCATGCCTGCTAGGTAGTAGCCCCCATTGAAGTATGAGAACATGAGTTCAGAGGGGAGAGGGGCCTCTTTCCACTGAGGCAGCCTCTGCTTCCTGGAGCTAACAGGGGTGGGGGGACATGTAATACATACACAGGCAAGTGAGGAAGGAAGAAGTTTCTGATTACTGTGAATTCATGTTTACCTTGGAAAACCCAGTCTGCCATTGGCCCCTTCTGCACGGTGAGACCTGCACAGATCCAGGCCCAGGCTGTTTTCAAAAACCAAGCACCCAATCAGACCATAGGAAAAATGGATTAGTGAGTCCCCCACCCCTCCCTTTAGACTGCTGGAAAAAAGGAAAACAGATCAGAAATGAGGGCTTGGGGGAGAACAATCATTGGAATGTATTCTACAGTTGAGGCAGTAGGGGAGGTATTCCTTTTACCCTGTCATTTCCCATTCCTAGAAAGTAAAGTTCATGAAAATAGCACTTGCTTAGGTTTGGGACACTGGAGTAAAGGTAAAATCTGACAAACGGATCCAGATTGAGTAGGGGCACCACTAGCTTCTGAATCCAAGCACTATTCTTGCCTTGTATAGGGTCCCCTGGGTGCTGTCCAAGGTGCTGATCATTCTATAGGCTCAGAAAGTTACACATCCTAGGATTTAGAATGGAGGAGACATTAGATATCTCTACCAGCCCACTTATTTTACATATAGGGAAACTGAGACCCAGAAAAGTTATAGGACTTAGTTTTTTAATATCCTATTTAAGGGGGAGGGGGAGCTATATTGCTGTCCCTTAGAACCATACAGGTAAGCAACACAAACTGATGTACTATGCTTGATGGCATATGCCTCAAACCGCAACTGTCAGCCACCACATCTCTGTCAAGAGAGAAGTATGTTTTTTCCAGAATCAAGAGTAGTCATTGCATTGATTTGAGTTCTTTTGGTCCGAGATGTCTTTTAGTGGTTAATAGTATTTCCATTACATCACTGAGGTCATTGTATCCATTCTCTTGGCTGTTACTTCATGAAAGCCTTCCCAAGTTCCTCTAAATTTCTCCTGTTTGTCTTGTCTTACAGAGAGGTCATATTACATTACATTAATGTCCACAGCTTGTTTAACCACTTACCAAGTGACAGAAACCCACTTTGTTTCCAACTTTTTGCCATCATAAATGGTGTTATTAGGAATATTTTGGTATATATCCATCTATAGCTCCTTGAAGTAGATTCCCCATCATAGGATCACTATTAAAGGTATCACAGTTCCATATTGTTTTCTTGAATAGTTGAACCACTTCACAGCTCCACTAACAATGTAATAGTGCATCTCTTTTCCTACAGATTCTCCAACACCAGCTACTTCTATTTTTTTAATCATCTTCTGGGTGTGAGAGAAAAAGCTCAGAATTGTTTTAATTTTCATTTACTGTTAATGATTTGAAGTCTTTTTTCTTATAGTTGTTAGTAGTTTGCACTCCCTTTTTGGAAAACTTCATATGGCTTTACAACTGGGGAATGGCTCTTTGTCTCATGTTTTTGTACCAAATCCCTGAACGTGTTGTATATCAAACCTTTATCAGAGATATTTGGTTCAGGAGTCCTTTATCAGATGATAGCTTTTCTTCTCATTTCAGCCTCAAAACTCTTCTTACAGCTTTCTAGCACATCCTGATAACCATGGTAGGACCGGCCCCTACAGACACTCTGATCAGCCCATGGGAAGGGGGGCTGACCATGTTTTTTGAATGCAAAACGTATGCTTGCCCAAAAGACTATTTTATGGAGAATTCACAGAGGGCAAGCTCTCACATAGTGGTCAGAAGAAGCAATAAAAGGACACTCTCAAGATCTCTGAAGAACTTTGGAATTGATTGTGCAACATTGAAGACACTGGCACAGGACTGCCTACACAGTGTTCCCTCATCAGAGAAGGTGCTGTGCCCTATGAGCAAAGCAAAATTGAAGTAGCTTAAAAGAAACAAGAGATGCCCAGATTTAGAGAGTCCATCCCAAATGTTCACACAGACTATTTGTGCTCGACCTGTGGTAGAGCATTTGGAGCTCATGTTGATCTGATCAGCCACAGTCGGATACATATAACTTGACTGTAGCGTAGTGATGTCATTTTGGTCTTCTTCGAGACCAAAGGACAACAACCAACCAACCACATCCTGATCACTTTACAACCCCACTCAAATTCACTGCCTCCCCTTCAGCCCAACACTTCTTTCCTCTCTGACCCAACAGCTTTCTCCATCCACCAATACACTTTATCCTTTTGTTCCACTTGCAATTTTGCCTTTTCTTCCTCATATTGCCTTGCCTTGTCAACTACCTTTCCCTTTTTGTGTTCACCTCTTCAGGTTCTACTCCCTAATCCTATTTAATTCTCCTTATGCCTCTTATGGAGCTTCCTAAGTCACCCAAGCTCTTGCTTCTCTTGCAATTCAGAAGTAGAATATCGATGGGTATCCAGGACCGGGGTTGTTTTCCTTCAAATTTTTCTCAGTTTACTCCAAATGTTGCCAAATTTCTCCTCCCCAACTTTCACTCTCTGACTTTCATTAATCCAAACCTGTCCAAGTCACCAAGATGTTTTTCTTTTTTTTTCAGCTCTAGTCCTTCTCTCATTCTCTTCCACAAATTTCTCAGATGGAAGCTGGAAGCAGAATAATCCTTACATCATTTTATTTTTCCCTTCTTTCTTTCTTCCTTCCTTCCTTCTTTCCTTCCTTCCTTTCTTCCTTCCTTCTCTCCCTCCCTCCTTCCTCCCTCCCTCTCTTTCTTTCTTTCTTCCTTCCTTCCTTCCTTTCTTTCTTTCTTTCCTTCTTTCTTTCACTCTTTCTTATTACTAAACAATAGTTGCAGGGAATGCTATGGACATAATTTTCCTAGATGTTGTCCCGTTGTATGGTTATGGAGAAGATAGAGAGATGTGGGTTTGACCATAATAGAATCAGACATATTCAAAGCTAGTTGGATGGCCGGACTCCAAGATAAAGTGATAATGGTTCCATGGCATTGTGGCATGTCTTTAGTGGAGTGCCACACGGATCTTTTACATGTCATCACTGGATAAAGGCATAGGTGGCATGCTTGTCAAATTTGCAGAAGACAAAGCTGGGGAGGCAGGAGAACTGACCCAGTAGTTGAAAGGTTTGGGGTCCAAGAGGGTCTGGACAGGCTAGAGCACTGGCCTGAACTGTTGAAGATGAAATTAAGTAGGGGTCGATGCAAAGTCTTGTACTTGGGTATAGAAAAAATAAACTGCAGAAATATAAGCTGGGGAAGGGCATGGATAGACAGCAATTGTCCCGAAAGGTTCTGGGGGTTTGAATGACCTGCAAACCCAATTAGCGTCATCACTGGGGTATGGTGGCCAACAGCCTACATTAGGAGGGATAGAGTTTCCAGGAAGACGGAGGAAGAGAGAGTACCATAGTTACTCTGCCCTCATCAGATCTCATCTAGGGTTGTTCTGAGCACTGCCGTTTAAGTAAGCTGGAGTGTTCCAAGGATGGCAGCTGGGCTGGTGGAAGCCCTTGAGTCTACTATGTCTTAGGAGAATTGGCTGAGGACACTGGGCATTTTCAGCCTACAGAGGAGAGGGATGGGGTGGAGTCGAGTGGGAAGGGGGACAAAAGCTGTCTTCAAGCATTTGCCATGTGCAAAAGGGATTCACCCCATTCTGCTTGGCCTGAAATGACAGAATCAAGAGGAGTGAGTAGGAATTGCAGAGGCAGATTTAGGCTGCATTTCAGGACATAATTCTGATCTGTTTGAACTCTCCCAGCATGACGGTGGCAGGCTCTCTCTCCTTGGAAGGAAGCTTTGAAACAAAAGCTAGACAACCACTTGTTGGGTTTATTAAAATGGAGATTTCTCCATGCACTGGAGCTTCTCCATCCTGCAAATTCTGTGCTGCTGCAATTCTCCTGCAATTTTCTGTTGACTTTGTTGTTGTAAAAGGTTTTTAAGTTTTATGCCATGAAATTGTCTGTCTTGTCTTTTGTGATACGTGACTTGTTCAAGGACATATAGCTTAAGCTAGGATTCGAATTAACAAATTCTGCCTCTTGATCATCCAGGGCCCTTCCCACAAGGCCACACTGTCTCCTTGACCTCTACTCTCAAAGCCAAATTCAATTCCCTTTGAGAGAACTTGGGATAATCTCATTAACACTTTCTTCCTCATCATTGTTAGGAGGCTCTATGTGCCAGACACCATGCCAAGCACTTGACAAATATACTCACTTGATCCTTACAACAACCTCGGAGTGAGGTGCTATTATGATGCCCATTTGATGGATGGGGAAACTCAGGGAGACAGAGGTTCAGTGACTTGCCCAGAGTCACCTGGCTAGCAAGGATCTTTCGCTGGATTTGAACTCAGGTTTTCTAGACTCCATCTGCTGCACCACCAGCTGCCTTTGGGCAAAGTTAGAGACAGGGTAGCCTGGGGCTCTGAGAGATTAAGTGACCTGTGAGGCTCAGAAGCTAGTTCCTCCCAACTCAGAGGACAGCAATCTCTGCTCTGCAGCCAGAGCTGAGCTCCGTCTTCCAAAGATTCAATGGACACACATTGAAGGACTGTGTTCACACTAAGAGTCAGAGTAGGGAAGGGGCCCAGTGGCTGTCAACTGCATTGGTCACATATCCTTTTTTAAGTGTGCCCACCAGCCGCTGCCACAAATGCAGCCATGGAGCCCGGGCAGCTCAGAATCTCAGCAGCCAACCCATGAGTGTCCGCCATAGTGCATTCTGCCAGGTGTCTGGAATAAGGTCATCCAGCCCTGCTCAGCCTGGACATGTGGCTGGGTCAGTTGTGATGGTGACAACCAGGGGCGGCCTCCCTGGTACTTTCAGCCCTGCATCCTCCAGGCTAAGCAGAATGAGATATATCCTGGCTAGAGTCCCTCAGTGCATGTCTACTGAACACTTGGAAGGTGGAGCTCAACCAGGACTTATCTGTGGATGGTGGACAGGAATGTTCATAAGAGAGAGAAAAATGATCTTTCAGGGGAAACATAATGGCAGCACTTCTGGAAGTGGTGACTGCAGGAAATCTAATTTATCATCCAATGGCTCAGAATTTGGAGGCCCAAGCTGGGATAGAGTTCACAAAGAAACTGATGATTCATCAGACCCTGCTAATTCTCACTCCGAGACTTCCCAGACTTGCCATATTTTGGACAGGCACCATTTGTCAAATTTGGAGAGCACCGTACCTTCCTTTGGCCTCCAGAAGCCTTTCCTGAAAATATTGGAAATGTTATTGATGATGGAAATGACCTCTTAAAGACTGCCCAGTACCAAA
Organism: Phalanger gymnotis; assembly: GCA_028646595.1. Lineage (NCBI taxonomy): Eukaryota > Metazoa > Chordata > Mammalia > Diprotodontia > Phalangeridae > Phalanger > Phalanger gymnotis. The sequence continues at coordinate 227,660,972 of CM053623.1, forward strand.
GCCTGCTTGAAAGAGAGGAAGAGAGGGGGAGGGAGAGAATGAGTAAGTGACAGAGAGAGAAGAAGAGACAGAGAGGAAGAGACAGAGAGAGACAGGAGAGAGAGAGAGAGAGAGAGAGAGAGAGAGAGAGAGAGAGAGAGAGAGAGAGGAGAAGAAGAAGAAGAAGAAGAAGAAGAAGAAGAAGAAGAAGAAGAAGAAGAAGAAGAAGAAGAAGGAGGAGGAGGAGGAGGAGGAGGAAGAGGAGGAGGAGGAGGAGGAGGAGGAGGAGGAGGAAAGGAAGAACAGGGAGGGACAGTCTATCTGGAGAAGATGAGGAGTTTACTGACCACCAGCTCAATTGGAGTCACATGTGGCCTGGCAGCCCACTGGCTGTATGATGCACTGGACACATGGACGGACCACAATGGCAGAGCAGTGTTCAGCTCAAGGCATCATATGCTAGGAGGAAAGTTGTGGCTTCAACTCCAGTGGTTTTCCCATGACATCATGCCATGAGGACCAGGATGCTGGGAAGGATGTCTGAGTCCCTTCTCACCATGACATTCCATGATTCCATTTGGAGGTTTGAAGAGATTTCAGGGAGCTCCAAACACCTGACTCTGCTTTCCATCTCCTAGTCCCTCCCAGTCCTGGGTCAGAGGGCATTTAATTCCACAAACATTCATTAATCTCCTCCCAGGGTCATGTGTGATGATTAAATGAATCTCGCTCTGTCTCTCCTTCCCCTTCTCTCCTCTCTCCCTCCCCCCACCGTGTGTCTCTCTCTCCTCTCTTTGTCTCTCTGTCCTCTCTCTCTCTCTGTCTCTGTCTCTCTGTGTCTGTCTCTCCTCCCCCCCTCTCCTCTTTGTCTCTGCGTCCTCTCTCTGTGTCTCTTTCTGTCTCTCCTCTCTCTCTCTCAGTGTCTCTCTCTCTTTCTCTCTCCTCTCTTTGTCTCTGTGTCCTCTCTCTCTCTCTCTCTGTCTGTCTCTCTCCTCTTTATCCGTGTCCTCTCTTTGTCTGTGTCCTCTCTCTCTCTGTCTCTGTCTCTCGCTTTGTGTCTGTCTGTCTCTCTCTTTTTTCTCTCTCTCTCCCTCCCTCTCTCTCTTCCCCTCCAGCCCCTCTCTGTGTCTGTGTCTCCTCTCTCTGTCTGTCTGTCTGTCTCTCTCTCTCTCTCTCTCTCGCACGTGCGCATGCGTGTGCATGTGCGTGTGTGTGTGTGTGTGTGTGTGTGTGTGTGTGTGTGTGTGTGCCTAAACACAATAAATGCAGGCTATTATTATTATTTATCTAGGACTTGGATGAGCTACAAGGTAGGGACACTTAAAGAAATCATGGGTAGGAAAGAGAGGGGCATGGCAACACCATGTTAATAACATTCCCTGGGGGGAGGAAGAGAATGGCAAGGCCCAGGGCCGGGGCAGTTTAGCCAGATGCACAGACAGACAGGCAGCTCCGTCTGGGTGAGGCTGGTCAGGAGGCCATGGAGAGGAGACTGACCCACCTTTTCCAGAGGTGATTGGAATAGTGTTGGTTGGAGACTGGGATCTGATACCAGGAGGAAGTATTCAAGGTAGAAAGAGGGGAGGTAATGAATGAACTCTCGTGCCCAAGTTTGGGGTCTCCTTTGGGGAGTTTGCTGGGCCCTCCATAGTGCCCCTCCCCCCCACACCCCACCTGCCTCATAGATGTTAACATTGATTCTGCGCCTCACTAAGTGCATGTCAGTCAGTAAGAAAGGATTAGCCTCACCCATGGTGGGGGGTGGGAATAGACCTTGTCTGAACTTGAAAAATCAAATGCTGGTGAGGGTTTTATCTCAGAAACATCCCATCCTGGTTCAGAACACATGGGTGGGCCAGTTAGCTCAGGCCTCCTCCATTGGCTGGGCCACAAAAGCTTCCATAGAATCCAGGGGACCAGAGGCTGGTGTAGACATGGGGGGCCAGACAGGTACTGAGCTCCCTATTCCTGGAGGTGTTCAAGGAGGCTAGGTGTCCTCTGGAGGGGGATGCCTTACAGGGACTCAGTGACCCCTGATGTCTACTCCCGCTTTGTGTGGGAGGTGCACTTGCTCAGGCTGCCTGCTCCCCAGGACCCCCAGAGATACCACAGGACCCAGGACTAACCTGGGGCAAAGTGAGGAGGGGCAGTCTGGTAGCCTCCATGCTTGCCATAGGACCTGATGCATGGGCAGGCCCTGCATGGAGGGCAGAAAAGTAAGGGTCTATCCCGGCTGGCATCTGCTGCGCTTCCCTCGGGCAGATTACAGGGTCTGGCCATAGTGGATAATGCTGTAACCGGGCTGATGGAGCTGTTTTCCTAGGTAATACCACGGATGATTCACGGGCCATAAGCAAACATTCCACTGTCATAGAGGCGAGCGTGATGTTTAAATAACCCAAAGCAGGATTCAGGTTTCACATCTGACTCCGAATGCCGGGGCCGGAGGAGCCGGAGGAGCCTGAGGAGCCCATGGCCCAGAACCTCAGAATGGGACCGTCCCACAGGGAGGAGGCTCTGGCTCTGACCCGGGGCCTTCTCGGCAGTGGGAAGGGAGCGCTCAGTTTCAGGCCAGAAGGCCCGGGTCCCAGTGCTCCTGGCCCTGTGGTATACTAGCCAGGGCACTTCCCACCTCTGGCTTCAATCAATCAATCAAACAACACTAAGGACCTACTGTGTGCCAGGCACCGCACTGGGCGCTGGGGATACAGAGGCAGAAGACAGTCCCTGCCCTCAAGGAGCTCAAAGTCTAATGGCAGGGGAGGGGGACATGGAAATCTATACAAAACAAGCCAGATACAGAGTAAATAGGGGATAATTAACAGAAGGAAGGCAGTAGAATTGAGCAGGGCTGGGATTTTGGTTTGGTCTTAAAGGAAGTTGTGGAAGTGAGTTGTTAGAGAGGAGGGAAAGGTTTCCAGGCCTGGGGGATGGCCAGAGAGAAGCCCAGAGCTGAGAGACGGAGAGTCCTGTTGGTGACCAGCCAGAAGGCAGAGGATTGAGGGTTGTGTGTGTGTGTGTGTGTGTGTGTGTGTGTGTGTGTGTGTGTCTGTGTGTCTGTGTGTGTGTGATGGGGTGTAAGACCTGAGTGTCAGGGCCAGGGCAGGGAGGAAAGGTAGGAGGAGGCTTTGAATGCCAAATAGGGGCTTGTGTACTTTATCCTGGAGGCAACAGATTCTTCCCCAATTAAAGCAGAGTGAGGACTCAATGGCCTTGATAAGTCCTTCCAGTTCTAAAGCGATGACCCCAGGAACCCACCACAGAACTGAAGATTGTATGGCTACTAGATTCCTCCATGGCACCCTCTGACAATCGCTCACTGTGGCATGGTAACTCCAAGCTCACCTGGGGGTATTTGGCCTCGGATCCTGAATATGGGGGTGATTGATTGGGCAGGGAGGAGAGGAGGGGGAGGAGCAGTTGAAGAAGGAGGGGGAGGAATGGAGGAGGAGAAGAGGAGAGGGGAAAGGGGGAGGAGGGGAGGAGGAGAGGGAGGAACAGGGGGAGGGAGGCAGGCAGGACACTCTACTGCCTGATCAGTTGAGGGAAGGGGCCAGATTGATAGTAATAGACCAGAAGAGGAGAGGAGAGAGACAGCTCCAGCCTGGAGAGCTAACAGCAGGCTGGACCAAGATGCAGCTCCAGCCTCCTGTGAGGCACAGTCCTGCACTGCCCTCTGCGGGATGACCCATAGCCAGAAACAATGGGAGTCCCACAGCTGGCCCTGGCCTCCAGGCAACCTCAGGATGGGGAGTCCAGTTGGGCTGGCTGACCTGGAGTCTACTGCCAGGAAAAGCACCCCAAACCTCCTTTTAACTCACTCTCTCTCTCTCTCTCTCTCTCTCTCTCCCTCTCTCCCTCTCTTTCTCTCTCTCCCTCCCTCCCTCCCTCCACCCCCCCCAACAGGCTTCAGGCTAAGTTCAAATTTGGGCTCAGCACCCAATTCAGCCTCAGAAAGCAGAGACCAGCCCATTCCACCTGGGGCTCCCTGGGGACAGTAGAAAAGGATTGGGTGGGTAGGAAAAGGGGAAGAGGAGATAGGAGAACAAGAAAGAAAATCAGAAAATCAGAGGAGAGAGGGAGGGAAAGAGAGAAGAGAAGAGAAACAAGGAGAGAAGGAAAGGATATAGAAACAGGAAGGAATAGAAGAAATTAAGCAGGAAGAAAAACAGGAAGGGAAAAGACCAAGAGAAGCAGAAGGGAGGAATAGAGGGGGAGAGGAAAACAGAGAGAAAGAAACAGGACAAAAAAGAGAGAAAAACAAAGTAAGAAGAGGGAAGGGGGAAGGGGAGGGAGGAAAATAAGTATGTCTATGGCCCCTACAATGTGCCAGGTTCTGTGCTAAGTGCTTTATGAGGTAGGGAAAGGAAGGAAGAGAAAGAGGGAGGGAGGGAGAGGGGAAGGAAGGAAAGAACGAAGAAGAACAGAGCGGGACAGAGCTGTGAAAGGAGGGGGGAGAGGAGGGGAGAACGACCAGAGAGGAGAGAGAAAAGACACTTAAAACAAAAAAACAATAAAGTGGAGAGACAGAAAGAGAAGAGTGAAAACATGAAGGGAAGGAGCGGGGAGAACAGTGAAAGGAAGGGGAAGAGGGAGGAGGGAGAGAGGAACAAGTGACAAAGGGAAATGAAGGAGGAGAGACCAGGAGGGGACAAAGAGAGGGAGGAAATGAGAGAGAGTGAGGCGAGGGTCCCTGCTCTTTGTCCTTTGGACCTACAGGTCTCGGTGAGAGCCTCCCGCCACCCCCCAGAGTCGGTGACTGCCTGGAATCCATTCGCACTGGCTCTGAGGCTCTGAGCTGCCTCCTCACTCCCATGCATGGTTTACAAAAAGTAAACTTCACACACATGACCTCACTGGATGGGCCAGTGCAGGGGCTGCTGCCGTACCCATGTCACAGCCAAGGAATCCAAAGTACAGAAATGGAATGATTTGCCCAAGATCACCCAGCTAATGAATGAAAGTCTAGATTTGAATCCACTTCTGTCCCCACATCTAATGCCTGCAAACAAATCCGTAAAAAGCTCTGGTCTCCAGAAGATCCTCCGAGGGCCTAGAGTTCCAAGCTTTATGTCATGATGTTACTATGACTTTCTACAATTCGCTGCAGACCCCACCCCTGCCCCTTCACCAAACAATCTACATAAATGCATACTTACCTTGAATCTATTCAAATGAAACATGGTTACAATTTCATAACAATACAGATAAATCTTAAGCATACAACAGAACAGATATTTTCTCCTTATTAAAATCCCTCATAATTTTTATATTTTAAAATTACACAAATAACCCCATGTGATGTGACGTGATGGACAGGCCGGTTTTTTGTTTGGTTGATTTTGGGTGCAGTTTCTCAAAACTGGCAACACTGAAGAAAGGACACTTGTCATTCTTTCTCAACTATTAATGAGATTTTTTTTCAGAACAACTGCAGGAGAAGACTTTTCACCCAAAGATGTTATGAAGAGTGAGATTTGTGGTGCTTTTTTTTAAGTAACAAACCAGAGAATTTTTATTCACTTGTAGCAAAACAAACAAATCCAGAAACAAATAATTCCAGGTTCAAGCATATGTTTCAGTATATCACCACAATACAAGTCTATTAATCATTCCTGTTTGAATAAATAGCAACTATATAATGTTTGGCTGTGGCAAATGGGTCCCTTATCCATTCATCTATAGAAAGAGTTAAATTTTATAGTAAAATGACAATGACCAATTGGATTTATAAGTAGGCCTTTAATTTTTTTTCCTATTTCATTTGCAAGGTGGGTATTTTTAAATTGCAGAAATATATCCAAAATATTTTTTAAATTATTACCTGTTTTACATAATTGCACATGTATAATATATATATATCTGATTGCTTACTGTCTCAAGGAGGGGGAAGGGATAAAATTTAGAACTCAAAACCTTAAATAAAAAGGTTAAAAACTTTTAAAAATGTATTACCCATAGTTCTAACCTTTTCCATAAGTGTATTCATTTTATCTTTGTAGATAAAATCTTCCTAGACCTTGCATTTGTTTAGAGTGCTCAAAGTGAAAAAAAAATCATTAAACACGCAAGTTTCAGGAGGAAATATTTTGTTATAAAATGACTATTTCATTTCAGTGACTATTTCACTGGTCATTTCTTCTTTTAGGTAAGACACTTTTTAAAGTACTTTGCCAAAGAAACTCAGTATGTCACACTAATGTGTGTCCTAAGCTCTGTCCCTGTATTATCACTCAGTTTTGCAAATTACCTTCCTTTTAATAGATATTTTAAAAAAACTGATTACTCTTGTAACTACTTGAAAAAACATCCCCCTCTTTTCTGAATGGAGGTGGGAGATAGAATTATTTGTGAAGGTCACAACATGTCCAGATTGCGTGAGGGACCACATTTTGAACCAAGGTACTCTGTCAGAGCAAAGCTCAAGACATTTCCCCACATTATGGCATATTCATTTAAAAATATATTAATCATATGGTAAATTCCTCTTGCTGTGGCCTTGTCAGGAATAACTTGGCAGAGTAATACATTTCCTTAAGATCCGTTTCAATACTATAATAAACACATTTAATCAAATGAGCATCTTTAAGTGCGTCGGCGGCTTCATCCACGTTCGATGAATTACAGGGAAATGGGGCTTCTCATCCGACCTTCAGATATGGGGACAATTCTCTTACTCGTGGTATTATCTTCAAAAGAAGCCATTTGAAACTGCTTTGCCTACGATTTGTTCAGCGTCATTTCAGCCACATCTATCGCTGTAGGTAGCATGATTTCTCCTATAAAATGAGACTTTTTAAACCAGAAATTCTTTAAATAACCTCATCAAGTGCTGGTTCTGTTACACACATACCTAAAGGGTTTGGGGGGGGGGGTTGTTTTGTTTTTTGCTTATTTAAAGTAATTTTCTCTTTACACTCTTTGTCTTGCCAATGTCAGGGTCCAGGCTATCTTTAAGTAAAGGGCTCATCCTAAGACAACAGGCTAGCCAGGCCCCACCTCGCAACTCATCAGTGATTCCTCACTTTCACACATTACTTGGGTGACCTCTCCAAGCCTTTGAATACCCTCCCTCCTCACCTCCGCCTCCAGAGCATAAGGTCCTCACTTCCTTCTGGGCCGGGGAGGTTTTATTTTTGTCTTTCCACTGATGGCAGAATTTGGAAGTTAGAAGGATAAAAGTGGCCATCCAGTCCAACCCATACAGGAGAGAAATGCCCATTGTGGGGTCATGAAGGAGCCCACGCTGAGGGTGTGGGAGGAGAGAAGCCCTGGACTGGGGCTTCCAAGGAGGCATGCCCAGCAGCTCTTGAATCAGCCTGTTCCACACTGGGACAGCACTCTCATGGAAGGAAGGTTTTGCTGATGTTTTCCTCCCACTGCTCCTAATTCAGTCCTCTGGGACCCTGCAGATCCTGGTCCTCCCTCTTCCATATGACAAATTGAAAACAGCCCCAGGCCACTAGACTAAACAGGCCCGCTTTCCTCCCACGTGGACCCAGGGTCCTTAGCTGCCCTAGACACTGGTTCTTCTCAGCCTCCTTTTGACGCCACGGTCTCCAGAACTGGACACAGGGACTCGGAAGAGGCTTGAGGGGGGTGTGGTACCGCAGGACCTGGCCTCCCTATTAGGGGAAGCTCTGCCCCATCACTAAAGCTTCCCCACCTCTCCCATCTTGGCCTTGGACAGGGGCTTTCTGTAGCCCTCTCCTTCTTCCCTCATCTGCGTGTAGGTTTTGCCCGCCATCCTTGAAGGCAGAAGACGGCTCCCTTTGTGTTCTCTATCCTCAGAACCTAGCACAGAGCTTGGCACGTAATCCATGTTTATTAGCTCCAGTGGAACAGGCCATGAACCTAGGTCTTAGGGATCCCTAACATTCTCATTGTATGGATGAGAAGCCTGCAGCAAAGTGAGGACAAGAAACTTGCCCAAGGTCCCTGTCTGAGCTGGAATTGGAACCCAGGCCTTTCAACTCCACAGCTCGTGCTCCTCCCCGTCCTGAGCCCCAAGTGGCTTCTCTGTTAGCGACGAGTCAGCCGTCACCGTTCTGAGCACTCCCCTACTTCTTCCACCTTCTCCCTTCTACCCATGCCCTAAGCCAGAACTGTGGAAGTCAGAAGCTTGGGTCCCTCCTGCCGCAGTCCCGGGGAGATGTAAAGCCCCAAGGCCCTGCCAGTGGAAATCCCAGATTATTATTATTATTTCAAAGTTAAGACTCTTCAGAGCTTCTTGTGGGCAGGGCAGAAAAACATCAAGATCCCATTACCCAGAAATGTCTCTTCCTTGCTAATGGCGGGTTCCAATTTCCGAGCCTTGAGCACTGCCATGGAGTACCGAAGACTCCGTCCCTGGTGATGCCAGGTTGGAGCAGCTGGACCCAGGACCTCCTGGGCCTGGGGAGCAGCGAATATTCTGCTGAACTCAGGGGCGAGGGGAAAGTGTGTGTTTCCTCCCGCCCCCACCCCTTCCCATCCCTTCTTAGGAAAAAAGGAAAGAAAAGAAAGATTGGCCACAGGAAGTGTCCAAGGGAGGGAGAAATGAGGGTCAAGTCTCCATGTCTGACCACACAGAACCCAAATCTCGAGGTGGAAGGGACTGCAGAGGCCGCGGGCGTGGCCCATCCCTCCACACTGCCCATTCTACGGAAGATGTAACTGAGGCCCAGGAAGGTAGTACTTGCCTAAGGTCACAGGAACAGTAAGTGTCCAAAATTCACATTTGAATCCAGGTCCTCTGGTCAGGGAAGGCTTCCGGAGGCGGGGGCACCTCAGCCGAGCCCTGGGGGGTGTGGAGTGAGGAGGGGTGTGCCCAGTCACACGTCAGTCTCCTCCTCTGCATAATCAGGAACGCTGGCTCCATGGAGCCCCCTGGGAGAGCAGGGAAAAGCTAGGCAGGGCATGCGTCCTTTGGCCCTGTCTCAGTGGAGAGCCACTAACGAGTCATGCCGTGAGGGAGGGGCAATGCCAGACCTACTGATGCTGGAGTGGGAGCCACGGGACCCCACGACCACCCCCACCACGTCCCAGATGTCCCAGGAATGCTGCTTCTCTGGCTGCAGGCACTGACGGGAGTGGGAGGAGGGAATCCCTGGACGACTGGCAACTGACCATCCCTCCTGGTAGTGAGCTCCCCATGGCTGATGGCGTCTGAGTAGATGCTTGATGTCCACAGAGGAGAGCTCTGGAGTCCCAGGGAGGTGACAGCCATTCTAATCCTGGTTCCCACACACTGCCTGTGTTATTCTCTCCCAGCCTCGGGTTTGACCTTGATCATCCCCAAGCACAGCAATGACCCCAGGGCTTCAGGCTCAGACCGTTTCCTCTCTAAAACATTCTAGGTGTACCCCAGGTCTCACGGCTCCAAGACCAGTTCTTCTGCCCTGTCCCTTTGCTATTGATGTCCTAACGTGGAAGGACCTCACCCAAAGCTCCTGGGGTTCAGAATCAATGATCCTAAACCACCCAAGGACCCTCCATCTCCCACATGGCCAGTGGCCTACTCTTCTTTCTCCGATGGGGTGCTGGGGGAACCTCCGAGGAGGCCGGATTTGGGCCAGGACTCTGGTTAGGCAACTGCCCCAAAGGGATCAACCATTCCCCTCCTGCCCCTCTGGGCATCTCCCTGCTGCCCTTCTGGGCATCTCGATGGATCCACCTGAAGAAGCACTTTCATTCAGGAGCTCCTTAGAGAGACACCCAAGGTATCCTTATCCCCATTTTACAGATGAGGACCCAGGGTCACCCATCCAGGATTAGAGCTTCTCTTATTGGTCCAGATAGAGGCTGCCCTTGAACTGAGGTCAGCCCCTCCTCCACAATCCCCACCTCCCCACATTCAGACATTCTCTGAGAAAGTCTCCCCAATTACCCCCTGAAAACCAGGCCAGTCAAGTGCTCTCCCCACCCAGAGTGGGGATTTGTTCAGAGGCAGTGTGGGCCAGTGGTGCAGCCCTGCCCCTCTCTCTGGCTGTGCCTCTAGGAAGCCACTTCTTCAGCTATAAAATGAGGCCTTCCAGCTCCACTGTCTTTCTGTGTTGGTGTCCTGGGACTTGGACCCGGGTCTCCAGATACCAGGTTCCAAGTCCTTCCCACGCCACTGGGACCAATACTCAGCTTTCCTCCTTGCCTTTCACTGACCTTAAGTACTGACCATCTGGAGTTTTCAGGCCACTCAGGACTCAGCGGTGGCAAAGGCTCCTCCTTCCAACCCTGCCTCTCTGGGGTGCTTGCAGTGGACACCCCCACAGCCTTCCAAGAACAGACTCTCTTTATGCCACTACCCTCGGCTTCCAGGCCAGCACAGGTGTGGGCCCACAGAAAGGCTCAGTCTGTGACACCCCACCCCCCCTTCATGGCCAGCCATGGCCTTCTGAACCTCATGATGAATGAGGGCTTTTCAGTTCTCTGGGAACTGCTTGCCCAGGAGAGGGAGAGAATACCACGCAGGGTGTGGGCAAGCCCCTTTGATGAAAAGAGGCCAGCTCGGCCACGGGTCTGACGTGGGCCTGTGTCCCGTGGCTGAACCCTGGGCCCCCCAAAATCTGTCACCCACTCTGCTTTCTTCTCCACTCTCATAGCATCTCCATTCTAGAGCCGGAGGGACTATGGGAACAACCATGGGGGCCAGAGTGGCCAAGTGAGGTCAAGCCCACAGTCCAGGTAGGAAGCATCAGAGATAGATTTGCACTCAGACCCTTCATTAGGACACTTAGAATGGGACCCAGGCCAGTCAAACAAGGGTGTGTCCTTGATGTCCTCCAAGGACCCTGCTTGTTGGATACCTACAGTTCCAGTGCCAAGATCCTAGAATCTCTCGGGGGTGTTTCTCCATCTGGAAAGGGAGGGCCCCTGAGGTCCCTCCTGCCTCTAGACTTCCTCAAATGTGAACTATTGTTAAATTTGCATGCCAAGGCAACAAGCATTTATTAAGTGCTTACTGTGTGCCAGGTGTTATACTAAAAGCTGGGGATACAAAGAAAGGTGAGAAGAAGGTTCATGGCTGGCCTGGACATCTTCCTAAAATCCAGGTCCTGAGAACCAGCCAATCAGAGGAAGGGGCCTGAGGGCCAGACTGGGGCGAGGAGCCTTCTGTGCCCTGCCAGAGAAAAGGAGATCCAGGAGAAGTAGTACTGCCATCTCTGGAGGTGCCTCTCCCTAGGGAGAGCCCTTCACCCTCTCCTGGCCCAGGAAGCTCGTGGGAAGCTCTCTCTGTCAGCGAGAGAAAAACACTTTGTACATTGGAAGCACATTGGAGGAGGTGTAGACTGGTTATAGGCAGAGGCTCATTGCCAGGGGGCACACAGCTCCTAAGTGTCAGAGCCCAGGTGCTCTGGCTGCTCTGCCATGCCAAGCAGCCTCTCAGGCCTGGAATAGGGAAGACAGGATCCCAAACTCTGTTTTCTTGCCAAATGCTGACCGAAAGCTGACCAGGGCTCCCCGAAGAAAGTCCGGTTTGTTCCCAAACTTGAGTCCAGTTTAAAGAATCCTGGGTAACCAGGCAGCCCCAGGCCCAGGTTCCAAACCAGTCACCGGGGCTGTGGAGGCTGACCCCAAAGAATGCTCCCCAACTGGCCTGGGCCAGCGCCACCCCTGGAAGTTCTACCGCCAGGGCTGGCAGGAGGGGCAGAGGGGGATAATTCCCTGGCTTTGTTTCTCTGCTTTCAAAGCCTCTGATGAGGGATTGGTCAGGGGGCTCAGGCCCATTTTCATTCATTAGCAGCTGAGTTCCCTGAAAGTCATGTCCTGCCCTGGAAATAACAGGGAGACTTTATTTTAGTGGGGGAGGGTTGAGATTAGAGAGAAAGGAGAGAGAAGCATTGATTTACTAAATAGACGAAGAGATGATTTTACATGGCTGATCTTTTTCTCCCTAAGCTGGAACTGGGGTATCCCTGCTTCCCCCTTCCCCCACATTGAGATGACTGAATTTCATTTGTGAAAGTGAGAACAGAAAAAATACTGTTTGGCCAGCTAGAGGCTCCCCTCCTCCATGCGGCCAAGTCCAAAATGCAGTCCAGATACCGGCAGGCAAGACAGCCCATTCTTCCCCAGGCCATGAGAGGGGCTGTGAACCGGGCCATGGTCCTTCCAGGCCTGGGATGAAGGAAGCCAGTGACCTAGCAGAGCAGTGGTCTTGGCACTGTGGGAGGTCCCTGCATGGGAGCATCCAGGCAGATACCTCCCCACCTGCCATCAGTCCAATTGGCCACTTCTGCCTAACAGCAGCAGAAAGGAAGGGAGGAAGAAGCTCCTCCAGAGGGTGAGGTGGGAGCACTCGGTGGAGGTGGGGAGGGGCCCAGGGCTCCGATATAAGCAGGAGAGTGTCCAGCCTGCAGGGCCCTGGAATGGGTGGCTTGTGATAAACCATTGAATATTCAGCATGCACTTGGTCTCTGCCCCATGTTTCCCTCATTGGCTAGCACTGATGATCTTGGCACCAAGGGACTGGGGAGGGGGTGTTTGCATTTATTGAACCAAACCAAGGAGGCCTTTCCTAGCAATCTGTCCTGGCTGTGCAGGGGGGGCAATTCTATCAGAAGGGGTTTATCATGACAGCTCTTCCCTCAAAGGAACAGAGGTGACCCAGGGGGCTGGGAAGCAGCTGGGTGCGGAGTCCAAAGATGGTTTGGATTCTGGCTCTGCATTCACTCACCTGGAGACTGTGGATGAGCATGGGAGGTGAGAGTGGGGAAGGATGCACTATGTCAAGTGGGGGTGGTGGCATGTGGGACTGGACCTTCCTAAGGTCCTTTCCCCCTTGACAGTGTGAGGGAAGGTGGGATGCAGGAGAAAAGTCAGCCCCTGGTGACCAACAGGCCTTATAAGTAGAGCTTAGAGGAGGCCCTGCTGGACTTGTGAAAAAGACCTGGGAGTAGGAGTGGATCACAAGCTAGCTCAAGGAAAGTCCCCAGTGGGATATGGCCTCAAGAAAGTGAAGAGGACCTGGGCCTGTGTCCAGGAATGGTAAAATGACCAGCCCACTGTCCTCTGCCCTGATCAGACCCCAGCTTCCCCCTCCCCATCCCCACTCCCCACCCCCAGAGAGGAGAGAACACAAGGAATGGGGCTGAGAGGGAAGTGAGGGAAGAAGTCAAGGCCCAGCGGGAGTGACAATCGAGCCACCATAAGAGATGGACGAGAGGCCTGGAGAATGGAGCAAAGGCCACGGGACCAGGGGAGGGAACATGGGAGCCTAGTTTTCACAAACAGAAAGAGTGCAGTCTACAAACTCTAGCTTGGCTTCTAGCAAAATTTGGGCACATATGATCAAAGGGATGGTCCATGAACACCCTGAAAAGGAGACAGTGATCTTTAAGAACCAACGTGGCCTCGTCAAGGTCAGAGCAGCCTCATCTCCTTTTCCAATGGGGTTACTAGAGCAGGAGGACCGTGGAAGGTGAGACTCTTGGACACACATCTGAGGGCAAATGCAGCAGCTGTGGATGTATGTCTGATTTGTAAGGCTTGACCACTCCTCCCCTCTCCTCTCTCCTTCCTGTCTTCTCTTCTCCCTCCGCCTATCTCTCCCTATCTCTCTGGGTGTGACTCAGTGACTCTGTCTTTTCCCCTCCCTCCCCCTGCCCCTTTCCTGCCTCTCTCTCTGTCCCTCCTTCTTGAGCATGAGAGCTAGTGCATTCTTGGGAAGCCTTGAGATGCTATCCAGGCTTCCAAGTTGTGCAGTGTTTCAAAGACCACATTTTTAAGCCCCATATAGACCATGGAACCCCACAAGCTCAGAAGATTCAAAATGACAGAGAGATAACCCACAAAAAGATCATGGCATGATGCATGGGGCACAAGGTGGCTGCGGCA